>CM074724.1:84128440-84728440 GCA_037306005.1 Rhinophrynus dorsalis | reverse complement strand
CATCTATTTATTATCTATCTATCTATCTATCTATCTATCTATTTATCTATCTATCTATCTCTCTATCCATCTATCTATTATCTATCTATCTATCTATCTATCTATCTATCTATCCATCTATTTATTATCTATCTATCTATCTATCTATCTATCTATCTATCCATCCATCTATCATCTATCTATCTATCCATCTATCTATCTATCTATCTATCTATCTATCTGTCCATCCATCTATCCATCCATCCATCTATCTATCCATCTATCTATTATCTATCTATCCATCCATCTATCATCTATCTATCTATCTATCTATCTATCTATCTATCTATCTATCCACCTATTTATTATCTATCTATCTATCTATCTATCTATTTATCTATCTATCTATCTATCTATCCATCCATCTATTTATTATCTATCTATCTATCTATCTATCTATCTATCTATCTATCCATCTATTTATTATGTATCTATCTATCTATCTCTCTATCTATCCATCTATCTATTATCTATCTATCTATCTATCTATCTATCTATCTATCTATCCATCTATTTATTATCTATCTATCTATCTATCTATCTATCTATCCATCCATCTATCATCTATCTATCTATCTATCTATCTATCTATCTATCTATCTGTCCATCCATCTATCTATCCATCTATCTATTATCTATCTATCCATCCATCTATCATCTATCTATCTATCCATCTATCTATCTATCTATCTATCTATCTATCTATCTATCTATCCATCTATTTATTTTGACATATAGGTATAAATGAGCAATATAAACAAAGCACATTGATATTTGGCTACTTTCAAATCTTAAAAGCTGGAAGGGGAAGAGTAGAAGAGGTTGAGTCAATCATAAGGTTCCAGGGGAGATATGTGGCACTTAGAAGATGACAAATTTGATCCAGTTGAGACTGGTGGTGTTATACAAGGGTGATAAGGTTAGTGTAACTGTAGAGAAGATCCCAGATATGTTTAGGTGATGTGGACTGGTTATAGACTTAATTAGCCCCTTTAGTGTCATAGATATCTCTCCTATGGTAGAGGGCTCTTGAAAAATCTCAACGGTTTGAGTTAGCAGTGATAACAGAATTTGTGGAGTAGTAAATTATAGGTAAAATGAGAAGTTAGGAGAGAACTTGTTAATAAGGATAGATGTGTAAATAAAAACAAAAATACAATACGCATGTAAATATAAATAATTCTGTAAACTATATTTAGCAAATATAAAATACTAGTTGACGAGCCCGTTACATGGGCCACAGTGCCACTGCCAGCCGGTCGCGGGGCAGTCATGCGCAGTAGATACTGCCCGTGTAGCGGCTGATACAGAGGAGCATCCAGCTCTGTATCAGCAGTGGCGCGGGCAGTCTCTACTGCACATGACTGCAGCACGCGCAGCAGTCCCTACTGCACATGACTGCGTTGTTACACATGTTTATAGAGAATTTTTATATAGGATGATGTTGCATTGATGACATAACCACATCTACATTTACTGCTAAACAAAATGTTTAATTCTCTGAGAAGGTATGATAATGGTAGAAAACTACATACAAAATTATTTTACTTTTGTGTCTAAATATCACTGCACTAAATACAAATCTTTATTTTTTTAAATGTTAGCATTTGATTTAAGGGGGAAAGGAAGAAGAATGCAAAAAAGATGTAATGTGATGGATAAAACTTACACTTTATATAGCAGAGATTATAGTCCCTTTTGTACCATACATGTAACGTATTGAATGTAATTCTTATTGTCTTTGTTAGTAAAGAGAAATCAAGGTTGCTGCTTTCAGGAGTTTATTCTGATATCAGATTGCAATTTTTATAAGATAACAATAAGAAACTAGAGGGTAAATTTATCAGCAGGGGAACAGCAATTTTTTTATTGAGAAGTTTTAATCATACATACCGTACAATAGCATATCAATACACAGATTAACTTGTATGTTAAAAGGAACCATATAATTGGTGAGTATCAATTTATTTGTATTGGCTACAGTACCTACATAATACATGTCTGAACAGAGGCGTAAGTAGAAGCCACCAGGCCCTGGTGCAAGAATTGCTATGGGCCCCCCCCCCGACCACATTGGCCACCTCCACATTGCCCTTTTCACAATGCCCCTTCAACAATGCACTTTCAAAAATGCCCCCATCTCCACATTGCCCCTTCCACAATGCCCCTCTTTCTCCACAATGCCCCATCACAACTCCCCTCATTCTCCACAATGCCCCCATCTCCACATTGCCCCTTCCACAACGCCCCTCATTCTGCACATTGCCCGTTCAACAATGCCCCCATCACAATGCCCCTCTTTCTCCACAATGCCCCATCACAATGCCCCTCATTCTCCACAATGCCCCTTCCACATTGCCCCTCATTCTCCATATTGCCCCTCATTCTCCACATTGCCCTTTCAACAATGCCCCCATCACAATGCCCCTCATTCTTCACATTGCCCCTCAATCTTCACAATGACCCCATCACAATGCCCCCATTTCCACATTGCCCCTTCCAAAATGCCCCTACTGACCCCTCAGTCCTCCAACCTCGAGTCCCTGGTGGTCTAGTGGTGTGTGACATGACAGATCTGTGTCTCATTCAGCACAGACCTCTGATTGGAACTCAAGCTCCTGCGCGGTTCTTAGTAATGCAGAGTGCTGGGAGATTATGTCATCTCCTTGTGCTCTGCATTACTACAGCGCCAACCGCCACGAGATCAACTGTGCTGCAGGCGCATGTTGAGGGGGTTGCAGGTGCGACCCCTATTGTTACATCACTGTATCTGAAACAGATAAAAAAGAATCCAAAGCTTACAACATTTTAATTGCGTTCTCCAAATTTAATGCAGTTGCATACAAATGAAGAAAGACAGTACCATCATATTTAGATTCCAAGCCAATAAAAATATGGGTCCTTTAGTTTATGCTTGCTGTGTTTGCAGCTTATTTTTGCAGTATAAGCTGTGAAAACAGCAATGTGAGTGAAGGAGGCCATATTTAATAAGGCTTGAAATCTAAAAATGACTGCACTGTGTGCCTTCATCTTTGTTACTGAATAGAATTCTATAAAAGCAATGGAAACATTGTAAGCTATGGATTCTCTGCTGGTTTCTTTTTTAATCTGTTTAGCATACGGTATGAAAATGTAGTACCTATATAATAAACTTATGTCTACATTTTCACATATGGTATGAAAATGTAGACATAAGTTTATTATATAGGTACTACCCCAGTCAACCTCCATCTCTCATCAGGTGCAGATAAAAGTGATGGACTGTTCAGGTGCTCTGAAGCAATGTGTCAGCTGCGCTTAGAATACCTTTTCATGTCTTGAGATTTGCTGCTTCCACAGGAACAAACCATCCATAACACTAGAACAAACCTTCAGAAGATGAAAACCTGCCAAAGCAATCTGGTAATAACAATATCACATTTTGTCCCACTGAACTTGTTACATTGAAACTGGTACTTATAAATATGTGACATCTTACTTCAAAGGAAAAGTGTTCTTCTAGGAACAAAGAGAGATTCAACAGAAATAATGTAATTTCTTGTAAAAAAAATGCGGGTTCCTCCTGTAACTAATGTGGATGCGTGTCCTGGCTTCATAGTTCCATACAAATCATCACAGAGACCTTATTCTGCTGGCTGAGAACAAGTTAAAAACACTGATAAGGAAAGCAAATGAGCTTCAATTGTGCAGAAAAGTAAAAAGAAACATGAAAATCATCACACTTCAAAAACACTTATGATTATTATTATACAAGCAAAGAAGTCATTCAGGGCAGGCAGCATACACCATTGAACCATATGCAAAAGGACAAAAGGAGACTAAAAGGGAAGCAGTTTTGCACATATCTGGCCCTCAATGGTTAATATTAATCTTCAAAAAGTAAAAATAATTACTACAGTTATGTATCGGCATAACTGGAATTCCAGGGTTGAATATATTATTAATTGCTTTGATCCCTGGATGTTCCCAAGATTCTGGATATAAAGCAGGAATTAATCTTGGAGAGGACCTATTCATACATGCCTGTTACATATTGTGCTCTCTCACTGGCCATTACACAAAGGCATGGCTAACAGAATAGCAAGAGTGAAGCTGAGACAGGGCCCAGCGACACCAAGCTCTTGGTCAAGTGACATCAACCTCCATTTTAACTTTACATATTTTACAAGTCTGTAATATGCAAAGCCAAATTAAATGTGCTTTTTACTACTTCATTTACATCCCTGACAGCAAGCTGTCTGAATTTGTTTCCAGAGAACATTCTGTCTGGGACTGTGAAAGAAGATATAGTGATACAGCTGGAAAAAGAGATTGCCTAAAAATGCATAACATACAGAGAACTCAGTGCTACAGGGATAGTGCTACACTGAAGCATTTCTGTTTTGATGCAAAACACAGGGTGCTTACTGTCAAGGACATATGCACTTTCAGAAGATGAAAAGCCAGAATTAAAGGGATAGTAATGTTTCACAAAAAAGCAGCTCCAATTAATCTTCATAGTATTTGAGCCATGGAGAATGTTATTCCAATACTGGTTGAGTTATACTTCAAGAGTAATTAAATGATAAAATGTCAGTGTGAGACATTACTATCCCTTTAAAGGGATAGTAATACTTAAAATGTAAAAAAAGTATATGTTGTAGGGTTTATCCCCCAGAGTAAAACAAGGGTACTTCCACTGCTGAGAGATATTTTATTAAAAAATTATAACAGCTCAAACTTGAATTTTTTAGGTGCAGTATCACAGTGGCCTGAATATTTACAGTGGAGCTGTTTCTACACCATCCTATGGACTGCTCTGGTCTGTAGACCATAAATCTCCATAGGATGGTATAGCAACAGCGCCACTGTAAATTTTCAGGCCACTGTGATAAAAAATTCAAGTTTTAGCTGTTATAGTTTTTTTAATATAATATCTTTCAGCAGTGGGTGTACCCTTGTTTTATTCGGGGACATAAACCCTACAACATATATCTTTTTACATCTTAAGTATTATTATCCCTTTAATCCTAACCCTATAACTGGAGCGAGTAAGGAGAAGATGACTTCCTCTGAACCCAGATAATTTGTATATAGCTTTTTGTAGAGAAACAGCACTGTAAAACTTCTTCTACACTCTAACACTGCCCACCCCTTTACTCATGCTATGTAAGACAGCTATTTAATCATGCAAAAAGCTTTGCACTTACTGTAATACAGTATCTTTGCACTTACTGTAATACAGAATTCTATTTGTACATTTACCTTTGTATGTGTTTTTTTCAGATGACCGTAGCATGAAATGGGGATACTGTAGTAAGGGAAGAGTCCATGTTGTGCCACCCCCTTTGCATCACTGATGTTCATTCTTCTCCCTAGGTGCAAACAATGAAATCATCAAACAATAAATGATGTACTGTTCTGGTGAAATTCTGCTCCACTAATGTACTTGTATAGATCTTAGAGCAAAAGACAGTTAGTTGTAGTCTTTAAAAGTAGGGCTTTTCAACCATGCTGCTCAAGTACCTGTAACACTACAGACTGAAAGGATATAAAAACATAAAACACTTTATCTAAATGAATGAGCCACTTATTTTCACACCTGTAGCTGTTCATGCTTATCTCAATCTAATTATGGGGTTACAAGACATTTACTATCCTGTTAGCTAAAAGGACCACCTTGGATTCCCATTGTATCTCAGCTGCACCCACTGAACATTGTGTAGATACACCCCTGGCTGGAGAGATTTGGAACTCATTACTTGACAATACTTTGCACACCCCACTGGTACTCTGCCCACTTCTCCTGATTCCCAGGTATATTGACCTGGTAGTGTGTTGGGAAGCTCTCAACCACCCAAGTGGTTAAAAGCATGGGATGATTCTATAAAAAGAAGGAGAACTGGGATGTTATGTATTAAGTAATGATAAAAGAGAGATAAAGAGGTTATAAAAAGAAACCACATTTAATCTCTCCAAGCCTAATGTTATTCAATGTAGGCTATGCATTAAGATCAGACAAGTTGGAGAAGTCTTAGTGCAGCAGACCCATAGGTAATAACATAGGTAATAAATATTTTATCACACTGGAGAAGTCATGTCTAGCTTTTCACCTCTGTATTTACCCCCAGGTCACCTTATTCGTAGTGAACAAAGTGATAAAACAAACATACAGTCACTGACATGAGGTACCAGATCACTGACCTTGCATAACATGGTTGAAGGTCAGCTCTTGTTTTAAGTCTGTAAACACAAGTAACACATTGGACACCTCTATATTATGCTGAATTGTGCCTTTATCAGTTAAACTAGAAGGTGGAAGAAGTTGTACGTTTATGTGTAAATGATAAATTGTTCTAATAATTTTGTGCAAGGCTAAAACACAAAGCACAAAAAAGTCAACATCCATACAAACGGAATATTAGCCCAATTCATCACTTGTGGGAAAAGGAAATACATCTTGATATTGTTATGTGCTTTAACATTCACAGATATGTATATATGAAAATATTATCATAACTCATGAGAATTTAATCCTTCTGGTCCTTAAGGGGTTAAAGGGATAATAACCCTTTATTTTGACTTTTCCTATACTGGATGTACATACATTTCAGAAAGTAAGATCCATGGATCTCTGTTTACAGAGAGTTTTCTGGTCAGTCGACCATCAAAACTGAAGTTATAAAATGTAGTGCTATCCCTGTAGCATTGAGTGCTCTGTAGGTTATCTTTTAGTCCATTGTATCTTTTTTAAATTGTATTGATATAGCTTCTTTCACTGCCCCAGACAGAAAGCTCTCTGGAAACAAATCGAGCAAGTTCATTGTTATTGACACAAAATTGCAAACAAATAGGTAAAGATGAAAAAAATAATACAAATTACAATTTCTCTTTATGTATTATGCAAATTTTGTAATGTCGAATTAGGTTTTGCTATCTCTTTAAGATATTTGATACTGTGGGCCATATTCATCAAGTTAGAGAGGAGCAATTCTAGAGCAAACCACCTACTCCATAGGGGAACATGTAAATTCCCTATTCAAATCAATAGGACTCTATCTACTTTCCTCCAGAATTTCACCTCTTTAGTCTGATGAATAAGATGTTTTAAATGTGCTTTTTACATTATTAGAACACATTGGGTGCTAAGTATATTGTTATAATACAGGTTGGGACTGTTATAAAAATAAGGCAAAGTTGGCAGAGCCTAAGGGGCACCGGAGGAAGTCCCCCCCCCACCCAGTCAAGAAGAAACACTGATCGTCATACAACAGTTTAGAACCCTCTAAATCTCCCCTCTCTGTTAATCTGGAACCCAAAATACAGTCTTGCTCAGTGGGCGGAGACAGATGCGAAAACTCAGCAGTACATGAAGATTAATTTAATGTAAGTTCAAAACTCTATGGAGCTACTATGGATGACAGGGCTGCTCTCTGTTTTGGTGCAATTTATTTCTGTTGTCCCTCAAGTGCCCTGAATTTCTAATGCAAGGGAGGTAGGGAGGAGGTGTGTCACAAGGCCTACCCATGTGGGAATCAATCGTGTGACCCATAGGAAGTTCAGCAGATCAACATGATGTAACCTGAATTTGACCAAAGCATGAGCACATCTAAGCTGTTGCATGCTGTGACTGAGTGCATTCCGAGAGGCATGGGAGAAAGCTGATCTACATAGGTGTGTTTTGCACAACGTTAATAACACTGTGCTAAAGTTGCCCGTGTGAACACAGTCTAACATGAACTACTTACATTTTGTATGGGGGAAAAAATAAATATGTTATTTTGTGTGCAAGTGGGGTATGGAGCACATTAAGAAGTAAAGCTACAACTGTAATAATTAATGTATATGAAATCTCCTAGTAATGGGAGCTCCCTTGTTTTAAATAGCAGGCAAAGGAGAAAAATACCAGAGATACTAATCACTGAAATATAGACCGCTTTGCATTGCATTGGAGATGTCTATAAAATGCAAGGAATTAAGTATAATCTCATTACATCTGACATTAGTTAAGCCAGTGGTTCTCAAACTTTTTTGCTTACAGCACCCCTAATAGTCAGTCTGGCATTTTTGGGGGACACCTAACATTTTATAGGTCATTAGTCAAGGATCAATATGTAGTTAATTTTAGGTCTCTCAATCAGAATAGCACTTATTGTGTATAACAATCTCCACAAATATGTATTTGAAACTCAACACTTTCATTTTTGTCAAAGGCTTTATAGAAATGAAGGGGCACCTTAAGCAGATGTCTGTGGCACACCAACATGCCACAGCACCCTGGTTGAGAACAACTTTATTATCACCTTCCCCTGCCTGCTTATTCTGCAAGTAGTTTGCAGTCCTACTTCTTTAAAAATAAAAGCATAACAAACTTGAAAAATATATGCTCGAATTCATTTGTTTGGTGGTTGATAACAGCAGATGATGATCCCTGTTGGTTTCTGTGACATCATATCTAGAAACACTCATTTTTTCCTGTAGGCATTTTGGTGGAAAAGCAGAAATTTGCTGTGAAAACTCTAACATATAGAAACCCTCTAAAATGTCCATGTTTTCACTAACCCCCATGAATTTTCCCTCTGGAATTTTGCCAGTTCCAGTGGGAATGGGCAGGGAGGGGGTTGTTAGAATCGGCATGTGTGATTTTAACTTTACCAATACAGTGGGACAAGGCTGGAGATCGGTATGTGTGGTTGTATGGTTAACAGTGCATTGGGACTAGGGGTGGACGAAAGGTCCTGCAGTGTCCCTGAGAAAAGATCTGTGAAAACCACGCAGTTGTCCTCTTTTTCACAGGAAAATCTGCTTTAAAAACAGTGATTAAAATCTTCACATTTTTCGCCCACCAGAGGAAAGGAGGGAACATACCTTGGCACAACCACCCTGATATCACACATGAAAAACAGACACCATTATATTTATGTCAAACATGTTAAAGACAAACACCCACCGCAGAAATTGACCACCACTATTGCTGTACCCCCTAACTCTCCAGGAAAGCAACAAGAGGAGAGGCAGAGATCAAAGAGGAGGAAGAATAGAACAACTCAGGCGGAGGCTGGACGTTCGATGTTGAGCGAAACAACTAGCTCTCTATCACCTTCTTGCTCTAGGGTAACTACACTTTCTGCCAATCCACCTCATTCACCGTTACCTCCCCCACCAAATGATAGCCACTCTGTAGATGTTAGGATGTGGCAGTTTATGTTCACCCATTGCACACTGTGTGGTGTACTGACCACACATGGCAGTGGGGTGGAGGAGAATTGCAAGCAGGGCATCAAGCAGCATCTGAGCAGATTCCATCCCTCAGAATATGCTAACGTGGTGGCAGGGAGGGTTCATCATTACTATTAAACTGTTAGCAAGTTGTCCTGTGTCCTTAGCAGGGTGTGGACAAGGGGTATATTGACAGTGGCAGTACTTGGTTTCTGTTGTCATGGTGTTTGGATACTGTTGTACCAAGTGTTATTTGCCACACACCCTGTGCACTTTGCAGTTGCTGATGAGAGGCACAGTTCCTGCTCTCAAGGGAAAAATGTATATTCTAGTAACAACACACCCATGATTTTCAAGGAGGGGCAGGTTGAGAAGAATTATTGGCCAGCTTCTTCTTTTCTCCACATATACTTATTGTGCTGCTACTGCCTCAGGTGCATCACTGGAGCTAGTCGTGGCAATTTGACCCTTCATCATCCATCACCCATGTTACTTATGTTGTTGATCCCATTCCCTTTGAGCTGCCTAATCATCCTGCTGCTTAAACAATTCAGCAGTCTAAAATTCTGCATCTACTTCATGGCATTTGACAATGGCCAACACAACATGACCTGCTGCCACTAGGCCAGTAGGGCATTTTTTTCCTCAGGGCTCATGCTAAACCCCCCCCCAAAAAAAACATTTTGGGGGGTTATTTTCTAACAAGCCTAAGTCCTACAAATCAATGTTTCCTCAGGGCTTGGGCCTCTAACAACAAATCTTACAAACTATCCTCTACAAAATGCTCTGTCATATCAAGTATCATTCTACTCCAGTAGAAGCTTATGTCAGGGGGATCCTGGCTCTGTCACTTTATATACATATTTCTTCTTTTTTTTTTAACTGTACCCCCAAAAACAGTAAACAAACTCCCCCAAAACAATTCCCTGTTCAACTGATTAATTCCCCAGACTCCTCCCACCAACATAGGCACCCTCCTCAGACCCCTTTTATACTGTGTCTTATGGCTTTTTTTTTTATTGTATTTAGGATTTATTTTGTATTAACTGCCCCCAATCCCAGTAAACAACCCCCCCCGCAAAAAAAACCCAAAAAACATTCCCTGTTCAACTGATACTTGTGTGTAAATTCAACGTTTCCATTGATTTCAATGGAATGAGCTAGGTGAAAAAAACAGAAAAACTGCTCTTTTTGTGGGAAATTATTTGCCAAGCGGGACGTGTCATTATTCACCGATTTCAGTTTGAGCAAAAATTTTTGCCCATCCCTAATTGGGACAAGAGTGGAAGGTCACATAACTAGTTACTATGGGACGATGCTTGATGGGTCAGTATATTTGGTACTGTGAATACTGTGGGACAATCCTGGGAGTGATAACAGTGGTTGTATGAGGCCCTCCAGCTGCAGTAAGACTAAAACAACCATCATTCTCCTCCAGTAGTGAACGATGAGACTTGTAGTCTAGCAGCAGCTGGAGAGCCTTTTGTTACCTATCCCAGCTACCAGACGGTGAGATAAGGCTGGGTTGTCAGTATGTGTGGTTCTATTGTTATTGTGGGAAAAGTCTAAGAGATTAGTATGTGCAGTTCTATGGCTATCAGTGCAGTTGGACAAGTTCAGGGGTCAGTATGTTTGGTTTTAGCGCGGTGGAACAAGGCTGGGGGTCACTGTGGAAAAAGGAAAAGCTGCATATTTTGCAAGAATTCCTGTAGAAGGCAGAAAGTACAGGTTTTCTCACGTATTTTTTAGGTGTCAATTTTCACCTATCCCTAATCATGTCCATCTGCACAGCCAGTAATTATAAGGGTGGTAAATATGTCTTAAAGACAGTACTGCTAAGTTTTCCAAATGCTTTCATCCCAAATGTGTCTCTCAATTTATCTATCATGGTGTTTCTATATATTCTATATATATATACAGATGCTAGCTGATATTTGAACATATATCATTCAATTCCATGTTTAGGTGTTAGTGTTCGTTTAAAGATGATGTCTGTGTAGGAGAGGAGAAGAACATGTTTCAGTATGGACTATGTCACTTTTATTGCCCTGGGAAACTTGCCTGTGTCTTTGCAAAAGATTAATAGTCTGTCTATCTCATCAAGTTGAATGGTATAAAAATATTTGCATGGAGGAGAATGAACTGTCCACAAATCTCTATTCATGTCACATCTGAAGAATACATTTCGGAAGTTTCACGAGTCTTTGAGGTTCATGTAAGAAGAACTGAAGCAATTCTAGAGCAAACCAACTGCACCAGGGGGGGCACATATAAATTGCTGATTTTTACATTGATCTAAATTGGGTTTGTTACCCCTTGAATGGTAGGGAGGTCTCCAGTGCATTGTGAAGCAATACAATGGAGACCTCTCTACCATTTAAATCAAAGGGAATTGTGGGATTTTTTGTCTCCAATGGTGTTGCTGGTTTACTCCACAATTGCTCATATTTGGCTTATTGAATATGATACTGCCTGCCACCATTTTAAGGGGCCATCTTCAATAAGTTATAGAGGTGCAATTCTGGAGTAAACCAACTACACTATAGGGGGAAATAAATACTCCCCTTTATTTTAATGGGGCTTTTAACTCCTTAAAGTCCATAAATTCCCATTGACTCAAATGGGGCTTTTAACCTTGAATGCTTGAGAGGTCTGCAGTGCAATTCTTCACAATGGACTGTAGACCACTCTTGCATTGAAGGGGTTAAAAGTGCAATTTAAGTCAATTAGGATTATTTGTCCTCTGTACTACAGTTGGTCACTCCAGAATTGCACCTCTTTAGTGTATGGAATAATTGTCTACAGAATGTGGAATGAAAGTGACAGTCACACATACACACACACACACACACATATACACATGCACACATATCACATGCACACATTTCACATGCACACCTTTACATAGTCACACACACACGCATGCACACATATACATAGTCACACCTATACACGCGCACACATATCACATGCACACATATACACATATGCATGTACACATATACACATATCCACAAATATACACATGCACACATTTGCACGCACACACATAATCTCTCTTTTGTTGACCTCTTCCATGTCACTGGAACTTTTATGGTGACCATAAGGCCCTGTTTTGGGTATTTTAGAAATTTGGATTCATCTCCTAGAGTGTTGTTGGTCTGCTCCAGAATTTCTCCCATTCATCTTAGCACATCAGCCTCAGTTTTGTTTTCCACTGATAAAGCTGGAGTGAGATATGTGTTGTTTGAATTGAATTGTTCAGCAGAGGTGAGGCATGGGTTCTTAAACTCAGCCCTCCAGATCCAATAACAATTCTGGTTTCAGATTATTTTCTTATGGCGTGCTTCCTCTTTAGGAAATCTTCTATGGGAGATACATTCCTGCTTATAATGATGCACACTTATAGCCAATTCAGAGGTCGGAAAACTGCCCCTGCAGCTGTTTCACTGATTTCCTGCCAGCAAGTATGATGGAGTCCTTTGAAGTCTTAGACTTCATTGTCCATGCAGCCTTTAAGGAGTACTATGGAGAGAGTCATATCTTCACTAATACTGTTTATGGAAGCAAGCTGCAGCAAGTTATGCCCAAGCCTGGAGTCTCAAGCTTTCTGTCAGTCTTTTGACTCCAAAATGGCAGTTACAGTTCAATTTGATGCGGCACAAGCTTCGGGCTATTTAGTTAGTGAAAATTTAAGAGAACCACTTGTGCTAATGAGTGCTTAAAGACCTGCACTGTTGGTGGACATGAGGAATACCATTTAGGAGATATGAGGTGGGGGATACAGTTAGCATTGTCCAGAGGCGTAACTAGAAGCCACGGGGCCCTGGTGCAAGAATTGCCATGGGCCCCCCTCTAACCTCATTGGCCCCCCTCAACCACATTGGCCACCTCTACATCGCCCCTCAATCTCCACAATGCCCCTTCCACAACGCCCCTCATTCTCCACATTGCCCCTTCATCTCCACAATGTCCCCTCCACATTGCCCCATCACAATGCCCCTCATTCTCCACAATGCCCCTTCCACATTGCCCCTCATTCTCCACAATGCCCCTTCCACACTGCCCCTCAATCTTCACATTGCCCCTTCAAAAATGCCCCCATCACAATGCCCCTCATTCTCCACATTGCCCCCATCTACACATTGCCCCTACTGACCCATCGTCCTACCTCGAGTCCCTGGTGATCTAGAGGTGCTGAATGAGGAACAGACCTCTGGAACACAAACACCCGCGCGGTTGTTAGTAATGCAGAGCGCTGGGAGATTATGTCATCTCCCAGCGCTTTGCATTATTAAAGCGCCGGCTGCAGGGAGATCAGCTGTTCTGCGGGCGCGTTGCAAGGAGGTCGCAGGGGGCGGCCAGTCCCCTGAGAGTGATGGGCCTGGTCGCAGGTGCGACCCCTGCGACCCCTATTGTTACGCCACTGGCAGTGTCTATTATTTTAGTTGGGCAAAATTGCAGAGGGGTTGGGATATGCAGAGGTGATAAAGATATTTTAGTAGAGCAATGGCTGTAATATGGTGTGGTGGTTAGATTGAGGTAAGTGAGAGAAAGGAAAACTTTTAGTGTGCTAAGATTATTTTGTAAGGTGAGGTTATGGTGGTGGGACTGTATGAATTTACCAGCACATCTAATTTTCTGAAATTAGACTTTAGCATAAAAATTGTGCATTTGCACTTTGAGGTATGTATGTTTGTGTATTATTGCTTTAGTGCATACTGCTGTAAACACTGCATCAATGTTACTGACAGTCAACCTCCTTTTTGATTTTGCATATTGTGCTAGTGTATAGCGTGTAAAGTCATATTGCCTATATTTTTTATTTGTTTCCATGTCTGTGTTTTAAGAAATATTTCTGTTATTGTTTTTTATGCCTTGTCACTAATTGATACTGTGTAATAATAATAAAGTATTTTTCTATTTTTTATTACTCTGAGTGTGCCTCAGTTTATTTAGGTCTGTATTGTGTGTGGTTCTTATGGTTCCTTATACCATATGACTCCCCGTGTGTGTTTGTATGTTATATTGACCTTGAGAGCACCTGGGTTACTTAATCGTTAATACTGAGTATCCATTAATACAGTTTGCACAATTCCAATGTTTTGTGTTTTTGCAAAAATGTTTCTTTCAGTGTCTGTGAATGCAGCGATAGTGATGAAATGTTGCACTATCCCTGCAGCAGAAAAGCCTGCCTCCACTACAACATACAGAAAACTAAGAACTGCAGGGATAGTGTAACCTTGTATCACTATCATTGCTTTAACAGTCCCTGACAGAAAGCTCAAAAAAAAATGCAGGGCCCTCTCAAAGACATAAACACATAGAGAAAATAATAGCAAGTATAGGCAATATTATTATACTCTTGCAGAGTATGAAAAGTCCAAAAGGAGACTAAAGTGTTAGTAATGTCCAAGTAAAAATGTTTTGCATTATGCAGAGATGAAAAAGTTGAATTGAATGCAAAAAACGTATCTCTCAAACCGCTATGGTTTGAGAAATACATACATTCAAAGTTTGATATTTCCTGCTGTCAGTAGAGCCGCAATTGTGCTATTTAAAACAAATGACTTCATTGGAATGGTCTGAAAAAAGTGTGCCTGGTTTGCAAGCACACTTTTTAGACCATTCCAATGAAGACATTTGTTTTAAATAACACAATTGTGGCTCTGCTGTAGAGCCTCTGTGTCGGTCAACACGGATCTCCTGCTGACAGCTTTACAGCTGACAGCAGGAAACATCAAATTTTGAATCCATGTATCTCTCAAACCATAGCGGTTTAAGAGATACATTTTTTTCAGCTCTGCACAATGCAAAATATTTTTACTTGGACATTACTAACACTTTGTCACCTCATTATTTTAAATGAGAAAGTCCAGAACAACACCCCTATAGCACATGCAGGAAAATGGACACATTTTACGGCAATTTCTTAGTACATAGTGTGAAATAAGGCACAGAGAAACATAACTTCCCAAAATGCCTCCATGAGCTCCCATATTGCCCCACCCTTGGCATGAGCAGTATAAAGAGAGGACCACTCAGTATAAGTATCTTAAAGAAGCAGTAAACATTTTTATGAAAAAAATATATATTGTAGGGATTTTCCTATTGAGTAAAATAAGGGTACTCCCACTGCCGAGAGATTTATATTTCCAGAGTTATTACAGTTTAAGCCCATGTTTTTTCACATTAGCAGTACCTTCTAGTGGTCAAATTCTAATTAAATTTCCTGTTAGATTCTAATGGAGAGAAAAGTCAGAAAAGTCAGAGACATACAGTTCTCCATAGAATGTGATAGAAACTGCCTGTCACTTCCTGTCAGTTAGAACTATCAGGAAGTAAACACAGTAA
The DNA here is from genome assembly GCA_037306005.1 of Rhinophrynus dorsalis. Lineage (NCBI taxonomy): Eukaryota > Metazoa > Chordata > Amphibia > Anura > Rhinophrynidae > Rhinophrynus > Rhinophrynus dorsalis. Next base: position 84,712,849 of record CM074724.1, on the reverse strand, counting down.
ATTCACTTCCTGATTATATGAACGGCTATAAATTTTGAATAAAACATCTGACAGAGATGGGAGTGGCCTTGTTTTATTCAGCAGGAAATGCTCTATAAAATATGTGTTTTCATAAAAAAAGTTTACTGCTCCTTTAAAGAGATAGTAATGTCCAAATAACTCCGTATACGATTGTTCATAGTAATTTGTTATAATGAATAGCATATTTTAAAATTGTGTTACCTTCATATTCTTCTTCAGATTCAATTTAAAAGGTTCCCTCTCCCACCCCTTTCATTTATATAAGGCAGAGATCCATCAGATTCAAAAGTAGGTAGCTTGAATTGATGGTTTGCGATGAGGGAGAATATTGTGTCAGTATAAGGAAAACCCTCTCCCCTTGATGAAGATGGGGCAGGGTTTCTCTAATACTGGCCCAATATTGTCCCTTGTTGTGATCCGTCCTGGCCGACTTTTGGATCTTCCATGACATAACTGAAGAAGAATATGAAGGTAACATTATTTTAAGATATGCTATGCATTATAAATAATTACTACGAAACAATCTTATGCAGACTTTTTTTGGACATTACTACCGCTTTAATAAATTCCTCTGAATTCATTTACATGTATTAGTACTTAGGGACCTGTTTATGTTTTGCAGCTGACAAGTTAATGTTGTGAGATGTGTGTGTGTTTCAGTAAAAAAGAAAGTTACATGTATTTCCACTACTCTGCCATGACATTGTCTGGTTTAAGTTAACTTACAAGGTTGACAGCTGTAGAAGTGCACTATGGCCTAGTTAGCCCACTTTTTGAGGAACACTGTTTCTTTCAGTACACATTTGGACAGTTTACCTTTCCTTTTTTTTTTTTTTTTTTTTTTTTTTTTTTAAAAGCTTTATTGAATATAAGAGGATTACAATCAAAGTGGTTAAACAGGACAAGTATCATCAGGTATATGCTAATACAAATCAAAAGTAAGTAAAATAAAACAGATGGACATGTTAGGAATAAAGTCATGGATGAAGTATATCAAAAATACAATGCGATGATAGTTTGATAGGTAAGGAAGGATCGAAGTAGTCCTATACCTGAAACTAAGAATTATTGAAAGTTGTCACGTAAGGGCTAGTGGTGGTAATTGAGGAAAGGCTGTGTAGTACACCTATGGTTAAGAAAAATGAAAAGGAAAGAAAGGAATAAGGAAGGAAAAGAAAGGGGGGAGGAGAGAAAAAAAAAAAAAAAAAAAAAAAAAATAAATTGTGAGGAAGAGGGTAAGTCTCCATGTGGCACAGAAGGAGTGAAGGGAAATCAACTTAAGAAGTTTAAGTGTATGAGGCTTCGGTTTTCACCGCCAAGGTCAAGGGCACTCCACCTGAGTACTAACTTAGATGTTCCAAGGAGAAAGAGAAATTTCTAAGGTCTAAAACGCTGAGGGCTAATCTTCTGCCAAAAGGTCCAAGTGTTTACGAACGTAGTAATATTGTGTGTAGTAATCGCGTGAAGTCTCTCCATATCAACTAAATAGTCAACCTTGGCAATCCACATAGAGACAGTAGGGGCAGTTGTGCTCTTCCAATGTTTTGGAATAAGGGAACGAGCTGCAGTAAGAAGGAGTGGTATGGGTGACCATTGGAGCGATGGGATAAGGGTCTGCAAAGAACTTTTGTCAGAGAAGAGACACAGTTGAGGGTTGATGGGGAGGGAAACATCTAGAATGATATTTATTTTCGCGACCACAGCAACCCAGAAGGGTTGTATTAAGGGACAATGCCACCAGATATGAGAGAGGGAACCTTTATGTTGGAGACATCTCCAACAAGTAGAGGATTCAGAGGAAGCATATCTGGCTATTTGCGAAGGGGCTCTATACCAACCTGTTAAGATCTTGTAATTCAATTCTCTGGAGTGGGTATCTCGGTGTGAGAGGAAATTCGATCTAAATATGCGTGACCAACTGGGCCAGTCAAGATGGAAGGAGAGTTCCGACTCCCACCTAGTGAGAAAATAGGGCTTGGTAGGTAAATCTTTTCCACATAAGATGGAATAGCAAAAGGAAAGAGATCGAAGCTTATTTGGGGGCTGAACCATGTAATTTTCCATTTTAGTTAGGGCGCGGTTCGGTGATCCACGTTTGCAGCAAGATTGATACCAATGTCGAAGCTGGAAAAGGAGCCACCATGGAGCAGTAACCGGAGCCAATTTAGAAGAAATATAACCCAAAGAGGCAAAGCCATCGTCTGTAGTTAGGGAACCCAGAGTATGAAAATTGAGTGATTTCCAATGGGAGAAGAGTTCAGAGCAGAGTCCAGGTGGGAAGGATGGGTTACCTAGGAAGGATTGGAGCGGTGAAGGGGGAGGGGCCAGCTGGAATTCTTTATTCACTTCCTTCCATATTTTTAGAATATGACCTAATATTATATGTCTCATATACGGAGGAGAAGGTTCAGGAGATTCGCACCAAAGGAGTTGGATAAAATCAACATCCCCCAATAGGTGAGAGGTCGACCTGGTCCAACGTTTTGGAGGAAAAGTCATGAAGTCAAATATTTTAGATATCGTCGCTGCTTTATAATATCTATGGAAGTCTGGGAGTCCCAAGCCACCGAAGTGTATGGGCCTGGAGAGTATGTCCTGACGAAGTCTAGATTTACGCTGGGCCCAGATAAAACGGAGGGTGATAGAGGTAAGTGAATCGAGAAAATGTCTAGGGATGTACAATGGCAATGCATTGAGGATGTAGAGGACCTTGGGTAGTACCAACATTTTGACCACGTTTATTCGACCAAGCCATGAGAGATATAAGGAGTTCCAAGCTGATAAGTCATGGGACAGTTCGCTTAAGAGGGGGGAAAGATTACGCTCGGGCAAGGAAGAGAGATCCGGCGATATCCGAATCCCCAGATAAGTGATGACCGAATCAGTCCAACGAAGTGGGTATTTTCCTTGAAGTGAAGAAGCTGAGAATGGAGAGAGAGTAACATTAAGGACCTCAGATTTTGAATAGTTGATCAAGGCTTGGGAAACCGTAGAGTACTGATGTAACAATTCTATGAGGGGAGGGAGTGAGGTGATAGGATGGGATACAAAAAACAGAACATCATCGGCGAATGCGGCCAATTTAAAGTGCTCCGACCGAATTCGCAAGCCTTGTATCTCAGAATGAGCTCTGACTGTATTAAGTAGGGGTTCTAAGGTGAGAATAAAGATCAGGGGCGATAAAGGGCATCCTTGGCGGGTCCCATTTGTGATTAGAAAAGGCTCAGAAGTTGTACCGTTGACTAGAATCTTAGCCGAGGGGGAAGAATATAAACTCATAATGGCATTGAGCATAGTGGGTCCTAGACCAATATTGCGCAAAACTTCCTCAATGTACGTCCAGTCAACTCTATCGAATGCCTTTTCGGCGTCTGTTGAGAAAAGTATGAATGGGATATCTTGACGTTTAGCAAAATCTGTCAAGGAAAGCACAGTAGCAATGTTGTGCCGTGTCTCCCTCCCAGGCACAAAGCCGCTTTGATCAGGGTGGATGAGAGCAGGAAGGAAGGGGCAAAGCCTAGTGGCAAGTATTTTAGCAAAGACCTTTATGTCCACATTTAAGAGAGAAATAGGCCTGTAATTTTCACATCGAGAAGGGTCTTTAGATGGTTTAGGGATGACAACTATGTTTGCTTCCAAGGATTGGCTAGGGAATGGTTGGCCCTGAAGAACGGCATTGAAGGTATTAAGCATATGGGGGGCGAGTGCCGAGCTAAACGTTCGGTAGTATAGAAGGGAAAGCCCATCGGGACCAGGACTCTTGCCCAAAGCCATTGAAGATAAAGCTGTGTCAAGTTCCGAGGGGGTGATTAAAGATTCCAGAGAGTCACTGTCAGATGTGGACAAAGTAGGAACCTTAGCTTTCTCCAGAAAGGCTCGGATTGCCGATTGGTGGGAAGGTATATGGGAGGGGTCAGAAGAACGAAGGTTGTATAAATTGGAGTAAAAAGAGTGAAATGCAGCTGCTATTTGTGAGTAGTCATGGACAGCCACCCCTTTAGAGTCAATGACTTTGTGTATACCGTTGGAACGTCTTTTAATGTTTATCAATCTAGCCAAGGACTTGCCACATTTGTTGCTAGAGACAAAATTTTGGTACTTGTGCCACATGTGGGTTTTACAAACGTCTTCTTGTAAGAGAGAGTTCAGATCCGCTTTAGCATTTTGTAATTTTAAAAGGTCCTCAGGTAGTCGACGGACTTTATGTCGAGATTCAAGGGAACGAATCTCATCTAATAGATCATCAACCTTTTTCCACTTCTTCCTACGATTAATAGCAGTTAATTGAATGATACGGCCACGTAGAACGCATTTGTGAGCCTCCCAGATGGATTGAGGGGAGACATCAGGTGTAGAATTAATAGTGAAGTACTCCTTAATTATGTCGTTGATAGCAGAGCAGTCTGAAGGGTTGGAGAGAAAGTGGTCATTAAGCCTCCAGGTTCTAGATGGAGGAGAGTCGTCAAAAGCGGAAAGTGTTATGGAAACTAGCGAGTGGTCAGACCATGAAATAGAATCAATAGACGCGCCCTTTAAGTGGAAGGAGGAATTGAGACACAAACAAATAGTCAATCCTACTGTAGGAGGAGTGTGGATATGAAAAAAAGGTATAATCTTTGTCTTGGGGATGTAGAAGGCGCCAAGCATCAATCAAATGGCGTGTAGAGAACTGTAATTTGGTTTGCTTCAGGTGTGAGAGGCGGAAGGTAGATTTACCTGAGGAGCAGTCTACAGCTGGATCAAGAGCAACATTCAGGTCACCTCCCAGAATAATTCTACCGGCCGATTGTTCATCAAGGCGGGTCAAGATATTTTTGATGAAGGCTAATTGACCAGTGTTTGGCGAGTATATATTCATTATGGTGACAGGCTTGTTGTAAAGGAGTCCTTTAAGAATAAGGAACCTCCCCTCACTATCAGCTAATAAGTCAAGAAGTTTCCAGGGGAGAGAGGCCCTAATAAGTACACAGACTCCTTTCTTTTTTTCCGTCGCGGAAGCGAAGTATGCAGTGGGGAAGAAACGGTTAGAGAATTTGGGAGTAGACGTTGTAGAGAAGTGGGTCTCTTGTAGCAGGACTATGTCCGCTGCACGTTTGTGCAGGTCCCGTAAGACCATAGCCCTTTTTTCAGGAGAGTTAAGTCCCTTGGCGTTGACGGTTAACACACGAATGTTAGTCATGGGTTAAGGCAGAAGTGATACAGTCCAACTGAGCCACAGGAGCAAGGAGAAAAAAAAAAAAAAAAAAAAAAAAAAAAAGGGGTAGGGGAGTAGTAGCATCAGCCAAAAGTAGGAGGAAGAAGAAGCAGAGGAGCAGTAAAATAAGCAAGAAGGTGCCAGAAGGCCTGTGAGGGGAGGTCACATAGCAAAAAAATAGCATGTTACAAGATAAGGGGGAGTCAAACCCACATGGGTAAACAGTAAAGGAACAGTTTGAGTGGAGAAGAGAGCAGATTGGGGTAACTCGGAAGGGTACCTGAATCGGACGGGTGGTGGGAGGGCAAAGTAGGCCAAAGAATCTGGGGAAAGATTGCACGGTTATAAAACCGAATGTCGTCATCATAAATTAAAAAATAAAAATGGAGAGAGAAGAGGAGGGGAAGATCCTTGTGTAAGGGGAGGTTGGGAACATTAGGGTAGGAACTAGAGTTGTTCCATTTAATCCAATGGGGAATAGTACATCAACTATGATAGGGGGAGGAAACAATCGACCCCTAATTGAAGGGGAACTGTGCATATTGATGAAGAATAATGTTAGGTAGAGATATTGGAAGAAAAGAGGTAACAGCAGTACATACCAGTATGTCAAATAACAAGTAACAATAAGGGGATGGTGAGTACAAGTAGGACATAGTATAAGGCAATGTGGAACATGCCATGAGCTACGGAAGCCTGAAATGAGGGTATCTAATGTGCAAGTTTTAAAACAGAACATGAGGCAATGATGTTTAAAGGGAGCAGGGGAAGATATACATACAATTTAAGTCACATAAGAGAGAGCGAAGAGACGTCGTATGAAAGACAAAATATCTGAAGGCACCCTCAAAACACCCCGAGTCGTCCGGAGCTAAAGCCTAGTATTATTGGCATCTAGCACAACACAAGATGTCGTTGCATATAATATATATATATATTTTCTCAGGTGAATATTGGTGTATAGACGGCTCAAAATCTATAAACGTAAAGCTCCGCCAATGTAAGGAGCAATGTTGGAAGTGTCTAAAATTAGTAGGACAGGTATCCTGTGATAATGTTCCGAGCTATAGAAGGAATCCGGAACAACAGAGTGTACGCAAAATCTAGGGTGGATTGAGTGGTGCCTACCAGAGAGTCAATTCAAAACAAGCATGCTTAACTAACGGACATCTAGGTGGTCATGCCACTCGAGAAAGGAGTCAGGGTTATAACCCCACATCTCCCCCACGAGCAACACAAGCACAGAGATACCCGCATTCCGATAAACATAAACATACATACTTATATACATATAAATCTGTACATGTAATCCTAATCCTTTAAGACATCTACATGGTATCCTCAAGTGAGATTTCTTATGTTTCTGTCCTAGCCTCTCTCTCTTTCTATCCTGTCTTTTCCTCAGTCTTTTATATGTATGCTTCAGACCTCTTCTTTGAAGAGGATAGGGGGGATGACTAGGGAAAAAATGTACTATAAGCGTGGCAGTAACACCATATCCACACATAGATATATGTCACAGTACGACAGAGTTGCTTACATAACCAGACATCCCAAGGGGGGGTTACCCTATTAAATCGTAGATATCTAAATGGGATGTACTCCAAGGACGGGTATATAGAAATCAACTAATTACATGGGCAGAGAAGAGAGGCTAGTAAAGCTAGCAGTAATCAGTTTTCTAGGAGAACCTAGAGTAAAACAAAGGAGGATTAATGTTAATAGCGCCTATAGTAAGCACAGGGAATAACTCTTAGGGGTAACCCAAAACAGTGCAAGATATTCAACAGCAATAATAAATCTAACATCAAAAAATAATATCAAAGTTCACCAGAATGAATGAAAAATGGAACTCTTACTCAAGTTCAACGACCAGCTAGAACATCGCTGGCAATGAGTAGAAGATCGGCTGGAAGCAGCATCAGCCAAACTGAGAACTCAGGGGTCTGCAAAGGATATGCCATCTTTCACGACCAGGTAGTGGCAGATGAACAAGGTTCATCAACTGGGGAATTCACACGACGATGCTTGGACGATTTCTCAGGAGTGGTGGGAGACCATTCAAGTCGCTTGTGAGATTTAGGGTGCTGCGGTGTGGAGGGAGCTGGATCCGATGATGGAAGTGATATCCCCAGAGTCGTGCAGAAGGATGAGATCTCCTCAGGGGAGCGTAAGGATGCCTGGTTACCATTGAATGATGCCGTAAGGAGGAAGGGGAAGCCCCAACGATATTTAATTTGTTGCTTCCTTAGATGTTCCGTGAGGTGCTTCACAGTACGGCGTAAGTAGAGAGTGTGAGGGGAAATATCATGGTATAGAGAGATTTCGGCTCCGGCACATTGAATGGGACCATGTTCCCTGCTTTTACGCATGATATAGTCCTTGATTTCATATCGATGAAAACATACTAAGACGTCACGCGGCCTCGCAGCGTCTTTAGGCCTGAGGGCCCTGTGGGCTCTTTCAATGAGTATAGTATCAGTATTTCGGTCACCAAGAAGAGAGCGAAACATGGGGATCAAAACATCTCGGAGGTCCTGAGGGAGGACCGTTTCAGGTAGGTTCCGGACACGAACGTTATTCCGGCGTCCGCGATTTTCTAAGTCATCCAATCGAGCGTTCAAGGAGCGAATAACATCTTGCTGCGAGGCAACCATTTGAGAAAGTTGAGAAGTCGAATCAGAAGTGGTTTTACCCGTGGCCTCTAGGTCAGCTACTCTGTGGGTTAGAAGGGTGAAGTCAGCTCTGATAGCGGAGAGCTCAGTGGCAAGCAAAGACTTGACTTCCTCCACCAGATTCTTGAGGTCCATTTTGGTAGGTAGGTCTTTAAGATCCTCCTTGGATGGTAGACTAGCCAGTAAAGAGGTGAGGTCCAAGGGTAGAGTAGCTGCGTGGTCAGCCATATCAGGTGCACTCTGTGTGAGACCAGGGAGTGAGGAGTTAGGTAAGAAGTCTGTAAAGGGCTCCGGAGAGGTGTTTTCCCGCGCTTCGGTGGGAGGTGCTTCCCCGATGTCTGGTGAAGAAGCTTGTGTAGGAGAGGGAGAAATTGTTGAAAGATATCCAGTAATCGGATTACTAGTGATCTTTTTGGAACCTCTCTTTCCCCGCATCAGGGAAGTGGTGATATCCGTCCGATTGGTGCGAAATTAGGTCGTCTTCTCCATAAAAGAAGGGTTAAACTGCCATGTGGGTTCGGAGCTCAAGCGTTACACAGCCGACTCCATGAGCTGCCAGGACACGCCCCCCCGTTTACATTTCCTTTTTAATATATTTTAAGGATATATTTGAAGAGTTCAGGGGCAAACCAACTTCGTCATAGGAGAGCGGGAACGTTTTTATGCATGGTCATACTCTGTGTTCACCGGGGGCCTCCTGTACCATGGGGTCTCACTTTAGTTTCCCAACAGTCCCAGTGTTACAGAAAGAAAATATTTAAATCTGTGAACAGACAGTAAAGCTTTCACTGGTGTAGAGCAGATGCATTTTGCAGGTTTTCCCATAGATATAGATAAGAAGGGAAGAATTGGAAGGCATAGTGCCAAGCTTTCCTGTTGGGTAAGGTTAGGACACACTCTCCCAACTTTCTAATCTTTTAATTTTTCTATTTTTTTTTAATCTCTTGAATGCCAGAAAGACATCCATGGAATTGTTTCCTAATGTATTGAAGATCTCTTTAAAAGTCCCATTTAAATCAATGGGAATCTGCTGAATTTGCTCTCCTTGGTTTAGTTGGTATGCACCAGAATGTCTCCACTTTTTCTTTATATAGAGGACACTGTACAGGACTAAAGTCAAAAATACAAACATTGAGGGATATGGAAAAAAATAAGCCCATATAGCAGGCATCAAATTTCACCCAAAAAATAAAAAAGAATAAAACCATTTACACAAAAATATCAAAAGTTATTTGAATAAAATGTTATTAAAATGTACAAACAACCTATACAATATGAAGGACCACAAGTCCAAAGAAAAGTGAAGCAATTAGGGCACAAACTAAGTGCACCACAGGGAACAAAAACAAATTATCACAATTCCTACTAATTTAAATGGAGTTTTCAAGTCTTTGAGAGGATGCCATTGGATTGCTTTGAAATACAATGGAGACCATTCTACATCCCTGGGAATTCTTCCTCTTGAGCCCCTGGAGAGGGCTCATGTGCTGATTTGTGTCATAAAAGGGACAGGACTTAACTGGATGGGCATGGCTTATCATCCTTGTGTCATAAAGTGGATGGGAAATGGGCAGAACAGGGTGGGAAGGAGGAAAAGTGGGCAGGAAGTGAGAGGAACATGGTGGGAAGGAGGAAAAGTGGGCAGGAAGTGAGAGGAACATAGTGGGAAGGAGGAGAAGTGGGAGGAACAGGGTGGGAAGGAGGAGAAGTGGGCATGATGTGGGAGGAACAGGTGGGAAGGAGGAAAAGTGGGCAGGAAGTAGGAGGGACAGGGTGAGAAGGAGGAGAAGTGGCCAGGAAGTCGGAGGAACAGTGTGAGAAAGAGAAGAAATGGGCAGAGATTTAACCCTTTGAGTGCCAGAGGGGTACGCAATGCATTGAGTTGCATACCTCTCTGGCACTCAAAGGGTTAAAGAAACCTCAACTCTACCTCTGTTCCCAGAGACCAGGAAATTAACTCTAAAAAACAGAGTCTCCAGTGAGATTCATAGAGTTCCAAGGTATGACTTTCTAACATTCAAGGAGTTGAAAACCCAATATAAATGTGTTTTTATTTCTTCCCTATACAAAAGTTTTAAGAAACACTGATGCTCCCTGCTGGATGCATTAAAGGAGGCTCCCAAATATAGGTAAACATTTAGGATCATCTTAAGTCAAGTTGTAGGCTTTCTTTTATTCCCTACCCCCAAATCTATGGGAGAGTGGATGGGGAGGTAATATAGATCTAAGATAAGTAGTGCATGCACGATATACCTTTAAATCAGGGACACATGGACCATTTCCTGCTGCAGCATTGCACATGAATTAGTGCAACTCTACAGTGTGTTTTTACAAGTACATGCTTCTCTGATTTAAAGGGATAAGTGTCCACCTTATTGCAAAGCATGCTCTAATTAACAAATCTGTACATCAAAAGGGAAAAATAAAACTAAATAAGAACTGGCTAATACAACATATAGATGATTTTGAAAGCTCCTTCAAAATAACCGTTACATTTAGGTGACAGAGTGCCTTTAATTCTTCTGCCAAGGCACTTAACCCTTTGAGTATCCAACGCATTGTAATGCAATGTATTGGATACCTCTGTGGAACTGTAAGGTTTCAATTATATGTACCCTCTGAGTACTCCATGTGATGTATGCACTTCTGGGATTCAAAGGGTTAAAAAAACTGCATTGAGGTGATGACTCTTTCCTCCATCACCGTTACCATTTTAAAGGGATAGTAATACTTAAAATGTAAATTGTAATTATTTTTATTATTTCTTTAATGAGCTTTTACCTGACATCTGCACACTGACTTGTATCTAGCATGGACTGACTCATAAACAAGTTAAATTACTAAGATTATTACTCATTGGCCCTAGAAAGGACTGACCCATAAATGTGTCACTTCCACAGTACACTTTGAACTTAGGCAGGACTGACACAGAAACACATTACTGACATCAGTACACTTTTGTCCTAAGATGGACTGACCCCAAAACATATCACTGCAGTTAGTATACTGTGGTCCATGGAAGGATGTACCCATAAACCTGTCACTGCAGTTATTAAATTGTAGTCCTTGGAAGGATACACCCATAAAACTATCACCGCAGTTAGCATACTGTGGTCTTGGGAAGGGTGTACCCATCAACCTGTCACTGCTGTTAGTATGCTGTGGTCCTTGGGGTGTACCCATAAACCTGTAACTGCAGTTAGTATACTGTGGTCCTTGCAAGGATATACCCATAAACCTGTCACTGCTGTTACTATGCTGTGGTCCTTGGAAGGATATACCCATAAACCTGTGACTGCCGTTAGTATGCTGTAGTCCTTGGAAGGATCTAACCATAAATTTGAGGATACGGCTGCCTGCTTTCTTGCCTCTCTAGTCCTATTATAGTAGGGGGTAAGAATCCGAGAGACTAAGCATAGCAGCTGTAAGTGTAGATACAAGTGTAGACTCAACATTAAATTATGGCTGAAGTTTGAGATGGAGGGGACATTGGTAATTTTTAGTTGATAGATCTTTACGTATGCTCACACAGCCCCATGTAGATGCAGTAAGTGCAGAGGCGCAACTAGAAGCCATGGAGCCCTGGTGCAAGAATTGCCATGGGCCCCCCGACCACATAGACCACCTCCACATTGCCCCCCATCTCCACATTGCCCCTCAATCTCCACATTGCCCCTTCCACAATGCCCCTCAATCTCCACATTGCCCCTTCCACAATGCCCCCATCTCCACAATGCCCCTTCCACACTTCCCCTAAATCTCCTACCTCCCTGGTGGTCCGGTGGCAGAGGACAGGTCTGTGCCTCTTTCTGCACAGACCTCTTCTCCCGCGCGGTCATCTTCAGTAATGCAGAGCGCTAGGAGATGATGTCATCTCCCAGTGCTCTGCATTACGAAAGTAACGGTCTGCCGGAGGGAATACTGATCTCCCTCTGGCAGACTGGCACTCTTGTAATGCAGAGCCCCAGCGCTCTGCATTGCTTAATTGCAAGCATCAGGCGAGGGGGTTGTGACGGGCCCGGTCTCAGGTGTGACCCCCTATAGTTACGCCACTGAGTAAGTGCAGAGAACCCATTTATGCAGTCTGTTTTGACATGAAGCATGTTTGAATTCAGCATTCAGACACAGAACTCAAAATAAAAGCACATTATGCACTGCAATCGGGTGATTCATGTCCCTGTTCCTGTTATAAGAGCCTCTCTTAAGTGATGAAAGAGGGCAAGTAGAAGGAGGCAAAACAGACCCCATGTATGAGATCTCTGCACATACCAAATCTGTATGGTGTTGAAAATCACCAGTGTCTCCCCTCCCCACCAGACTCTAGGCAGCCTTTAATTCTGAGTCATTCACTTGTCTACAACTCCCATCATTTGCAAACCAGTTGAGGATGGAGGGAGATTTGTAATCCACTGTTAAAGGGATAGTAATACTTCGTTTAACTTTATTTTATTTTGTAGGCATTAAAAAAACATGAAGAATGATATGTCTTATCTCTCAAACCTTTATGGTTTATGAGATATTCACAAGCAAAGTTTCCTCTCCCGCCCCTTTTACCTAGTGTAAGCCATCTCTTCTCAGATGTGGAATGCAGTCCATAGACCAGACAGATAACAGAAGGGGACACTCTTATTCCTGTGAGAACAATGAAATCCCTGCCCCCCTTGACAAGTTTTTCAGGTTTTTCCCTTATCTTAATTGAAGATTGTTACTCTCTGCAGACTACCTGGGCACCTCCCTTCTGCTCTGACTGAACAGTGTGACATCAGTAAAAGGGGCGGGAGGGGGACACTTTGTCATTGAATTACTCTGGAACTACAACTCTGACAGAATTGAAATAACACTCTCCAAAGTCCAAATACTATGATGATTAATTAGAGCTGCTTTTATTATGAAACATTACAATCCCCTTAAGAAGCTGATGAACAATGTAGTGGTTACTGGTGGTATCAGTGTGGTTTGCTATCCTCCCTCCACCTGAGCTGTGTTTCATTGTGCCTGCAGCTGTTATGCTTTGTTTCTCAGATCTGTAGCCCCTTCTATAACAGGACTGGAGAGGCAAGTAAACAGATAGAAGGATCCTCAAACTATTTTCACACAATCTGTGTGGCAATGCCACAATTTCTCTCACTGGTCCAGCAATTTCCCCTGGGCCAGCACACCTCAGCTGTCCTCTGTGTCTTCTACACTCACAAAGTGAATGTTGGTTTGGCAAAGGATTCTGAGTATATTCTTCTCACGCTCTACCACAGAGTACTTAGTGAGCAACTGGTAGACTGTGATTGCCCTATGGGGCACTCCTTCCCTGCGCTGGAATATCCTGGCTTATCTGGATGCTTATTTTGAAGTGAATATTATTTTCATGGATATTTGAGTATGTTAAGGCAGGGAGACAGATTTAGGCAGCTTTGCCTTGGTACCCATATTGCTTAGAAATAGCCCTGCACTGTTTTATGTGCTGGGTTAGTGATTCACAAACTTTCTTTTCTTTGTTGTTGATATTTGACCAAACCATTAAAAACGATATAAGACCCTTGCCAAAAGTATGTGTATTACAGGTGCCAACATGGTACACTTTGCTGTGGACAAATATTCTGTGAACCAGCCTTTTCCAAGCATCTGATCATAATCTATTTTTGAAAGTATGAATACCGATATGTTGCAAAGTAACATGGAAGTCTGATGCTACAACAAGCCTCCAAGCTCCCCCTTCCCCAAGGGGCGGCATGCCCCCTGATTGGTGATCACTGTTTTTGCTAAGGATTTTTTCTGTGCCTGCTAACAGTTTGGGGATGGAAATGGAATCATATAAGGAGTTGGGTGTGGTCTTGGGTGGTTCTAAGGGCCTCACTGTCCCTTGACTAAGAAAATCAGAAATTTAAAGTAGAACTTTTATAACAAATATGTGGTTTTGAAAGAGCTTTCAAAATAAAATATATTAGGTGTTGTAATTTTTTATTTTAAAAATTAATTAATGTGATATTTAGCTTTATTTTTTTTACTCCTAACTGATGTGCATTCCAGATATTAACATTCCACGTTGCTCCCCATTCCAACTGCCACTATCTACCAGCTAGTACTGGCAAAGTTGCATAAACAAATAAAGCTAAACTATTATTTTAACCCCTTATCAACCGGCCACGCAGGCACGCAGCGGTCACTAAAGGACCATGGAGCATTTTTTTTTATTTGTGTTTCTGGTTCTGGAGCCCCCCGAACGGCGTGCAGCCGCGGGGGGAACCCGGAATTCCATGACGGTCATAGTACATCATGGGTCGTTAACCCAGGTCTACCCATGATGTACTATGACCGTCAAGGGTCGCGTTAAATAAACATGTCCAATATAAATTTAGGTGAATTTGAAAGCTGTTTAAAAATCAGTTATTTGTTACAAAGTGACAGTCCTAGTTTAAATGTAGCCCTGATTTCAGGGGAGACTTGGATCCCTAAAAAAACAAAAACAAAAAAAATAACCACGCCAAAAGTTGCACAAGTTGTAACAACACTAATGAACTGTATTGTATTACTATATTTTATTAGAGATTCTGCTCACGAGGTTGCAGAATAGAAGTGTCACTTTGTAATAAATACGTGATTTTAAATTAGATTTGAAAATTGCTTATATGATTTGTTAGCCATTTTTATTTAAAACAGTAGTCATGAGAGATTTAGCTTTATTTATTTGTTAGTTAATGTAAATTCGCTAGTACTGGCCTGCAGGAAGTAACAAGTGGGATGGAGAGCAGCATGGAATATTAGTATCTTGCAGTTATGCAAGCCAGTACTGTCTCGTTTGTATACAATTCCAACTACTAAACTAAATATCTCACAAGCTATTATTGATATTAAAAAAAATGTCTACCAGTAAAATATGTTATAGGTAGAGATGTAATTCTGCAAGCGAAAGAGGTTCAATTCTGGATCAGACCAGCTGCACCATAGGGGAGAAATGTAATATACAATTGAATTAAATGGGAGAGGTGCCCAATGCATTATATCAGTGCTTTCCAAACTGTGTGTCGCGACACGTTAGTGTGTCGGCTGAGTGTGTAGGTGTGTCACAGGCAAAGGTGCTGTTTACACAGTGCGAGATTGTCGTTCAACCCAAGCACGAGCTACATTGGGAGCTGAGATAAAACACTACTACTTAATGGTCGCATTTACACAGCAGGAGACTACCTCTGTGTGCTGAATACAGCTGGAGCCCCACAAAAGATTTGTAACAGCTGGAGTGCCTCTGTGTGCTGCATACATAATATGTATGCTGCATACATAATATGTATGCAGCACACGGAGGCACTCCAGCTGTTACAAATCTTTTGGCGGTTCACCTGTTAAAATCTTTTGAGATGCCACCTCCTCTATACCTCTGCCCTCTCTTTGGGCTGCCAGGCTGGAGTGTCCCTGTGCGCGGAGGCTGCCTGTCACATGGCTGCTGCTTCTGCTTTTGGTGCCCATGAGACAGGAAAGACGGACAGTACTTCTAAAATCAGTTATGCTCTATCTGTTTTAATAATGCGACAAGAGTAGCGCAACATTCTCATGTCGCCCTTTTAAAAATCACACGACATGCTTAATGCCTTCCGCAGAATGATTGAATGAGGTTTTCATGAGATATGTTGTATCTCCATAAATCTTCTTATTACAATTTATGTAGGTGTCCGTATCTCTTATAAGGGATTATTAGTTTAAACTCCGGTTTGCTAGCAAAACTGAATTACTGTGTCACAAAATGATGCATATCTAAAAAGTGTGTCACCAACATGAAAAGTTTGGAAAGCTCTGCCTTAAATCAATGGGAATTTTGGAAATTGTTACTTGTCCCCTATGGCACAGTTGGTTTGCTTCAGAATTGCTCCTCTTTAGATTCTGGAATTTTTCACACTTACAACTGTAATCAAGACGTCAGTATTTGCTGGTATATTGCTTTGTAACGCTATGAATATGTCTCTCCCACCAAGGAGTTCAATAATCCGTTTTCTTTTCACTAACTCACTAGAATTCTACATTCAAGTTCTTAACAATTCCTGGGGACACTGGGCTTTTTTTGTTATATTTACCAGGTACAAAGTAGAAAATGATTTCATGTTTTGATCAATCTGAAATAATGTAAGTGTGTATGTGTCAAGTAGGTTATTCCTCACATCAAAAATTACAGATGTTAACAAGAAAAGTTTGGCAAATGTTATCTTTCTTGTTATATAGCATCTTCAAATGTCAGTCAAAAGGTAACTGTTAAATGTTGAAAATGTTCAATGGTTTTAAATTGTAAAGCTGCTTCTGGAACTCAAAATACACTTCTTTCAGTGTTCCAATATATAGATGAAATATTTTGATCAGTTATCTATCAGGTTATTTCCAATAAACAATAACACTGTTTGGTAAAAGTGTGTCTGTCAGGTAACCTTTCTTCACCTTGGACCTTTTGTTCTGGAGTAATTTTCTAAAGACTGGATGACTTCTGTGAAATTGTTTATAGACTGTGGAATGAAAGCAGCATTTTTCTTTTGTTGTTTTTGAGTTTCAGCCTTGCTTACTAGTTACTGTTAGAAGAAAACTTTAATGCAGAGCTTTCTAAACTTTTCATGTTGGTGACACACTTTTTAGACGTGCATCATTTCGTGACACAGTAATTCAGTTTTGCTAGCAAACCAGAGGTTAAACTAATAATCCCTTATAAGAGATACAAACACATACATAACAAGATGTATGGGGACACAACATATCTCATGAAAACCTTTCATTCATACTGCGGAAGGCATTAAGCATTTCATGTGGTTTTTAAAATGGTGACATGAGAATGTTGCACTACATATAGGCGCAAGATTCTCATGTCGCATTAATAAATAGATAGTGCATAACTGAATTTAGAAGTACTGTCTGTCTTTCCTATCTGATAGGCACCTCAAGCAGAAGCAGCAGTCATGTGACAGGCAGCCTCGGCACACAGGGACACTCCAGCCTGGCAGACCACAGAGAGGGCAGAGGTATAGAGGAGATGGCATCTCAAAAGACTTTAACAGCTGAAGCGCCAAAAGATTTGTAACAGCTGGAGTACCTCCGTGTGCTGCATACATAGTATGTATGCAGCACACAGAGGCAATCTCCCGCTGTGTAAATACGTCCATTAAGTAATAGCATTTTATCTCAGCTCCCAATGTAGCTCGTGTTGGGTTGAACGACAATCTCGGGCTGTGTAAACGGCACCTTTGCCTGTGACACACTTACACACTGCAGCCGACACACTAACGTGTCCCGACACACAGCTTGGAAAGCACTGCTTTAAGGGCTAGTAATACTTAATATGTAAAAGATATATATTTGAAAGAACTTTCAAAACTATGAATTTGTTATAGTGACAGTTCTGATTTAACAGAAAATGTCCATCTGTCCATTATACATCTATACTTTTCTGGCATTAAAACTCAGTTACATCTGGACAATAGCATTTTACTGTCTCAAAATTATTACATACCTCTCAAGCGTCCATCTTTAGGAGGAGCAGTCCCTCTTTTAGGCCTAAATCCCTCTATCCCTCTTTCCCACCCTGATGTCCCTCTTTTTAGGAGATCAGACTGTGTGGTGTGTATATAAGTGTTTACTATTGCTCTACAGCAATAAAACTCACATTATTGTTTGTTTAAATGTCAGTATATGTGTTTATAAATTAGTCTGTGTAAATAAAATACTTGTTCTAAATCATTTATTAGGTTACACAAGGAGGTTACAATAGGTCATGAAATAGCTTAAAAATTCCTGGTAATGCCCAGCCCACCAGCCACGCCTCCAGAAACACCCCCTAAAACACAAGTGTCCCTCTTTGGCAGTTTGAAATGTTGGGAGGTATGTTATTACACTGTTCTAAAGAATAATGGGTGGCACAATAAACAATCCATTTACAGATGACCAAATTACAAACCTATCAAAAATACAGCAATTTTCTGGTTTCAGATTTCCTATTCATTAGTCATGAATGAATGTGACAAGAATACACAACTAAAATGTAGCAAACAGTTCTTTTACTGTTTCTCTTTGTGGGGAAAAACATATGTGTCTTGTAAGTGAAATAAAGTAGAACTTTTGCATGGATAGCCCTAGTTATTCATATTTACTGGCATATTGTACTCAAGCATATGCTAAACCAAGAAACATATTCAATACATACCCATAGGTTTTCCCAATAACCGAGGCAAACAGCAGCAGCATCTGAAATGCTGCTTTCTCATCCTATGTGTCATTTTATTTACAAATGCAATTAAAGAGATAGCAGGTGATAGGTAGAGTAAAACTTATACCTTTATTGGCTTATTGAGTAGCTTAGAGTTATGCAATATAGGTATCACTTTTCTTCTACCAGTCTTCTGCTTTTTCCAAGGCTAACATGGCACCACCACCTATATTAAAGATATAATGATACTTCAAAATAACTTTCATTTAAAATGTACTACAATAATTTTGAAGCTGATTAATGATTGTCAATCACTTCTCTAAAATGGCCTAGTTTCTATTTTAGTTTCCCTCTCATGATCTACCTTGATATCAGCTCTTTTTCAGTTTGAGATGACATAGCATAGACCAGAGATAGGCTATATACTGTCCACAACTTCCTCTTGGCCTGTGGATGTAGAGCCACACTGATGGACAGCAAAGATATCACATCTTTCTCTGCAAAGCAAAAACTATACATCAAAGCACTATAACGTTTTCCATTTTACACACTAGAGAAATTTGAGTTCACAGTCTCTGATTAGGCAGCCTCAAAAATCTCTCTTTCTCATATACAAAAAGCAGAAAAACAAAGTTCACTGTTACATTGGGGTTTACGAAATCATTATCTGGCTATCTAGCCTTCATTTTGTATACAAAGGTTTAATTAAACAATGTGCAGGAGGTATGATAAGCTAGCCCATCAATGCCAAGGATACCTCCTTTTGGGATTACACTATACCGCTTTGTATAGTTAAGTCAGGGGCAAATGCATGCTGATATTTGTAGTCCTGATTATGTAAATGTTTTCTCTATTTCATTGCAGCTCTTATTTTGAGCTTAGAAAACTTCAATGTTGAAAAACGTGAAGAGAATTTCTGTCATCACCTTTCTGTTCTGAGGTGAGCAGTGTTACATTAGTAAAAGGGGCAGGAGGGGATACTTTATCATTCAGTTATTCTTGAACTACAACTCTGACAGTATTGAAATAACAATCTCCATGGCCCAAATAATATGAAGATTAATTTGAGCTGCTTTTATTATGAAACATTACTATCCCTTTAAAGAAACAGAATGAAAGAGAGAAAGCTACAAAGAGAAATATTCAAATATAAGTGGCCATCAGGCCAAACTAATTGCCTATCCTTGGCTTAGGGGAAAATATTAACCTCAGTCTGAGTCGTGTGGTCGACCATGTCAGCTCCTACTGGACAGACCTGATGTCAGGGTAAGAGCTGGAATGAGGAGGAAACCTAGAAGAAAGTTAATAAAAATTACACTATTTTAGAAATAGAGACTGAAATCAGTCACTGAAAATTCTTGTACTACAGTTTAAAAGAAAGTGATTTTGAATCATTACTATCTCTTTAATGCCAGTTGGCTAATACATTGGACCTTATGCCTAAAGACATGGGGGTGAATGTATGAATACTTCAGCACAGTTCCACTGGTGTTAGCCTCCAAAGTTAGTAGCTGCATTTCAGGGTATGGCCTATAGTGTATGATCACTGTAGTGCATACCGGCACATACACTGCAGTTGTTAGGACTTTGATGCCAGCCAGCCCCTTACACCTACTCCATAATGCACACAAGAGAATGGAGAAAAGTCACAGCATTTAATGACATCCCTCTGATCCTAAAGGGATTAAACAATAAGTGGTCTTAACGAGTGTCCTGTATAGTCCATGGAGTGCTCTAGTACCCTACCCTTGGCACAGTAGGCATTACAGGAGAACATTTGAAGCAAGTAGTTTAGTAAATTTGCATTTGGTAAGTGTGGGGCTAGAAAATCAGTACCAGCACTTGCTTTAGCACAGGATCATATTAGTAAATTCACCCTACAGTAGAGAAAATCTAGACAATAGCAACTGCACGATTAGCATCAAACACAAATTCCCCAAATTCCTACTGAGTCACATGACATTTTTAAAATCTTCAGTTCTAGATAGGACTCCAGCACACTGTGAAACTATGCACTGGAGACCATTCTAGAATTCAAAGGGTTAAAGACCCATTTAAATCAATAGACTTTTTTCTCCCTCCAAGAGGCGTAACTAGAAGCCACCGGGCCCTGGTGCAAGAATTGCCATGGGCCCCCCCCGACCACATTGGCCCCCTTCATCTCCACAATGCCCCTTCCACAATGCCCCCATCATCTCCACAATGCCCCTTCCACAGTGCCCCCATCTTCACATTGTCCCTTCATCTCCATCTCCACATTGCCCCTACCTCCAGTCCTGTTGGTCTAGCAGCGTGGCTTAACAGATCTGTGCCTCCTTCGGCACAGATCTCTACTACTGAAGCTCCTGCGCGCCGCTCTGGTAATGCAGAGGCTGGTAGATGATGTCATCTCCCAGCGCTCTGTATTACTAGAGCAGCGCGCTGAATGGGAGATCTGCTGTGCTGCTGATGCGGACGAGGGGGTCGCAGGGGGAGGCCGGGCCCCTGGAGTGACGGGCCCGGTCGCAGGTGCGACTGCTGCGACCCCTATTGTTACGCCACTGCTCCCTCCCCAATGGTAACATTATTTTCTCCAGAATTGCTCCAGTTTGTTTTTATATAAATAAGACTCCATATACTAAATGAAATAAGATAGTAATCTCTTAAACGCTGGCAGTAGAGCTAATATATGATGGGATAAAAAGACAAAAATTGCCTATGTGTGATTAACTCTATGAGGAGGGGTCCCAAAAACACTTGGAGACTTGACCTATGTAATATATAGTGAGCCACATGCCCCAATAGCACACTTACCATTAGATAGATCTGTCCAGTACAGGGCTGCCATTATGGGGTTACAGACAGTACTCAAGTATGGTGCCAAGCCAATCAGGGGGTCTCCCTGCCCAGACAAAGTAGCCCCAGAAGCCACAGCGATGATGATGGGGGGGGGGTCAAACAGGGCCCCAAACCTCTGTCACTCTGTCCTCTGTTTCATATCATACTACATAGTGGATCAGTTCCCCAGGCTCCTTCTTTACATATACTTCCAGGTTGCAGTGAAAATACATGGGTTGGGGTACCTGGCTTAATATTATTACTGGGCCCCAAGATGTCTGGTGTCAGCTGTGGCACAGTATTACACAATTATATTATATTTGCACAGTATTTCACCATTACCAAGTAACAGAATTGCACCACATTAAACAATTTCTGTTAGACAGATCAGCAGCACAGTCTTACAACATTACCAACAGACAGGTCAGCACAGTCTCACATGGGTAGGTGATACTTATCTCTCAAACTGTTGTAGACTATGTAACACCCTTCATCCCTAACAAGCCAACAGCTGATTGGTGATGAAGGTAATTGTATTCTCCAACATCCGGAGTGCCTAAGGTAGCCAACAATTGCACCATGATCTGACAGCACAAGTCAACCTTTAAAAATAAGACTTGTGGCTTCAGTTCCTTCCCCCAGTACCAACCCTCCTCCTGTCTTTGAGTTCCAAAGGAGTGTGAAAAGCACTGTATAGCCATCATTTTCATACATCTCAGGAATTCATAAAGTTAAAAGTTTATGTGTTTGTTTTACTTGCCCTACCAAGGATAAAGGGACAGAGCTGTTATGAACGGACAGTGAGACTGAGAAAAACAATCAGCAGCAAACCAATAACCAAAAAACAGTAATGCTTTATAGGCCATATGCACAAACCAAAGTGGGAGAACTTCTGGGACAAGTCAACAGCTCCATAGGGGAGAATTAAAAAAAAGGAAGAAAAAGAATTAATGTAACCCTTTCAATACCAGATGGATGCCATTGATTGTTATAGAGGTTGCCAACAAAATGTGAAACAATAAAATCAGTGATAGTTTGGATATGATTTATTTGTTATATGCATTGGTGCATTTGGTTTGCCCCAGAATTGCATCCATTTTCTTTCTACTTATGACCCAATTTGCAGCTGTGTTTAAATGTAAGACAGACCATAAAACATGGCCTATTTAAAGGATCACTAAAAGCTAAAAAAGAAGTGAGTTTTATACATCTGAATATCAGGCTCTCCAAGCTAGCACACGTAAAACATATTTTTTATTGAATGGGTAGAAAATGTTTTTAAATAGTACTTGTGTGGGTCACTAGGACACCTGCTTATTTAAGCAGTTCAAAACTGATAGTGTAGTATAGTCTGTACGTGGGCATACAAAAAATAACACTGTTTCTGATGAGAAACTGTGCAGGTGCTAATCCTGAAGCAGAACTTTCAGATAATAGCAAGTCGCCATACATTCATTAAACACATGGCGACTAGCTTGAAAATAGATGTCTTACCATAAAAAAATACATGTGTCTAAAGGAATCCATCCCGTTTGGAGACCAGAACTGAGGCTAGAGAGCAGACATCTTGTCTGTGCGCATGCACCGTCAGTCCCGGTCTCCATAGAGTAGACTGCTTTGCACCATATAGTCACCGGAAGGGTCTGATGGCGCAGGCGACCAGACCACACTAACCTGCCCATCAGTCCCGAAATGGGACGCATTCCTTTAGACACATGTATTTTTTTACGGTAAGACATCTATTTTCAAGCTAGTCGCCATGCGTTTAATGAATGCATGGCGACTGGCTATTATCTGAAAGTTCCACTTTAATAAATTTACTGCCGAAGATCTTGTCACTCAATACAGGATGCACAAACAAAAGTAATCAATCAGTGGTTATACAGAGTATGTCATTTTAGATAGATAGATAGATAGATAGATAGATAGATAGATAGATAGATAGAAGGACAGAAAGATCAATATTCCAACAATTTCCATTAATATACATGGGACATTTAACCCCTTGAAAGTGAGAGAGGCCTCTAGCCCACTGTGAAGCAATGCATTGGTGACATGTGAAGTATTCAAAGGGTTGATAGCCCCATTCAAATCAATCCAGGGGGGTTATTCACAAAGCGGGGATTAAGAGGTGATAAATCAGAGATGACTTCTCCAGTTATATCACTTCTCCAACACCTATGTTATTCTATGGAGCCTATGCACTAAGATTTCTTCAACTTTGGAGAACTTAGTGAATAGGCTTCATATAATAACATAGGAATTGGACATGTGATCTCACTGTAGAAGTCATCTCCACTTTATCATCTCATAGTGAATCTCCCCCAATGTGTTTTTCCTTTTTTTTATATTTTTGCCACTTGGAGGTAAAACCCCTTAGATGCTAGAGATGTCCCAACTCACTACTTCAAAACAATTGTACCAGTGACTCTCTGAAAGGCACCTTAGAGCATGCTTGCCATTAACATTTGTCATATACTGCCATCATTCCTGGCCACCAAGTGCTTTGGTGTTGTAAAACTCAAAAAAGACCAATGGACCAACATAATTGCACAGTAGTGACCTCATGTCCAACCAATGCAGTGAAATTAGCATGACAATCCAACCTAGCAACCTATGAATTGAGACACCGAGCAGCTGAAGGGACCATCATAAATCCAGAGTTGTGGTAAGCAGCATACCTGGGAACTTTCAAAATGAGCTGACCCAGAGATTGTGAAATATTAACCTTTAAACTTCCCATATTATATGTGAAATGTTCCTGAACGTTGTAATGGAGAGTGGCTCCAATCAGCATTCAAGGAGCCATTAACATACCTGGGAACTCTCCGGTTTTGCCCCGGAGACTCCGGATTTCACACTGAATTACCGGGTCTCCGGGGCAATGTGTGGATTGCCGGGTGGGCAGAGTTTAAATAGAATCTCTGCCCACTTGTGCTCCGTCCCGCCCGGTTCCTCCCACTCCCCGCCCTCTTAGATACATTTTTTCAGGTATTTTTTGGTTTTTCTTTTGTCCCGCCCCCCCTCCGCGGCTAAGCCCCGCCCCTTTTATGACGCGAATCGCGTCATTTTCATCCCGGGTCGGCACTGACAGGGTTAACCTCCGGGTAACCCTGTTTTAAAAGTTCCCAGGTATGGCCATTAATACACAACAACTTACATATATCACTGCATGAACACACACAAATCAAGTAGGACTTCTCCCTCTGCCTTTCTGGTACAAGTGACACCAATTTAGAGACTTACGAAGCATTTAACTGGAGCAGAATGTATAACAGGTAGCAATGAACTCTCTCACCCTGAGATTTTTATACTTCACCTTGAGACCCTGAGATTTGGGCCAAAACCCTGAGTCTCAGGGTCAAGCCCTGAGAGTTCCCAGTTATGGTAATCATACCTGGGAACTTTCAGTTGAGGGCTACCCGGAGGGTAGTCCTCTGTTCAGCAGGGGGTAACAAAAATTACGCTAATCGCGTCAAAAAAGGGCGGGGCTTAACTCGAGTGTTGGGGGGAATTTAACCCTTTCAGTGCCAGAGTGGTACGGAATGCATTGCAAAGCAATGCATTCCGTACCACTCTGGTACTCAGAGGGTTAAATGTGTCACACAGAAGGCTGGGGAGGGAGGCACAGCGGGAGAAAAAGCAGATGTGGCAGAGTTTCAATAGAAACTCTCCACATCCGGAGGAATCTGCCTCTGCCCCGGAGACCCGGTAAAGTTCTGTCAGAACCGGAGTCTCCGGGGCAAATCCGGAGAGTTCCCAGGTATGATGGTAATCATACCTGGGAACTTTTGAAGCAGGGCCACCTGGAGGGTAATCCTGTCAGTGCCTACTGGGGAGGAAAATGACGCAATTCGCGTAATAAAAGGGGTGGGGCTTAGTCACGGGGGACGGGACAAAAAAACCTGCAAAATGGAGATAAGAGGGCAGGGAGTGGGAGGAACCGGGCGGAATGGAGCACAAGGGGGCAGAGTTTCTACTTAAACTCTGCCCACCCGGTGATTCACACACTTCCCCGGAGACCCGGTAATTCAGTTTGAAATCCGGAGTCTCTGGGGCAAAACTGGAGAGTTCCCAGGTATGATGGTAATCAGTATCCATTGTTTACCTGGTGTTTTGAATTATAAACAGACTGTGTATGTGTGTGTGTGTTTGTGTGTGTGTGTGTTTGTGTGTGTGTCTGTGTGTGTATTTGTGTGTGTTTGTGTGCTTGTATGTGTGTGTGTGCGTGTGTGTGTATGTGTGTGTGTGTGTTATCTGTGTGTGTGTTTGTGTGTGTGTTTTGTGTGTGTGTATGTCTGTGTGTGTGTGTTTATGTGTATGTGTGGCTGTGTGTGTTTGTGTGTGTATGTATGTGTTTATGTGTGTCTGTGTTTGTGTGTGTGTGTATGTGTGTGTGTATGTTTGTGTGTGTGTGTATGTGTGTGTGTGTGTGTGTGTGTGTATGTGTGTGTCTGTGTGTGTATGTGTGTGTGTCTTTGTGTGTATGTGTTTGTGTGTGTGTGTCTGTCTGTGTGTGTATGTTTGTTTGTGTGTGTGTCTGTGACATCCAAATACAAGACAGAAACATAGAAATATTGATAAAATATTGTACTGCTCCTTTAAAACCAATATAACAATCTGTTGACTAGAAAAAAAAAATAACAAGTTTTAATTGCTACATTCATCTACTTGTCACAATGTAACCCCTTAATGCTATACACAAATGCATTTCTTTGTTCTGCGTTGGAGATATAATTACCATTAAAGGAGTTAAACAGCATCTGATTCATTTTCCTTCATCAGCTCTTTCTCCTCTTGTTTCTTTCACCTTGTGCTTTCATTAGTGCTGGCCCTGAGCTGAAAGGTTCCCTCTGAAGGGAAACAAAAACACAGCCAAATACCATTATACTAAGCTTTTGATTAGGTCTGTTTGGTAAACTAAAGTATCAAACAGAGTGACGTATTTACAAGAGACAGTCAACACTCCGGGGTAATTGGTTTATTAGAAAAAGAAAGACAGCCATAAACACAAAATAGTAAGGATCACTTTAAATGTTCACACAAAAGCCAAGCAATTAAGAGATTAGAGGCAGTTAACCTCTTGGACACCAGAGGTGACCAAACTCTCTGAGTGCCAGAGGGGTGTGTGATGCATTGTTCCGCAAAGCACAGAGCACACCTCTGGCATTCAGGTGGTTAATGCACTGAAAAGAAGAACACTGGGTACTAATGATAATTCATTAACCCTTTGAGAGCCAGAGAAATATCCAACACATTGCAACGTACTGCAATGGAGACCTCTCTGGCACATAAAGGGTTTTAAAAGCAGTAGCTGTAAACAACCAACCAAATGGTATCAATATACGATAGGTACACATGCAATAAAAATGCATGTTTAGGATTAGATTTTAGCAATATCTACGTTTTACACTAATAACTGGAAATACACAATATTTCACATTATATAACACGATTTCTCTTTATGGTGTTAGTGTTCATCTAATGATTTGGAGACCTCTCTATAGTTTGTAGGATCAAAATCCCTATTTAAATGGGAACTATCACCACCAATAAAGTCTCCCCCCAAAAATTAGGCATGTAGCGATAAGCTTAACAATAGTAGTATTAGCCAGCATAATTACCGGGTTAGTGACAAATCCTGCTTCTGCTGAGACTGACGGCCAGGCAATCCTGGTCTCCTCTAGGAGGCATTGCATGTAATAATTCTGGGGTAAACCAATTGCACCATAGAAGAGAAACAAAAATGTTAACATTTCCATTGATTTAAATGGGGGTTGTAAACCATTGAACACTAGGGAGATCTCTAATGCATTTCAAATCACCATTTAAATCAAATGGGAAGTTTTAATTGTCCCCTATGGGAAATTTGATTTGCTCCAGTATTTCTCCCTTTTGTATTTAAATATAAGTCCTCCTTTGAGTATTTTCCCTTATTATTGTACCCAAGCAAAGGAAATACATGTGATCATTCCAAAATATCCAAGAGTTTTATGAATGATCACATGCAAGTAAGGGTACTATGAGATATACACGAACACACTGCTATTCTCAGCTACTATTGGCCAAACACTCTAAGGCCCCTTTCATACAGGCAACACTAAGGCAGCAATGCTGAATTGGTTCTTTCATCCATTGTGAAAGGTGCTATGCTGGGCTATGGTGCCTTTCATATGTGCAATGTTTATCTCATATGAATACACCAAATTGCAGCATACTGAAATATTACTGTGATCGCACTGGAATACAGTAAAGATTCAGTAAGGAAGGTCTGCAAAGCAGCCTGTGGGGCCACAGGCACACCTTTCAAATGAACCGCTCTGAATGAAACAACATGGATGACTGAGCTATCAGGCTGCATCCGTGTGAGAAAGCCCCAAATAAACCAGCAGACCAATAGCAAAATAACTCCCTAGCTCAATATTTCTTGTTCTATAGAACAATTCAAGAAGAGGATCAATCTGCAATACAGAAATCCTTTTATTGTACAACTAGTTTAAAAGCCCGTGTACATGGGCCACAGTGCCACCCAGCAGCCTTGACTGGAGCCCGGAGCCTCTCTGCTCACTGTCCGCACTGCAGTGATGCGCAGTACAGAGTGCCCGAACGCGCCGTGGCTGATACAGAGCTCTGTGCTCCGAATTAAGACCATAGTCATCTTTTCGTACCCAGGAAGGTGAGCAGAGAGGACTATGGTCCGAATTCTGAGCGCCCGCTCCGTATGAGTGGTGGCATGCTTGGGCAGTCTGTACTGCGCATGACTGTAGCGCGGGCAATCTGTACTGCGCATGACTGCAGTGCGCGCAGTCTCTACTGCACGTGACGGCTTCTGACAAACATCCTAGCGAATTATTATATAGGAGGATTCCTGTTAATTCAAGCATCCAATAATGATGATTCAAAAATCTGAAGAGGAGAAAATCTAGAGCAAGGTAACTTTGCTATATATACAGAACAAATAACATTTCCCCAAATTTCCATTTATTAAAAGTGGTGAAGTGTGGAACAATGTGTTGAAGATCATTCTAGTGTTCAGGGGGTTAAAAAAAACAAAAAAAATTTGGTCTCCTTTAAGGACTGGATTCCATTTCAGGTGATAATTGTATCTCTGTTTACATCTACAAATTCCCCTGTAGACTTTAATAAGAATCTGTGAAATTAACCCTTTGTGTGCCAGAGAGGTATCCAAAGCATTGTGTTGGAAACCTCTCTGGCAATCAAAGGGTTAAAACTGTGTTAACCTATGTCTCTTACAATGAAATCCAGCCCTAAATCAGTGTCACTGACTCCATGACACATTCATAATATCCAAGGCAGGCCACGTTGCATACCCTTGTCATGGCTCTGTACTTTTTGCAGAGTTAGTAACATGTTCCTGCCTCTGCACTAGAACATGGCTTCATCTCTGGGTTTAAGAAAATCTTAAGAAGACAGTGAAAAAATAAGAATTTTTATTTTGCTGCAAGGCAAGATTTTTAAGGCATGATACATAGGTGATCAAATAATTTACTGCTAAAATACACATAACTTGACAATGAGGGGAATTAAATACAGAGTGCAAAGCTCTTCTTAATTTAACCTCTTGAAGACCAGAGGTGTTTGCAACATATTGCTTCACAATACGTTGCACATCTCTCTTGCCCCAAGGGGTTAAGAGCAGAGCAATTTGCTGCATTTCCCTCTGGCACTCAAAGAGTTAAGCAACATTTTCTTTAAGGGACATTTACAGTTACAACCAATACCAATGTATTCATATGTTGTAAATAATTTTTATTAAGATTAGAAAAATGTAAAGGCTAACTATGACATGGATAGTGCCCTATTGGCAGATCTGCCCTCCTGTAGTAGGCCTAATCATGAACCCAGCCTGCATTGTGAGCCATGGAAGACCAACATGGGTGCATTATGGGGATCTGAAGATAGATCCCTGTGCTCCTTCATTGAAGACAAGCAGTTCAGTCTCAATGAGCTGCACGCATAGTCACCATGGACCCTCTGTGGATCTATGGAAGCTACACTTGCAGCCAGTGACGTTCTTGGATGAGAGCTCTGGGCATTTTAATAAGACAGCACCCAATTTAACAGGCTTAGTAAAGAATGTACATTGCCCTTTAATGAAGTAGGGTTCTGTACCTTTAAAGGGATAGTAATATTTCAAAATAAATGTAGCTCAGATTATTCTTTATAGTTTTTGGGCCATGTAGAGCATTATTATAATTCTCTATGATGTGTAGTTCCAGAGTTACTGAATCATAAAGTGTCCCTCTCCCGCCCCTTTAACTTATGATGTCCCCCTCCCACCCCTTTTACCTTTGTAAAGCTGCACAGCAAGATCATCCGGATGGATTGCAGCAAGGGACAGTCTTCTGTTAGCATAAGGAAAAGCCTGCCCTCCTCCTTCGGGGGGGGGGGGGCAGGGTTTTCCTTATGCTCACAGCCAGAAGATTGTCCCTCACTGTGAGCTGTCCGTGTTCAGGCGAACAGATTCCACATCTGAGGGGAGGCGGCTTATAATAGATAAAAGGGGTGGGAGGGGGACACTTTATAATTCAATGACCCTGGAACTACACATCGTAGAGAATGATAATGCTGCTCTACATGGCCAAGAAAATATAAAGAATAATTGGAGCTGCATTTATTTTGCAAAAAACTAGAATAGCAGCATACTTCATGTTATTTTGTTTGTATAAGCCTGCAATGAGTGACAATAACTAAGGAATACCACTTATTGATATTAGTACCTACTCTGTATGTGTTCAGAAGCGGTGTCTTGTCTCTGATAATATACACAAGACTACACCATCTCTTCTGAGATACGATCAGGACTGCTTATACTAATGGTATTGGGTAGCCTGAACAAAATAAGAATGGATACATGCACAGAAACACTAATGTCTAAAATGGAATGGGTTATGTACATTTAAAGCGGAACTTTCACCCGCTATAAAGTCGCCCTGCAATAATTAAGCCGGTAACGACTAGCTTTATAATATATATACCTCTGAAATGTAGCTCATTATAAAAAATCCTTTATTGTAGGAGACTGACGGCAAGGTTAGTGCAGTCTGCAAGCCTGTGCCATCAGTCCCTTCCGGGTACCATGTGGTAACTGCAGTGCTTCTCAATGGAGACTGGGACTGACAGCTCAGGCATGCAGACAAGATGTCTGCGCTGATGCCTGGCTTCCGATTTCCTACAATAAATGATTTCTTTATAATCAGCTACATTTCAGAGGTAACATATATATTATAAAGCTAGTCGCCACCTGCTTAATTATTGCCAGGTGAATTATAGCTTTAAATGTAAATAACCCATTTCATTTTAGTGTTCCTGCATGTATCCAGAGATTTTGATTGCAGAAACAAACCATCTGGCCCATCCAATCTGACCATTTCCCTGTTTAATAAAATACACAATTTAACATACATTCCTTCCTTGAAAAAGGACTTCTCCAGTGATGTCACTTCTCCAGTTCTTATGTTATTCTGTGGCACCAATGCACTAAGATTTCTCCATCTCTGGAAATCTTAGTGCATAGACTCTATAGAATAGCACAGGAACTGGAGAAGTGATATCACTGGAGAAGTTATCTCCACTTTATCACCTCTTTATCACACCCTAGTGCATAATCCCATGAGTGTTGGTTTGTTTATGATGGTGTATATTACTTCTTTATCGGCATACAGATTCTGCACACAACCTTAGGCATTCTTTCTTACATCATTATAAATTGCAAGGTTTGTGTAAAATATGCCTAAAGGCCATGAATAGACGAGCTTAGTCCTCAAGAGCTACCACCAGCCCATGTTTCCAGGATTCAGTACAGGTTTACCAATTAAATAGATTGAGCCACTGATTGAGTCACCTGTACTAAAGCAGAGGTATTGTTGTAGCTCTTGAGGACCAGGGTTGGCTACTCCTGCTATAGAGTTTATGTTGTACTGTTCATTTCCCCTGCATGTGGGAGTTTGTTACCCTTTAATTGCAATTTTTTTGGTAATTCACCTCTTTACTGGAAGCCTAAATTTAAGTAATCTGAAATAAATCAGAATTTTTGTGACCCAAATGCACATTGCAGTTTTTTGGCATTAAATTTAGAACCCATACTAATTTTTAAACCTTCAATTTTCTGAAATCATTGTCCATTTGTTTTATCCTGTACTAGTGTGAAAGCCCATGTACACAGTGTCAAGAGACTAGTCCTGCTCTGTGTACTGCCGCTGCCTCACTGGCGGTGCACGCAATGTAGTCAGGCACTGTAGAGACTGCCCAAACAGGATGCTCCCAGCACAGAACTCACAGCATTCTGTGCGTTCGGGCAGTCTCTACTGCACATGACTGCATTGGATAAACATTCTGGCCTTTTATATATGGAATGTCAACCCTGCTCCAGATCAGCATACCTGGGAACTCTCCTGATTTGCGCCAGAGACTCCGGTTCTGACAGAGCTTTACCGGGTCTCCGGGCAGAGGCTGATTCATCTGGTTGTGGGGAGTTTCTATTGAAACTCTGCCACATCTTCTTTTTCTCCCACTGTTTCTCCATCCCCAGCCTTCTGTGTGACACTTTTAAACCCCGCCCCCACTCGTGTCAAGCCCCGCCCCTTTTTGACACAGTTAGCGTCATTTTTGTCACCCCCTGCTGAACAGAGGACTCCCCTCCGGGTAGCCCTCAACTGGAAGTTCCCAGGTATGCAGATCAGTGACGTAAAGATCTTTCAAAATCACCTATAGGCTGTTTAACCCTTTGAGTGCCAGAGGGGTACGCAACGCATTGCAGAGCAATGCGTTGCATACCCCTCTGGCACTCAAAGGGTTAAGTCATTTTTATTAGAAGTGTCTTTCCACTCACCCACTATTTGATCATCTCCATTTTCCCATTTAGTTCAAAACCCTTAGTCTACCAGTTACATCCTTGTACCAGGATCCTTATCCCCTCTCCATATGAATGGTAACAGGCAATCAGAGGGGTGAGGGAGAGAGACAGGAGAGTGTGACTGAGTCAGATAGCAAAAGGATGAAAAAGGGAAGAGATAACAAAAGGAGAGAATGACATTTGACATTGTTAAATAAGTGAGAAATACAGACAGACATGAACATGAAAAGGGAAAGCAAAATCAGATTGTAGATCATGCATACAAGTACGGAAAAGATGTACAAATTCATTTCTTGCGGATAGCTATGTGCAATTCATATGTCAGTCTTCATAAATTGTTGCTCAGTAATTTATTGCTCACCACTTAAAGGGATAGTAATGTTTTATAATAAATGCAGCTCTAATTAATCATCATAGTATTTTGATTTTGGAGAGTGTTATTTCATTTCTGTCAGAGTTGTAGTTCAAGAGTAATTCTATGATAAAGTATCCTGCCCCTTTTACTGATGTAACACTGCTCAGCCAGAGCAGAAGGGAGGTGCCCAGGTAGATTGCAGAGATGGACAATCTTCAATTAAGATAAGGGAAAAACCTGAAAAACGTGTCAAGGGGGGCAGGGCCTTCATTGTTCTTATAGGAAGAAGATTGTCCCCTGCTGTTATCTGTCTGGTCTATGGACTGCATTCCACATCTGAGAAGAGATGGCTTACATTAGGTAAAAGGGGCGGGAGGGGGAAACTTTGCTTGTGAATATCTCTCAAACCATAAAGGTTTGAGAGATAAGACTTATATCGTTCTTCATGTTTTTTAATGCCTACAAAATAAAATAAAGATAAAACAAAGTATTACTATCCCTTTAAAAAATTAAAGGGAACATTGATAGGGATCCCTTTGATAGCACCTATAGCTGAAAAAGAGCACTGACTCTCCAGCTGCTATTTCACTTTGTTTTCAATAAGCACCCCCCTAGGGTGCCATTTTAACAATGAAAACTTTGACGAAAATGTGATACTAAGACTGATGTACTGCATAAAGCAAGAGTAATTCTGGAACAAGCCAACTGCATCACAGGAGAAAAAAATCCCAAATTTTCACATTGATTTAAATGGGGATTTTAATCCATTGAATGTCGAGAGGTCATCAACTCATTGAGAAGCAATGTTTTGGAGGCATTTCTAGCAATCAAGAGGTTAAAATCCCTATTGAAGGGAATTTTTGCATGCTGTGATGCAGCTGGTTTGCTCCACAATTATTTCCAGTTAGTGCATTAGCCTCATTAGGGTGAATGTATGAATAAGTTTCAACACTAAATTAGAAGGTGAGATAAATTTTCAAGCCCTACACCTGCATAAAACCAGTTTAATAAACATCCCAGAGAATATCAGATTTATATTTATTGAACGTCTTCTGCACAATATGCACATCTTGGTCATTCTGATTTGGAGAACTAATAATAACAATATGTTTTGTCACCATCGTTACACCCTTAACAAATAACTTATAAAATGTTAGGTGTGTTCCCTGAAAATTGCAGACTGCATGTTAAGGGTGCCTTCAGTAACAAAAGATTGAGAATCACTGAATTAGGGGCCAGAGCTGGATGGTGTGTGTATGAGCATTCACGTGTGTATAAGGTGCTCTAGTGTGTGTATGTATAAGTGCTCTGAATTGTATGTGTATGAGGTGCCCTGAGATGAGTAAGTGAGGGTGTGTGTATGACATGTCCTGGTGAGTTCTATTATCTTCTTTATCTTTCCATTTTTCTACCTTTTTCTTTCCTCCATTCTTCCACCTCCCCCCCATCTTCTTCCAGCACCTTCCATCTTCATCCTATTCTTCCTTCCATCTTTCCATCTTCTTTCTCCAACCCTCTTTATCTTTCCTTCCAAGATCCCTCCCTCTTTTTACTTCCCTCTCCTGTCTTCTTTCTCCCTCCCTCTTCTTCTACCAACCTTCCCTCTTCTTCCTCCATCCTCTATCATCCTTCCATCCTCTTCCCTATGCAATCCTCTTTAAAAATGCATCACTTCTTGTTATTCCTCCTTCCCTCCTTCCATCTTTATCTTCACTCCCAGTCTTGAGATTTTCTCCCTTCCTCCATCTTCTTTCTCCAACCCTATATCTTCTTCCTCCCTCCCTCCATCTTATTTCTCCATCCCTGCATCTTCTTCCTCCCTCTCTCCAGCTTCTTTCGCCCCCTTTCCAACTTCTTCTCCCTCCCCCTTCCCGCAGGTTGGATTTAATATAGGTGGCTTTGGGGTAATGAGTAATATATTTTATTACAGGTTTGTGTGTTGCAGTGATGGCCTGCTATTAAATGTTTTATTACAAGGGGCTGTAGTGTGCTGTCAAATACCCTCTTTTTATTATTATTATTATTATTATTATTAGAAGTATGTGGGAGGAGTCTAATTACCAGTGAGGTACAAGGGGCCCTTACTAAAGTTCACGGGACCCTGGCATCTTTTCTATTATAATAGGCAGGAGATGGAATCTTCCATGTTTACAGTACCTGGAATTTCTGGTTCTAAACCCAGGATGACTGAAGGTGTGTACTTCAAAAAACCATGGTTTTATTGTATGTTTGTAGTGCTAACACTGCTGGATTACTGTTCTTTACAATCACTGTGTGATTACTTTTCTTTGCACAAGTTTGACATAACTGGTAGTCAATTAAAGTTAGAAATCTGGAAATGTAACCATTTGAGTGTCAACAATGCATTACTGTTAGTTTTATTGAAGACAGCGGGGCATGTTTGTAATAAACCTTGGACTAGTGGGAGCCCTACACAAATGTCTGTCATCTCAGCCTTGATTCACTGTTTGCCATTACTTACATTTGTTCTGTGGATGGAATACAGGAAACCCTTGGGTTCCAAATAGAAAAACAGTTTAAGAGGCACTGATTTTTGCATTAAATGCAAGAAAAATGTTGTAAATTGGAAGAAAACAATTACAAATTATTTCATCAGGTTTCTCAAAAAGAGATAATCCCCTTTAGTTTAACTGGAAATGTTTTGCTTCCCTATTAAATTTAAAAGCATATTTTTTCACAGTTTCCAGCAAGCAGACTCTTAAGCGCACCCCATAGGTTTCCATTTTAGAGCCCACTGGCCCACAGAGGAGGGTCTTTGAACGCTAATGCACCAGCATTAGTTTACTTTAAACTGAAGTGCTGAATGCAGAAAAGCAGAGACAGCTCTAGAAGTGTCAGGAGAAATCCCATCGGGCAGCTGATGTTATTGCCACATTAACTCATTATAAGATCAGCTTTCAAGCTCTAGGATAGAGGCTTCTAGCAAATAAAGTCCCCAGCAGTAGCAAGTCCTAATTAGTGCTGAAACCTGCCACTGTTTGTCGCATTGTAATCAGCACCTGTAATGTAACATTTTGGTGGAAGCCTGGTTCACTTGCCAGTTTGGTTTTACAGCCCTGCACTGCTCCTCACCCAATCAGGAAACAGATTGATTCAGATAAATTGGGCTTCAGGTGAGCTTTGTACAGATATAGGAATTTTGTGTAGTTTTGTTTCTGTTGCTTGTAGAAAACCACTGGATTAACCCCTTAGAGATTAGTGAGGTCTCCATACTTAATTGTTAATTAATACTGGATATCATGTCCATGGACGCACACATGATTCTTTTCCAGGTCTCCTGTGTGGAAATGCAATAAGGTGTGACTGTAACCAAACCCAAGTCCCTACTAGCCGGCAACTCCAAATTCCATTGGCTCCTGGTCATTGTTTGTACTGGTTTCACCTCTCCTCAATAGTCTAGAACACTGCCACTCACCAGTACACCAGAGGCCAAGTAATTCAGCTGCTGCCAAGGTTGGGGTGAGAGTTGCCAGCAAAGACCTCCCCCCAAACTCAGTAGTACAGCTGAAAATTGTATGAAAAAGTGCAAAACAGAATTGACTTTATTTAAAAGCTGTAAAGATTATATAGTTAAAGACAGGGGGAAGGGGAGAGGACAGACAAACAGGTAGGGATGGGGAAGGTTTTCACCTCAAACTGAAATCGGCTAAAAAGGCAATTTCTGCTTGGCAAAAAATTTCCCACAAAAAGTGCTGTTTTCATGCTTTTTTCGCCTAGCTCATTGCATTGAAATCTATAGGAAGAAAATGTTTTCTCCACCACATGAAAGTTTTCTCTACTTTTCTACAGCCATATAAAAGGGTGTCAGGCTCTCACAGCAGCCATTCTGTGTTTGTGAGAGGAGAGAGCAGCATGTTTTTGAGAAGATAGGCAAATAAAGGGGAATTGAAGCTTAGTTTAGGGAGTCATTTAGGTAGGATATTTGTTCTCTGTAGTAGGGGAGTCTGGCGGCACTCTGGGGGAGAAGAAGAGAGGAAGGAGGATGACCCAAAATACCCCAACATTTGGTGTGACTGACTGGCAAAATACAGGCAGCTGTTGTCCAAATTAGGAGCCTGATATGAGCTCTGTGACTGAGGTAGACATGATAGACAGCAGAGGACATTGAGAATTTTGTTGAGGGCCAAGACAAGACATCACACTCCATCAGTTGGGTACTGTAGAGAGTAAAAGCACAGCACACACAGTAGTTGAGTAATGTCTATCAAATGCACAAGTGGGAGGGGGAAAGGTAGAACAGTACAGGGATGTGGGAGTAAAGTGGTAGTACAAAAACTAACTGCAGCAATGGTTACTGCAGCATGTGCAATAAATGATGATGATCCCTCTCCTCCTTGGATGGATGCAGTTTGTCAAGGTCCCACCATTCACCACGCCAGTCCCCCAATACCACTACCATACACATCTGCCACATTGTAGGTCATACATTATTTTATAATCATCATGAATATGTACCAGTGACACTTAAAGGGATAGTACTACTTTGTTTTATCTTTATTTTATTTTGTAGGCGTTAAAAAACATGAAGAACAATATAAGTCTTATCTCTCAAACCTTTATGGTTTAAGAGATATTCATGAACAAAGTATCCCCCCCCCCTGTTCATCCAGTTCAGAAGGGAGGTGCCCAGGTAGACTGCAGAGAGGGACAAAAGCTGAAAAACGTGTCAAGGGGGGCAGGGCTTTCATTGTTCTCATAGGAAGAAGATTGTCCCCTGCTGTTATCTGTCTGGTCTTACAACCAGATTCCCATCTGAGAAGAGATGGCTTACACTAGGTAAAAGGGGCGGGAGGGGGAACTTTGCTTGTGAATATCTCTCAAACCATAAACATTTGAGAGATAAGACTTATATCATTCTTCATATTTTTTTAATGCCTACAAAATAAAATAAAGTTAAAACGAAATATTACTATCCCTTTAAGCAGGAAGTAAGTGTTGTGGGCAAATGACAAATGCACTCTTCATGATAACACATATATCAAGGTCTATGTTGCTGTAGGACTCACAACTTTGACTTCCAGCTACTTATTTCTCACTACAGCCCTCAGAAGAAGTAATATTGTGCTGGGAAATGTTGCACTGTATTAAATATAGGAGAAAATGTGTTGGAATAGGAAAAATGTGTTAGAATTGGAGAAAAATGTGTTAGAATTGGAGAAAAATGTGTTGAAATAGGAAAAAAATGTGTTGCATAGGTGAAAAATGTGTTAGAATAGGCAAAAAAATAGCTGGAATAGGTGAAAAGGAAGAACATTTTTCACTGGAGAAAAGGAGAAAACTTTTGCGGAAAAAGAAAACAATCATCTGTTTGTCGCGAAAAGTCATGTGGCAAAATTTTTCTCATTTTTTGCCCATCCCACCACACAGCTGACCATAAATAATCAAATTAACACATAACACGCTGATGGTAAACTAGTTACAG
Source organism: Rhinophrynus dorsalis (assembly GCA_037306005.1). NCBI lineage: Eukaryota > Metazoa > Chordata > Amphibia > Anura > Rhinophrynidae > Rhinophrynus > Rhinophrynus dorsalis. Next base: position 84,675,303 of record CM074724.1, on the reverse strand, counting down.
AGACAGCACATTGATAATAATGGTAAGGCAAACAATGGTAAACTGCTTAGAGAGATTCTCACCTTTATCATACCTTTGAACATCCTATTTTTCAGTGTTCCAGGGTCTGTTGGAGCTTTTTAATAATAATAATAATAATAATAATAATAATAAACCCCTTCCAGGACTAAAAACGCCTCTTGTTGAAGCCTGCTTAGACTGTCACATAGATTACATCATTGCAGCTTTTGTGCTCTAGTTATATCTCCAGTGCTGAAATGTTTGCTAGTGACCTATCATACCTTTTCATACAGGTGATTATAACCTCAGGTGAATGTCCCAATTGTATGAAAACTGCATGTTTACTGTTTTCACACAAAGCAGTTAGTTGCAGTATGGCTTATCTGCCAGGAGGACTATAAGACCTCCAGCACAAGCTACATTGTCAGTTTTCCTGCTCATTACAATGTCTAGTCGATGAATGTACCATGTGGGCATCAGTCAGTATTGTTTGGATGATGCTCATGTTTGCCAGCTGTCATCCAGTGGTCTTGGAATCCTGTAACAAAGATGCATGTCTGCCTTCATGGACATAATATTCAGTACTAATTAACCCTTTAACGACCGGCCAATCTGCACGGCACGCGTCAGTTAAGGACCACAGAGCAATTTCTTTTTTTTATCTTTTCTGCTCCCGGACTCCCTGAACGGTGTGCAGCCGCGGGGGGAGCCTGGAATTCTATGACGGTCATAGTATGTCATGGGTCGTTCAGTCAGATCGACCTCTGACGTACTATGACCGTCAAAGGTCGTTAAGGGGTTAAAGATGAATTTTGGGGAACAAATCCATGCAGAATTGACTCCTAGTGGCCATTTAGAATGTCCTGCCCAGTTTAAGGTAAGTGAGGGGTTTGTTACTAGTCGTGCTAGCATTCCTTTAATGTGCTTTTTAATAATTTCTCATCACCAATAATATTAATATTAAAACAATACCCAAGGGATTTGATATGTTGCTAGAATATCTGAAATCTGTCTGTGTACCTGTTCTGTGTTTTGTCTTTATAAGCAAACAAAAAGCCTTGACAGAATTATTTCCAGAAAAAAAGGCAAATTCACGTCTGTCTGTTTTCAAGTTGACAAAGGTTTTGCAAAACATTGTGAAAGAATCTCATGAATGTTTTTGCAAAAGGAAAATTGACTTGATCCTACTTCCGTGCTGCCTGAGGCTTACCATGCAGGATTGGTAGAACACTCAACTTCACCTGGGACGTGGGTATATGGGAGTCAAGAGCAAAGCAAGTATTCTGCAGACAGTACATTTACACAGTATGATTCACCAAGGAGAGTGAAGCAATTCTGGGCTATTGGTGAGAAATAAAAATTCCCATAGATTTAAATGCAATTTTAGAATCTGAAGTTTATTGAAACACAAACCATAAACATAGCAGATCAATAGATAAATACAGATTCGGTAGGTAGACACTGAGCAGTGCAGACCAATAAGTAGACAAAGACATATCTGATATTAATGTAATTAACATACCTAATAAAATAACCTCTGAGCATATATAATTTTTTTTCTCTTAAAGGGATAGTAATATTTCACATAAAAAGCAGCTCCAATTAATCTTCATAGTATTTGAGCCATAGAGAGTGTTATTTCAATACTGTCAGAGTTGTAGTTCAGGAGTAATTGAATAATAAATTATCCCCCTCACGCACCTTCTACTGATTTAGAGCATCAAGGAGGTATCCAGGTAGATAGCAGAGTGGGACAATCTTCAATTACCATAAGGGAAAAACCTGAAAAATCTGTCAAGGGGGGCAGGGCTTTCATTGCTCTCACAGTAAGAAGATTGTCCCTTTCTGTGAATTGTCTGGTCTTATGACTAGATTCCACATCTGAGGAGAGGTGGCTTACACTAGGTAAAAGTGGCGGGAGGGGATACTTTATCATTCAATTGCTCTTGAACTACAACTCGGACAGTACTGAGATAACACTCTCTATGGCTCAAATACTATGAAGATTAATTGGACCTGCTGGTTTTGTGAAACATTACTTTCCCTTTAAGCTTTGCTTTCACTCTACTTTTGCCATTGTATCACTCTCTCGCTGATTTCGATTCATTGTAGTGCCTATCTCTCCTGTAATCCAGCACAAATCTCACATTTTCATTCTCTGGTTGAACCCTCTCCAGTGAGTTTATAGACTGAGAGCTGAGGGTTGAGGAATGATCTCTTGCATATCTAACTATGGATGTGTTTATGCTCTGATTTTTTTTTCTCTTCATATTGTTATTTGACTACTCATATGCTACTTTGACACTTTGCTTCAATGCAACGTGATTATATAACATTATCATTATGCCATTTGTTCTTATTTTTTATCTTTGTATTCTCTATTTATCCAATAAAGGTTTTGAAAACTTGAAAAAAAAAATCTCTGAGTATATTGCTTCTCAATGCATTGGGGGCCTCTCTGGCATTCAAGTGGTTAATAATAGCATTTAAATGAAAGGTGATTTTGTATATGTTTATTCACACTTAGGGGATTTTTATTCACACTACAATACACCCTACAATGCAATCGGTCTATTTCAAAACTGTTCCATTATGACTTTATCCATATAACCTATTGTTCCATGAGTGGCTTGCTGCAATATGACAAGTCCACACATTGTTTTGCCTTTAATGATTATGCTAGAAGAAACTGTATAATTACCATGTATTCCTGTATACTAATATCCATATGGACATGGAGAAATGATATGACTGGAGAAGTTATCGCCACTTTATCACACCTTAGTGTATAACCTCCCTGATGTATCACTCCCCAGGTATACAAGTGCTGGTAATACTGAACCATATCAAAGTGTTCCCACCTCAAGTACAACCACTCAGCAGGCCAAAACAATGATAAACTACACATACAGCATGAGGGTAAAACTTTATTTAACTAGACAAAAGGTTAAAAAATATAAACTACCAATCTCAGGGAACATATATAATTAATCAGTACTTCAGTGCCAGCCAGGATTGGAAACCTTATGTATTTTGGATTCAAATGGTTCTTCTAAGGTATGAGTAGGCAACCTTTGGTGCTATTGCTGTTAGGAGCTGCAGCTCTCATGATCCCCAAATAGTACATTGCTGTTGAGGATCATGGGAGTTGTGGTCCCCAGAGATTCAAATGTTGCCTACCCTTATTCTAAGGAGAAGCATAACTTGGATGTGAAACACATAAGGTCAATGGCATAGTTAGGCATTGAAAGGTCCCCAGTGGAGACATCTTTTGGGCCCCCTACCTTTAAAATAGTCTCCCAGGGGCATAACTAGTACTTACTGGCAATGGAGTGATGGGCCTCCTTGGATTTAGAGGCCTGTCACATTTGCACCCACTGCATCACCTGTAGTTAAACCCCTGCATAAGGTCTCTATGACGGGGTGGCCCTGAAGCACTGATGCATTATATATATATATATATATATGTTCCAAGAGCTTGGTACTGCATACCTTTTGTACCTTTTGGACACTGAATAAAGTTGTATGCTAATGCTTTATATGTAGTGTATTGTTATTGTGGTCTCTCAAGTGATTTATACACTTTGAAGACATATAACACCTTTAATTATTTCTATAGATATACTAAGGGCCTTTCTAGAGCAGGAGAAGGGAATAAGCATCACTCCTGCTAATGCTAAACTACAGCTCCCAACATCTCATCTGTACTGCCAACACCCACATCCTGATTGTGGATGTAGCTAAAGCAATTCCAGTGTCTCTGTATCAGACAAACACTAATGGGGGGAGATTCATTAAGTAGTGATAAAGTGGGGACAAAATGGAGATGACTTCTCCAGTTTATCACTTCTCCAATTCCTATATTATTCTATGGAGCCTATGCACTAAGATTTCTTCAACTTTAGAGATCTTAGTGAATAGACTCCATAGAATAACATACAAACTGGAGAAGTCATCTTTATTTTATCACCACTTTATCACTACTTAGTGAATCTCCCCCCAGATGTGTGGTACCAATTTACATACATTTTATGTCTATTATTTAAATCCTTGGATGCCATGTAGCTATCTAATACTTCACGTTTTACTATGCAACAGTGAATGGGGCCGGGGCGGAGTCAGGGGATGAATGGAAATGTTTCCATGGTAGGGGCTACATGCAGTTACAATGCCTTGCCTAGAGATACACCTAAGATGTAAATCTGGCCCTGATCATAGTCCATTAACTGCTGAATGGACATACATTTCTCACTGCTATCCTTGAAGTTCTAACAACACAATTCTAAACTACAAGTGTCGGCAGGCTATGCTTGCGAGCGCTCACAATTGATGAGCATATGCCTATATTCATCCACTTGTCTCGTTCTAATGTACCATCTCTAGGGCACCAATTCATAAGCATTCCTTCTAGAGAAAGAACCATTGATCTCAGTGCCATAATTCAATTGGAACAAAGATGTTATCAACCATCTCAAATCAATTATCCACCTCAACTGCTTTCTATTATACAATTATGTTAATCAAGTGTCTTTATTAGTAAAATTTACATTCCATCCCACACTAAAATGTACCAGGAAATGCTGCCATGTAAGCCTTTCCTGCTGGTTTGATAGAATAATGTACATAGGAGCTACAGAGGATAAATTACACGTATCAAGGGATTAACATTTTAACTGCCAGATGGGGCAGCAATGTGTTAACAAGAAGTGTACCTTTTGGCAGGGAAATTATCACATATTTAGATACAGTGTTTTTGTTTGCATTTACTGCTCCTCAAAATGCAGAGTTCATTGGTTAAAGCCTAAATAACCCAGTGAGTGCCACAGTAATCTTCATTACATTTAACCCTTTGAGTGCCAGAGGGGTGAGCAACGCATTGCAAAGCAATGCGTTGCTTACCCCTCTGGCACTCAAAGGGTTAAGAGGTTGATGTGCTAAGGAAAAGCTGTGAAGTTCTGTGGCCAAACCATTTAAACTATAGGACTGCACACAAAGCTGTCTCTAACTTTACTGAGTGTATACTTTAAAGTGGAATTTTCACCTTAATTCAAAATTGCCAGTGCACCTCGCTGATAACCTTCAAATCTCACTTGAAAATGTACCTCATGGATAAAATCTCAACATGCTAGAAGGCACTGATGTTGTACAAATGAATGCTCTTATAAATTATTTACTTAACTGATGTCCTCTATCATCATCAGAACTAGCACTGTATTCAGGACTTGACCCTAATGTACTCTGTATGTCTCCCATTACCACTTTAGATTGTAAGCTTTCGGGCAGGGACCTCGCACCCAATGTTTCATTCTACAAAGCACCTGTAACCCTGTATTGTTTAAACCCTGAAATTGTAAAGTGCTGCGATAACTTGTGGCGCTATATAAATAAACATATTCATTCATTCATTCATTCATTCATTTAATTGCATATCTGAAAACTGCATTATAAACTGCCTGTATGTCATGGCATGTTATCCAAAAGACCAGAAAGTGTACACTTCTTACATATGCTAATGTATGCTAATTGTGGTACCGGTGCAGTACCAGTGAAGTTTTTACATGCTAATTCAGCTAGTCAGTGATGTTTCATATGTTAATGATGTGTTTTCAGTGACTTGCTATATGCTAATGAAGGTTTAATGATGTCATATGCTAATGAAGCTCTGTGCAGTACAATGAAATGTTCAGCTTCACTTTTTCCAGATATGAAAGTATGAATATCTCCTAAACTATACATCTGCTGTACTTTTGGTCAACATGACATATATGTTTTCAAATATGCCAGCTTGAATTAAGTTGAAAGTTCCACTTTAAACAATTAAAACATATATTTGTCTCCTACTAACGTATAGGGATAGTAATCTTTTACTCTGACTTTACATAAAAATCTAAGGGGATCTGGTTTGCTGTCACGGAGTGTAGATGGAAAATGCTGATTGATTGAGGAGGAGTCGGGGGGTGTAGCCGCTGCCAATCTGTTCCCTCTGTTTAAAAAACAAAACAAAAAAACATTAGCCGCTGTCTTAGGAGGAGGCAGGAGTGAAGCCATCTGCTTTCAACAGCTTACAAAATAAAAAGTCAGATCTTGTGTTGGGGCATCAGAATTAGTGTTGAGCGAGCGTGCTCGGCCGATGCTCGGATCGGCTCGAGCATCGCTCTGCTCGGCACATGGCGGTACTCGTCGAGTACCGCCATGTGCTCGCCCGCCATGTTCGGGTGGCGGGGATCTGTGCCGGAGGAGGCACAGATCTGAAGACGCTCCGCTGGACCACCAGGGACTGGAGGTACGGGGGCATTGTGGAGATGAAGGGGGCATTGCGGAGATGAAGGGGGACATTGTGGAAGAGGGGCATAGCGGAGATGAAGGGGGACATTGTGGAAGAGGGGCATAGACTCTATGCCCCTCTTCCACAATGTCCCCCTTCATCTCCGCTATGCCCCTCTTCCACAATGTCCCCCTTCATCTCCTCTATGCCCCTCTTCCACAATGTCCCCCTTCATCTCCGCTATGCCCCTCTTCCACAATGTCCCCCTTCGTCTCCTCTATGCCATAGAGGAGATGAAGGGGGACATTGTGGAAGAGGGGCATAGCGGAGATGAAGGGGGACATTGTGGAAGAGGGGCATAGCGGAGATGAAGGGGGACATTGTGGAAGAGGGGCATAGCGGAGATGAAGGGGGCATAGCGGAGATGAAGGGGGACATTGCGGAGATGAAGGGGGCATTCGGAGATGAAGGGGGCATAGCGGAGATGAAGGGGGGCATTGACCAGGCACCCTCCCCTCATCAGAGCAGGGGGTACCTGGTGTAATGCTCGTGTTGCCCCATTCAATTGAATGGGGCTCGGGTGCTCGGCCGAGCACTCGAGCCTCAGGGGGTGCTCGGTCAGAGCACCCGAGCACCCGAGCATCGGGGTGCTCGCTCAACACTAATCAGAATCCCTCCTGATTTGGCCTGGAGATCAATAGAGGCAACATGGGCGAGCAAGAGAGCTCCCCTACTTCCATTCTACCTGGAACTGGTTAGGTGTGGAGGCAGAATCTGGAAACCCTCTCACATCAAATTTACCACTCTCCCTCAAGCTAAATATTTTTGATCAATATGTCCTCACAGTCCTTATGTACGGCTGTGAAAACATGGACACTGAATGCCAAAGCCATACTATGCAGAGAAGTATGGAGCAGCGAATTGTAAACATAACAAAAAGAGGCTGAAAAACATGAACATGGAATCGTCAGTAAACAAAGGTGTATAACATTATTGAAAAAGCAAAGAAATGCAATGGAGACCTCTCTAGCATTCAAGGGGTTAAAATGCTTTAATCAAGTGCATTGGGATTTAGAAAGTTTTATTTGCACCTATGGTGCAGTTGGTTAAATCCTGAATATATGCAGTCTGCTTTCATAAATATGGGCAATAGAGTCTTGTTCAGCTCAGAAATAGATCAAAACGAATTTCTTCCCTGTGGACTCTTCCCTTGATCATTATGGTATATATTTACTAAAGCCTGAATTATATGAACACCAGAAAGAAAGCTATGTTATGTAGACATGTGCGAATTCATTCGGAGACATTCGGATTTCGTCGAAAATGGGGTCATTCGGAGACATTCGGCCAATCCGAAACTCAAGGGTCATTCGGAAAAAATGATTCGACTCCGAACAGCCCAGGTCCGAAATTCGTCGCCACTTTCGGAAGTTTCGGCAATCGACACATTTCCAAAAGTTTTGACTACTTTTGACCAGGACTTTTTTGTACTTCCTGTGCGCGCTCAATTACTTTCCCTCCATAATTTTCCCTCCATGTCTCTAGTCCAATTCCATTCTCCGTTTCATGCACTACTTCCCTCTTTTGTCTGTATTCGAATAGCCTTCTTCGTTTCATGATGGAGGTTGGACTAATGACACAGTCACACAGACAGACAGCCTGCATTTCCTCATTGCATTGTTGGAGCTCAGAGAGAGAAGAGATTAGAGAGTGTACAGTTGTTGTGTAGGCAGGCAGGTAGCATTAGGCTAGGCATAGGTAGGCAGCCAGCATTAGTTCCAGTTATTGCCACTGCAAGAGCAAGTAATATTTGTTCCTGTGCAAAATATAAAAAAATATTAGGTATTTGTTCGAATACAGGGCCGGCCCTTACACGGGTCCCAGTGGGTCCATGGACCCAGGCGGCACTTTGACAGGGGTGGCAATTTGACCGTCCCAAAGCATGTTTATTTTGTGCTCTTCCGCCAGTTCTGTGTTGCAGGGTGTCCCATCAATGTGACTGTCAGCAGCTGGGCAGCCCTATGCTCACTCAGTGGCGATGCCTGTTGGCTGCTTCAGTGACGTGAATTATGTGATAGTGAAACATTATGCCTATTTTGTATTGTTTATCGCCCATCTAAAGTCAAGACTTGAGTAAATAGGTCTACTGTCCCAGATTTGCTAGAGAGGTTTTACAAATACAGGAGGGTGCCCCCTGTACGAAATGAGTCTAAACATTTGGGATCCCTAGTATGAGTGCACAACAGTGCATGATGTGTCCTGAACAGGATAGCTGTGAGGTGTCTCCACCCAGAAGGTGATGTCCGGGCTGAGCTTCAACATTGTGATGAGTGACCAACTAAGAGCACCGTGCCAGACTTAATCTGCAGCCATAGCATCACCCCCTCCTACTCTCCGGGTCCCGCTGACTGGCAATAACAGGTGAGTCACTAAGAGATCTGAAGCCTTTCTGGAAGTCCTTTCACTTGGAAAGGGGCTAGTATTACTTGGGGGAGTTGCCTCGTGTGTAAATAATTTCTAGGTGGGAGATGAATGTGCATCACTTATGTGTTTCCTAACAGTAGTTAGAATACAACTCCCATCATCCCCTGATTATGACGTTGGGAAATGCCCAGCAATTACTGTAGAGCCCTGTATTACACACTCACGGAAAATGGTGATATTGCTATACTAAGACAATGCTGTGGACCCCTCTTCAGAATAGATGTCAAGCATTTTTTTTTATTTCTCTCCTGTGTTGCAGTTTGTTCACAACAGAATGTCTCAATTTTTCTTTTTAACACATTACATCTATCACATTACAATCATTGATGTTTATTCTTGATGTAGTATGAAACACTACAATGTATATACACATAGAGTTATCTGATATGAGGGGAAATCAGGATAGGAAAACGAGAGAGAGGAATTTGGGTTTTAAAAGGAACAGTAGGGTAGGAGGCTGGTACCAGAAAATGAAACCTTAATCTTTACCCATGTACTAACATAGAATGTGACATGTAGTTTGTCCATGTTCGAGTCGACCACTTATGTTGAGTAGGATGTGACAGGCATGGGTTTTCGATGTTCGAGCATATGCTATATTGAAGGACAGGCATGGGGTTTCGATGTTCGAACATATGCTATATTGAAGGACAGGCATGGGGTTTCGATGTTCGAACATGCTAAATTGAATGACAGGTATGGGTTCTCGATGTTCGATGTTTGCATTGTGACTGGCATCCCATGCTGGAGTAGAGGTGACATGCACAGACTGGCAATGTACGACAATGTCTGTTTTTGGGATGGATCTTTTTCTAAATGCACACACTGTCTGCAAAGAATGATAGCAGCGTGCACGGAGGCGCACTGCTATAATTTAACCAATGTTAAATTCGGCCGAATAATTCGGAATGGATCAGAATTTCGTCCGAATCGAATAGGCCCGGTCCGAAATTAGGATCATCCGAATTAGAAAAAAAAAAATTCGTCCGAATTCGAATTTTACCGAAAATTTTGCCCGTGCACAAGTCTAATGTTATGGAATCTTTCAATTTGCATATTTATCAGTGAACAAGTTCAAGGGTACAACACACAAATCCCCCAAAAATCTTAACTTAGACTGAGCAGGAGAAAACATTGTTATTTATTGGTAAAATATATATCAATGGTATTTGTGGGATTTTAATATGCTTAAAGACTCCTAATGCCCATTTCTTACATATTTTATGGTTCATAAGTGTACAATAAGCCAGAGGGAAAACATAATCATTGATAAATCCTCAATTTTTTTAAACCATTAATTCAGCAATGTAGAATAGGGTGGGTATCTGTTTTGGTGCTTTCTCAGACTATTCATAGCTAACCCCTTCAATCTCCTCCCTGTCAATACAGCAATGCGAGGAAAGGAGGCGATTAACATTTTAGGGGCTGCTGATGAATGTGATTAACCCTTTAATGATCCATGACGTACCGGGACCGTCATGGGTAGAAGTGGCTCAAGGACCCATGACGGTCCCAGTACGTCATGGGTTAAACTTTCCCATTGCTGCGATGGTAGAGTGTGGGCTGGCTGTTACTAAGTGCTCTGGTAGCGGGGAACTTAGTAACAGCCGCTTAATGAGCGAATCACATGTTGCAAAAGCCGAATGACGGGGACAGTATTTGTAAATACTGTCCCTGTCACATCTCTCTACCTCCCTCCATCTTAGACACTTCTGAGGTGGAGAGAGACAGAGAGACATCATGTTCCAGAGCTGTTCCAGAGTTTAAAATTGTTTTAAAAAATTTTTTAAACCCAAATTAACCCCTTGATCACTGTCACTGCAGTGATCAATAAAATCCACCCCCTCTGATCACTTGAAATGTGATCAATTGCTGCAGATCAGCTTTTGCTGATCTGTGGTATTTCCCCATCCCTGCTGTATTTTTTAAAAAACATTTTGTATTTTTTTTACATTTTTTTATTAAGTAAAACTGATTATTATTTATATTATGTAGTTTAGGTAGGTAGCTGGGTAGGTTTAGTGTATATGTGTGTTAGGGAAAGGTTTAGGGTTAGAATTAGGTTTAGGAGTAGAATGGGAACCCCCCCCCCAAGAAAAAAGTTTATTTTATTAACGTTTGTGTTGTAAGATAGTTTAGCTAGGTAGTTGGTTAGGTAGGTTAAGGGAATACATGGGTTAGGGTAAGGCTTAGGGATAGATTTAGGTTTAGGAGTAACATAGGTAAAAAAACAAACAAAAAAAGTTTATTTTATTTAAAAATACAGTTTGTGTTATAAGCTAGTTTAGATAGGTAGTTGGTTAGGTAGGTTAAGGGAATATGTGGGTTAAGGTAAGGCTTAGGGATAGATTTAGGTTTAGGAGTAGTGTAGGGAAAAAAAGTTATCATAGGAATTGTGACTGTTTGGGGTTAGAGTTAGGTATAGTATTTACATTATAATAGTTAAGTAGTGGATGGGTAGTTATTTAGGAGAAATGCAGCGGCGTTACAGTTTACAAAAGGCATATGCATATGCAGAAGCCACAGACACTGCATCAGATTTTGATATAACGCAATTTTCAGAGAGTGAGAGCAGCTCTAGTAGTGATGACGCTGGTCCTTCTGTGAAAAAAAGACACACTGCTCCAAGAGCTGCCCCAGCAACTGCCTCAATACCTGCCCCAGTAACTGCCAAATGACCTGCAAAAAGACTTTCCCAAAGAGCTGCCCAAAGAAATTCCCCAAGTGTTGCCCAAAGAAATGCCCCAAGACCTGTCCAAAGAAATGCCACAAGACCGGCCACTCCTCCTGATCCAAATGAATGGGTATCACCAACTAATTTAAACCCACAAATCCCAGAATTCACCGGCAGCCCAGGAATTCAAATTGATGTGGAAGGATTTACCCATGATCAGTTTTTTTATTTGTTTTTGGGGGAAGACATTTTGGGGGAAATTGTGTCCCAAACCAATTTGTATGCAGCCCATTTTAATGTTGCCAACTCATCAGCTTTCCTTGTTAAGCAAGAAGTATGGAATCCTACAGATATCGCAGAATTTAAGCAATTCTGGGCCCTAATAATGTCAATGGGGATAATAAAAAAGCCAAGTATAAGATCCTACTGGAGCAAAAACCCCATATGTGATACCCCTATATTCCCCAAGACAATGACCAGGTCCAGGTGAAGTAATTTTGCACTTCATGCATTTTAGTGATAATACCCTGTGCCTCCCAAAAGAACACCCCCAGTATGACAGACTGTACAAAATTCGCCCCCTAATAAATCATTTACAGAAAAAATTTGCCCAAATATATATGCCCCAAAAACAAATTAGTATAGATGAATCCTAATGAAGTATAAAGGCAGGTTTATACATCCCCTCCAAGTGATCCAAGTTTGGTGTTAAATTTTATAAATTGTGTGAAAGTGCCATAGGCTATACCCAGGCTTTTAGAATTTATGAGGGCAAGGACAGCCAACCTGATCCTCCTGGTGGCCCCAAATTTATGGGAACAAATGGGAAAATCATTTGGGATCTAATTTACCACTTATTAAATAAAGGTTGTCAGTTATTTGATGATAACTATTACACCAGCCCCCTTTTATTTAAGTCTCTTTTTTGTTTTGACACCGTGGCCTGTGGCACTGTAAGGTGCAAATGCAGGGAGTTGCCCAAAAAACTTGTAGAAACAAAACTAAAAACTCGGATGTCCTTATCTTTGTGCCAAAAGGAGCTGCTGGCAGTTAAGTTCAAGGACAGAAAAGATGTCTACATGCTGACCACCATGAATGAGGACAGAACTGTGTCAGTCACTGTTTGCGGCAGGAGAGGGGTAGTGAGAAAGCCAGTCTGTATCAGGGACTATAATAAGAACATGGGGGGAGTTGCTCTGCGTGATCAACTAATGCAGCCATACCTCGTTATGAGAAAGTGTACGGCATGGTTCAAAAAAGTTGCTATCTATATGATGCAGACTGCAGTACACAATTCATTTTTACTTTTCAAACTGGCAAACCCTAATCCAAAATGTAGTTTTTTACAGTATCAGCTAAAACTTATTTCCCTATTTTTGTTTCAAGGTGCGCCAGAAATAATTCCAGCAAGACCCAGGGTAGTACATTTTGTTTATAAAATCCCCACAACTCCCCAAAAGAACAAACCACAGAAGCGCTGCAGGGTTTGCTACAGCAAGGGAATATGGACAGACACCACCACTTACTGTCCTGATTGCCCTTCCAAACCTGTCCACTGCATTGGTGACTGCTTCAAGGAATACCATTCAGGCACAATGCAGTAGTGCTGTAAAGCTTCTTTTATTATTTGGCCACTTTTTCCCACTGAAATATCCTGTTTTTTTATTTTTCAAACTTCATCCCTCTTTAGATCTAACACTATCAAAATATAATGTGAAGCACAGCACCCTAAGTTTTTTCCATCTCTGATAATGGAAACACACATGTTCCCTACTGGGCCTTGTAACTCCCCCAAACCCTGACAAACCTATGCATATGGGTCATTGCCGTACTCAGACAATGTAACTCACCACTAATGTAAAGCACTTAAAATAATCTGTAAATATCATCTGATTGAAATCCAGAGCAACACTAAAATACGTGTTAAAAAATGGCGTTTCTCTTCCTTACTGCAGGTTTTGGGAGGGATTGTTGACAGTGTGGCAGCAAAAAAATTTATAAAATGCAAATAGAATGAAAGCCAGGGTTGTCTACTCTTCTACAACATATACATTTCGGGGTAAAATTCATTGCAGCAATGCCGAACAGCCTGAAACGAGACAAGGCACCAGCTGTAAAAATGGCATGGCTGTAAAAAGAAATGTGCATGTTCCAATTTGGGCCCTTTAGCTCCCACAAACCATGAGAAACCTATGCATATGGGGTATTGTCTTACTCAGAAGAAGGAGCACTAATCAATGCAGTTTTTAAAATCTACGCCTATTCTGTGCTTGAAATTCACATCAATTGAAATTTAAAGGGATAGTATTACTTCAAAATTACTATCCCTCATATTGTAGCCCTTAATAAACTGAGTTAAATGACACCAGCGGCATCTCTCAGACCTTTATGGTTTAAGAGATAGCCGCTTTCAAAGTTTCCTCTCCCCTGCTGTCAGCGTTCTGCTGCCAGCAGGGGAATCTGGTCCCGGGACAGGCGGAGGCTCTTAAACAGAGCCGATATCTTGTTATGGAAGGAAAAATGATTAATTGAAACAGTCTTATACGTGTGCTTGGTTACCAAGCACACTTAGAAGACTGTTTCAATTAATCATTTTTCCTTCCATAACGAGATATTGGCTCTGCTGAAGAGCCTCCTCTTGATTCAGAGACCGGATTATCCTGCTGGCAGCAGAACGCTGACAGCAGGGGAGAGGAAACTTTGAAAGCGGCTATCTCTTAAACCATAAATGTTTGAGAGATGCCGCTGGTATCATTTAACTCAGTTTATTAAGGGCTACAATATGAGGGATAGTAATTTTGAAGTAATACTATCCCTTTAAGTGTGAAAAATGCTGAATTCTTTAGTTACGTCAAGTTGTACAAGAGATTGATGGTAAAATAACTGGGTAAAAAATTTGAAAACACACCTAAAATGAAAGCTGGGGGTGTCTACTTTCCAAAAATATACACTTTTTGGGGGTAAATCATAAAGTGGAGCACTGTTACACAGCCCCAAATGAGAAATGGCACCAGTGATGCAAGCTGTGAAAATTCAAATGTGAAACTGGAAATGCGCATGTTCCAATTTGAGCCCCGTAGCTCCCACAAACCACGAGAAACCTATGTATGTGCGGTATTGTCTTACTCAGAAGGAGGAGCTAAACATTAATCAATGCAGTTTATGAAATATACACCTATCCTGTGCTTGAAATTCACATCAACATTGAAGTCAAAGTGTGAAAAAAGTTGTTTTTTTTTTACTTACGTCAAGATGTACGAGGGATTGGTGGTAAAAAAAAACTGTGTAAAAAATTTGAAACCATACATAAAATTAAAGCCTGGGGTGTCTACTTTCCAAAAATATACAGTTTTGGGGGGAAATGTTACAGTAAAGTACTATTACACAGCCTCAAATGAGACATGGCACCAGTGATGCAAGCTGTGAAAATTCAAAGTGTGAAACTGGAAATGCGCATGTTCCAATTTGGGCCCCGTTGCACCTCCAAATCTTGAGAAACCTATGCATATAGGGTATTGCCATACACAGAAGAAGAAGCTGAACACTAAACCATGCATTTCTAAAAATCTTCACCTATCATGTGCTTGAAATTCCCATCAACAATGGAGTGGAGCACTGTTACACAGCCCCAAATGAGACATGGTACCAATGACGCAAGCTGTGAAAATTCAAAATGTGAAACTGGAAACGCACATGTTCCAATTTGGGCCCCGTAGCTCCCCCAGATCTTGAGAAACCTATGCATATGTGGTATTGCCGTACTCAGAAGAAGGAGCTGAGCACTAAATAATGGATATTTTTAAATTTTCAACTATCCCGTGCTTGATATCAACAGTAATATTGAAATGTAAGTGTGAAAACTGCAAAAAAACAAAATATTACCACAATTTTGAAAAATATTTCTGGAAAAATAGCTGCATAAATTGCTCCGGTCCTTAAGTGAAAACGACTTCAGATTTTCCTGGTCCTTAAGGGGTTAAGCTTATATCTGTGCTGCATTCATTGACACTGCCTGATCAGGACTGGTTGCAGAATGTAGCAAACTCCGTGTTCTACCACTAACACATATATATCTCGGCTTTTATAATAAACTAGCAATATTGGCACGGCTTTGCCCATGTGGTTAAAAAAAAAAATATACCCCCCCCCCCTCGTGTCTGGTAGTAGTAGGGTTAAAAAAAATTAAGTGAATTTACGTGTAGGACTACTTTGCCCAGACATTCAGGTGAATCCAGAAAGGAAACAATGGGGCAGATTTATAAAAACGGAGTTAAGCTAACACTAGCATTAAAATGGCGTTTAACATGTATTGGGTAGTTATAAAAGGGGTAACGCCATTTTAAGACAGCATAAAGCTATGAACATAGTTTTTTTGAAAAGTGATGTTAGGAATTCTGTAAAAATTGGTGCAGTGAATTTATAAAGAAATGTCTTTATTTGTGACAGTTTAGCAAGAGAATTTTCGCCCAAATTTTAAGGACATGTCTGACCTGTTATTATTTCTGTAATTTCTACCACGTTTATAAAAGTTATTAAACATTGTTATAAATACCAACACTCCCAATAAGGCATAAGGACATTTAGAATCCATTTGCAATAACGAACAAGAACACTTTGTTTATAACCCCCTATAACTCTTAATGCCTGGATTGTTGAATTTTCAGTGCATAGTCCTTTCAACTCCCAAATGGAGTGCAACACATTGCAAAGCACAGCTTTACATAACTCTTTGTCAGGGAGAATGAGCATGTGAGAGGGTATGTGTGTGTATGTTCATTTATGAGTGCATGTGTGTGTGTTTTGCATGCAGTGTGTGTTTTGCATTCTGTGTTTTACATATAGCGTTTTGCGCATAGCAGTTTGCGTTTTTCACATAGTGTATAATGTTTTGTGTACTGTGTATAGCATATAGCGTTTTACGTATAGCATTTTGCTTAGACCTTATTGTGAATGACATTTTGTGTATTATGTTTTGAGTGTAGAACTTTGGTTATAGCATATTGCATATTGTGTTTTTCTTATAGCAGAAATTTTGACAGGATTGGCAGGGAGGTCAAATGCCATGTTTGTGATTTGGAAGAGGAGATAGTGGGGGACGGCTAACTCCTTGTCCTGTCAAAATCACGCCCCCTTGTATGTTCTGGACAGGCAGTCTACAGACAATTTGAATATCTCCTCCTTGCTGCCATGCCTGGGTATGTGTGGCAGACACGCAGGTTTCTTCTTTTATATATACAGATTATTATATATGTAATTCTATGGTAAGAAATATTTAGCTCTTAGCCACTTGGATGCTAGTGAAGTCTCCAACAACTTAAGAAATAAAACGTTGAAGAACTCTCTAGTATTCAAAGGGTTAAGGATTCATGAGTCATTTAATTTGAATGTACAGTGATTTTTTTGTCTGTTTAAACCAGTGATTCTCAACCAGGGTGCCGTGGCACTTTGGTGTGCCACGAACATCAGCTCAGGGTGCCCCATGTTTTCTATGAAGACAAACAAAAATGGACTTTTAAATAAAGATTTATAGAAATTATTAAGCACAAAATGTTTATTTTTGTTATTATGATTGTAAGACCTAATAATAACAGTATATTTATGTATTGTACCCTTCATTATGCCCTTGATAAAGTACATTACATATGTTAGGGGTTCCCCGAATGTTATAGATTATGTGTTAGGGGTGCCCCAAACAAAAAAATATTGAGAACCACTGGTTTAAACAATCTATTTTGTCTGTTAAAATGTTGTGCTTTTTTTTCCAATTTTATTTTTTGCTCTGTTTCTATTATTAAAAAATCACAAAAGGTGAAAAGCATTTTTTTTATAAATTCTGTTAAAATAAATGAAGAGAATATAGTAGTCAATATTTAAGATAACTGCTATCTGTAAAATGTATTGAACAAAAACAAAATGAATCCAAGGAAACAGAGATACTTCCAGGTTGACCGCGAGTTGACATACTGCACATCACACTATTTACAAGACTAAATTTAGAAGACAATTCATATGATGGACTCAGGCATTGGGATTTTTGTCAAGCTGATATGATAGACTGAAAAACTATTTAAAAGAATGAAGGTCTCCATTGGTTCGGTCCCATTAATTACATCTTTGACAGTTTACCTTCATTTTGAAACCCATCACAGTGATGGAACATATTTGTTAAAGAGATATATCCGTGTCTGGAGGTAACCACATATCTGATGAAAGTCACTTGGATATGCACTTGCAGGATTGATTGTCCTCTAAGGACAAGTTAATACCTGTTCTAGCAACTAAATATATAAGGTTTTCTACCTTTTATCCCACTTTCATTATACTGAGTTTGTAAGTGAATTGGTACAGGAAATATTAGCTGAACAACCTGAAATAAACACATTACATTAGTAAAAGCAATGAATGTTATGGTTGCGAAGATGAGATATATGGATTTCTTTCCTTAAAAGGTTCATTACATAGATAATGCTATACTTTATTTAAAGGAATAGTAATGTTTGTACTTCTTTTGATAGTAAATATTAACATAGTTTACCTTCTGGCTTTCTTTGATCATGTGTAATTACCATTTCAGCTGTGCTCGTCCTTAATTTATCAGAGGCATGAGTGCCCTCAGTCTGTAAAAATAGTCTGCAACTCAATCACATTTGCAATGAATCATAAGAATTCCATCTATTCGTATCTCACTTTCTATTCACTTTTGTTTCATTCAGCTTAACAGAGAAGAGCAAGAAAATAAAGAGCAAAGCCAAATATATTAGGATTAATGATTGTTGTATATCACACACACACACACATGGCTGCACTAACAGGTAAGTGTTACAGAGCATGATCCCTCGGGGCAGACCTACTGCTGGTGCAGGGCACTGGGGCTCGTAGCAAAAGGAAACATGTTAAACAGCTCTCTGTAAAAACCCTGTGAACTGGCTTACTTCCTGTCTGTTCATTGGAAATAACTCTCATATAATGTAACAGTTTGCTAGAAAGTTCTGTAACACATTTAAAAGCAATGCACTGCAAACCACACTAGAAATCTAGAGGATACATAATAATATAGTAAATTAGGCTGAGAAAAGACACAAGTCCATCAAGTTCAAATATTGCCTCATAATCCAGAGAAATGAGAATGATATAAGCTTTCCCGCTGCCAAATAAGTTAGTCTATATCTGAACTTAACTGTTTTGCCTCTAATAAACAATATAACCCTGTAAGTTCTTTCTTGAAAGGAATGTTTCTAATCTTCTCTTACATGTATCCATTGAATCTGCCATTACCACATCCTTGGGCAAGGAATTCCACAATTTAACAGACCTTACTATAAAAAAAACCCCTTCCTCTGCTGAAGATGAAACCTCGTTTGATCTAATCTCATGGGGTGGTCACTGGTTATTTGATCATTCCTTGGAATGAAAAGCATACCAGAGAGATCCTTGTATTGACCTCTCATATACTTGTACATCATGATAATATTGCCTCTTAGTCGGCTTTTCTCTAGAGTAAATAAACCAAGTTTGTCTAGTCATTCCTCATGTCAAGTCTTCCATTCCCTTAATTAATTTTGTTGCTCATCGCTGTTCTCTCACCAGTTCTAAAATATCCTTTTTTAGAACTTGTGCCCAATACTGCACTGCATATCTGAGGTGAGGTCTTACCAAAGATTTGAAAAGTGGCAAAATTATGTTATCCATTCTTACTTCAATACCCCTTTTTATGCAAGACAAGATTTTGTTTGCTTTTGCTATTGCTATTTGACGCTGGTCACTGCTTCCAAGTATTTTGTTCACAAGGATTCCCAGGTCTTTCTCTAGTAACGAGTCCATTAAGTTCATAAGTAGCATTGGTATTTTTTCTTCCCATATGCATGACTTTACACTTTCCTACCTTAAACTTCATATTCCATTTGTTTGCCCAATTTGTCATTTTATATAAATACCTCTGTAGAGAACAAATATCCTGTTCTAAAATTATTACCCTGCAAAGAGGTCTCAGTAGATCATGAAATAACCTAAAAATTACCTGAAATGCCCCAACCACCAATTTCTCCTCCAGTAACACCACCTAAACCTAAATTTTCCCTATTTGGTAATGTGAAATGTTGGGAGGTTTGATGCCATAATGGAAGTAGGTGAACAACCGATTGCTCGCTTGGGCAGATTCAGGCAGGGGAAGTTGGGAAGAATAGCTGTCCCAGTACCCTGTCTGATCTCTAGAGTCACTAAGCAGCCTCCCCAGATAATTCATCACACTGTCAATAGAGGGATTAACAGATATTGAAAACAAGGATTATTACTTTACCACTTCCCACAGTCCTATTCTAAAATTTTCTTAAAGGGTTAGTAATGTCTTTCATAAATAAAAAGTAATATTGTAGATAATCCAAAAAGAAATCAGTCAATGTAAGTTTGATCTCTCAGACCTTTATGGTTTGAGAGATATAAAGTTTTAAAGTTCCCCTCTCCCTCCCCTTTCCATGACGTCAGCCTCTAGCTGACAGAAGAAGAAGAAGATCCTGGTCCCGGGACTGGCAGGCAGATCTTCAGCAGAGACAAAATACAGCAATGTAAAAACAAATACTTCATTGGAATGGTCTACAAAGTGTGCTTGTGCAAACCAGGCACACTTTGTAGATCGTTCCAATGAAGTATTTCTTTTTAGATTGCGGTATTTTGGCTCTGCTGAAGATCTGCCTCGAGTCGGCCAACACTAATATCCTGCTGTCAGCTTTACAGCTGACATCAGGGAAAGGGTAGAACTTTAAAACGTTATATCTCTCAAACCATAAAGGTTTGAGAGATCACACTGACATCAATGGATTTCTTTTTTGATTATCTACAATATTACTTTTTATTTACGTAAGATATTACTAATCCTTTAACTCCTTCATTGCTGGTGCAATTAGAGTTAGCCACACTGTCAACAAATGGGTTAATTGAGTTGAGAAAAAAAAAAGTAATTAAAAAAAAAAAAATGAGTAGATAACACCATCCTCCATTTCTTCATCCTCAAGAGATCCGGGTGCATAATTAACTCCTTAAGGACCACATGACTTACTACGGCCATCGCACGGTTTTTACCATAAGGACTGGTGATGGCCATAGCACGTCACATACATTTTCCTTATAGCACTCCTCTGGGAGCACTGTAAGGAAAAAAGGAGTCTAAAACTGACCGCTCAAAGAATGGAGCGGCCTCTCTTATACCCCAATTTGGCACGTCGGTACGTGTAACAGGTGATGTGTACCGGCGCATTGGAGAGGATGAAAGTAGTCCTTAAGGGAAGGTTTCTTATCAGGACCTAGGTCCCTAAGGGGTTTAAAAAAAAACACATGGGGCCCATTCACTCCATTTAATTTTCTAACCCCATATTCATTAATGAAATTGCCAAGAAAGAAAATGTAGTATATAAATAAATTAAAGGAAAAGCACGCTTTTTGTGATATCATGGATCTTTTAGGGCTTTTCCTGTTGCATTGAAAAAGGTTAGTCCCACTGTTGGTGGTGTATTTATTCAAAAGTTATAGCAGATCAAATAGTGAGTTGTTACTTTAACATTCTGTGGAGAACTGTTGTCAGTGAGTTACCTTTCTCATAGAAAGTAACATAATAATTATCTGAAATCCGGTGTAATAAGCAACCCCTTCCTCTCACCCAATCAATAACTTGGAAGAACACATAACCACGTGCTTCAAGCCACTGACTGGCTGGGAGGAAGGTACAATGTGGTGCATATGAAGAGGCACCTTCATCCAAGCCTTTAATTGGCTGAAACAAAAAGGTTACTCTTGGGCATGTAGGAAACCCTCCCTGCATTACCCTTTTCTCCCAGCCAATGATATAATTTTTTAAAAACATTCTAGAACCAGGGAGTTCCTGAACAAAGTGAATTCATACATCCAAATGATTAGACTTCCTTCTTGGGGAATAAAGGAAGGGAGACTAGGACCTCTTGGGCATGATAATATTAATATGGGCCTCTGACCCTATATTTAAAAATATTAATATGGGGTTTTGGATCCCATATACATTTTGTTTCATTTTCAAATCAATGTCAAAATTGGGTAATTGTACCACATATTTTGTTTCATTTAATTCAGTGAGTTAATGAAAGTTTCCTCTTTTGTCCCTTCTCTTCTCCAACCTGATCTGATTGTGATGGAGAGATGGGGTATAATGGAATGAATGTATGATGGAGATTCCATGCTAAATCAGGAACTGGAATGTATTTTTTTGTCCTTATATTTTCCTATTTACTAAGCTATGTATGCTCAAATTCCTCCCTTCATGCTGCTTGAACCAAGTGGTGGACACTAAGTCTTGTTTAATGAAATATATTGATCAATGGGTAATAGAAATACTAGAAACACTAGTGAGATGTTATATATACACAAGTATGCCAATACTGGTGCCATCCACATTCAGACGGTATTTAGGGGACCTTCATTACACTTGTTGCTTAACTTGAGGAAGATCAGCTGTGCCTGGCCAAAGTGTTGATGTAAAAAAAAACCCTTTAAACTCTTCTTTCTAATCCCTGAGAGCTCTGCTGCATTTTTTTTATTTATTAATGAGCCTAGCATTAGCACCCAGGCACCTATATATTTTTTTTTCTCATATATATATATATATATATATATATATATATATATATATATATACATACACAGAAATACAATAAATAATTAATAAAGCATATCAGAAAATAAAAAAATAAAAAAATAGAAACAGAGTATTTTTTTAATACCAGAGGGGTGGACAACTCATTGCAGAGAGTTGGAATGAGTAAATGAGCCTCTTTGATGCAAAGTAATGTTTGGGAGCTGTAACTGCCAACTGTATTCAGAGTTTGTCATTAGAGTTTGTGTTCACCTGCTGCCAGCACAAGATAAGACACTTTTCTGGTATACTATTTTGGTGAGACTCCTTAAAACTGCTTTAGGTGCTCAGCTCACTAATGTCCATTAGCACAATCCATACCAAGATGTGGCTAAAAGGAAATTAGTTGAAGAATCCAATTATTTATTAATTAATGATGGGCCTTTTCCCTAGTGATTAATTGTGAAAGAGACTTTGTCACATTCTTGCAACCCCAGACCCCCTTGTAGGCAGGTCATCAAGGCTTTTTATCAGCCCCTGAGGCTATAAGTGGCACCAGGCAGTCTGAGCCTATGTTGTACATTTGGACTATGTAACATGTTTGTTTTGGTATAAGCCTGATCATAATTGGAGTGAAAAAAAACAAAAAAATGAATGCAGCACTGATAGATACAGCCATGAAGTCAAAGTGAAGATAGATCTTCTTGCAGAAATTCCAACGTGAGAGAACAGCTGAAGGGGTTTAGATTTTGTTTTCTGTAAGGAACAATTGCTGCTTAAGTGGACAACCAGTCAGCAGAAAAGGTTTTCGTGTGCAACATAAAAAAACTCAACTACAATCAATGAAACATATTAATTTTGTGGGGTTGACATTAGTTCCTTAAACCATTAATAAGTAACACCTTAGAGGCTAGAGGGTCTCAAGTCTAACTCATGTTGGAGACCTCTCTAGCACCCAAGATGTCAGTCTACAAAGTTAAAAGATAAGTAATATTTTAAAAATAATTAAATACATTGTAGGACTTTTCCTGCTGTGCTAAGCCTATGAGTGCCAGAGATGGTACATCTCTGGCACCCAAAGGGTTTTAACTAGGGATGAGCGAGCACCCCGATGCTCGGGTGCTCGGGTGCTCTTACCGAGCACCCCCTGATGCTCGAGTGCTCGGCCGAGCACCCGAGCCCCATTCAAATGAATGGGAGCACTCGAGCATTAAACCAGGCACCCCCTGCTCTGATGAGCGGAGGGTGCCTGGTCAATGTCCCCCTTCATCTCCGCTATGCCCCTCTTCCACAATGTCCCCCTTCATCTCCTATGCCATAGCGGAGATGAAGGGGGACATTGTGGAAGAGGGGCATAGCGGAGATGAAGGGGGACATTGTGGAAGAGGGGCATAGAGTCTATGCCCCTCTTCCACAATGTCCCCCTTCATCTCCGCTATGCCCCTCTTCCACAATGTCCCCCTTCATCTCCTCTATGGCATAGGAGATGAAGGGGGACATTGTGGAAGAGGGGCATAGCGGAGATGAAGGGGCACATTGTGGAAGACGGGCATAGCGGAGATGAAGGGGGACATTGTGGAAGAGGGGCATAGAGTCTATGCCCCTCTTCCACAATGTCCCCCTTCATCTCCGCAATGCCCCCTTCATCTCCGCAATGCCCCCGTACCTCCATTCCCTGGTGGTCCAGCGG
This sequence comes from Rhinophrynus dorsalis, assembly GCA_037306005.1. Lineage (NCBI taxonomy): Eukaryota > Metazoa > Chordata > Amphibia > Anura > Rhinophrynidae > Rhinophrynus > Rhinophrynus dorsalis. The sequence continues at coordinate 84,651,596 of CM074724.1, read as the reverse complement.
AGCGTCTTCGGATCTGTGCCTCTTCCGGCACAGATCCTCTTCACCCGAACATGTCGGGCGAGCACATGGCGGTACTCGTACGAGTACCGCCATGTGCAGAGCAGAGCGATGCTCGAGCCGATCCGAGCATCGGCCGAGCACGCTCGCTCAACACTAGTTTTAACTCTTTGAGTGGCAGAGGGGTGTTAAATGCATTGTAAAGCAATGAGTTGCGAACCTCTCTAGAATTCATAGGGTTAAACAAAGGCTCCCCAGTGCTGGGAGATAGCTCAATCAAAATTTATTACAGCTCAGATTATCCCAAACATGTAGATCTGTTATTACCAATCTCTGTGGAGAGAAGCAGACTAAAGGCCTTATTCAAGAAACTAAAGCAGTGCTATTCTGGGGCAAACCAACTGCACCATAGTCGACAAATACAAATTCAATTGATTTAAATTGAGCTTTAAACCCCTGAATGCTAGAGAGATGTCCAATGTATTGTGAAGCAATGCATTTGAGACCTCTCAAGCACTGAAGGGGTAAAAGCCCCTTTTAAATCAACTGGAAGTTTTATTTGACCCCTGTATTATAGTTGTTTTGCTGCAGAATTGCACCTGAATATGACTTTAAAAGTGTCCATATAGAGAGCAGTTCTGTTGACAGATTCTGTCCAATCTAGTCGATAATCGATATCAATCACATTGGCTGGTTATTGTAAGGGCTACATAAATATTGTATGGGACTGTGATATCAGATCATTTCAATCTGAACTCATGGTCACACACACAGATAAACATGAAATTTGATTGCAGATTGGGCACCTTAAGACTTAGCTTTCCCATTGAATGCAATGGAAATGTGTATAGGGACAATGAGGGGAGGGGGGGCAATGAGGCACCGGGATGATGATATGATGGAAAACTGGTATGCACTGAGATGTTTTTTTCCATTTTATCCTTGTGACTCCGTCACCAATCCCCCACAATCCGCTGACATTGCCATGAATCCACCATGCCATCACCAGATTTATGATTATGCTCAACAATGGCTCATATGCATATTGAATTGCAGTTTAATGAGCTATTGTCATATTCATATGTAACATTTCGCCATATGCACTAAGCTCCAATAGCAGCCTTTGCTGTAGGAGCTCTCAGTCCCAACATCTCCAACCTGAGGGATCTTCATATAGTCCTCAATGAAGCCAAAGGACAGTTTGCTGTTCCATCTAATGAGCAGAGAAAGCAGCATTCCTCCCTTAATATTTTATTGTTATAAGGTTGTGGATTTCACATCTGTGGCACTGAAAGGGTTCCAGACTGAGAGAATAGCAGGAAAGCTATACACGGCCGCTTATCCCCCCCCCCCCCCCCGTTCTGACTTAACAAGCTGAGATGGCTATCTGACAATCAGCTGATTCAGGTAAACTCTGCACTCACTTCACACTCTGCAATGTAGTGCCTTGCGTGTCCTGTGTTTACCTGAAATACCCTATCCTTTATTCCTCGCATCCAGTCAATCTCCAAATCATGCCGCCTCCAGCTCCACAACATCTCTACAATCCGACCCTTCTCATCTCTCATTTCCAAATACACTCCCACTCGCCATCTTTGTCTGCACACGACCTTCTCCTCTCTACAGCTCTTAATACATGCTCCCACTCCAGCCTACAGGACTTCTCCCGTGCTGCACCCGAGCTCTGGAATTCCCACGCCATCAGACTGTCCCCTAGCCTTTAGATCTTCAGACACTCCCTGAAAACTCACCTCTTCAGGGAGCATATCAAATATCTCCATAAATACTATCACCAAGAACAAACCCTTCCCTGGACCACTGCACTCAATAGCATTTCTCTCTCCCACCCACTGACCGGCAGCTTACGTGGCAGGAGGCACTTACACCCACTAGCACTTACTCCTTCTGTGTCAAACCTACCTTCCTCTAGACTGTAAGCCTTCATGAGCAGGACCCTCTGATCCGTCTGTTCTCCACATCTGATTGTACTATTTGATATCTCTATATGTCTATTCCCTATTGTAAAGCGATGCAGAATAATTTGGCGCTATAGGAATAAAGAATAATAATAATAATAAATCACTTTCAGTACCAGCAGGGTGCGTGATGCATTGCATTGCGTACTCCTCTCTGACACTCAAAGGGTTAATTAAAAAAAACAAACAGTTTGACCTGTAATAAAGTTTGTCTAGAGTATGTCCAATCAGTGAGGGTTCCAATGTTTTACTCCGCAGGAAAAGTCTTAGACTTTAACAGCTTGAGTGCCAGAATGGTCTCCAAAGGGTTACATTTTCCAAACACTTGAACTCATTGACGTTTTAGATTTAGATTTTGCCTGCAGTATGTTGATCTAATGAATTACCTGGCAAACAGAAATAGTTCTTTATCCTGAGTTTTGTTTCCTTGGTGTCATTCACTGTCACTGATGTTGGTGTTGCTCTTGTTAACCTGCCGTTATTTGCATGGGGACCTCAGCTGGATACTTTTATTTCCTTATGCACTAGCGATATGTATGTATGCCTTAAAAGATAGGTTCTTGTTATTTAATTGCTATGGATTCTGTGTTACTCTGTGCAGTAGTACATGGGCCTTATGCACAAAGGAATTGTAGTAATTTGGGGGCAAATCAAGTACACCATAGGGGAAAAATATAACTTCCCCAAACTCCCAACAGTTTAAATGGGTTTTCTAACCCCATGAATGCTGGAGAGGTCTTCAATGCATTGTGAAGCATTGCATTCAACATCTGTCATTCAAGGGGTTGAAAGTCCATTTTAAATAATTGGGCATTTTAGTTCTCCCCTATACAGTGGTGTAACAATTGGAGTCTCAGAGGTCGCACCTGCGACCTGGCCCGGCCTCCCCCTGAGACCACCCGCCCGGCGAGCGCAACATGCTGAGGTCTGTGCCCTCTAGCGGCTGAGCGCCCTCTCCAGCTCTTTAGTAATGCAGAGCACTGTGAGATGACATCATCTCCCAGCGCTCTGCATTACTGGAGAGAGGACCATGCGGGAGCTCCATCTGCTAACAGAGGTCTATGCAGAAGAAGGCACAGACCACTCCTGCCACGTCGCTGGACCAAGAGGGAGGTAGGAAACAGACACTGGGGGGGGGGGCAATGTAAGGGCAATGTGGAGGGAATGTGGAGATGGGGGCAATATTGAGATGATGGAGGAAATGTGGAGATTGGGAGCATTGTAGAGGTGTCCAGTGGAGATGGCCAATGGGTGGGGGCAATGTGGTCAGGGGGGCCTACGGCAATTTTTGCACCAGGGTCCGGTGGCTTCTAGTTATGCCTATGCCCCTATAGTGCAGCTGGTTTTCCCCAGAATTGCATCACTTTTTTCTTTTAAAATTCTTCCCTAAGGACTTCAAATATGGCTCCCGATTTCTCTAAAGGGCCGTACATTAGGTTTAATTTAGCATTTGCTTTATGGCCTGTAAATCTCTCTTTGATAGTAGGTAAGGAGATTGACCACTCTGATAATAGAAAAGCTGCAATGTGTTAGAGATCTCCCTAGCATTCTAAGTGTTAAAGAGGCAGCATATGAGTACAAGTACACTGTGTGAAGATGGCAGACATAAAGTCATACCTTTCAAAATTAGCTGACCATGATATATTTCAAATATTAACCACAGATGCATGTTGCTGTTTCCTCTCACCCTAAATTCTCCAATCAGGTGTCAAGGAAGCTTAACATGCTACACACACAAGATAAACAGGATGTCTCCCACTGCATTTCTGGCAGAAATTCCACCTATTGAGGGACCAAAGAAGAAGTCAAATGGTACAAATCACAGAGCAGGAAACACTAGACTGTCTCACCCTGAGAATTGTGTCCTTCACTCTGAGATCCTGAAATTTGGTTTAACCCGTTGAGTGCCAGAGGTGCACGGAACGCAATGCAATCCATACCCATCTGGCACTGAAAGAGTTAAAACCTTGACTCTTAGGGTCAAACCCTAAGATTTCCCATAGATACATGAAGTAGTATGCATTGAAAAAAAAACAGACTCAAATTGACACCATTAACATTTATATGCAAAATAGTAACATTAGATCATAAGGATGAAGCACAGCAAGGAATAAAGGGGTTCTCCACAAATCCTTAAAGATGACCTGTCACACCTGTCCAATACCTCCCCTCAATCTGTGCCTCTATCCTGAAAGGATTTGAGTGATTATTTCTCTGCTGGAAACCAATAGGATCTAGCAGACTAAGTAAGTAGAGAGCAAAATCTCTGATAACAGTGGGCTAAATACAAGAGGCGTTTGGCATTTATTTGTTTTTAAAGAATAAACATTTTTATATTGGAAGATTACGGCTACAAGTTTGTTTATTTTGTATATGGTGTTGATTGAAGATACGTCCTTCTCATCTGGATTCCGGAGTTGGAGATCGTGTAACCTAAGCAGGGACGGGTAAAGTACCATGCAAGTGTTTATTGTTGGTCACTGACATATGTCTTTGGATCAACCTACTGCTAATGTGAGTGGGTCTATATATTGTATGCTAATAACTGGTATGTCAGGATAACGCACTGTTGGCGCTTTTTCTCTCCTTTTTTGTCTTTTTTGCTGTATCATTACTCCGGTTCGGGAGCTGTTTGGAGTGGAGCTGCCAGTATATACTGTTTTGGGGGAACAGTTAATAAATCCCCTAAGTACTGCTGTTGAATTACACATAAGTGTCCTATTCAGCCACTATTTTTGTGAGTAGTGTTCTTACAGTGGTGGTTGGTGTTATTGGTTCACAGAAGATATCACACTAGGAGAGCCTCCTGTTTTTTCTTCTCTTTTCTATAAATACAAGAGGTGCAGAGGGTGCAGTTGTGCTGATGCCCAAAATCCAAGGGGCCCACTTGCCACAGGGTTCAGTAGGTTCTAGTTTTGCCTCTGTGGAAATATTTCTGTGTTTGAGGGACAAAATATTTTTTATATCAGGGCCTTCCAATGACTAGATAGACTTAGGAGATTATATTCTCCAAATACTCAGTCAAGTATCTCTAAAACTATTAACGTGTTTGTAAAACAAAATGCAGATGTTACATGCAGTTTAGACAGACACATTTCATGAGACTAAAATATGTGTAGAAACAGACCCACCTTAAGTAAAAAGACAAAGAAAGAGACAAGGACAACTCTTTTAGTGGTCCTTACCTTGAGTTTCCAAATATCCCATATTATCATCCAGAAACCAATACATTTGTATGGTTAGAAAGGAGAGAGGCAGTCCTGGATGCACATCTGCACAACACACCAATGTTGCTGTCTGTCCCACAAATATCAATGGGTCTAAGGAATGCAACCACTAAACATATCACCTCCTAATAACCCACTTACCGTACTATGGCCAGAAAATCCTAATAGCCCCAATTAATTTTTTCCTTGTGCCTTCAAACAATCTTGGATGTCATGTCCATGGAGGCAGAAATTACAGATACTAGCAGGACCACAGGATCTCAAACTCCACATTGTGTTGCATACTCTTCTGGTCTGTAACCCTTTGAGTGCAAGTGAGGTACCCAATGCATTGCATGCAATGCGTTGAATTCATTTCTGGCATGCAAAGGGTTAATTTCCACATTCAAGGACTATTTGAATGTTCAAACAAAAAAATGAATGTGTTATCTCTTGAACAATGGTACGTAAACAAAATACAGGGACCATTAGTATTTTCTGGCTATAATAAGATAAGTGTGTGTTATTATTGGGAGTTATTTCTCCTTTAAAGGACTTTTACATGTATTTCTATATTTCAGGGCCTCCATTCACAAGTTCCACTGTTGCATCAAAGGTTCTTAAAACACAAGTGAACCTATTACAACTTCCTAGTGATTGCTTCCATGTGAATCTGTGAATAATGCCCATAAGATTAAGGGGAAATATTGCCTACGCATAAGTGGCTCTTAATGTGACTGAAGAACATGTTTGGGTAGGTGTTCTTCATATAGCAGCCAGGTTAATATATTTATATATATTTGCACATTGTATCTGAAGTTTACTGTATATAATGATCCTCACAACAAACAATGGACTTCAAAACTCCTGAATCGTTCATATGAATAAACTGTATTTATCAGGTTATTAAAGGGATAGTAACACTTCGTTTTAACTTTATTTTATTTTGTAGGCATTAAAAAAAACATGAAGAATGATATAAGTCTTATCTCTCAAACCTTTATGGTTTAAGAGATATTCACAAGCAAAGTTTCCCCTCCTGCCCCTTTTACCTAGTGTAGCAATCTCTTCTCAGATGTGGAATCCAGTCCATAGACCAGACAGATAACAGAAGGGGACAATCTTCTTTATATGAAAACAATGAAAGCCCTGCCCCCCTTGACAAGTTTTTCAGGTTTTTCCCTTATCTTAATTGAAGATTGTCCCTCTCTGCAGTCTACCTGGGCACCTCCCTACTGCTCTGTCTGAGCAGTGTTACATCAGTTAAAGGGGCGGGAGGGGGATACTTTGTCATTGAATTACTCTGGAACTACAACTCTGACAGAATTGAAATAACACTCTCCAAAGTCCAAATACTATGATGATTAATTAGAGCTGCTTTTCTTATGAAACATTACTATCCCTTTAACTGTAACTACTTAGCAGTAGACTGCTACAAAGAACAAATGCAAAAATAGAATAGACTGAACTATCTGGGCAAGTCCTTCTGTTAACTCTTTGCGTGTCAGAGGGCTGTACAGCGCATTGCATTGTATCAAAATATGCCAATGAAGCCCCAGTGTAGCTATGTAATGTGCTGGATACCATTTTGGCACTCAAAGGGTTAAAGGGACCCTATTACCTAAAACAACTTTGGTGATTTTGAAATAGCTTTCAAAATCACCTATATGTCGTATTAGCCATTTTTAGAAAACTAGATTTTGAATTATTTAGGTTTATAGGTTATGCTAATTAAGGCATTCCTGTCTTAGTCATACAATGTCTGGCCAGCTCAATTACACTCTTCAATAATGCATTGCCCATCTCACCTAGCACTGAAAAGGTTAAGTGCCAGTGAATGTGGAAAGTAATATAGGGTTAATACAGGAAGTTCCTGTGTGATATGACTTAATTCGCAAACTCTACAGATGTAAGTAAATTAAAAAAATCATTTTCTAAATAAAAAAAAAATCACCAAAATGATAGGGTCCCTTTAAACAAATTTCATCAGCATTTTTTAGCCACAACTGTCAGCTCCCAATGAAATGACCATAATGGTCATGATACTTGTTAAGCCGGATCTTTGTAAAACAAATAAAGGTGCTTTTAATATCACTTCTGGGTCCTAGAAACTGTCCTGTTTAGATCAGCAGTGGGTGGAATCGCTTCAGACAGACTAAAACTACCAGAGTGCACCTGTCTGAAGGAATACCTACAGATGAACCAGTGTGATTTCATACCTGAGTAGAGTTCAGGTAATCTCTCTGCGATTGTGTCATCAGTTTGGGCTAGGATTACCACCTTTTCTTCAAAAAAATACCGGCCATGGCATTCCCTCCATAGACTTATCATTGGACAGAAGCCAATTTTTTACCGGCCTGCCGGTAAAATACCGGCTGGGTGGCAACCCTAGTTTGGGCACACACCTCTGGTGATTTCTGGAGAATGAGAATACCTGTTCATTTCACAGGTTTAAAAGTTGCAGCACTTTTTCACCTCCATTTGTTTTCTTGTTCTTGTAAACAAATTAAGAGTTACTTATTCCTAGAATATAGTTCACCTCTCAAGAGAAACGCTTTTCTATGATTTCAGTTTGGCAGGTTTTCTCTGTGAGTAGAGCTGCTAGTCTTGTAAGGCTGCATTAAGCACCATGCTGTGGATGTAGCATACCTCCCAAGTGTCCCTCATTAGGAGGGGCAATCCCTCTTTGAGACCTAAATCCCTTTGTCCCTCTTTCCCACCCTGATATCCCCTTTTTAGGAGATCAGATTGTGTGGTGTGTATATAAGTGTATCACATTGCTCTACAGCAATAAAACTCACATTAAGGTTTGTTTAAACTTAAGTTTATGTGTTTACAAATTAGTCTGTGTAAATAAAATACTCTGGTCTTGCTCTGCATCATTTAATCAGTTACACAAAGAGGTGTCAGTAGGTTATGAAATAACCTAACAATTCTCGGTAATGTCCCACTCACCAACCTGGCCCCAATCAATGCCACCAAAAACAAAGATGGCCTCCTTTGGCCATCTGAAATGTTGGGAGGTATGAGGTAGACATTTGATTCCAGGGTCAGAAAACTGACCCTAATGGCTGTCTAACTGATTTCACAATAGATCTGTTCTGTGAAACATTGAAGTCTCACAGTGAAAGTTGCAGAGGCTGCACACAGCCCCCATAAAAGGCAAGTATCTGATTTCCAAACCTGACACTTACTGCCTAAAGGAACATCTTTGCAGCAGGCGAAGCCTTGATTTCATACCTCCCAAGTGTCCCTCTTTAGGAGGGACAGTCCCTCTTTGAGACCCAAATCCCCCTGTCCCTCTTTTCTACCCTGATGTCCCTCTTTTTAGGACATCAGAATGAGTGGTGTATATATTAGTCTATAAAATTGCTCCACAGCAATGAAATTCATATAAATGTTTAGTTAATCTTCAGTATATATGCTTGTAATTGAATCTGTGTAAATAAAATAATTTGGTCTTGCTCTAAATCATTTATTCAGTTACACAAAGAGGTGAAAATAGGTCACAAAGTAACCTAAAATTCCCCGCCCACCAGCCACGCCCCCAGAAACACCACCTAAAACACAAGTGTCCCTCTTTGGCCATTTGAAACGTTGGGAGGTATGTGATTTGCATGAGGTTATATACTGACTAATGCTGCAATAGTTACTTCAATAACAGCTATTAATTAACACCTTGGATACTAACGACCTTAAAAAGCAACGCACTGGTCACATGTCTAGCATCTAAGGAGTAAATGCCCTGTTGTTAAAAGTTCTTGCATATTTCACAGTTTTGTTTTTTTCGTGAATTTATTAATTTTAGAGAATGTAAGACTAGATTTCTGGCCTCAGAAAACAAACATTTTAAAGATGCAGCATGAATCAGAGAAACCACTTAGAATTTGATAACAATGAATAATGTTCATACCTGGGAACGTCTTGGTTGGAGCTGCCCAGAGGAGAGCCCTGTGATACTGATGAGGGGAGAGAAATTACACAATCAGCATCATAAAAGGGGCAGGCTTAATCACAAGGGGGCGGGGCTTCAAAACAACAAAAATAGCTAGAATAGCCGGTCGAAGGAGGAGAAGAGGTAGCGGAGTGGGAGGAACTGGGTGGCATTGAGCACAAGTGGGCAGAGTTTCCTCACATCTGGAGACTCAGACCCTGCCCCGGAGACCTGGTAATTCAGTGTCAAAACTGGAGTCTCCGGGGAAAACCGGAGAGTTCCCAGCTATGATAATGATCTCTTGGCCAATGAGCAAGGAAAAAAATATAGTGGTATTAAGATTGTATGGTCCTAGTGTGCTATTGTGGGGTTATTATTATGAGGTATTAGTTACCCTTTTTGTGCTTGAGTGCCAGAGAGGTATCCAATGCATTGGGTTGGATACACCCATTGAGTGCCAGAGAGGTATCCAACCCATTGCAAAGCAATGGGTTGGATACCTCTCTGGCACTCAAAGGGTTAAAGGAATAGTAATGCTTCAAAATAAATGCATCTCAGATTATTCTTTATAGTTTTTGGTCCATGTACAGTGTTATTATCATTCTCTATAATGTGTAGTTCCAGACAATCATAAAGTATCCCCCTCCCGCCCCTTTTACCTATGTAGAATTGCACAGCAAGATGGATCGCAGAAAGGGACAATCTTCTGTTAGTATAAGGAAAAACCTACCCTCCTCCTTCTTATGCTCAGAGTAAAAAGATTGTCCCTTGCTGCAAGCTGTCCTGTCAAGTGACCAGATTCCACAGCTGAGGGGAGGTGGCTTACACTAGGTAAAAGGGTTGGGAGGGGGACACTTTATCATTCAATTACTCTTTTGGAGCTGCAATTATTTTGAAACATTACTATCCCTGTAAGAGCAAATAACCCCAGTGGGTTTTTAGGTGTTCCTTTAATCTGAATAGGACCTATACATTCTGTTGTATATTGTGTGGACGTGGAAATGTTATATATAGAACTAAAATGGGGCAAATTCAGGTAACTACAGATACTATGAATAAAAAAAAAATAAATAAAAGAAAAAAAAAAAAAAAAAAATATATATATATATATATATACGTGATAGCTGTATAAAATATTCCTACCTAGACAAGTGCTTCTGTTAAATGCATTAAGAGACATTTGTTTCTATAGGTATAGTTCCCCTTTGATGGCAGCTTTAATCCTTGACTGACCCCTCTGGCTGCTAACCTGTCTTGCTATGTTATAAGACAGAACACCTCAGTAACTCTGAGCACATCTTTTTTTCCATTTCTAGTTTGAAAATACCTTTAACAGCATAGTTCGCATAACTTCCTCTGGAAAATATGTATAAGAAAACAGTTCATGCTGACCTCTCCTTGTCCAATTCCAAATTGCATGACACATTTTAACTGACTAATAATTTGAAGGAAAAATATAATGATTTGCAAATTTTGCTCATTATCAAATGATATTAAGGTGAAGAGACATGCCCTTTTAATGCAGAATAGTTATCAAAATGTCATTGTGCAAGGCTGCACAGACCGAGGCCTGGACACAGTAGGTAAAATATGGAAGTGTTTTAAAAAAAGGGATAGTAATAGATAATTTTTAGAAATGTGCATCTGGTAAATGTGACCCATACTCCTGCTCATTCTACCTGTTACACTATTGTATGTCCAGGTCTCCTGCTTATTAACTGAGTGGAAGGAGCAGAGCACCAGAATGTGCATGTTTCTGATGGTGTTTGATGCATGCTGGTTCTTTATTTTATCAGCCATTGGCTCTCCTATATCAGATTGCTGATTTGTACATTTGTACATACACTGAGGACAACCCATCTGCCCCACAGGGGACTAATTAAAGGGATAGTAATACTTTGTTTTAACTTTATTTTATTTTGTAGGTATTAAAAAAACATTAAGAATGATATAAGTCTTATCTCTCAAACCTTTATGGTTTAGGAGATATTCACAAGCAAAGTGTCTCCCTCCCGCCCCTTTTACTGATGTAACACTTTTCAGCCAGATCAGAAGGGAGGTGCCCAGGTAGACTGCAGAGAGGGACAATCTTCAATTAAGATAAGGGAAAAACCTGAAAAGCTTGTCAAGGGGGGCAGGGATTTCATTGTTTTCATAGGAATAAAAGTGTCCCCTGCTGTTATCTGTCTGGTCTATGGACTGGATTCCACATCTGAGAAGAGATGGCTTACACTAGGCAAAAGGGGTGGGAGGGGGAAACTTTGCTTGTGAATATCTCTTAAACCATAAAGGTTTGAGAGATAAGACATATCATTCTTCATGTTTTTTTAATGTCTACAAAATAAAATAAAGTTAAAACGAAGTATTACTATCCCTTTAAAAGCCATATTGAGTTAAATAGAACTTTTAAGCAATTCTATGTATAGGAATATGCTGGAGACCTCTTTGGGATTAAAGGGATTAGACTCCCCACTTAAATCAATAGGGATTTTCATTTGTTCCCTATGTTGCATTTAGTTTGACTCAGAATACACCACTTTTGTCTTGGTACATATATATATAGTCTATGAAGGTGTACCTAAAGTCTGAAACTGTGTATATAATACAATGTACCAAATTGTGTGCATCCTTCTGTGCTACTGCTGAGATAGTATAATTTGTGCATGTCATCAAGTGACTTAACCCCTTAATGACCAGCACCATCTCTAGTCTTTAACCCTTTGACACTCAATGGGGTAACCCTTAACCCTCTGGCACTCAATGGGATACATTTTGAACCACCATGACAGTCCTGGCACGTCATTAGTCCATAAGGGGTTAATCACAGAGTGGAATAAGTAAATGCTAAATTAATTATTTAGGGACTTATGTATGAAACAAAAGATAAACAATTCTTGACTTTCAGAATGTTTCCTGTTCTACTGGATGCCAAACAACCCCTACAACATAACTGATCCACCCCCATGCTTAACAGTTGGCAAGGTGTTCTTTTCTTCAAATGCTTCTCAAGTACCTTCGGTGATTGTAGCCAAAAAGTCAAATTTTAACTTCATTAGACCACATCACTTGGTTCCAAAATGCCTCCAGCTTATCTAAGTGTTGTGTTGCATACTACAGATGTTGACTTTGTGATGAGAAGATTTCCTTCTGACGATTTTTCCAAGCAACACTGCACAATGAACTGGTGCACCACTACTCCTGTGCCAGCTGTACTTTTCTGCAGGTCCTTTGCAATGATATAATATTTTTGCTTTGCACTCCTGACCAGTCTATGAGAGGTTCTATCTAACATTTCTCTTGGTGTTCCAGGACTGGTCTTGACTACAACAGTTCCCTTTAAAGGGATAGTACTGTTTCATAATAAAAGCAGCTCCAATTAATCATCATAGCATTTGGACTTTGGAGAGTGTTATTTCAATTCTGTCAGAGTTGTAGCTCAAGAGAAATTCAATGACAAAGTATCCCCCTCCCGCCCCTTTTACTGATGTAACACTGATCAGCCAGAGCAGAAGGGAGGTGCCCAGGTAGACTGCAGAGAGGGACAATCTTCAATTAAGATAAGGGAAAAACCTGAAAAACTTGTCAAGGGGGGCAGGGCTTTCATTGTTCTCATAGGAAGAAGATTGTCCCCTGCTGTTATCTGTCTGGTCTATGGACTACATTCCACATCTGAGAAGAGATTGTTTACACTAGGTAAAAGGGGCGGGAGGGTAAACTTTGCTTGTGAATATCTCATAAACCATAAAGGTTTGAGAGATAAGACATATCTTTCTTCATGTTTTTTTAATGCCTACAAAATAAAATAAAGATAAAACAAAGTTTTACTATCCCTTTAACTTCCATTTCTTAATGACATTTCAGACAGTGCAAATTGTAATCAGTAAGTATTTAGATATTTGTATAGCCTTTCCCTGCTTTGAAATATTAAATTATCTTTATTTCCTGATCCCCAGTCAGCTGCTTAGAGGAGCCCATGGTTTTTGAGTATAACCACAACATCCTGAGAGGTTCGAAGAGTCAGGGAATTTATTAAGCTCTGGAATTGTCATCTACTAACTTAGATTAAGCCTGAGAAGTCAATTAAGTTCTGATACCTTACAAAAAATAACACTAGTGGATCAACTGTAAGGGTGTCCATACTTTGGAGTTAGAACTGGACAGTCTAGCACAGAATAAGATAAACCTTAACAAAGCACTCACAGGAGCCTTTTGCAGATGAATCACAGGTGGTTTATTCAATCCAATAAAACTCTTGATCAGCGAATTTGATGAGCACCCAGGTCATTGTCTTTATTACTAACAGTGAGTCTCTCTCTCTATTATATTATTATATATATTGTATATATATATATACAATGACAGGGGCACTCACTGGATTTTCCCACCAATAAATCAAAATTCAAAGATAATTACCTTGGTGCACGTCCCATAAAAATAATGTAATCTCCAAATGTACTCAGCCTAGGGATACCCCAGCGTCGCACAAGACAGCACTCATGCGACGCTGGGGTATCCCTAGGCTGGGGGCAAACCTCACGTATACATCACGTAATAATAACAAACGGATACACTCACAGGTTTTAAATTCAAATAATCACCAACTTCAAAGTGTATAGAAGGAATGTTTCGGTCTACTTATCGTGACCTTCATCAAGCCTAACAAATATAGAAATGTGTATAGTATTTATAGTGTGTTAAACTCACCATGTGAAAGTTATGAATTCAAGGAATTTCCTCATGGGGATGCGGACACTACCGCTCTGGTCATGTTCAGCACACCGGAAGTGACATAGTGCGATGTGATATGTGATCAGGAGTATCACCAGGATGCAAGCCACCAGACTACCGCTTGGGTGTCAAGTGCCTGTAATGCATCAACGATCATATACCCGTTATGGTATCCAAATATAATGTGAATTAATGTGCACCAGATTTAAAAAAGGGGATTAGCATAATGAATGCAGTTAGATTTTCCACTCTAAAGAGGTGCAATTCTGGAGCAAACCAACTGCACTGCCGAGGAGAAATGAAAATTTGTGATGATTTACATGGAGCTATTAACCTGTCTCCAACTCATGTGTTAGAGACCTTTCTATTATTATAGGATTATTATTATTCTAGCACTGAAGGAGTTGAACTCTTCATATCTCAAAGGGAAGTTTTGAAATGTTCATTTCATCCCCATGGTGCAGTTGGTTTGATCCAGAATTGCAACTCTTAAGCTGAATAAACAAGGCCCTTAAAACCAAGTCCAACGTTAATACTGCTCTTTTGGTATCAAAAACATTTACCTAGCGAATCCCCACCACTTACTTCTCAGTTTTTTCAGATAACTTAGAATTTATTGTACTAGAAGTCATATACATTATTTTAAGTGCGACTGAATGATCCATACTTATTCCCAAGAATGCATAAATAGTAAACATTCAAAGTAGTTTCCATGAATCCTGTCTATATTGAGATTTCATAGACAGGAATGTTTCCACTTGAATTAAGTGGGAGTTTAACATAGAAGGAAAATGAGAGAACAGTTCAAAGCTCTACGAGCGGAAATAGTGTTATGGGTATGAGTGTAAGTGCATCAGTTTGTTTCCTAGTGATTAACACTTATTTATGGCATGAGAAATTTTCTTTATAACTTAAATCAGACATGGTTATCCTTTAACTTTCCAGCTGTTGGAGAGTGACAGTTTCCCCACTCCTGATGTTACATTATACATTACTAGTCGAAGAGCCCGTTACACAGGCCATAGTGCCACTGCCAGCCGGGCACGGTGCAGTCATGCTCAGTAGAGACTGCCCACGCCACGGCTGATACAGTGCCAGCTGGTCGCGGGCAGTCATGCACAGTAGAGACTGCCCATGCCGCAGCTGATACAGTGCCAGCTGGTCGCGGGCAGTCATGCACAGTAGAGACCGCCCGTGCCGCAGCTGATACAGTGCCAGCCGGTCGCGGGGCAGTCATGCTCAGTAGAGAATGCCCATGCCGCAGCTGATATTTATAAAGAAATTCTCTAATTTCACCAAAAATAAAGACAGTTTTATGATTTAATCTTAATGACAGGTATAACCCCGTGTTAATGGAATTATAAAGATAATTATGCATGTGAAAAATATTTTCAGTTGGGAATTTTTTGGTGGATTATCTCATTATATTCTCAGATAGCCATATTTATAAACTTGACTTTACTGCTTTATAAATATGACCCGTTGTGATTTTAGTGACAATACATAATATATACTTAGAATGCTTTTTGAACATCTCCTTCTACGGTCAAACATATTTTGAATAATTCTGAAGTAATGATGCTTGATTCTGTGTGCTGGTATGCATTAAGCTGGTCTGTCCAAGTTCAGTCCTCAAGGGTCACCAAAAGGCCAGGATTTTAGGGATTTCCCTGCTTAAGCACAGGTGAGTCATTCAAAATGAATGAGCCACTGATTAACTCACCTGTGTTTAATCAAAGGGATAGTAATGGTTGTTTTAAACAAATTTTAATATTGTAGACATTAAAAATATCAAACATGTGTAGGTTGAGAGATCTAAGCATCTACAGCTCCCCCCTCCTACCACTTTCATAGTCGTCACCACTCTAGCTGACAGAAGCTGATCCTAGTCCCGGGATCGGCTATAGTGCTATATAGAAAGAAATACTTCAATGGACTGGTCTACAAAGTGTGCTTGCAAACCAGACACACTTTGTAGACTGTTCCAATGAAGTATTTCTTTCTACATAGCACTATTTCTGCTCGCTGAAGAGCCGCCGGCCGGTCCCAGGACCAGGATCTGCTTCTGTCAGCTAGAGTGCTGACGTCTATGAAAGGGGCTGGAGGGGGTAACTTTAGATGCTCAGATCTCTCAAACTACACATGTTTGAGAGATGGGACATACCTTATTGTAGTAATATTTTTAATGTCTACAACAGGGCTTAAAATGTGAAGTCCTTTGCTACTAGCCAGACCTGAAAAGTTACTCGCCACTGCAAGCCATAACATACCCACCAGGGCTGAATTTCTACTCGACAGGGGTGAATTTTCACTCGCCATTGGCTAATGGCGAGTGAAAATTTTGAGCCCTGGTCTACAATATTAAAATTTGTTTAAAACAACCATTACTATCCCTTTAATCAAAGAAATCCTTAAATCCTGGCCTGTTGGTGGCCCTTGAGGACTGAACTTGGACAGCCCTGACCTAAAGCAATCTCCCACTCTAGTTAATACATAAATACATATGTTGAAGTGCAGGTACACAATATATATGTCAATGTCTACAAGCAAAAAATTATTGTTGCTCATGGATTTTTATAATCAGACAATAACATTTGGAAGATATTCTGGAGAAATGTACAGCTGTACAACATGATAAAATAGACATCTTTGAAGAAACCTGAATTCCTAAAATTAACAAAAATGGAAAATCTGTTTTATTTGTTTGAACACTATGGAGGCCCACGTTAAGGTATGTGTACTTGGTTACTCAGACCGGTGATGGAGATGTTATGTGTAATTTTCTTTTCACCCTACAAACATGTTTCTAAGGCGGAGATTTATAAAAAAACATTCTTAGGTTGTTTTTAAGACCTGTCCCTAAAGTTTGTAATGAGGAGTCATATTTATAAAGGCAAATAGTCAAGTTAATATGTTTACCTGAGAATATTTTGAGTAAATTTGCAGAAAATTCTCTAATGATAATTTTTTTTTCACATACATAGATATCACTATATACTTCCATTAAGAACAGGCTATGCCTCGCTTTAAGATTTAATGACTAAAATGTAATTTATATCCTACATATACATTGTGACACAATTCTTATTTGGGCAAGATCCCTTCTACTCCACTTTTCAAAAACGGCAATTTACTGGCATTAGTACTTAGAGAAAATGTCACTAAACGTTTACGTATCTTTATTCCACTCTGAGACAATTTTACAGGTACTTTCTTTATTACTCCATTTTTATACATATCCCCTACAAAAGCTAAGTAAAAAATGAGTAATTGTGAAATAAACTTCACCAGGGGGGTTAAAATTCTGAATTATACAAATGAGGCTATAATCCTTTGAATACAAAAAGGTCTCCAACACATTTTTTTCTTCACAATGCAGTGGAGAACCATCTAGCATTCAGTATGTCAAATGCCCCATCTCCACATTGCTCCACAATTGTACCACATTAGCTTTTGGAATATGGTCCTAATTTTTCCTCCTCCGAAATTACCAACTACTGTCTACCCTATAATTTGGGTGGGGACGGTGAATCTAAATAAATTGTTTTTTAATATATATTTTTGTATTAAATTTTCTATGTGCTAATCCAGCGTTTTTTGGATTATTCAAGTTACTGGTGTCACTTGATATTCCCCTTATTCTGGTCTCAGGCCAAATCCATTTATATCTAAAATAAAGAGGTGGTGTTAATAGGAAGTGCTGGGTTTGGGGTTACCTAGTACTTGTTGACACTTCCACATTTGTACTGATTTCGGAGTGAGATTGGAGTTGTGCCAAGGTCAGCAGACTGGGGTGTGAGTCAGTACAGGAGATTATTCCTGGAGGCTGGAGATAGCCTCAGAAGAATGTGAGTGCATTTCCATGAGTTTACATTTGTATGGTGTTGGTGATGGACCAAGTTGTCTGAATGCTGCACTTAGAGAGAATCTCTGCACCGTTTGTCTTTTGTGTTTTCCAGTTAATATAAATGCATGAATGTGATATATATGAGAGCATAATTGCTCAAGGAAGGGATCAAAGGAACCCATGATTCCAATACATTACATAAGTTTTGAAGGGTTAAATAAAATCAGCTAAAATAGTGTTATTAAACTCTTTCCACAACCACTTGGCTTAGATTTGGGTGTATCACAGTCAAGAAGGGGTACTCTCTGACCAGCCAACCCATGCTTTCTTCCTTCATGGTATGTATAGAGGTAAGAGACTATATCACATAAATGAATAACAATAGCTAAATACATTATTATTGCTAACTAGTGTAAAAGCCCGTGTACATGGGCCAAGGTCCAGGTGATGTTAACCCTTTGAGTGCCAGAGGAGTATGCAACGAATTGCTTTGCAATGCGTTGCGTACCTCTTTGGCATTCAAAGGGTTAAGAGGCCGGTCCTGCTCTGCGTACTGCTGCCGCCTCACTGGCAGCGCACACGATGCAGTCATGCACTATGGAGACTGCCCAAGTGCACAGAATGCTCATTCAGACAGTCTCTACTGTGCATGACGGCATCGGACCAATATTCTAGCGTTTTATTATATAGGATTATAGCAATAAGGCTTCATACACACAAATCACAGAGTGGTATTGGACTTCCCGACCTTAGACAATATTACCAGGCAACCTTACTTACCTCATTTATAGACTGGAAACATCACAGACTTAACAAATAATGGGTTCAAATTGAATGAATGTCCCATCCCACAAGCGACCCTCTACACATTGCTCTATTACCTTCTCTAGGAAAGTTGCCTCTCTTTACAATCCCATCATCAAGCATATCTTAACCCTTTGAATAAAACTTAATAGCTCATATAAACTGGTCCCTCTTCCATCTTGTGCTTCCCCAGTCTTTACTAATTTCGATTCTTCTTTCACTCTTCCAATGGCACAGTTTCCTTTATGGCAGTATAAATCGGATCTCACTATTTCTGATTTTCTTGACTCAGATGGTATACCCTGCTTTGAGACAATTAAACAAAATTTAGACATCCCCCCCTAAAGAGATCTGGAGATATATACGCCTGAATCACTGAATCAGTAGATCGAAGATTCGCTTCTCTGAGATGGAACAAATTCCTCTACTTGAACGACTTTTGATACTAACTCCACAAAGTCGTGCAGGCTTTTTAGGTATAATTTACAATTTTATTCTAAGCACAGAAAGTGACCAGAAACCAAAATACGCCCTGGCTTGGGAGAAGGAACTAGGTGATTCCTTATCCATGATCGAGTGGAACGAGATATGGAGGAAAACCAGCTCTTCTTCGATAAGAACAAATAGTAGAAATGAACTATAAGCTTCTTTTCTATTGGTATCTTACTTCAACTGATCCTTAGGGATGAGACTTAATCCTACTCAAGATAGCTCTTTGGCATTACCTACAAGTCCAGACCCTTACAAACCTTTTTTCTCTTCTATCTCACCTTTCCCTTTGCCCTTTCTTTGCCTTCTTTCTCCTCTCTTATCTGCCTCAGTCTGTTCTTCCATAACCCCCTATTATCTTCTCCCCTTTCTCTTTTTCTCTCCTTCTATGGTCCGAAAATTAGGCTGGGTGCCTTTATCTCTCATTCATAACTCTATCTTTTTATGACTAGTTTAGTACATTTGTTTAGATGATGTACTTTGTTATTCCCTGTATTGTACTGTAAACTATGTACTTTCTATGATTTTTTTTTGTACTACATTATCCAACCTCTTAATAAATAAGTATTAAAAAAAACAATAGCAATAAGGATAATTAACCCTTTCAGTGCCAGAGGGGTACGCAACACATTGCCAAGCAAAGCATTGCGTACCCTTCTGGCACTGAAAGGGTTAATGATTAATATCTAACAATTATCATCTTCACTTTTAAAAACCAACGTGGCTCTCCCAGATTTACCGAATGGAATAGCTCTGTGCTATATCACATGACTGCATGGAAAGCAAACAAACAGTCATTACTCTGGTACTTCTATTACAAGATATCCTACAAGGTGATCATGTCATCCCCTCTGACCCCCTCTTTTTTCTTTCTTTCATAGCTGTTAAAAGTTACAAATGGAATCATTATACTGAGCACCATACATTGTAAAAATGTATACTTTACTGTGCTGAAGATTATGTTTAAAAAAAAAACAACAATAAATAAATAAATAAATATATAAATGCATCTAATACTATAAAGAACTCCAGGCAGCAAAAGAGAACTTGTTGTTCTTCACCGGGCCAATTCCCAGTACTATACAAGTCTGCAGTAGATTTTATGACTGCCCATACAGATTCTGATCTCCCTATTATATTTTAATTGGCTGGACTTAAAGGGGCAGATACTACTAGATATTTTCCTTTGCAATGTTTTGGAGATATCTCTAACATAGTCAGACTTCCCATTAGGAAGAGTAGACAACAGCCTTGCCCTCCCCATTTTGAGGGGTGCCTCTGTTGTGCAGAGCATACCCACAGTCTAAGCTGTGTGTGTGGCAAAGGTGCAGTAGACACCAACTCTTGTTTTATGGTCTACATAATCTTTCTAAATATTATTTAACCACTTGTATGTTGAAGAGTAAAGTTTGTAGACCTCTCTAGCAACCGAAAGGTTTAGATATTGTATTCTTGTGCTTGCTTGTTATACAGCAAAGAAACAGTAGACCTTTTATTTAATGAAATTGTATATAATATTGGACTTTTCCTGCTGAGTAAAACAAGAGTTCTCCCACTGCTATAACAGTTCAAACTGACACAAAGTGATGACACTGTTACTATCACATTCTATGGCAAACAGTTGTCACTTCTCCCATACAATACATTAAACTAACCGTCTGGACATCAAGTGATCTGTAATTGAACTTTCTGTGCAACAGTGGGCACTGTTAAAGTAAAAAGACAGCAGTTTAAAATGTAATAACTTTTTAGTGACACATTTACCACAATTTGGAGAACCATTGTTTTACTTAGTAGAGAAAGTGTACAATATTGTTTTTACATTCAAAAGTTTGCTCATTCTCTATGTGTAATTTCTAAGCAAGAGAACAACTGGTAGGACTAGGGGTGGAGTTATTTAATGAGTGTAGGATGTGGCCATGTATGGGACTAAGAGAGCCTAGATGAAACTCCAGCTCTGATATCTAGCATATATAGGGTTAATGCTGGTGCACATATCCATCTAAGTGTTTAACTTAATGTTTTCTGCTTCATTGTCAGTTTTCTGTTTGTATACATTTATAAAAGGGTCTTTAAAAGGACTCTTCCAAACTGATAGGGCACATGTAACCAGCTAATTCTCCTTTGAAAACCTGTTAGCAGATTGACACTTCAAAAGCACACAGTTTTCACTACCTGTCTCAGAGGTGACTTCCGATCTTTACTTTCCACCAAACATTTACTTAACTAAATCAACATAACCAAAATAGCTTCTTTCATGACAGGTCATTGGAAAGGCCATTCATTTTTTTCTGGCCTTGTTCTTCTGCATTCATTAGTCATAAGACAAAACCCAAAACATCTTCCTGCCCAAACACTCACAGAATGGGTAATTGATAAGATGCTCAAATTTCAGGTGAACGTATCATTTCAGATTTAAAGAAAAACAACTAATTTACACATGTGGGCAGAAATATGAAGAAAATATGTTACTTTCTAGATTTTTTTTTTTTTTTTTTAAAAGCTTTATTCGAATGTCATAAGATACAAAGGAGAATCAAGCGAAAGACACCGTAATGTCCGACATGGACATAATGCATAACATTATATAGCGTTACATAAAACGTACACATACCTCCCAACAAGTAGCAAAAAAATAAGAAATAAAACTTCCAGATAGTAAAATTTAGCTATGCTGCTGCGGCTCTAGTATATTTTTTTACTGAAGAAGTGCAGTCTGTCAAATACTGGAACTAGAGGACTCCCTGACACAGTGGTCCATACATCTAAATTCGGTACATCCAAATTGAACTAAGACCCGGGGCCATAGACAGTGCTTGAACATGGAAAATATGGCCATTCATGAAAATTGATAGACATCTCCAAGGTATTGCTTTACAGTACTTTAGAGATGTCTCTGGCAAACAGTGGGTTAAATAAAAATATTTTTCCATGCTAGTCTTTAACCCTTTGAGTGCCAGAGGAGTATGCATCGCATTGCTTCACAATGTGTTTGTACCCCTCTGGCACTCAAAGGGTTAACATTTTGAGTGTCCGAGGGTTGCCCAATGCATTGCTTAGCAATTACATAATTACATCATATAGTTGCATATGACCCTCGATTTATTGTTTGTTCTGAATGTGTCCATTTTGGAAAAACATTTAGACCCTCCTGGTCTAAGTACGAAGTGGATACATTCTTGGACATACTAGTTGCACCACAGGGGACGAAAAAATATAAATTAATTTAAAATGGACTTTAACACTTTAAGTGCCAGAGAGATATTTTCAACCGTTAAGGGTTAAACTTGAATGCTAGTGATGTTTCAAATGCATAGGCAATGTCTCTAGAATTCAGTGAATTAAACACACATTTGAAATCAGTGGGAATTTTCTTTTTAATTTGTATTTATTCTTTATGGTGTAGTTGCTTTGCCCAAGTATTGCTCTACTTTTGACAAATGCCTCATTGCATCATGTTCACCAAAGAGTTTTATAAATCACTTCTCCTCCAGTACAAGAGTTTCCCATATTCTACAATACAAGGGACATTTCCAATGAAATGGACAACAAAAAGCTCTACAAACTTTTGCACAATTGGTATATGACAGACAGGGTCACATTTACAAAGAGGTAGAAATTTCCTATACGGCATAATTATGTGGGATACTTTATCTACAAAGGACACTCTCACCAGGATTTGCATGTGTGAACAGCACAATCCCCATGTCCTTCCGCAGACATCAGATTTTGATTTATTGTAGCAGGCTTATTTTCTATTTTTATATATTAAAGCCTAAAGCCTAACTTGCACAGTTTATGGCCAGTTTAATTAAGTTTTTATGTTTATACTAGTGTACAAGCCCGTGTGCACGAGCCAAGATCCGGGTAATGTTAACCTTTTGAATTCCAGAGGGGTAAGCAATGCATTGCAAACCCTTCTGGCACTCAAAGGGTTAAGCGGCTGCTACCTCACTGCTCCACGAGATGCAGTCTTGCGTCGCCTCACTCACGCCATGCACAGTAGAGACTGCCCGAGCTCAGGCAGTCTCTACTGAGCATGACTGCATCTTGACAAACATGCTAGAGAATTATTATATAGGATGTTATTGCTTAAGGGTGTTTGTATGTCAGTGCATTTGTCTGGGGGCAGTGTGGTAATGAGTGGACCTAGAATTACATAGGCGACTTGTATTGGGGAGCCTGAGATAGGTTTGCTTTACTTTTTAATGCCGTGGGACTTGCAACATATTGTACACATTTCACAAAATGCATCTTTAATATCATGCATGCACTTTGGACACTTGGGAGGCCTTCAATACATGGCACTTTGGGGTTATGCAATAAGGCATGATAAAGAGGTGATAATTCGAAGATGACTTCTCCAGTGATATCACTTCTCCAGTTCCTATGTTATTCTATGGAGCCAATATACTAAGATTTGTCCAACTTTGGAGAGCTTAGTTCACAGGCTCCATAGAATAACATAGGAAGTGGAGATGTGATATCACAAGAGAAGTCATCTCCATTTTATCCCCTCTTTATCACTCCTTGTGTACTAGAGAAGTATCTTAACTAGTGATGAGCGAGCACCGTGATGCTCGGGTGCTCGGGTGCTCTGACCGAGCACCCCCTGCTGCTCGAGTGCTCGGCCGAGCACCCGAGCCCCATTGAATACAATGGGAGCACTCGAGCATCAAACCAGGCACCCCCTGCTCTGATGAGCGGAGGGTGCCTGGTCAATGTCCCCCTTCATGTCCGCTATGCCCCTCTTCCACAATGTCCCCCTTCATCTCCTCTATGCCATAGAGGAGATGAAGGGGGACATTGTGGAAGAGGGGCATAGCGGAGATGAAGGGGGACATTGTGGAAGACGGGCATAGACTCTATGCCCGTCTTCCACAATGTCCCCCTTCATCTCCGCTATGCCCCTCTTCCACAATGTCCCCCTTCATCTCCTCTATGGCATAGAGGAGATGAAGGGGGACATTGTGGAAGAGGGGCATAGCGGACATGAAGGGGGACATTGTGTAAGACGGGCATAGCGGAGATGAAGGGGGACATTGTGGAAGAGGGGCATAGAGTCTATGCCCCTCTTCCACAATGTCCCCCTTCATGTCCGCAATGCCCCCTTCATCTCCGCAATGCCCCCGTACCTCCATTCCCTGGTGGTCCAGCGGAGCTTCTTCGGATCTGTGCCTCTTCCGGCACAGATCCTCTTCACCCGAGCTTGTCGGGCGAGCACATGGCGGTACTCGTACGAGTACCGCCATGTGCCGAGCAGAGCGATGCTCGAGCCGATCCGAGCATCGGCCGAGCACGCTCGCTCAACACTAATCTTAACCATTATCTACCCTCATACACGCTAATATTCTAGATTCTCTGGCCTGCATGGCATCAAAGTGTTGTAATGCCAGTAGGTAAGAACTGGAGTAATTCTGAGGCAAACCACCTACACCATTTCCATTAAAGGGATAGTAATACTTCATTTTATCTTTATTTTATTTTGTAGGGATTCAAAAACCATGAAGAACGATATAAGTCTTATCTCTCAAACCTTTATGGTTTGAGAGATATTCACAAGCAAAGTTTCCCCTCCCGCCCCTTTTACCTAGTGTAAGCCATCTCTTCTCAGATGTGGAATGCAGTCCATAGATCAGACACATAACAGCAGGGGTCAATCTTCTTCCTATGAGAACAATGAAAGCCCTGCCCCCCCTTGACAAGTTTTTCAGGTTGTTCCCTTATCTTAATTGAAGATTGTCCCTCTCTGCAATCTACCTGGGCACCTCCCTTCTGATCTGGCTGAACAGTTTTACATCAGTAAAAGGGATGGGAGGGGGATACTTTGTCATTGACTTACTCTTGAACTACAACTCTGACAGAATTGAAATAACACTGTCCAAGGCCCAAATACTATGATGATTAATTAGAGCTGTTTTATTATGAAACATTACTATCCATTTAAACTGAACTTTTAACAGTTTAATTGCTAGCAAGATCTCAGCATATTGTTTCACAATTTGTAGGAGATGTAGCTTTCATCCAAAGCCTTAAAGAGATAGTAATGTCTGCATAAAGAAGAACTCTGAGTCTTCTCTATTGTTAAAACAACACATTGCGCTATGTTTAATAACTTACTTTTAGGTAGTTCAAAAGATATTCAATGTAAAAAGATTCCCCTCCCTCACCTTTTGGCCACCTCCTCTTAGAGCTGCAATCTGGTCCTGGGAACGGATGGATGCAGCAATGGACAATCTTAAGCCAGTAAGTATAAGGAAAACAGGAAGGGGGATCTTTTTACATGTAATATCTTTTGAACTACAGAAAATAAGTTGTTAAACATAGCTCAATGTGTTAGTTTTACAATAGAGAAGTCTTGGAGATCTACTTTATTGCAAACATTACTATCCATTTAAAAGCCCCTTTTAAATTAGTTGGAATTTGGGTAAATATTATTTGTTCCCTGTGATGCAGTTGGCTTGCTCCAGAATAGCTCCAGTACTTCTTGGTAAATCAGCATCAATGTGAGTAAAATTCCTCTGGTACTCAATGAATAAATTGTAGTTGTTCTACTACAAAAAATGTGTGCTAACTGTGCATATGGACCTCTCCATGTAAGTCTACAAGGTCACTACATTTTAAGATCTCTTTCACACCTTTTATTGGAGGTTCAATATTCATGTGAAAGGTCTGCTGGCGACCCCATAGATCACCATTCAGACAATCCTTTTGCATGTTTACTACAATCCTGAAGGAATGCAGTTAAGTTCAGGGCCTTATTTCCCAGTAGGCAGAGTTGGCAACTGCATAGAGCTCCAAATTATGAGGGGTGCCTCAGCTGTGCTGGTCTCACCCACATTCTGAATTGTGTATTTGACCAGAACAATATCACCAGTTTTATAACCCTTTTTAAGGCTATTATTTAACCCCTTGGATGCTGGCGAGATCTCCAACACCTTGCTTTGCAAAGTATTGGAGATCTCTCTAGCATCCAAGGGGTTAAAGCATTTTTTGTCCTTGTTTATTATACGTGAAGGATATTTTCTATACCAGGATGGGACTGGGGGCAGTAATGTGAGGAATGGGGGTGTGTGACCATGGGTGGAGTTAACCCTTTGAGTGCCAGAGGAGGGTATGCAAAGCATTGCAAAGCAATGTGTTGTGTAGCCCCCTGACATTCAAAGGAATAACGGCTCCTACAGCCTTGCCTAGGCAAGCCTGGCTTGTAAATCCGGCCCTGGTTAAGTTGCAGAATGCTGTACCTTGGTGAACTGACATGTTACCTTTTACCATAGCCAACTAACTAGTGCAGCATTGCAGCTCTCCATAAAAGTCATTTGTATACTCTACCTGTGCACTATACAGTGAACCCGCAGCAGCTCCAAGGTATGTTTTAATGGCTACAAGCACATACATTGTAATTACTGACTTCACTGCAAAATCATTGATATAGTTGATATATTTAGAAGTGTTAATATTAATCTTCCTTAATGGAATGATAGCTGAAGAAAGATTGATTGATAGTTTCTGACTGTACACATGTTTTATTTCTGATGTAATGTCACAGTCAAAAGAAGACAAATGGTACCTTCTTCCGCCAAAATAGAAAGCCCTAAAGTTCCTTGGTTTGAGCACTTTTTATATTCTTCCTCCACTCAACAGGAAGGAGATCCATTTACTACGTGATTTATGTCAGAAAATTACATCAGGACACATGATCTTTTTTGCTAGTTGATAAACACATTTAGACATGTAGTTAAATTTTGGTTCAGTTTTTTTTTTATTTTGCAAAACCTCATCTCTTAACATCAATGGATTTTATTTTTCAAATATGTATATAATAATATTAGTATAGGATCTTTTAGAAGTATGTGGTTTCTGTCCTTTGAAAAAGAAAGACAAGCATATCCCTTTAAGAGTTGTTGTGTATCTCAGGGTCTAGACAGCTTCCCTTTAATTTATCATAATCAATACAAACCATAGCTATGAAGGAATCTTAATTCTTTAGGTAACCCCCCCAAAAAAAAATGTATGTCATTTATAAAAGATCATATTATCCATAGGAATTGTATAAATATTTATGTGCTAGGAAAGGCAGGCTAAGTGGGACATGGTGGTCATTTGCCACCATCTTATATCACACACCTCCCACCTATGTTAATCTTGACAGAAAATCCTAATGACCGCTAAGAATGAATTTTGCATGGACTGGTTCTCCAAAACGAATCTTTAAAGGGATAGTAATATTTAAAATGTAAAAAAAAATATGTTGTAGGGTTTATCCCCCTGAGTAAAAAAAGAGTACTCCCACTGCTGAAAGGTGTTTCATTCAAAAGTTATTAATTTTCAAATTGAATTTTTTAGGTGCAATATCACAGTGGCCTGAAATTGTACAGTGGCGCTGTTGCTACACAATCCTATGGACAGCTCTGGTCCCGGGACCATAAATCTCCATAGGATGGTGTAGCAACAGCGCCACTGTACAATTTCAGGCCACTGCGATATTGCACCTAAAAAATTCAACTTTGAAAATTAATAACTTTTGAATGAAACACCTTTCAGCAGTGGGAGTACTCTTGTTTTACTCAGGGGGATAAACCCTACAACATATTTTTTTTTATATTTTAAGTATTACTATCCCTTTAATTGATCATGTCTATAGTCTCTTTGCTTGACTGAAGAACCCCAAACTCTCTCCACTTAAGTCTCCCTGCTTACTTAAGAAGCATTCCCTGGGAGGAGTTGGAGGCCCTTGAGTTCTGCAAAAAAGAATGATGTCTGCTTCCATGAGCCTGAAACCCAGTACTGATTACAGATTTAATCTGGAGAACAAGTCCACTCAGAACTGATTTTTAGTGGAGGGTAGGATTTTCAGACCAGATCAGCCACTTAACAATGGCTGCTGGGCACTTGGCTGGCAGTTAAGGATCACAGGACAGTCACTGGTCCATAACGGAAGTTTACCCATGACAGTCCTGGCACATCATGGGTCCTTAAGGGGTTAAGGAAATTAGAAGGATTATTATTAAGAGGTTTTATTAGGAGGGTTCCTTCAACCCTTTGAGTGCCAAGGATGTATTGAGTGTATTGCAATGCAATACTTTGGATTCCTCTCTGGCACTCAGTGACCACTTCCTCCCCCTTAATGGAAGGCAATAATAAAATGTATGAACTGTAAAGGTGCAATGACTCCAATCTCCTGAATGACAGGCAATATATTGATACTATAATTTATGTAGATGTGCATATTGGAAAATGTTGGGAATTGTTACATCTGTATCCACAACATATAAACATAGTGACATCTTTTAAATTTGCAGGTTATGAGTTATGCCATTTTCGGAGTAAATTAGGTTATCAAAGGCTGGTTCTTCTGTCCATGTTAGGAACACGTTCTGCACCTTGACACTTCTGCCAAGTCAAACCCGGGACACCTCTACTATGTATGTATGTATGCATGTATGTATATCTTTATTTATATGTCGCCACACAGTGTACGCAACAACTTATGTTAGTAGTATGTTACAATAAATAAATGGGGATAAAATAAGTGTCACAGTCAAATAAACAATAGGAGAGAGGTCCTTGCCCCAAGGAGCTTATTCATGTACAATACAACTGTTTAAGTGTGGCCAAAACTACATATTTCAGATCTAGTTCCTAACATAAGAAGCCCACTCAGATGACCAGATTCTTCCTGAAAATGGTGATGAAAGATGACAGCACCCACCACCGTCTACATCAAGAGTTGGCATCCTGAAGTTCCCCAGCTGTTGTGGGCTATGGGGGAGATGAAAATTGTAGTCCTCAAGAGCAGGAAGGCCTCAGTCTGCCTACCCCTGCCCTACATGCTATTAACATGGTGTACGTAAAGGAGGGTAATTTATTTAAAGAGGGGGGTGAAGGTGTATAGTTTCTCTTTAAAACCCTATCATGAATACCTTTGACAATAAGAACTGAAGCAGGGTAACTCATTTCCTCCCCCTTTTCACAAGCATACCTGGATTTTGAGGTAATTAATTGCAAAATGTAAGAGGCTAAACAAACACAATAGCACTCATTTAGTAAGTATGTTTGTTATAAGAGGGATTGTACATTAAAGTCACAGAATGCTTTCTAGGTTCTCTGTTCCAGGAGGAATGTGGGGCAGTTCACTTTTCATGCCTTTGCAAAGCCTCAAAGGATCACTGTGAAAAATGTCTCACTCGCTAGAGATTTTTCAGAAGATAAGAATATCCTACATCAAACAGAAAGGTATGGTTTTAAAGTTGGTTACTGCCCATTTTATTGTCATGGACAGAGGTTTGTGCAGTGTTTCAATTTTTTTTCATTTGCCCTGTCCTTACATACAATCAAGTGACAGCTCCAGTATGCAAGCCTTCCAGTTGATAGAACCATGATATAATTATTACCATTTTAAAATCAGGTTGTGATAGGCCAGTAACTTTTACCTGAAAATACATGTAGAAACATTCTTCACTATATGCCACCAGTTGGGAGAATGTGGGGGTGGCTAAGTAATGTATACAATATTTAGCAGTATATTTCTTAAATCCATTCATGTACAAGGACACAGTCTCAAATGTTAGGGATGGGGGCAAATGCTTAATTATCCCTTATTCTGATATAGAGATTGGAGGTTAGGCAGAAGGTTTTCAGATTCCTGTCCATACTAATGTCTGCACCATATAATAGGAATAGGTACAGGACCCCAGCAATGTAGCTTTAAATCTTCACCCCTGGATGAGGGGCTGATGAGGGAACTCAAATATTTATCATCCCAATAGTATTTGGTGGATGTCAGATGTTCAAACACAGGATATTTAACCCTTTGAGTGCCAGAGGGGTACCGAATGCATTGCGAAGCAATGCTTTGCATACCCATCTGGCACTCAAAGGGTTAATTTTTAACCCCTGCACCGTGAAGTAAATAGAGAAGGGGAACAAGGGGATAGAAAACCACTCCCACCATCCATATGCAGTGAACTCCTAATAGGCAAAGAAAGCAACTGCCTAGTGCTCCACATTTTGAAGGACTCCTAAGCTGTTCTGGGCACGTCATCATTTCTGAATTGTGGGCATGGCCAGAAAAGTTGAAATGTCCCTGCACTAGTTTTATACCCATTCACAGGCTATTATTTGATGCATTGGATGCTAGAGCAATCTCCTATGCATTGATGAGCAAAGCTTTAGAAATGTCTCTAGCAACCAATGGGTTATTACTTTTTTCATTCATGTTTGTCATATTACAACTAGTTGAAGAGTCTTCGGTGCACAGAGAGGACTACGGTCTGAATTCGAAGTCGGTCTGAATTTGGAGCACCCAGCTCCATTATCAGCCGCGGCGCAGGCAGTCTGATGCGCATAACTACAACGCATTCAGCCGACTGTACTGCACATGACAGCTTCTGACAAACATACATTTAGTGAATTATTATATAGGATGGTATTTTCTGTGCCAGGAAACAGTGTATTGGATTGGGGGTGGGGAATTATGAGGGATGGGGATGTGGCCATGGGTGGAGCTAAGACCACCCAGAGTTCCTTGCCTAGGGGCAGCAGGGATGCAGATTTCGTCCTGACTGAACCCTTTGCCAGAGGAGTTTTGTTAGAAATGTCTATGGCAGTCAAAGTGTTAAAAGCATATTTTGATTTTTTTTTTCCCCCCAAAATGCTTTGAAATACCTGAAGCTTCTGCACAGGAACTTGAGACTATCCACAGGCCAAGAAAGAGTTAACCAGTTGGGTGTAATATGTGTGTCCATTGTATTGCAAAGCTGTTGGAAGCTAATACAACTAATGTCTCTTTGTTTATATGTGTGTGTCAACATCAGAGTCACCTGATACCTATAGTAGTACTGTTTTGTAGAGATTGAAGCAGCCTTAATTCACCCAAACATGCAGTGATCATCTTTTTATTTGGCTATCCTGTGATTAGTTAATCTGCTGCTGAAAGAATGTTTGTTTTCCTTGCTGTGTTCTAGTAGTTCTATCAGCATTAACCTTTAACCCCAGCTACAGCCTTTTAATCTCTGAGATACAGACAAACACCACAATTGTGTTTTTGTTTTAGAATTCTTGTTAGTAGAACCAAAGCCCTTCAGTCACAACAACAGAGTGAGAGTGCACCATTGTTTAATGACTCACCAGCCTCCACTTATTGCTGGACATATATTCTATAAGTGAAAGTTTATTAATATCCAATACTTTCAGATCTTCAAGGATAACACAATGGGATGAGGTATGTATCTGCCCTGCTCTTATGTATTAGCATACAAACATTCCTCCCAATTCTCAAATGGCCACGGAGGGTTTTGGTGTTGTTGTTGGGGGCATGGTGGTTGGGGGTGGGGCATTACCGAGAATTGTTAGGGTTTTTTTGTGACTTATTGACACCTCTGTGTAGCTGAATAAATGAATTAGAGCAGGACCAATGTTTTATTTACACAGACTAGTTTAGAAACACATATACTGAAGTGTAGACAAACGTTAAGGTGAGTTTTATTGCTGTGGAGCAATGTGATACACTTATATACAAACCACACAGTCTGATCTCATCAAAAGAGGGACACTTGTGTAGGAAAGTGGGGCATAGGGATTGGGCATCAAAGAGGGACTGTCCATCCTAAGAGGGACACTTGGGAAGTATGAAGTGCTTGCAATTCTGGGTATGCAAAGTAAAAACTGCTGTAAGAAAATATGTTTATGTAAGAGATGCACTGACTTTTTATAATATAGATGTCTGCCTGGGTGCTCATCCAATTTGAAGATTCATATCCAGGCATGAATAAGGAAAGCACTCATAGGATACTTTTTGCAGTGAAACACGGGTGGATTTTATTCAATCAATGTTTTAGCCAGCACTTGTGGCCTTTATCAAGATCTTGCTGAAAAGTCGACTGAATAAAATCCATATGTGTTTCACTGCAAAAAGTATCCCATGAGTGCTTTCCTTATTTATGCTTGGTAGTGTTGAGCGAGCGTGCTCGGCCGATGCTCGGATCGGCTCGAGCATCGCTCTGCTCGGCACATGGCGGTACTCGTACGAGTACCGCCATGTGCTCGCCCGACATGTTCGGGTGAAGAGGATCTGTGCCGGAAGAGGCACAGATCCGAAGACGCTCCGCTGGACCACCAGGGAATGGAGGTACGGGGGCATTGCGGAGATGAAGGGGGCATTGCGGAGATGAAGGGGGACATTGTGGAAGAGGGGCATAGACTCTATGCCCCTCTTCCACAATGTCCCCCTTCATCTCCGCTATGCCCCTCTTCCACAATGTCCCCCTTCATCTCCGCTATGCCCCTCTTCCACAATGTCCCCCTTCATCTCCTATGCCATAGCGGAGATGAAGGGGGACATTGTGGAAGAGGGGCATAGCGGAGATGAAGGGGGACATTGTGGAAGAGGGGCATAGAGTCTATGCCCCTCTTCCACAATGTCCCCCTTCATCTCCGCTATGCCCCTCTTCCACAATGTCCCCCTTCATCTCCGCTATGGCATAGGAGATGAAGGGGGACATTGTGGAAGAGGGGCATAGCGGAGATGAAGGGGGACATTGACCAGGCACCCTCCGCTCATCAGAGCAGGGGGTGCCTGGTTTAATGCTCGAGTGCTCCCATTCATTTGAATGGGGCTCGGGTGCTCGGCCGAGCACTCGAGCATC
This sequence comes from Rhinophrynus dorsalis, assembly GCA_037306005.1. NCBI lineage: Eukaryota > Metazoa > Chordata > Amphibia > Anura > Rhinophrynidae > Rhinophrynus > Rhinophrynus dorsalis. The sequence goes on along the minus strand of CM074724.1, from coordinate 84,618,969 downwards.
AGGGGGTGCTCGGTCAGAGCACCCGAGCACCCGAGCATCGGGGTGCTCGCTCATCCCTAATGCTTGGATATGAATCTGCTTGGTCTTGTCTTATGTTCAGTACAGCCTTATGCCTATACCATGCATGCTTAAATTCCATCACACTATTAAACTCTACCACTTCTGCTGGTAGGCTATTCTACTTATCTACTACCCTCTCAGTGAAGTTTCTTATTTTACATCTAAGCCTCTGTCCCTTGACATCTTGTCCTAACATTTCTATTCCTTTGAAATGTACTTCCCTCCTGTACGGTGTTGAATCCCTTCATGTATTTGAATGTTTCTATCATATCCCCCCTCACTCTTCTCTCATCCAAGCTATACATGTTCAGATCCTTTAGTCTATCCTGATATGTTTTATTCTGTAAATCATTCACAATTTTAGTAGCCCTTCTCTGAATTCTCTCTAGAATATCTACATTCTTCTGGAGATGGGGTCTCCAGTACTATACACAAACAACTCATAATAATAACCCTCCACTTACTGTACTATAACTAGAAAATCGTAATGACCCCTATTCTTTTGCCTTTGTGCCTTTGTTCAAGAGATTACATCTTCAATAAGTCATTGATGTTATGTTCATTGAGGCAGACATGACTGTGTTGCTAACAAGACTGTTGGACCTGAGACTTTACTTACTATACATGGTAATCTTAACCCCCCCCCTTCCCAGGGACCAGAGGGGTGTGTAATTTATTATTTTGCAATGCTTTGCACACCTCTCTGGTCCATAAGCATTACGTAAGCTCATGAATTCTCTGTCTGTATGGACATGACAACTGGGACTGGTTGATGGTGTTATCTACTAAACAAAGGCACAAGGGCATAATTCATAGATGCTATTTGTATTTTCTTTCCATAGTATGATAAGTAGGGGATTATTATTAGGAACATGTTTCTTCTCCTTCAATTATGTTAATTAAATGTTTTCCACTAACAATATAAGTCAGTCTTCCCAGTGTAGCTATTGTTACTTAAATGTACAACATGGAATCACAAAAAGTTTTTATTACTGTACATGATATAAACCCATATTATTGTCAATATACTATTGATAGCAGAAAACCATAGATGTGAACTAAAAGGAGTTTTGTATCATCATTTCTCGTTCTCATGATGTATGGCATATCTAAATTATGATTTATTCTGCACTCCTACTAACGGAAATTGTAAATCCCCCTTTTAAGAATACACTTATCATATTAAAAGAAGAATGATTCCCAGAAAGATATCATACAGTCTTCTGGTCACATCTTAAAGGGATAGCAAACAGTTGTTATGAAAATGGAATGCTAGAGGACTTTACAGGTCACTATAATGAGAGTCCCCCCAGAGCTGGAAGATGCTTCATTCAAAACTTACTACAGTGCAAGTTTGTATGTTTGTACTATAACATAAATCAAAATAGCAACACAGTCCTACAAAATGGAATGACCACAAGAAATGTTAAAATGCATAAAAAAACACAAGTTTTTGCTGTAATAACCTTCAGAAAAAGAAATTCAAAGAAGTGGCAGTATCAGATGTGTGTATTATCAAAGCCTAACTTCTGGCCAAAACATTAACCAATACGTTCTTGCACTTGGTTCACCATCTTGAAAGTCCTGTGAATGTTCCATACTCCCTTGAAGTGTTATATGTACTTTTGTCCCCCTGTCCGCATTGTTTAACTCCCTTGAAAATCAGAGGTATAATTTGTTTAATTTGTTCCATGTCGCACCTTGTTCTTCTTCAGGGATGGGCTGGGGTTCCATAAAACCCACTTTTCCAAAAGTTGCATTAACCTGTTATCATTTTAGTGATGAGACATGTTTGTGACACGTGTAAGTATGTATGTGATGAATCTAAGTATGTATGTATGTATGTGCATATATGAGATGTATATATGTGAGACATATGTATATATTTGAGACATGTAAGTAGATATGAGACATATGTATATGTGTGAGATACATGTGAAATGTAATTATGTATGTAAGACATGTATATATATGAGACAGGTATGTATGGACATATGTGCCACATGTAAGTATGAATATATGTGATTTCCCACAGATGCAGTGAACCTTGCAGCTGACAGTCAGGTCTGTACAGAGGTGCAAGGGAAGTTAAGTGCATGGGGTACAGGGAAACTGGAGTCACTCCAATGAGGCAGTCATATGTGTGAATGGTGTAATCTGGACTGTATATGGGTGCAGGAGCAGTCAAGTCTGTATAGAGGGCAGATAATCGGTAGAATGGCAGTGAGGTCTGTGTACAGGCCAGTTAAATCGGTAGAGAGTCAGTCACGGCTGTATACAGATCAGTTAAGTCGATAGAGGGTAAGTCAGATCTGAGCAGGGAGCACTCCTCCCTCTGAGGGTCGGGTACAGAGCAGGCTGGTGTTGACAGGTAGTTCCCAGGAGACAGGCTTGCTTGGGGAGGGGGTGAGGCAGAAGCTGTTGCTGTTGTCTGGGACAGTGTCTTCATGGCGGCTGGTGTTGTAAGACAGTGTGTGTGGTTTATTGGAGCAGTGATAGTCAGCAATGTTTTTTTTGGGGGGGTTGTCAGCAGGTGATAGTATGGGTGGGGAATCTCCTTGCAGAGATTTTGACAGGAGTGGCCAGTGATCCTTCAGCCCTCTGTCCACTCTTGTCAAAATCCCACCCTGCTGTATCTTTTACAAAGACAGTATAGAGGAGATATGAATATTTATACACATATCAAAATAATTTCTTTTAACCCCTTGAATGACAGAGACATCTCCAATACTTTGAGAAACAGGGGCAACCACAGTATATCCATACCGGATTTTGAAAAAAAAAAAAAAAATACTAATAATAAATATACAATAACCATACCTAAGATTGTTTCATGTTATTCTGCATCGGAAATGTATCATCATTACCTGCATGCAAATTAAAGGTAGGTAACCTGTCATCATCCTACAGCTGCTGTTGAACTACAATCCTCCAGCTGATGTTGGACTATAATCCCAATCATCCTTAGATAACCAATGGTCAACAACAGCTTGAGGTTGTACTTTGCCTACCCTGTTATAGATATAATGTACAAAAGAGCAAACAGTTCTCATTATTGTGGTGCTGTGTTTGCAGTCAATAAGCAATGCTTTGAAGAAGCCTTTAGTATTAAAGGGAATACATTTCTCTAAGACATTATTGTTGATAATTACCTGCACTTATAGCCTTTTTCTTATAAAGAAAGGAACACTATCACCTAAACATAAACTGTGGTATATACACTTAAATACCTTGTCTTTCATGATAGTATCTGTTTGTTTTCTGAGGCCTAATATCAAGGCCTAGATTCACTAAAGGTTGATGCTGTGGCTATATGATTTTGTGTATGTGTTTGAAACTCTTTGACATTTCGAAGTACACAAACATTGACATATTAACTAAAAGTTTTGGATGGTGACTAATGGTGATGTGATGTTGTATACAAACAAGATAGCTGGGCAACACTTCTTCATTAAAACTTAACATTTATTATAAAAAGACATAAAACGTGACATTTCAACCGGATATTGCACCTTTCATCAGGGACATTAAATGGCTGAAACGTCAGATGTCTTATGTCTTTTTATAATAAATGTTAAGTTTTAATAAAGGAGTGGTGCCCAACTATCTTGTTTGTATACTGATGGAAATCTAAGGTTGGAGGCACCTCGGCACTGAAGTGAGTGCGTGTGCGGCAGTGATGTCTCGATAACTGCTAGATGTGATGTTGTAGACATTTTAGTGAATACTATCAATGTGCCTTTGACACTGCTCTGACAGGACTTCCACATTTTCAGCCCTCTCTGAACTTTAGTGAATCTAGAGCTAGTGTTACATATGCACTATACAATCTTAAATTGTTGCTTTTTGTAGGACGTCCTGAATCCCACTGGCATAGTAGTCTTGATAAGTATGAGTAGTGATAAAACTGTATTGCCTATAATTATAAAACGGTACATACATGAGATATCTGAGACTCTGAGCGGGTCAGTCGAGATTCATACAAATGAGAGTAGAAACGCTGGGATTGCAAATTATTCATCCGTGGGTCGAGTATCAGTTCACCCTCAGAATCCCGAAGTGAAGAAAGCAGTGGAGTCCCCCTATGCTGACGAACAAAATGAGCCAAGAGCTTCCCCCCCTTGTCCCCATTTTCAAAAATGTTTTGTTTCATATAAAAAACATGATGAGCATTCAATTCAGGAAGTTTTGCAGAGTATCGTAACGAGCAAGAAACAAACTTAGTGTAGGACGCCGAATCCCCACTCCCCACAAATCGTTTCTCCGCCTCAGCAGCCTCCGACTCCAGAACCTCCACTTCCCTAGATCTAAGTTTATTTTGCGTAGATATAAGAGCTATCAGAGATCCCCTCGCAGCTGCCTTGGCTGCCTCCCAAACAATACCTTGAGCAGCAGAATTAACATTATTGGCAAAATATTCATAGAGATCTTCCCTATGTTTTGACACCAAATGCGCGTTAGTCAGCCATATAGGACTAAATCTCCAAACTCTGGTCCTGGGTCCCTGGTCTCGATGCAAAGACATTAATAATAGGGAATGGTCAGAGGCCACCCTGGTTAAGAAACAACAGTCCGTAACCCAATTCAAGGCCAATTGATTAACAAACGCATAATCAATTCTAGAAATCGTTTTATAAGTGGCCGAGTGGCAGGAGAATTCCCGGTCTCTCGGGTGGAAGGTCCTCCACACATCTACGAGTCCCATATCACCGACAAGACCGAGGAAGGCATCTCTATGTAGTTTGGAATCAACCGCCGTCCCACCAAATCTATCCAAATCAGGATTGGTAGCTATATTAAGTCACCCATACAAATTATATGGTGATGTGTCTTATCAGAGACATATATGAGCATGTCCTGGAGAACTGATGGGTCAAAAGGCGGTGGTATATAAACATTCATTAGGACAAACAGAGCTCCCTGTAGTCTACATGTCAGGAAGAGGTAACGTCCCTGTGGATCTGTCTTAATGTCAATAAATTCGAAAGAAACCAATCTAGAGATGAGTATAGAAACACCCCTGGCATATGTGGAGTATGTGGCATGATAATGACTCTGTATCCATTGCCTCCTAAGAGACAGCACTCTACCTGCAGTGAGATGGGTCTCCTGCAACATAACCACCCCTGGAGTTTGCTTCCTGATGTGGTTCAAAACTAAAGATCGTTTTATAGCATCATTCAGGCTACGTACATTCCAGGATAGGAATTTACAAGTTAGTGATGCCATCACTAAAATAATTGGAATATGGTACACCCCTGGCCACACGGCTGGATTCGCCAGGAGCGGAGAGCACCCGACCCAGAAGAGAGAGTAAGAGGGATCCCTAAACTAACAACTGCCCCAACCCTTACTAAAACGTCCCACCCTATCTCCATCACCCCCAACCCAATAGAGATTTTATCCCTGTAACAACCCATTCCCGCGCCTGGCAGCCAAAAATCCCAACCCCTCCCACCCACCCAACTGACATGAACCAATTAACCTGTAATCAGATTAATCAACTAAGCATAACATAAAGGATCCCGTCCACACCACCCATCCCACACAGCAATAGTATAAAGTAAATACTGAGCGTACCATCACCTTACATTGGTAGGAAAAGAAAAACATAGTAAGTACAACACCACAGCCTCCCGCAGAGCATAGCATTACCCATACAATAATAAATCATGTTACTGTCACGGTTTATTATGACTCTCAGACACAAGTTTTAGGTAAAAATCAATTTTATTAAAATAATAAACTGATAACGTACGATGGCAAACACATACATACAGATACATACAGAATATAACAAGACAGAACGCAGACTCTACCGGTCCTGTCAATATACCGGACAGGACAGTCTGAAGAAGCAGAATGTTAGGCTCTACCGGCCTTGCCAATACCGGGTAAGGCAACCTGCAGATGGAATAGCATAACGGTTCTACCGGCCTTACCAAATTACCGGGCAAGGCAGCCTCAAAAGATTCACAATGTAGGCTCTACCGGCCCTGCCAATACCGGGTAAGGCAACCTCAGATGGAATGTGGCAAAGGTTCTACCGGCCTTACCAATACCGGGCAGGGCAGCCCAGAGATAGTAGCAGCAGTCAGATGGTAATGGCAAATTGACAGGATCGTAAGCGACCCAGTGTACACACACTGAGACCAACAGGGAGTAGTAAAGCCGCAAGACTTTGGAGCAAACCAGAGTCCGCACGCTGGGACCAATACTGACTTGTATAGCCGATAGGCTTTGGAGCAAACCAGTGACCGCACACTGGTGTAACAAGCGAGTTTGTATAGCCGCAAGGCTTTGGAGCAAACCAGCGTCCGCACGCTGGGACCAACACAGGATTGTATAGCCGATAGGCTTTAGAGCAAACCAGTGACCGCACACTGGTGTAACAAGCGAGTTTGTATAGCCGCAAGGCTTTGGAGCAAACCAGCGTCCGCACGCTGGGACCAACACAGGATTGTATAGCCGACAGGCTTTGGAGCAAACCAGTGACCGCACACTGGTGTAACAAGCGAGTTTGTATAGCCGCAAGGCTTTGGAGCAAACCAGCGTCCGCACGCTGGGACCAACACAGGATTTTCTAGCCGATAGGCTTTGGAGCAAACCAGTGACCGCACACTGGTGTAACAAGCAAGTTTGTATAACCGTAAGGCTTTGAAGCAAACCAGCGTCCGCACGCTGGAACCAACACAGGATCGTATAGCCGATAGGCTTTGGAGCAAACCAGTGACCGCACACTGGTGTAACAAGCGAGTTTGTATAGCCGCAATGCTTAGGAGCAAACCAGCGTCCGCATGCTGGGACCAACACAGGATTGTATAGCCGATAGGCTTTGGAGCAAACCAGTGACCGCACACTGGTGTAACAAGCGAGTTTGTATAGCCGCAAGGCTTAGGAGCAAACCAGTGTCCGCACGCTGGGACCAACACAGGATTGTATAGCCGATAGGCTTTGGAGCAAACCAGTGACCGCACACTGGTGTAACAAGCAAGTTTGTATAGCCGCAAGGCTTTGAAGCAAACCAGCGTCCGCACACTGTGACCAACACAGGATTGTACAGCCGATAGGCTTTGGAGCAAACCAGTGACCGCACACTGGAGTAACTAACAATGTCGCCGACGCGACCGGGCAGGAGGTCGCCAGGATACAGGAGACAGGCGATGAGATGACAGGAACCAGCAACGATCAGTCAGGTCAGGAAACAGCAGAGAAGAAGAACCGCAGGAACTGCAACACCAGAGACTAGGCCGGAACCAGGACTGGAACAACTCAGCAGGCAGGAAACACTGGAACAGTAGAGATCAGGAACTCAGGAACACATGAGATCAGGAACTCAGGAACACAGGAACAGAGGCCCAGCTATCACTGACATAGTGATAGCAAGAAGGTCAGAGACAACACGAAAGGGCACTCAAAGGGTGCCCAATCCAGGTTTAAATAGGCAATAAGAGGCGGGCTATCTGCAGACAGCCAATAGAAGCACCCTACTGGTGACAGACAAGGAACTGCAGCAATCACGGGCACCGTGATAGTTCTCAAGCGTCCCCCAGCCTTATTCTCACCCATCCACCCTGGCCCAGCACCCCCCGGGCAAGGCACAGTCAGCAAAACAGCCAACTCCACGTCAAAACATGGTAGCATTACCTCCGAAGGATGCAAGGCATCATCAAGTGAACATCAGAAAATGACAAGAACAGTGCCTATCGTAGTAATTAAAGAAATCGCCCCCAAGTTACCAGATCCACCTCCCGCTCACTCACCCCTCTCCAGCACACCCTGGGCGGAATGGAGGCAACCAAAGACTAAACAATTAGAACGTAGTGACCATTCCCACATAACGGCCAAAAAGCCTCCAGCCTCCGCCCAAGATGCGCGAGAGAGCAGCAACGAAGCCCCACAACCCTGAGCGAGATCTAAAACATAACAGAACAGAAGGGAATAAAATAAAAAAAAAAAACCTACCTGTATACATAACAAATTGATCCTCCCGCCCTTAACCTTTCAGCACCAGCAGGAGCACAAAAACAATTCTTCTTGGAACATGGGCTGAAAGTCCCTCTGAGAGCCATGTCATTCAATCACCCGGAGTCCAGACAACAGCAGCATGTTCCACAACGCTGAACCCCCATCCCGGTGGGCCACGAGGAGAGGGATCAGTTCAAAGGGAGGGTGTTTCAACCATGGGCTGCCACAGGGACCCCCATAGAACAGAGGGAGCAAAGCAGAGACTGATGTAAACTGATGTAAACTCAAAAGGTGGAGGCTGTAGCATCGGTGTTGTAATGTGATGAAGTGAAGAAATAAGTTCAGTGAGCGTCCACCCACTCTCTAGCCTCCGAATCTGAAGTGAAAAAGATGGTACTGCCGTCATGGACAATCCGCAACCTAGCAGGGAACAACATGGAATAGGATATGTTTTTCTCCCGTAGCTTGCGCTTCACCTCCAGAAACTTGCGCCTTTGGTGTTGGACATCAGCTGAAATGTCCGGATAAAAGGAGATACGTTGATTTTCGAATTAAATTTGATCTTTCATCCTGGCCATGCGGAGTATGGCATCTCGATCCCTGTAATTCAGGAGCTTGATAATCAACTGACGGGGAGGAGATCCAGGGGGCCTGGGGCCTGTCGGTATACGATGTGCCCTTTCAACAGTGAAAGATGATGAGAGACCCTCTGTGCCAACATGTTCCCGTATCCAGCTTTCCATGTAGTGCTCAGGAGCATGTCCCTCGCGGCCCCCCCGGCAAACCAAGTATACGGATGTTACTACATCTAGATCTATTTTCAAGATCATCCACTTTGGATTGCAGAGAACGCGCTTGGGTCTTCAATTCATCCACCGTGGCAACCACAGGGGGAAGTACATCCTCCACAGTTGATACACCTTGTCAGACATCAGTAATGCTTTCACGTAGATTTTGTTGGTCTACACGCAAAAGATTTATCTCCACCTGGACAGTATCTATCTTGTTGGTCAGAACATCCTGGAAAGTAGCAATTGCTGACATTATTTCTGTAAATTGGGATTTTGAATCATCTTCCTCAGAAGCAGAAGACTGGGCCGGTGAGGCAGCTGCAGAGGGGAACTCCAACATGGCCGTAACCTCCTCTGCCGCCATAGCTCTCCTAGCAAATTTACTTAACTTCTTCCTGTATTCTGATGACTTCTTAACCATACTGGGATCAGGAAGACAAGTACAGAGCAAATCAACAGACGACAGGTCCGGCGTTGAGTGGACAATAGCCGCTGAGGTAGGCAAGTGCAGACAGGATCCCTCAAGATTCAAATGACATGCATAATTTGCCTTATTTCAGTTGACAAGGGAATTCAATCATACATGGGACAGCAGGGGGGTACATATAGAGGAAAGTGGACAAACAGGGAAGCCAGCAGCATCAAAATTTGCAGTAACTGATGTCGTAGGCAAGAAATAGAGGCATCAGCCACAAATAGATAATAAAAACAGCAGTAACGGGCTCCGCAGCCGGTATCAAGCAGCAAACAGCAGCAGGAAATCTGAGGTTCAATCATATACGGGGCAGCTGGGGGGAACATACACAGCAGAGCAGACAAAGAAGGGAGCTTGCAGCAGATGCCTCAAAGTTATCCAACTGATGAACAGAGATGGGAAGTAGGACCACATCCAGATATTGATACAGCAATAAGAGGCTCTCCAGCTGTTACTGTAATCATACATGGGGTAGAAGGGGGAACATTTATGGGAAAGGTGTCAAACATGGGATTCAGCAGACCTACTCCAGACAGTAGATGTTGCCAAGTTGTAACACAGCAATAGGAGGCTCTCCAGTGGCTCTAGTCCTCTACAGAAGATATTCACAAGCAGGAGGTAATATTGCAGCCAAGAAGCAGTAGACTCCCCTGTGATTAATGTTGAAGTAGGTCTATGCTTCGGTAGAAGAAACTGTATACCAAAATTCAAGGTGCAGGTATGATTTAAAACATGGGGCAGAGAGGGGAACAAATACAGGACAGGCAACGAACAGGGGATATCCACAGGTATGTGGCTGGATTGTCAGTATCAGGCAGCAAACTCTCCCAAGGTGCCAGTTATAGGCAAGAGTTAGAGATTCAAACTATTGGCCAGGAAGGGGGTACAAGGAGAGAAAACAACAAATGGCAGGAGCGCTAGTACCAAAGGGGGCAGCGTTTGGTCGGGCACACCTTCATTAAAACTGAAAAACATAGACAGCCACTTACTAAAGCAGGGTATAAATAGCCACTCTCACTCCACTCCACAACTCCGTGCAGTCTGCAGCCAGTAGGATGTGCGTAGCAATATTCCCCACTCCAGCCTCGGTGAAAGCAATAAGCCGTCCGGCACCTCCCACATCGCCCGCTCCCAGGTTGGGTGGAAGTGACACGCCAGGCCGCGGCTCCGGGCCCATGCGCTCAAACCTCGATCCAATCAAGGAAATAACGGTCCAGGCTGATAGCCCAGAGGTAGGGCAGGTAAAATAATGTATTTGTGTGTTGTATAAACAACGACAGAGCACGGATGGCTGTGGATAGTCCACCGTAATAGCGGAGCTGCATCCAAGCACGTCCGCTCAGTCCGGCTGCCAGGCCACGCCCCTACCAATTTTATTTTTAGATGTTAGTGTTCATTTAAAACAAGCTTGTGGTGGTGGTGGGGGGGTGGAGCGATGACGTAAGGACATACATCGTCGGAGCTCAGAGTCGAGTGGACCCAGAGACGCTGAGAACGCCAAGATGCTACTTGATCTGAAGGTTCCCAGTTTGACTGATTAATAACGTGGATAACGTGTACTGGAACTAGAAGAGCTGGAGGGGAGTTGGAGATACTATGACTTAAATACAAGTGATCTCCTGGGAAGCCCGTGCTGACCGGAAAATCTCTGGCCTGGGCCCATGTGATTCACCGTGTGAAGAAACAGGAGAGGAGACCGGAGGCTGGATTGTTACTGCACTAGAGATGATAAGGAGCAGTGTGGATGAGCAAGACCTGTGGTGCAGACAGACTGGAGTGGAGATTATCCACCGCGGACACGTAGAAGACATGAGATGTCGGGAAGTGCTGTGAGTAGAATAAAGCTTATGTTGACACTGGAACTGTATAAAGTGTGTGTTAAAGATATGCCTCTTAATGGTCTCAAGGAAGGGAAAGTCATGGTTGAAGAAGGGTTGAAATAGGCAGAAGTAAGAGATTATATACAGCTTATTATAAGAGATTATACACAGCTCCAATAAGTGACTGAGGGAAGCGTGGCATGTTTATAGCTGTGTAAAGGCCCTACATAACAGGTATAAAAGAAAATATTTGGGACCTGGAGGTAACTTGTAAGAGATGTCTGGGACTCAGGCATTGGCGTTTAAGTATGTCTAAACATGTTTGGATATACAGTCAGCATCTTTCCTGGAGAATAAGTTAATACCTTAAATTATTAGATATAAAGGATTGGAAAGACCAAGAATGGGATAACAGCAGAACTGATTCTGAAAAAGAAGACCTTAAATATGGGGTGTGACCTTTAGTAGTATAGTAAGCCATTATACCCTATGCTGGAGAAAATAATTAAAATAAAAAACATTATAAAATACCAGGAGAGGTGAAGTTGGATAAAGGCTAACTGTAAATAAAAGAGGAAGAAGAATTAAAGAGGGAAAGAGGAGAAAGAAAGAGGAAAAGGACAAAAATAGGAAGGAAGGGGGGAAAGGGAAATATAGTAAAAAGAAAAAAGATAAGGGAGTCTCAACCTTCTTTTTCCCCATTGCTATGAGGAATGCTCCTGAAGCCTCAAGTACCCCTTTAAACCAAATAGAGGAGATAAATGTCATGATTCACTCAGTGGCTGAGGAATCACAAAATTACTCTTCCGGTAGTCAGGAAGGCACTTCAGCATCTATAGAGTAACTAAAGATATATTTGGCTCAAACGTTGGACCAAATAAAGGATTAAATGCAAATGAAAACAATAGATATTAGAAAGGATATCTTGAATGTAGGTGAGAGAGTTACTGAACTGCAAGAAAAAATTGATAGTGCTTTTATACTGTCAAAAAAATAAGGAACAAATAGAGATCCTAGGAAAGAAAGTGGAATTCCTAGAGCAAAAGATGTTGGATGTAGAAGATAGATTCCGCAGGAATAGCTTGAGAATCCGAAATGTGCCAGAGATTATTACACGAGACAAGACTGAAGAGTTTGTAATGGACTATTTTGAGGCCTTGGGTGTGAAATTTCATTGCCGTGATAGGGTACTAGATCGTTTCCATTGTATTTTTAAACTAAGTACAATAGCGGCAACTACTCCTAGAGATATAATAATATCATTTCAAGCCGTTAGAGATAGAGAAATGGTCTTTAAAGCAGCAAGGGGGAATACCTGTGAAGAACAAAGGTTTATAAATTTGACTATTTTTCCCGATATAGGTTGAAGTTTAATAATATTTTTCTTGTGAAGGTATAGAGGGTAATGTTGAGACTTTTTTTTTTCGCTCTGGGTGTCCTTCCGCCCTGTTGGCCCATGCGCCCAGACTCCCTAAAGGAGATTCCCTGACGTAGGGGGGGATGCGGCGGAAGGGATAAATGGGAGGGAGGTGGGCTAATTTTCATATTGTATTTTTGAGAAGGAGGTTGGGAAAGCTCATATCTCTTCCTTTGAAGTTCTTTTTTCCGTTTCTCCACTTTTATTCCTTTGAACAGGGTGATGGGAAAGTTTCCCTGTTGAATTGGTTTTTAGCCCGGTTTTTTCCTCCTTCCTTTTCTGTGCCCGGCCAAAATAACGGATGAAACAGAGAGGATGGGGGTGGATGGGTTTGAAAGGGAGGAGTAAATAGAGATAGAGAAATTTTAGAGTATAAATAAGATATTTAGGGTGAATGAGATAGGGGAAATAGAAGTTAGAAGGAGAGGGGAGGGATGAAAGAAGGGTTATAGAAGTAATGAGTGGGGTAAGTAGTCTCGTTTAGAATAGTTGTTAGGATTATGGATTAGATCAGGCCTTAAAAGTTGAAGTCCTTTGCTACTAGCCAGACCTGAAAAGTTACTCGCCACTGCAAGCCATAACATATCCACCAGGGCTGAATTTCTACTCTCCAGGGCTAAATTTTAACTCGCCATTGGCTAGTGGCAACTGGAAATTTTGAGCCCTGGATTAGATGATTAAGTAGTATGATAGGAATGATGAACACTATAGGGTATGATTGGAAGGAGGTATCGTAGTAAGAATAGGGTAATAGTAATTAGGTACAATATAAAGAGCAGGGGAAGATTTAAATAAAGAGGTAGCACTGATATATAGGTGTATATTAAGGGAGGGTTAGGATAACAGGAAGATGAGTGGAGATTTGAAGATGAGTCGAACAAAGATAAATGGTGGTGATATTGAAGGAAAGAGGAATGTTTAACAATGTTTCCCTTTTGGGTCTATAGAAAGTAAAGTTGTGTAAATTTTTATATTGATCTTTAAAGGAAGAGGATGAACTATATTCCTTATTCTGATAGTTCCCCCTCTTGGAAGGGTCTCCCATGCCCTTGCAGGGAGGCAGGGGTAGGGGGAGACGTAGTAGGAGGGAGGAGCTGTTTAGGGAGTGGAGAAATAGTGGAGTTGGAAGTTGGGCCTAGAGTTTACCCTCCTATAGAGGAGGAGCTGGAGCTGACTTCAGGGGAGTATGTTCTGGAGCTCCCACATATCTGCCCCCCTCTCGCTTCCAAACCCCCAAATTTGAAGTTGCCATCATTGGAGAAGCCCTGGGAGAGGATAGATATGGGACCTCCACCTTCCTCCACCTTTCTCTATCCCTTTCAGTGTATGGAGTAGTTTGGCTGATAGAGGGAATGAGAAGAGGTTGTAATTGTAAAAGCCTTTGAGCTGAAGTACAGGAATGTTTTTATTTGAGGTTATAGGGGGATATGTGGTGTTAATGTTTATTTTGATTGTAAAGGATGTTGAGAATGATGAGGGCAGTGGTGTATTCTTTTGGGCTATCTCCCTTGTTTCTTCATTCTTTCTCCCTTGAATAGGATGTTGGGAGGGTTCCCCTGTTGGTCCTTTTTATGATGTTACCCGTAACCTCTAGCCCCCCAAGAAATGGATGGACTAGAAGGGATGGTGGTGGATGGGCTTGAAACGGGGAGTAGATAGGAAAAGGGAAATAAAAGAGTGACTAGAACAACTAGGGAGAATAAGATAAGAGAATAAGAGTGGGTAGGAGAGAGGTGGGGCGGAAATGAGAGAAGGGTGGTAGGAGTAGATAAATAATGGTGGTAGGATAAGTAGTCACTCATAGAGTAATATTTATAAATAAGGGTTAAATGATTGATTACAATATTAGGAATAGGAAACACTATATAGAATATTGGAGTAAGACAATGCAACAAGGAGAAGGTAGTAGTAACAAGCATAAGATAGAATAGAATAATAGACACAATATATAAATCCAGAAAGAGTTATATTTAGAATTATTATTTAAATATGGGTGTGATAGTAAGGGAGGGAATAGACTAAAATGAGGTTAGTAGGAGAGTTGGAGATAGATAGAGTGTAATTAACTGAAAGTAGTAGTGGGGGTAAGAGAAAGAAAAAGGAGGGATGGGTGACAGGGGTTCTTAGATTAGTTAAGATTAAGAAGGATAGTTCTCTGGCATCCTGGGTCCGGTGAAGGACTCTATGGAGTCCAAATGTTTGTGCAAATAAAGAAGGGGTGATTAGCACGAGTACAGGGATTGTGGATGGGCCAACAACCTGAAGTACAGTTATTGTTAAATGTCATCCTGTGTTTGTTAAATATTCCAATGGAGGTCAAGATGGGAGGAAGGAAGGGAAGGCAGTGATCTCCGACAGGTATGGTTATTTGGATGATGTTGAATTTTTGGGGGCTAAACACTCATTATAAGAGAACACTCCTAACAACGGAGATAAAGAAAGAACGAATAGATATGTGTTTGGTACAGGAAACACACTGGCTGAGTGATAGGATAAAAAAGATAAATATTCAAGGTTGTAGGATCGCAGCAGAATCATCATTGAGAAGAAAAGAGGAGTTGCAATATTGGTATCAGACGCTGTGTAGTATGAACAGATATTACAAGAAACAGATAAAGAAGCACAATACAACCTTCTAATTTGTCAAATAAATGAGGAAACATTTACAATAGCGAACGTATATGCCACAAATATTAATCTAACCAGTATAAGGGAGGTGCTTGATAAAGTGGATAAAGTGAAACAGGGACATCTGCTGGTAGCAGGGGATTTCAATACAGTGATAGATGTAAAGGTAGATAAAATGTTGCAGAAGGGGAAGCACTGCACAAGAGATATTGGAAAACAAGCAAAACTGTTCCAAAAAATAATTGGGGAAGGAGGGTTATATGGTAGTTGGCGAGTTTTTAACCCTACAGAAGAGGATTCACCCATTTTTCACATGTACACATGTCATACTCTAGACTAGATATAATATTTAGTAAAGTAGGAATGTTAGCAGTGGTAGGGAAAATATGCATAAAAAGTTGTTATGGTCAGATCATAATGCAGTAGTGACGGGAACAAAAAAGATTCCACTAGAATTATAAGATCGAGTTGAAGATTAAATAACTCACTCCTCCAGAATGAAAAAAATCAAGGGTATTTACGTAGTGTGAGTGATTTATTTATCAAAGAAAATACTCCCACCGATATGCCATTGGTTAGGGTCTGGTGCACATACAAGTGTGTAATGAGAGGGCATTTGATGAAATTGGGAGCTGAAGAGAAGATTAGAAATGGCTCTCAGCTTTCGCAGTTGTATGCAAACCTATATAGACTAATTAAGGAAAATACAAAAAAAACCCTAGAGACGTTGACCAAAGAAATTTCTGAACTTAAATTGCAAATTAATATCCATAATATGAATAAAGTAAAGGTAAATTTAACAAAATTAAAACAGAATTGGTATTACAAGAGTAATAAGGTGGATAAATTATTAACGAGTAAATTAAAAAAAAGAACAGGAATACAAAGAATATATAAGATTAAGGAAAGGGGAAAGGAATATTATAAACCCCAGGAAATTGGGGATGCCTTTGGAAGGTATTATGAAGAGCTCTATAATATAAAAGATGCTGCAACGGAAGCAGAAATAACCCAATATCTTCAAAAAAAAAATCAAACTGCCTTAACTAACAAACCAGCAACAGCATGATCTGAATTCTCCAATAAAAGCGAGAGAGATTAGAATGGCAATTGATAGACTGAGAATAAATGTGGCCCTGGGACAGATGGATTCACAAACTTATACTATAAAATGATGAAATCCTATTGGATAAAATAGCAGAAGTGTTTAAAACAATAGGGAAAGAAGAGGCTTTCCCAGAAGAAATGACGCAGTCGAATACAATTCCAATATTGAAAGATAAAAAAAATCCATCAGAGATTGGCAACTACAGGCCAATATTTTTGCTGAATGGAGATACTAAAATATATGCTTCTATAATAGTTGCGAGAATAAAAGATATTATCCCTCTACTGATAAAGAATGATCGAGCACGGCTTGTGGCAGGAAGATGTGCTAGTAGTAATATTGTAAGGCTTATAAATGTATTAGAGATGGCTAAAGATAAATTAACCCCCATGCTGACCCTCTTTTTAGATGCGGAGAAGGCATTTGACAGGGTCACCTGGGGATTCATAAAAGCATTGTTAAGAAAATTTGGGTTTGAAGGGAAAATTATGCAATGTATAGAAGCGTTATATATAAGATCTGTTGCAAGAATAGTGGGTATGGGTATGACATCCCCTTGGATCCCAGTGAGAAATGGAACATGACAGGGTGCCCGCTGTCACCACTGTTGTACGTCCTCAATAAGGAACCTTTAGCACAAAATATAAGAGACCACTTACAAACAGAAGGCTGTAAATATGGGGATGATCCTTCTAAAATAAGTTTATACTCAGATGATATAGTAGTGACAGTGAGCAACCCAAGAAATTCATTGGAGAATGTAATGAAAGAAATAGAAATATATGGCTGTATGTCAAACTACAAACTTAACATAGGGAAATGTGGAGTAATAGTGACTAATATAGAGCTGCAAGAGTTAATTGCCTTAAAGACCAAGTATGATTTTAATTGGTCAGATAAAGAAATAACATACTTAGGGGTTAAAGTAGTAGGGGACCCACGCCAGATATTGGAAATTAATTATAAAAGTTTATTAGTTCAGACAATAGAAAGTTTTCGAACATGGACTAATAAGGAAATTTCTTGGTGAGGAAGGGTAAATACGGTAAGATCCTACATATTACCAAAATGAATCTATCTTTTTAGAACAATCCCGTTTCCCTTTGAGAAACCTTGGTTGAAGGGAATTCAAAACGTTTTTAATAGATATATATGGTTAGACAAACCTCCTAGGATTAGTATGAGGATATTAACAAAAATGTAAAAGAAGGAGGAATTAGCCTTCCAGAGATTCAAAAATATCATGACACAGCAATGTTAGATCATTTGAGAAAATGGCATAGTAACACATTTATTAATGAGAGGTAGTATAAGATTGAAGCCTGTCGGATGAATATGAATAAAATGAATTGTATATTATGGATTGTTGATGAAAAGATAAAAAAAAATAAAAGCGAAGATCCAAAATAGTATAAAAATAAATAATCTCATGATATTTTGGAAAGGGTTTAAGAGTAAAGAGAGAATTAGTTTTTTTTACCAATACCAGATAGATCTGTGGAAATATTGGAGATGAATATAGTAGATATGTCATTGACAGAATGGAAGAATAGAGGAATTAAAATATTAGGGCAAATAATGATTAAAGGTAATATGAAGAGTTTTGATCAACTTAAACAGGAATAAAGGATTCTTATGAAAGAATGGCTCACCAATGCTAGAATAAGAGAATATATTGGAAGGCATAATAACACTATAAAAGAAATGAGAAAGATCAAGATAGTAAAATTATTTGAGGATGAAGTGAATATTAAAAAAATAATACAAAGTGGGCTTACAGATAGAGATGAATCATGTTATACTAAAAAAAAATGGGAGGATTGTGTAGGAAGGGAAATTAGATGGAAAGAGTGGGTGAAAATAATAGGGGATATAAAGAAGACTACACACTGCCTGAATTTAGTTGAATTGCAATACAAATTAATGCATAGATGGTATCTAGTACCAGAGAAATTAAAAAAGATCTATCCACAGGTATCAAACATATGCTGGCGATGTACAGAGGATATAGGAACATTCGAACACATATGGTGGAGCTGCAGTAAACTAAGGGGATTTTGGGAGATGATTAATTCAACTCTGCAGTTAGTAGAGGTGAGAAATATTGAGTGTTGACGGGACACATACTTGCTGCATATAGAGTGGCCGAATTTAAATAAAGTGTTTAACAGGACACATTTTGATAGCGGCAAAGATGTGCCTTGCTAGGCTCTGGAAAAGTAGAGAAATCCCAACATAGCGGGTGCTTAAGAAACAAATAGAGTACCAGCTATGGATAGAAAAAGATTTGGTGATGGATCAAAGTAATGAAATAGCAAACAAAAAGGGCTAGAACAATGGAATACTTGTATTGCAACATAAAATAGGTGTAGAAGAGTGAGTGTTTGGCCTCTGAACTGGAAAGGAGTATAATAGTGACTGAGTGGCTTCCCTGTCTCCCTTCATTTTCTCCTAATATGGATGTCCAATGGGAATATAATACAAGGAGAGAAGCAAAATTAGATAAAATAAAATTATAAGAAATATGATCATTTTAAGTGAAACATTGGTTAATGTTGTTAGTGTAATGTTTGTTAATGTACGACTGTCTTTTGTATTTTGAATAAAAAATAAATAAAATAAAAACAAGCTTGTGTCAGCATGTTTTGTTTAAATATAAAAAATCAAGAACATATTGCATCTGTATTTTAATTTTCTTGCCATACAACAACACCAATACAGCACTACTGATACAAATAATTTTTTTAACCCTTTGATAACCAAAGATGTGTATAACACACTGAGAAGGAATATATTGCATTCCACACACTTCTGGTCCTCAAATGGTTAAACAGAACATAATTATGGATCCAGGGAGAGGTAGGAAACACCTGTACTTTCTGCTGTGGATCAGACCATTTCACAAACATCTGCAGCGCTCATGCTATACTCAAAACAAATTAAATTAATTACACCTGAAACAGATTTGCATATTACTGAAGTCACAAATGTATAGAATAATATGTCTTCATTTGCAGACATTAGCTAAAAATACAAAACAGAATTTGTATCTTATAAAATAACATTAAAGCAGATCTTGGCATGTTACATAGTTACATAGTATTTTAGGTTTAAAAAAGACTTGCGTCCATCAAGTTCAACCCTTTTCCTATTCCTGTTTACTGTTGTTGATCCAAAATAAGGCAATCCCCCCCTTGATACACCAATTTCAAATTCTGCTTTGAATGGGTGGGAAAAAATCCCTTCTTGATTCCAAATGGCAATCAGATTTCTCCTTGGATCAATAAGCACTAAATAAATATTAATCCCAATACTAACATACATAGCCCTCTATGTTCTGCTCTTTTAAAAAAGTATCCAGGCTCTTTTTAAAGACATCTAATGTATTCTATAGCACCACCTCTTCAGGCAGTGAATTCCATACCTTTATTGTCCTTACCGTAAAGAATCCCTTTCTCTATTATAGACAAAATCTCCTTTCCTCAAGTCTAAGCGGGTGACCCCTTGTCCTTTGTACTGTTCTGTTAATGAACAGGTCTTTGGAGAGCCCTTTGTATGGGCCCTGAACCAGGGCTGGACTGGCCTACCAGGATACCGGGATACATGCACTGGGCTACCCTGGGGCTGCTTTAAAATCCAGAAGCAATCCACGGCGGCAAGATTTGAAGGACTGCCGTGCCGGCTGAATCTCATGTGTGCACGCTGACACTGTACTGAAGAGTGGAGGCAGGCCGGGTCTAGACCCAGTGATGTCAGATGCAGCGTGAAGAAGAGCACTGCATCTGCGCACCGGGTCGGCCGCCCGCACCTTAAGCAGAGAGAGCTGAGTCTGAGTGAGAGCGGGAGCAGACACAGAGTCAAGTGTTTCCAGCACAGGCATGGGGCTGGCAAGCAATCTTTTCCAGGGCTGGTTTTTAATCCCAGTCCGGCACTGCCCTGAACATATTTAGCGAATGGTGCATGTCGGTCCCAATGAGATTGGGCATACCGTGCACATCAATAAACCGTTGGACAACTACAAGAGCGAGTCTTGCAGCAGTGATTTTCACAGGAGTGAGCTGATGGGGGGGACTTCTGTGAAAATGGCCACCCCTGATTCGTTACATGCAGCCAGAAAACACTTAGAGCGAGATGTTCAAAAAGTCGCCATAATAAAAAATTGTCGGATCATGAGTTGATCGTAAAAGAAGAACAATATTTTCAGAAGCAAATCCATCCCGTTTGAAAATGAGTCGAAAGAATTAAAAATGACGGTAACAAGATCTTGATGAACATTGCCTTTAGAAAGTCTGATAAAAATTGTCTTTGATTTTGTCTTTGAAATGAAAAATTGCTTCTCATTCCTGGTAACAGTATTTTAATTTGTCTTCTCCGAGTTTAGACCTTTTTTATTTTGTCAGGGAAAAAATGACGTTAATCCGACAAAAAAATGTCGTTAAAATTAATATTTTTTTCTGAAAATACCTTACAATATGATGGTAGCTTAAACCACACCCACTTTTAAGACGGCTTTTTCCCTTTGACGGAGATGGCAGAACTGGATGCAAAAAATGACAGAAACATGTCTGAGGATTGGTGAACCACAGTGTAAGAACTGTTTTATTCTGGTAACAGTCAATTTCAGTTACCACCACTTCCTGAACGTCTCATCCTTTATAACATTTTAATAAGGAAATTAAGATTGTTTTGTCCCAGTAAGGTATTGCGGGGTTATTATTATGAGGTGTTAGTTATCCTTTAACCCTTTGAGTGCTAGAAACAGATCCATTGTATTGCACCGCAATGCATTAGATACATCTCTGGCACTCAAAGGTTTAACCCTCTGACTGGCAAAGAAGCATCCAATGCATTGCGTTGCACTGTGTTGGATACCTCACTAGCACTCAAAGTGTTAGTGATATATTGCTCTACTGGTGGCATGCATTGGTATTGGTACTGCTAGCTTAATCATCTGAATGCTAGAAGGGTGTATAATGTGTTGCTTTGCAATGCTTTGTTGCCCCCTCTGGCACTCAAAGGGTTAATTTAATACCAAATTTAAAAAAAAAAAAAAAAAAGTACTGGGTCAAACTGGCAATGCATTGCACTCCCATTTGGTCCTTAAAGGGTAAAAGAAAATCAATACAAAAGCATGCCATTTAAATAACAGCAGAGCACTTAACAAAATATAATAAATCCTAAGACCTACTGTATAATTTATTGTACTATTATTTATTAATAAACTGCAACAGATTACATAGTGCTGTATAGGTAGAAAAGGAGAAGAAAAAGGAGAGTGCAATTAAATAGACTAATTTGTTTTGTCTATGGAAAAAAATGGTTTCATAATTCAAAATGCACACCCAACTTCAACTGAGGCCAATACAGCCTCTAAAATAAAACAGCAGGAAAGGTAAGTAGATGCCATTGGTGTAGCCTCTAAACTCCAGGGGGGAGATTCACTAAGCGGTGATAAAGAGGTGATAAAATGGAGCTGACTTCTCCAGTTTATCACTTCTCCAGTTCCTATGTTATTCTATGGAGCCTATTCACTAATATCTCCAAAGTTGAAGAAATGTTAGTGCATAGGATCCATAGAATAACATAGGAACTGGAAAAGTGATATCACTGGAGAAGTCATCTCCATATTTTCACCTCTTTATCACCGCTTAGTGAATCTCCCCCCTTATCATCTAAGCTGTTGGTTTGAATCTCACTCTTAGAAGGTTATGTAGTGTAACCCAATCAATCTGTTACTGTGATGGAGTAGATTAAAGTCAGCATCTCCTGAGCTTTGTGAACTGTCGCTGTATTTTGACCTTCTACTACATCAAAGTGCTGAAGTATAAATGTGATGTCATCAGCTGATGCATTTTGTGAACACTCTTTTTTAATGGTCACCTCTTTAGGATTGTTTTTTTAATGTACGCTATGAGTGTGTTTTACAAAGTGTGGCTCCCATGCCTTATCTCTCTCTTCCATTTTGCTAATATTGTAGTAATTAGGGGGGTGGGAGATCCCAAGATCCATGTTTGCATTTGAGCTCCAGAGTATTGTTCACTCCTATTCAAAGGGTTAATAGTAATTATGCTTGGTGTATGAACCCTTTGAGAGCCACAAAAACATTGCACCCCCCTCTGGCACTCAAATGGTTAAAAACTATAGCAATCATCTTCCCCATTGATCTCCAAACACAAACAGAAAATGAAGAGAAAGGGAAAGTCCCCAGTTCTACCTTTCTTTTATTATATTTCTACAATAATAGAGAGTCTGCCCCTATGTCCCAATTTCTCTTTATTTGATCCCCTGTGGTTTTAGCTACTTCTCTTTGATCTCTTAGTCTAAGAGACCTGTGCTTACATCTGACCATATTAGACTCCATGGAGAAGTCTCTCTGCATTCAGTCTATGGAGAGAGCATTCTGCCTGTAGAGTAGAATTGTGTGGTCATGTGACTGAGTCTCTGCTAGACAGAAGAGGTAAAGATCCACAATCCCTGTCTTTCCATCTAATCTGGGTAAATTCACCAGGTCCTTTGCAGCATTAATGGGTTAAAAATACATTCGCTTTTTCTTCCCTATGATGCAGCATGTTTGCCCCAGACATTCTCCATTTTTGAATTTATACATACTGTATAATCTCAGATATAATATGCACCTGTGTATAATATACAGCCAAGATTTTAGGGGAAAACAAGTGTGTCTATGTATAATACAGGAAAAAGAAGAAAAGAGGCACTTCATAGAGTAGTATATTCGTGTAACACACAATTAGTTACCCCACTTCCAAACCCTCTTTGAAGGTACTCACATTTTATAGTGGTCTGTCAAATATTTATATGTAAGTCAGACTAAAATCGCAGATGGGAGATATTGTCACCCAATCCCACTT
Source organism: Rhinophrynus dorsalis (assembly GCA_037306005.1). Lineage (NCBI taxonomy): Eukaryota > Metazoa > Chordata > Amphibia > Anura > Rhinophrynidae > Rhinophrynus > Rhinophrynus dorsalis. Next base: position 84,595,833 of record CM074724.1, on the reverse strand, counting down.
GAGTTAGCTCCTCTTATATACAGGTCGTTCAGTTGTTCCAACTGTCCACCCGTTTCCACAGGAACTGTACTCCCAGATGGAACAAACCACAGTGCAAATGGAAATACACAAACAGAGAGCGCTAGAACATGTATCCACTAAGCAAATTAATCAATACTGGTACTCACAGAGCTGGTCTCGCCGGTGTAATAGATACACCAGCATTGGACATATAGCTTGTCCCTGCTCATGCAATAAGAAGAGTTTCTTTTGTCAGGAGTCTTTGGCTTGGTGTTGAAATAAGGGTTAATGATATTGAAATAAAAATAGTGTGTTTATAAAGTGTTCTGGAAAAATATATACTGTAAAATCTCAACTATAATACTTACAATTTTGCCCCTACACAAGAGAAAAGTAAGTATACATCCTCAAGTCTGCTCCCCTCCACCCTCCTGCTGCAAAAGCAATTAGGGTATTGTCCTGCATAAAAAGGAGTTTAGATGGAATGTAAATTATATATAAATATAATTCTACATTATCTAGAATATGGAGTATAGTTTTGGGCACCAGTTCTTAAAAAAATACATTACTGAACTGGAAAAACTGCAGAGATACACAGCAAACCTGATAAAAGGACTGGGCATCTGAGTCATAAAGACAGACTAGCCAAACTGGGTTTGTTTACATTAGAGAAGAGATGTATATGTATATGATTCCCATTTAGATATTCAAGGTCAATACAAATAATTCTCCAATATACTATTTACTCAAATAACTGAGCAAAGAACAAGAGGTCATTCATTAAGAGGAAAGTGCTTTTGATTAAAACAAAGGATGGATTTTTTTACAGTAAGGGCAGTAAAGTTACGGAATTCTTTGCCTGGGAATGCTGTACTTGCACATACTGTAACTGATTTAAAAAAAAGTAATGGATACCTATCTAGCACAGAACAATACTGAGAATTATGGCAGTTGGCTTCCAATGAGATGATCCAGGGAAATCAGGGAAGTCAGAAGGAATTATTTTACCCATTTGGGCTTAATTTGATATGACTTTAATAGTTTTATTTTGCCTTCCTTAGGATCAACAAGGAGGATCTGGCATTGGCTGAACTTGTTGGATACATTACTTTTTTCAGCCTTATCAACTATTTTACTATAATGCTGCTTGCAGGGCAGTTCGTTGAGAGCACTAGAGAAATTGTGAATGGAGGCTTCCAAATACAGAAATACACATAGGATACATTTAACTTTTATGGTTGTCCTTTAATATTAGTGAGAAAAGCACACAGGACAGCTTCTATCCTTTCCAATCATATATTAAATTGGGTCCTGATTGAAAAAAAAAGGACTTTTGGAACTCAAGGTGAGGACCCTGATACTGGAGGCCCCTGGAGAATGCCAGGCATGCCCATTCATTAAAATGCCCATGGCTGCTAGCAGCATGGTTGGACCAAGGAACTAATCATATCTTTCATACAACACAGGAAAAGTCAAAAAGAGGAAGAAACAACCAGTTAAAGAAATGGGTGAGGCAAAATAAACCATTCCAGCCACTATTTTTATTTTTATATTCTATCATCTACTAAAACAAGAATCCATCAGGCCAAAGGGCCAAAGACACAGTCCCTCACATTCATTTCAAAATGCTGCTTTAAGTTCAGGGCCTGCATGTCAAATACAGTTGACGGCTACATACTCAACATTACTCTCCATGGAGGGCCACAGTATTGTCTGCTAGGGTCCTTGTATGTGGGTGGTTGTGTATGTATACAGTAATGTGTAAGTGTCTTAGAAAGATGTTAAAAAAGGTGAAATTTACTCACCTATATTTGTTTTTCCTCTGTGTCTTTCCACGGCATACTGTGGGTAATTGGCTTCACCTCCCAGCTGGTAGGACCAATCAAAAAATATAAATTCTGTGTTCTCACTTCCCCCTGCAGTTATACAGTTGTCCAAGCTGCAAGACATAACAGGTTAGAGAAATGTTTGACAGACTTCCAAAACATTGATGTGTAGACAGTGTTGTCCAAATGCCCTGAATAGTGTGCAGATTCCAGATTGTTTCTCAATCTGTGCTGCTGCCATCTGTCCACAGGATTTTCCCGTCTGGCACAATAAGTGGGCGGCCCCTTGAGGGCTTTTCTGGGGAGTCTACCAAGATAAGTGCTTACTGGTGGGCCGGAAGACTGGAATCCTCTGGATCAGGTAGGGGGGTTCCTTTTGTAATAATGGAGATAATTCTCTTGTATTAAATGAGAATGAACCTAGGCCTATGGTAGGATCTGATAAGTTGATGAGAGGCATCCCGGTAGTCGTGAAAACTTTATTGCAGTGTGGAACTTTCACTGAAGAAAAGGCCATGATTCTGTTGAAACTGAGGTGCTGGGTATTTAGGGACAGGGTTACTTGCCCTTCAGGAAGGTCCGATAAATGACTAACGTAATGGATAGCAGGATAGCTATACAATTCTCATGTCACTAGGGTATGAAGAAATGGCTGAACTTGATGGACCTGTGTCTTTGACTCAATTACTATGTATCCTGTTTGAAGCAGAATCTTCACTGAGTTTTTCATCTGTAGAGACCTTGTTTTTATATAGATGACCTGAAGCGAAGAATCATACGGACAGGTTGAAATTCCAGAACCCATCTGTCATGATGAACTAGACTCCAGGCCTGGTTGGTCTGACTTTAATTGTTGGAATTGCCATCTTTTTTGGAAATCTTTACCATTTCTAGCTCTCTGATTTTGGGGAAGGCCACACTTCCTCTTGGTTGTATCCCCTGACTTCTTAAAAGACTGATGTCTGAAGTGACCAGTTTTAGCAGGAGAGTATCTGGCTCTTTTCTCCTAGGGTAAGAGGGGATCTTGATGACCTCTTGAAAATTTTTTCTGGCAGGGCTCAGAATAGCTTAGTTGCAGAGAAAGTCAAAGAGACCAGTCTGTATTTAGAAGAAGGGTCTGTTTCCCAGGTTTTGATCATCAAATCATAAGAATAGCTGACAGTCTCTTTGATAGCACCCAGTTCTTTTAAGATATGGGATCTAGAGACTGAATACTCAATTTCTTCTAGTTTGGTTAGCCATATGCGTAGTGTATGAAAGATGACATGGGAATGGCAGTGGTCAAATTCTGCCCAATTGTTTTCACTCACTCATAATAATATCTTGTATACAGCTGTGTACCGGTATGTGGGGGTTTGATTTCTTATATCCCACAATGCAGTATCCATCAAAGTCAAAGCCGTCTGGTCCAAAGATTTTCTCATGGCCCTTACCAGTCGGTTCAGCTGATCAAAAAATGAAGCTGTCAACTTATTTGGTAATCTCAGCTTCTTCAGCTGAGGAGACTGCAGATTCAAGATCAGTGAAACTATCTTCATCATGCACCCTAGTGGGTCCTTCATCTGGGTCAGAAGGTCTAGGCTGCCTTTGTGCTGCTTCCTGCAATGTCTTTTTCCAGCTAAGGAAGTCCTGAAACTGAGCAGGTACAATACTAGCAGCAGCATGATAAGGTAGTAGCACAGAGTTTGGCAGGGCCTGTCATAGCTATATCCTGATCACTCCCTGCACAGGTTTTGGCCTTTGGGTCTAACATCTCTGCCTGGGAGGGTCAGAAGCCTTGGGCTTTTCCCTATAACATTCGTTAGGGGTAAACATAGTGCAAATGGAATAGCAGCAATAAGCAATAGTTCACAGTAAGTATAGAAGGCAACCACAAACACTTGTATGAATCAACAAGCAATACATATATATTTAAAGCAAATGGAACACCACAAGGGTTACTCACTGTGCCTGCATGCCATCCTGAATGCGCGTATTGTTCCAGGTCCATTAAACAGCCTGTTTCCTTTATGAATTTCACCAGTGGAATGCAAAAGTGCTGAACTTCCGCTTTCCCGTTGAGGCAAGGCTGCTCTACATGCGCGCACTTTCAAACAAGCACTCTGAGTTGGATGGCAAGAAGGGAGGACTGAGCACTGCGCTGTGCAACTGGCCAGATCCCCAGGACCAACTAAATCAGAACCCATGTGACCTCATCAGGATTCTGAGGTATGAGGTTCCTTTGCAAGGTGATGTAAGCCGCGATTAGGCAGCCCACATGGGAGAGAAAATAATAAAATAGTACTTTCAAAGTTTAAGATGAAAGAAAGAGGCAAAAAGCCTCCGTCCTCCAGCTTGGTAGCACCAAAATAGCTGCAGGGGGAAGTGAGCTCACAAAATTGATATTTTTTGATTGGTCCTACCAGCTGGGAGGTAGAGCCAATTACCCACAGTATGCCGTGGATTGGACACAGAGGAAAAATGCTGTAAAGTAAGAATGCTTTCAATAATAGACATATTAATAGTTTATTTTTATCAATTAAAAAAATGCATAGTGAGTGAACAGAAGGAAAATCTAAATCAAATCAATATTTGGTGTGACCACTCTTTGCCTTCAATACAGCATCAATTCTTCTAGGTACACTAACCTCTCTTTGGATTTAGACAGCCTCAGTTGCTTCTCGTTCTTCATTTAATCCAAGACAGACTCGATGATGATGAGATCAGGGCTCTGTGAGACCATACCATCACTTCCAGGACTCTTTGTTCTTCTTTATGCTGCAGATATTCCTTAATGACTTTTGGCTGTATGGTTGGGGCCATTGTCATGCTGCAGAATAAATTTGGGGCCAAAAGATGCCTCCCTGATGGTATTGCATGATGGATAAGTACCTGCTTGTACTGCTAAGCATTGAGGAGATTATTAATTCTGACAAAATCCCCAACTCTATTTGCAGAAATGCAGCCCCAGATTTGCAAGGAACCTTTACCATTCTTCACTGTTGCCTGAAGCCACTCATTCTTCTACCGCTCTTCAGCCCTTTAGCAAATAAACTGCCTTCTGCTACAGCCAAATATTTAAAATTTCGACTCATCAGTCCAGAGAAACTGCTGCAATTTTTCTGCACCCCAGTTCCTGTGTTTTCATGCATAGTTGATTCATTTGACCTTGTTTCCATGTCTAAGGCATGGCTTTTTGGCCACGAGTCTTCCATGAAGACCACTTCTGACCAGATTTATGCTGACAGTAGATTGGTGTACTAGGATCCCACTGTTTTCTGCCAATTCTGAGCTAATGGCACTGCTGGACATCTTCCGATTGCAAAGGGACGTAAGCATGATCTGTCTTTCATCTGCCACTAAGTTTCCTTGGCCGAAACATTGCGTCTGTGGTCCTCAACTTTGCCTGTTTCTTTGTGCTTCTTCAAAAGAGCTTGGACAGAACATATGGAAACCCCTGTCTGCCTTGATATTTTTGCTGTTAGAGACCTTGCTGATGCAGTATAACTATCCTGTTTCTTGTTACTGTGCTCAGCCTTGCTATGGTGTATGACTTTTGACATTAAACTGTCTTGAGCAACCTCATCTTGTTAGCTGAGTTTGGCTGTTCTTCACCTAGTTTGATTCCTCCTACACAGCTGTTTCTGTTTCAGTTAATAAATGTGTCTCTCAGTGCTTGTGTTTCCCTCAATTGCGAACCGGGCACTGGCCAGTTCCCTCTGTCCTCAGCCCCTTGCGGCTCATGCCGCGTCTTGTCCCTCCGAAGGTGAACCGGGCACCCTAGTGCTAGTTTGGGTGGCCGGCTCCCTCTGCAGTCTGCCCCTCTCAGCTTCTGCTGCGTTTGTTCCTGCCTTCCGCTTTGGTAGCATTGTGCGGGCGCATGTCACTGGGAATCCCTCTAGTGACATTGCATCCCAATTCTTAAAGGGACAGGTCCATTTTGTGCTCCACTTCATAGGGTTGGGGGCTACTTAAACTGTACGGAAACTACACCAGTCACCCTTTCGTGGTGTTCCAGTGCAGTCTTGTTGAGTGTGGTGTCTTTGTATGATCCTTGGCCTGTTGATACATCTCTCCCCGTGTCCAGTGTTGTGGCTTGTCTGACTACCCGCTTGGTATTGATCCCTGGCTTGTCTGACTATCCGCTTGGTATAGACTATCCGCTCTGTCTGACTACCCGCTCTGGTACTGACCCCTGGCTTGAGTGACTATCCACTTGGTATTGACCCTCGGCTCTGGCTGACTACCTGCTCTGGTTCTGACCCCTGGCTTGTCTGAACTACCGCCTGATTCTGACTGTGGTCTGAGTCAGTCTGATACTCCTTGTTGTGACCTGTTCCGTTGGAAACTTTCCTTCCTGGGGTCCGAGCCGCAGTGGGTGCTATTGCACAGTTATCTGTATTTGAGACTGCTCAGAAGCAGTCTCATATTTCTGGTATGAACCGCTAGCTGTCTGTTTAACTCTCTGCTCTATACAAGTATCTGTGGCATTACGCATTAAAGTGTTAGTAATTTCTAAAAAAAACTTTTTTGCATTTAGAAGAGCTCAAAAAGCTGATCTAAATGCAAAAAAACGTATCTCTCAAACCGCTATGGTTTAAGAGATACGGGCGTTTGAAGTTTGACTTCTCCTACTGACAGCTGTAAAGCTGTCAGCAGGAGATCCGTGTCGGTCGACACTGTGGTGCTTGAGGAGTGCCGGGATCTCGTTACTTACACGGAATCCCTTCAATGGAATGGTCTAAAACATGTGCCTAGTGTTCAGGCACATGTTTTAGACCATTCCAATAAAGGGATTCTGTGTAAGTAACGAGATCCCGTCACTTCTCAAGCGCCACAGTGTCGACCGACACAGATCTCCTGCTGACAGCTTTACAGCTGTCAGTAGGAGAAATCAAACTTCAAACGCCCGTATCTCTTAAACCATAGCGGTTTCAGAGATACGGTTTTTTGCATTTAGATCAGCTTTTTGAGCTCTTCTAAATGCAAAAAAAAAATTTTTTTTAGACATTACTATCACTTTTAGTATTTACATTATTTAATAAAGGTGGTGTTTCAAATACTGTACTGTTTCCTTGTCCATTCATTGGTTTCCATGACAGTGTCTCAACCCACCTATTAAACTGATGATCATTAGCACCTGTTTGGTATAATTGTTTACTCATATATCTGACTATATTCCTGTAAAATCCCTGACTTTGTGGAAGTGTACCTAGAAGAACTGATGCTGTTTTGAAGGAAACATTCTAAGTGGTTTTAGGTATTTTGTCTGCCCCACCCTGAGGCAGCATGGGAGAGGAGACTGACCACATGAAGAGATTCAGGGGTGGCGATTTTCAGAGGAGTGGGTGGGGTGAAGCTGCTCCATCCACTCCAGTGAAAATTGCTACAGTGAGATTTGCTGCTGCAGAGGTCCACCAGGTTCCTTACATGCATGGTGTGCCCAATCACACAGGCAATGCTATGTACCATTGACTAGTATTAATACATATATTTATTTTTATACAGTTGGTAGTGGATGGAAGCACTCACGCTTACAGTGTCTCCAATTGCTTGGCTGCTGGAGTTTAGTTGGATATCTTGTTTGTAGAAAGCACTGCAGTACACGCAGGTCTTAATCAGTGAAAATAGTTTATTAATAAGATCAAAGTTATGTCCAGGAAGAGCTGGCCTTCCTCAAGACAAAGAACACGTGCACAAGTGGAACCCTATATATCCTTCTTGTGAAGAAAGCCAAGCTTGGCTCTTCCAGGTTGCTATGATGTAACGTTTGTGGGCGGAACTCTATAGCAGAATAAAAAAACAAAAAAGTTTCTCTCTATGGAGAGCCCCCTATACTGCCAATACATGGTTGACAGGTCTGTTCTATAGACACTGTCCACGAAAATTGTCCCGTTTTGCTAAACGAGTCAGGGCTTGGGAACATGAAACATTAGTGTTCACATGTTTTCTTACTGCTAGTTTTTTAGTTTGCAGACCTGTGAAGCAATAGGGCACTGGGCCTTGATGAGAAAGTCATTATATCAGAACTGAACTAGTGTGTATATTTTTATAAAACACTAAGCACCTAATTAGTTTGATAGCAATAGTTTAATCAAAGATGCAATTCATGATGTGAAAGTAACAATCAATGTTAACTCTCTATATGCTGAAGAGGCCTTCAGTGCATGATGAAGCAATACTTTGGAGACCACTTAGTATCCATGGGGTTAACTGAATGCATATCATGTTTTTTCTTTGGTGTAAATAACTAGCAAGAGTTGTATTTATTTATGACAGCTATGGATTTGCCTGTCAGTTTAAATGTGGGTTTCTCTGTTGCTAGACCATTAATTCTAGTGCAGAGATGTATTCTAAATAACAGTCATTTGATTTTGGTTTAAAAGTAAACACGGATTGAATCACACTCTTTTTTAATGAAGTTTGTTAACCCTTTGAGTGTCAGACGAGTATGCAAAGAATTGCAAAGCAATGAACTGCATACCCCTCTGGCACTCAAATGGTAAAAAAAATACAGTGCTCAATAGCCATGTTTGCATTCCCTTCAATATAGACATACAATTCCCTAATGGGAGGTTTTAATAAATACACAGAATAAAAGCTCTTAGGAAATCACCAACAAAATAAAAAAGAAAGGACTTGCGAGGAGTCAATTTGAAATAAATTAAAAAGGCCTCTGTATGTTCATTCTTGCCAGGTTAATACTTCTGCCTATCTATGTGACAGGTGCAAGATTGATTACCAGGATATGCACTCATATAACTTGATCAGTCAAATTAATCTCTGACTGTGGGCCCATCTGATGCCTGGCATCACAAATTAAATTTGGAGGCTTAATCTGTGTGTTCTATGTGTGCATAGTAGCTATGCAGTCTTCATTCATGATATAGTAGGAATCATAAGGGTCTTAGCTTTAGTCTACATGCCTTCAGCCATCCTGTGGGGAATTACTTGCCAGGTAATTCTGTGCCACACACACATAAAAAAGGTCTTAACAGACACTAAGTAAGACATATTAATGTACTAAAGACTTAATGAAGTTCAAGAGGAGGGGTGAAAAGCTTACTTTATTAGTTTACTGCGGATTAATGGGAATGCTCATTACAGTGATGGAGATAGATTACTCCTTTCAAGCTGCTATTTTATCTTTTCTTTTTTTCTCCTTCTTTGCCCCTTGGAAGCTAGAAGCAATGCTTTGGAGATCTTTCTGGCACCCTGATGGGCTTGTGTTAAGTGTTTATCTACTTAAAGCCATATTAATGCTTTATTTTAACTTTTATTATATTATTAGTATATATTCATTTATTTTTCCATTTGGTTTTATGTAATTGTTTTTTCTTGCCTTGAATCAGTTACGTCATGAGCACTCCCTCTACCTACAGTCAGTGAAGAGAGTCTGAGACTCAACTGTATTATTAAAGTATCATTAGTTCTTTGTGAGTGAGTGTCTGTCTGTTTGTGTCTAGCCAAAGCATTCAAATAGAGACAGAGAGTTCTTACAGTTCTTTGCTGATATAGTTGAGTCACAAACTGCAACTGACTGCAAGTAAAGGATGTCTGCTTCACATGGTGTGGAATTAAGAGATTGACTAAATGTTTAATTTAAGGCAAGTACACAGGGTTAAAGAAAAATAAAACTAGCAGGTTAAATAAATACATTATACTAAAGTAATGATAGTTAAACTAAAACTGATCTGCCAGTTTACCATTATATTTGAGAAGGGACATCAGGAAATGAAAATTCAGTGAAGAGTCATTATCAATGTCATGGAGGGAATTTAGTAGATACATTTCAGTTTATTTGTTTTTATTTCACTTTTAGGCCGCTTTCTCACGGGAAACACCATCCAGCATTGCTGTGTTGATGATGTTGCCCATGGTGAAAGGTATATTGCTGGGTTGTGGTGCCTTACACATGGGTGACTCTCTCCTTTCATGACCTCACAGTAGTCCAGGAAGATACATTTTTACTGCACTTGTGCAGGAAAGCTTTAAGAATGCAGTAGGAGAGATAAGCATGGTGGCCTACGGGAAAGACGCCAATCTTCTACACAAGTGATGTTGGAGGGTTTGATGCTCATCTGAACTTCCAGTGAATGGCTGACCCATGTGAGTGCTAGTCTATAATATTCAATCACATGCCATATTTTCAACAAGATTGGTGGGGGAACTCAAAAAAGGGTAAGTGAAATGAGGCTGTTACAGTTTTGTCACCCATATGAAGGCACCCTTAATGTACAATATCAAAGCTGTATTATATTACCACTATTATATACCACCATATTACAATGATTTACTCCTGCATACCTTTCCATTGGTATAAATGCTCGGTACAAACCAAAATCGACAAATTTTGGCATTTCCCGCTTCGCAAATAATTTCCTGAGAAAATTGCTGCTCTTATGCTTTGTTTTGCTTAGTTCACTTCATTGAAATCAATGGGAACATTGAATTTACACACACAACACATATCAAATTTTATTTTATTTCTCACAGGCATAATATAAAATGGCCCCTGAGGAAACATTAATGTGTAGGACTTAAACTTTTAGAGGTCCAAGCTGTGAGGAAACATTGATTTGTAGGACTCATACTTTTAAGGCCCAAGCCCTGAGGAAAACTTGATTTGTAGGACTTTGACTTGTTAGCGTCATACCCCCTGAGAAATCACATTAGAGACCTTTTTTTTATCACTCAGGCTTGTTAGCGTCACAAACCCTGGGGAATCACATCAGAGCAAATTGTTATCACTCAGGCTTGTTAGCATCACAAGCGCTAAGGAATCGCATAAAATAATATTTTTATCACTCAGGCTTGTTAGCGTCACAAGCCCTGAGGAATCACATCAGAGAAATGTTTTTATCACTCATGCTTGTTAGGGTCACAAGCCCTAAGCAATCAGTGATTTGTAGATATTAGGCTTGTTAGAAACAGGACCCCTCCAATTTATTTTTGTAGGCCTCTAGTTTGTGTTCAATTAACAAGCACTGAGAAAAAAATGCCCTACTGGCCTAGTGTCGGCAGGTCATGTTATGGTGGTCAGTGTCCACTGGCCATTGGTAGGTGTCCGGTGTCATTGTGGCATTTGCAACTACTGTTCTTGCTGCTGCTGCTGAGTTATTTAAGCAGCAGACTTATTAGACAGCCCCAAAGGTTATGGGATCAACAACAGCAGTGAAATGGGTGATGATGGTCATGCCACTGCTAGTTCCAGTTATGCGATTGAGGCAGTAACAGCAACACAACTAGACCCAACCACTTCAGGTATATATGGAGAAAAGAAATTGACCAATAATGATTCTCTATCTGCCCCTCCTCCAAAATCATGGGTGTGTTGTTGGAATTTTTCCCTTGAGAGAAGGAACTGTGCCTCTCATCAGCAACTTCAATGTGCATAGTGTGTGTGTTTAAGAAATAAGGGAAGAACTGGGAACAATGGGCACACCTGCACTCACATCAAACACCATGACCCTTAGGGTCCTCAATGTGAAATCATCCCACCAGAAACCACGTACTGCTGTGTCACTATGCACCACTATCCACTCCTCACTGAGGACACATGACCACTTGCAGATTTATTAATAATGATGAATCCTTCCTTTCTCCAGCTTAGTGTGTTCTGTGGGATGGAATCTCCTCAGATGCCTTGGTTACAATTAACCTCCACCACATTTTCAGAGCACCACACAGTGTACAATGCGTTGACACAAACTTCCACATCCTGATATCTACACAATGGCTATCAGCTGGTGGAGGAAGTAATGATGCATGTGGTGGATTGCTAAAAGATGTAGCTTTGTCTTTCTGTGGCCGGACCGTAAAGCAAGATGGTGATAGCGAGCCAGATGTTTTGCTTGCCATCGAACTTTCATGCTTTGGCTGGGTTTCTCTATTCTTCTTCCTCTTCGATTTACACCTTGCCTCTTGTTGCCTTTGGGGAGAGTCAGGGCTTACAGCAAGAGTAGTGCTGATTTCTTTGGTGGGGGTTTGGCTTTAACATGCTTCATATAAATGTCATGTTGTCCGTGTTTCATGTGTGTGAGGGAGATTGTGTCAAGGTCCATTCCCTCCTTTCCCCTTTTCACAGATTTGTCACAAATTGTGCATAGTGCTGTCACTGATGATTGCACCGTGCCTGCCCCAACATAAAAGTAGTCCCACACCCAGGACCTAAAGGGGAGGGGAAAGGTGGAGAAGAATTGCTTTTTACTCTTCTTCTACAGATTCCTCTTCACTGGCTGGGGCAGAGGATGATGTTGCTCCTGTTGCTGCTGCTGCCTCAGAATCAGCACTGCAACTAGGATGATGAGGAGTATTGCTCCTAGTCCCATATCACCATTACTGCTGGACCCCATTAACACTGTGGCCATAGTGGCCTGTGGAACACTAGCCCGCTCTTCATCATCCTGCTGCCCTTGCAAGTTTGCAACTCAGCAGCAGCAAATTCTGCAAATTCTGAAGTCTCACTGGTGGTGGTGGTGATTCCCATCCCCATTTGTATCTCGGTGTCCTATTCCTTCTAGCTTTGGGCTAAATTAATGTTTCTTCCACCACAGCTGCTCCCCCTTCACCCTCATAATCATCATCACAACCACCAGTCTGCTGCTGCTCTATTAGAGTCTCACCATTTGGAGGTGATGACAATTGTGATGGATGGTCCCCTACTATCACATTTGCCATTTCTTGAAGATGGCCAACTGGCAGCACTAGCAGGCAGACACAACCAGCTGATCAGTGCTGATGTTGGTATTACTGCTGCTCACTGTCAGTTCTGCCTTCCTCAGTATCATGTCCCAGAGGGACAATGCCAGGGGGAAAAGGAATAACAGGGTAATGGTGGATGTTGTGCGCTCCCTTGACTGCTAGTCTTGCTGCTCCGCATCACTTCCCCTTCCACCTCAGCGTGAGCAGGAGGATCTACTGCAGACATGTTAGTCCTACCAGCTGCTTCACTAACAGCACCCACATTAATTTCAGTATCACATTAATTTCAGTATCACCCCTCCCTCCCAACACTCTGAGTCTCTCTGAGTAGTAGTAGTGGGACTGCTTGGGGATGACAAGTGTGACTTAGGGTCCCCTGCTGTAACACTTGGCATCATCTCCTCTTCCCCCACTCCTAAGATTAACAAGGCACTCTGGCAGCCCTAGCAGCAGGCACAGGTAGCTGACCTGTCCTGCTCACACTGCTACTGTCTTCTTCCTCTGTCTGTGATGCTATTTTCCCATAGATTCCTAAGGGAGAAGTCGGGGGACTGGCCATCATTGGGTCTGGAGAATCAGGGCATCCAGACACTTCAGTGCTAATAGTGGTCACTTCCTCTTCCTCCTCAGAGTCACTGGACACATAACAGTCCTTCCAGCTCATCCTTTTATTTGTATTTCAGGCGCTCATAGTGATAGTAGTCACGATGAGGCTCTCCTGCCTCTATTTTGATAAATAACTCACAGCAGAAAAGCCTAGTACCGTCTCCCTCTCTCTCTCTTTAGCTGCTTGTATTGTGTTTCACTTCCAGGAAACATCACATTTTTGTACGAAAACAAAAAGTACATGTAAATAAAGGAGCACAAAGTTTGTAGTCACTGAAAAAAATAGAAAAACATTTTTGGCAATGTGCAAAAACAGCAAAGATTTTAAGGGTTTTATTTAGAATGCACAATAACATGGTTTTCATAGATTTTTCTCTCAGGAACACAACAGGACCATTCATCTACCCATATTCATCAGACCACAGCACTTGGTTCTAAAACCACCTGTCTTATCAGTGTTGTGTTGCATACTTCAGATGTTGAATTTTGCGATGAGATTACAAGTAAGGTTCCCTTCTGACATACAGAACATGTCTGTGCAAGCAATACTGCACAGTGGACTGGTACATCGATATAAAGATTTTGCTTTTCCTTCCTGACCAGTTTACAAGTTGTTCTACTGGAGATTTTTTTTTTTACAAGCAAAAACATTTAGATATCTTTTTATACCCTACCCTTGCTTTATTTTTTATCCTTGTCAACTCATGTTTGTTGATATTAAGCACAAAAGTCATTAAGTCAAAACATCACTAGTGAATCAACTGGAAGGCTCCCCAAACCTTTGTACATTGCCGCAGAACTGTGAGCTCTGTCCTGCAAATTTCCACACCAAATAATCAATATAAAGTGGTTTTTATGGACAGTTACAGAATTCCAACCTAAAATGGTTTCTGCTTTTGACAACAATTCAAGAATTGGCTCTTGGTTCTTGAATTGGTTCTTTCTTTTTATGTCCCAATCCATACAATCATAAGAAGACAATCATTCATACATCAGATATGGTCAGATTCTTAAATAGTGAAGACAATCAGCTGATGACTTTTTTGGCAAGCTGATATCTTATTCTATATGCCAGAAGTCTCAAGAAAAGACAGATCTACATCTCAAAACATTATTGCTATATGGATTAAATTGACTGTCAGACAAACTTATCTTCTCAAAATCTCACTAAGCGCCATTAAAAGTTAAAGCCTATACTATGCATTAATTTAGTACGTCACAAAATATCAGGCTGTTGTGGGTCAACTCTTCAAGCAAGCTGCTTGGTCATCTGTTCATATCATTACAGAATTCTACAAAGTAAATGCTTTTGCATCCCGAAATGCAAGTTTTGATTGCAGAGTTTTGCAGGCCACTATTCTGTTGTTTTCAATCCCTCTCTGTGTTGCTGGGACTACTTTGAGACATCCTCATTGCATCCCTCAATCAATGTTAGAGAATAGGGGGTTTTATCCCTAACGATACATCCATTTATCTTAGTAGATTGAGAGATGCAGGGCGTACCATCTGAGAAAACTCCATATTGTGCATGTTGTTTAGTCCAAAATTGTTCTATACAGATAGACAATATAAGCATTCATATATTGTGCAGCATGCTTGACAGAGAGGTGTCCAATGCATTACAAAGAGTCCTCAACAATAATTTTTGCTGCAGTTAGTGCACAGGACTTGGTGCAAAATTTCAGATGAATGAAGTAGCTCAGTTGGGTTACCATAGTTACCGGAGCTCCATGGGCAACATCTGGTCAAGTGACCAGTGTCAGTTCCTTCTAAGTGATTTAGCTGATTTCACTGAGAGTGGAGGGTGGGGAATTTAAAATACAGTTTTCAAGTGAATGGAAGACTTTACTAGAGAGAGGAAGGCATTAGTCACTGTAAATCATATACTATAAGTTAAAAAAGAAGCACTGCTATCTTATTAAATTAATGGGAATTTCATCCCTTATGGTTCAGTTGATTTCCTTTAGAATTGCTTCAATCCTTCTTAGTCCATCAGCCTCACTGACTCTTGTTTCCAGTTAATGGACACCAACTGTTACAGATTTGTTTCCATTCTAGCCTTTTTGTCATTCTTCTCTGTTAGTATGATGGATTTTACTTTATGAACAAAGTACAATTGGATTATCTTTGTATAAACATGTGCTTAACCTGAGATGATTAAAACACCATCTGTTCATACACAGTATGGTCCCGAGGAGTTAATAAGAATGTTTTAAAATGTCATGTCCTATAAAGGTAATTTAGATTTAAACATCATTCAACTCAGTCATTATTCTATTTTACTTTGTAAAATATCTACAGAAGAGCCTCAGTGTTATGTGCTGTACCTATCCCTAGCCTGATTATTTATTTTGCCACTCATGGAAAATTGTGCATATCTGTAACTCACTGAAACTCTGCTCATGCAATACATGCATATTTAACCGACTGGATTCAGGAAACATCTGCAACTGTTTCACAATGTGGTTGAGAAATGTCTTGCTGCGTTCAGGTACTAGTTCCAAAACACACCTGACCACATACATCGGTGATGCAGGCCACAGCTTAATTTGTTATAATTCATAAAATTCTAACTTCCACAATGCTAAAATACTTTTATCCCTTTTCAAGACATCAAAATTAAAAGAACAAGCATGACCTCCCCACTCCTGAGTCAGTATCTGGTCCCTGCAGCTCAATTAGTATGACAATATACCCATGACAGTAACCTGGGCTCCCTCTTATCCTACACAGCCCTAAACAAACTTAGCTTAACAAGTACAACAAGTAATTAGTAACCATATTTTACACTGGCAAGGACCAAAAGCTGCCAAAGCTGTGACATGGAAATACAAATGACCAACAAGTGTTTTTACAACCTGACATGACCAATAATTGAGCATAGCCCCAAAAATATACAAAACAGGGAGGGCGGGGGAATGCTCTATAATCTTGTTCCTCCTGCCTGCCCCCATACTCCATATTCCTAGACCTCTCCTTGACATGATTACCCTCCTCCTACTAGTCACAAAATACACATGATCACATAAATGGGCGAAGTGGGCCACCTCTTTATTTGTTATAATTAACACAATTATAACTCCCACAATTGTAACTCCAACTGGCAAGACTGAGAATGACCTCCCCGATCCTGAATTTATGCTCAAACCCACCATAAACCCATTACACCACATACCCCATTATATGGTCCCTGCAGATCAATGGGTATGACAATATACCCCTGACCATAGTCTGTGGACCCTCTTTCCCTAGGGTGCTGGCCTATAGAAGCTTAGCTTAACAAGGATAACAGTTAATTAGCAACCATCTTTTACCTTGTCAAGGACCAAAAGTGCCACGGGCCCAGCTGCTTAAAACCTTTAGCAGCTTGGCCTACCTCTTTACACTTAGTAGTCACCCACTCCATAGAACCCATTAGCTCCAGTTTAGAGAAATCCAAACTGTTATCATTCAGGTGGACCCCATCTATGCAAAAATTATCCATCTCCCTATCCTCAAATATCCAATGATACACCGGATATCCTCCATTCTGCACCACAAACTAGCAATCTGTCTATTCAAATGAATCCTGCTTTTACCTGATGCTCTAGGGTCCCGTGCACATTTCCAGTAACAAAAAGAAATACTCTGACCACACAATAACAAGACCCTGAAACTGCACAATCAGATTTCCCAGATCCAGCTTCATTCTTTCCCCCAACAATCAAATTAGAAATATATCCAGCTCCCCATGCACTATTAAACATGAGGAACTTCCTGCTGTTAACCAGTCTTCTCAAAAACTACAGGCAGAAACTGGGCCCATCTCATCTCCTGAGTACCAAACCAGGAAATGTGAGCTACCAATCTCTCAAATAAAATCTTCAATCCATGGAAACCAAGTCCCATGCGTTTCCTGGCCCAGTAAAGGAAGGAGTTACCTACTATCCAAATTTGACATTGGAAGACATCTAAAACACAAATATAAATAAGAAAAAGAAAATTAAGCACAGCTGAACAAACTCAAAAACATCACTTGGAACTTGGACCATGGCACCCCCTAATCGATGAACAAAGGTCCCTCCACCCTTGGACACTCAACCAAGAATAACATGAGCAGCTTAATAGGGCAAAAACTGAGACATTTATGCTAAACAGGATTACTTATCTACCCTGATGCAAAACATCAGTTTTTAGACATCCCAATCTTAAACACAAAACATTCACCCTGAGACCTTTTTGCTATTATTGACCAACTTCCCAATCTTCACGGACCTAAAAAAGACTAAGCTGAATGCTGCAAGAAACAACAGTAACCCTAAATGATTAAAGCAGATGGAAGGTAAAAAACATCAACAACTTACCAACAACTCATCAACAAAAGAAACTGGACAATATCTGTCCCTGTTCACAGAAGCTTTCCACATCACCCTACAAGCTGGCATAACTACAAAATCCTTGTCCCATAAGCTTAGCAGTTTAAACCATAAGGTCAACCCTGCCGCCTTCCCAGAAATAGCAAAAGGGGACAAGCCCTTGACTGCCCATGTCCACTCCAACCACAGCAGCCAATCCACCCTTTCAGCTTCGCACTGTAAACCTCCAAGTCCAGACAGCAGATTCAGTGCATTCCTTACTTCCGAAATAGCCAAGTTTCTGATTAGACCCTATTCCTTCCATGAATCTGGTCAGCATTTAACGCAGCGGTCCAAGCACAAAAATCCCCTGAACCCAGCGATCCCATCTGTCCGTATAATGGTCCATCTCAGCATTGGTTTATACCAGGGCCTGCCAAAATGACTTACCATT
The DNA here is from genome assembly GCA_037306005.1 of Rhinophrynus dorsalis. Taxonomy (NCBI): domain Eukaryota; kingdom Metazoa; phylum Chordata; class Amphibia; order Anura; family Rhinophrynidae; genus Rhinophrynus; species Rhinophrynus dorsalis. The sequence goes on along the minus strand of CM074724.1, from coordinate 84,577,930 downwards.
CAAATCATTGAGGACCAAGACCCAGACTTGCACATCCACCTGAAAGGAACATGTTATGTGGATGAAGTAATGTGATTGCACCACTTCTGCAGTCGCTTGAGCCAACCTGTGACTGAAGACTCTGCCCCTCAGAATAATCCTACAGGCAAAGGTCAATTTTCCCAGCAATGACTGCATCTGACGCAGTGTCACTTTTTGGCCTTCCAGAATTAACCCTCTATATCCCGCAGATTCATCAGTTTGTCTTGAGAAAGTCAAGATTCCAAGGAAACCAAATTGATTTCAATACCCAGGAAGCACAAGCAGGTGGTAGGACCTTCTGTCTTGCCTGGCACGAGGGGCACCCAAAACAATTACGAACACCCATTGGAGCATATCAAATTTTTCTCAGAGATCCAAACCCCGGGGTCCAATCCACAGAAAGTTATCCAAGTAAGCAGGATGGCGTTAAATCCAATCCCCGAGCAGGAAATCAATCAGCTCATAGGCAGGAAGAGATCCACATAATAGAAATCCCAAAATGTACACACTAACTGATAGTAACACAGACAAACTGGTAATAAGCGAAAAGCAGATGCAATATCCACTTTTGCCATCTATGCTCCCCTGCCCGCTCTATACACCAGTCAAAGGAAGTGAAAAAACCTTACATATCATCTTCTTCACACCACCATTCACTGTCTTCTCATAAGTAAACAATAAATGATGGATGAGATGAAATTTTCCAGGCTCCCTTTTGGAAATAATTCAAAGGAGAGACACATGTACATTAGGCAGAAGCAGTTCACTGACTGGCCTGCCATCCTACCTCAATCTCCTTAGAGAGCTTCCCTGCAAGAACCTGGAGTAGTGCTGTGCAGATTTCACATTGCTCCCAAACCCTCCTTAAAGGGAATATACAAACTCAATGCCCATTCTTCTTCCAGGGGGTGTGATGCTCATATATCCCTGTAGTCCTTTAGACAATGAAGCATCTTTTTGTGTCCCTCATTGTACTTCCAGCAGTACCCTGCTTTTTCACCACTGGCAGTTAGGGGTGGGTGAAAGGTCCCACAGTGTTCCCACCAAAAAATCAGCGAAAACCACATTGTTGTCCGCTTTTTCACTGGAAACTCTGCTTTAAAAACAGCAATTAAAATCTTTGCATTTTTTGCCCATTACCAAAAATTCTTTGCCATATTTCCAATGACTAGAGATTTTCTACACATTGATTTTTGCCCTTTTCTCTATAAAAATGTGACGTATTCCAGAGAGAGGTAGATGTGCTGTGTTGTTCTGCTGTGATCTGAGGAAAAATCGAGGCAGGAGAGGCTCATAGTGACTGCTATCACTATGAGAAACTTTAAAACTAATAAAAGGAGGAACTGGAAGGACCCTTATGTGTCCACTGAGTCTGAGTCTGAGGAGGAAGTGAGCACTACAGAACCAATGCTGGGCAGTCCCCCTAAATCACCCCTAGGGATCTTGGGGAAATTAATGTCAAGGGAGGAAGAAAAGGATAGTAGTGAGAGCAGGACAGGTCAGCTGCCCGTGCCTGCTGCCAGACATGCTGTGCCTGCTGCCGGACGTGCTGCATCTGTTGTCAGACATGCTGCCCCTGCTGCCACCAATGCTCTGCCTGCTGCCAGTGCTGGCTGTGCTGGTACTGGTGCTGTGTCTGCTGTCAGATATGCTGCCCCTGCTGCCACCAGTGTTGTGGCTGTTGCCAGTGCTGAACCTGCTACCACCAGTTCTGAAGCTGCTGCCAGTGTGTCTTGTAATACTCAGGAGGGGTGAAGGAGAAGATGATGACAAATGTGACAGCAGGGGACCCTAAATCACACTTGCCACCCCCAAGCAGTCATACCAGTGCTAGTACTACTACTAAGAAGATCCAGCAGCTTGTTAGTGTTAGGAGTGAAGGAGGGGGTAATCATCATATTACTAGTGACTGTGAGGAGGAAGACTCAGGGGCTGAAATTGATGTGGTTGGTGTTATTAGCAGTAGTAACAGTGATGGTGAAGCAGCCAGTGGGACTAGTGTTAAGAGATTGGTAGGGGAAGCAATTGAGAGCATCCAGACTAGCGGTCAAGGGAGCCCACACCATTCCCCTGACCCTTGGAGTCCCCTTCCACCCATGGCATTGTCCATGTGGAACATGATCCTGAAAAAGGCATAATTGTTACCACCACAATAATACCACAACCACCAAGAGCTGCCTGTGCCCTCTGCTAGAGCTGCCAGTCTGCCTTCTTCAGGTCATCAAGAAATGGCAAGTATGACATTAGGGGACCCTCTGCCACATTTCACATCACCTCCTCCAACCAGCAGCGAGATGTCTGAATAGAGCAGCAGCACGCAGGTAATGGTGGTGATGGTGATAATGATGGTGGAGAAGCTGGGGTGGAAGATACATTGATGGAATATTTAGCCCAAACTGAGAAGGAATGGGAGACAGAGATGAGGATGGACATTACAACCACCAGCAGTGAACTTTTGAAATTTGTGGAATTTGCAACTGCTCTAATTCCTGCTGCTGCTGAGTTGCAAGGGCAGCAGGATGCTGAGGAGAAAGCTAGTGTGCACCAGACCACCATGAACACAGTGGGAATGGGGCCAACAAGTGTTTTATGTCTTATGTTTTATTTAATTGTATTTAGGATTTATTTTTTATGAACTGCCCCCCAATCCCAATAAACAAACCCCCTCCAAAAAAACATTCCCTGTTCAACTGATTCTTTCCCCACACTCCACCAACACAGGCACCCTCATGCCCCTTTTATACTATGACTTTGGGAAATAAAATATTTGATATGTGTTGTGTGTAAATTCAATGTTCCCATTGATTTAATGGAATGAGCTAGGAGAAAAATGGTAAAACAGCACTTTTCGCAGTAAATTATTCACAAAGTGGGAAGTGCCATTATTCGTAGATTTCAATTTGGGGCAAAATTTTTCACCCATCCCTACTGGCAATAATCTGGGGAGTCCCAACCCCCCTGCACCCAACTGAAATGAGAACAGACCACCATGTAAATTGGTTGGATATATCATGGTAGCCAGTCATAAACCAATGTCCCTCTGGTCCCATGAGATTGAGGGCTGAAACGCCATTTGCTTGAAGAACTGCTCATCATACCACCACCACCAAAACAGAACACGATATATTCTACAAGCATTTTAGATAATTTCTTGGTAGGACCAGGAAGCTGAACACTTGAAAACGGTCACCTATCACGCTGGCAAGGATCGCAAACACTCTCACCCATTTGCCAAATACTCTAGTTATTTTGTGATATCTCTTACCTTCATTTTCTTCTTTTTTTGTTATTATCCTTCTCTTCTTTTTTTAGAGGGGCAAGGGTAGCAAGGACTAGGTTTCACGGAATTCACTCCTCTAAATATTGTCTTTCACCTCCAGTTTCAGATGGAGTCCCAATGCCACAGTCTAGCATAGACCGGGACCCGACTAAATCAGCTAGCAGCAATGCTCCTTGCACCGCAGCATTTTCAGTACACATCAGAGTCAACCAGACAACCACCACAGCTGTGTAGCTGATGGCCGACAGACCTACAGCCTGATACCTCGATTGTACTTACAAAAGATGCTCCCCTCCATCTCAGTTTGTGCTTGCGAAAGATGCTCCCCTCCATCCCAGTTTTCCAATCAGCCCCATTGGAGTGTAGAGCTGAATCACCAGTTATGACAATAGACCCTCGACAGGACCTTCATGAAACCCAGAGTGAGGGCCCACTAGCTGGCCTGAAGTTCCTGCTTCCCAAGGACACTGACCCACAGTAACACCACACACCTTATAATACAGACTCCTGGGGGCAATCTCTTGGTGAAACATCCACTAACTCCAAGTTCCTCTGACCTACCTCTGTAATAGGAGGACCCACCCCCTGGTCCCCTTTCCAACTGCTACAATGCCCGGTAAGGCCATTCTCCTTACTGAGCACCAAACCCTAGGACCCAGAACCTGCTGCTCCAATGATGGAGCCCCAATGCCCTATATTGCCATAGCTTCAATAAAAGCCATGTTACCCCACATTTCTGAAAGGGTCCCCTACCCCATTAATCTGTGCGACAAGGGAATAGCTGGCTGTTCCATACCTGACGACTGGGCCACAGGGGTAGATACAGACTGCATATTGGATGATCCTACAACAATCTCTTCATGTTGTTTTCTCTGAGCAGATCTCAGTGATGCACCATCTCTTCTGATAGAACCTTCAAGAAAAAACAGCTTTTAGAAAAACATCCAGCAGCTAGTATAACCAAACCCAACCAGAGAAAGTTCCAGGTCTGGAATTTCAACACCCATAAAGTGTACTCAAAACCAGGTGCCTAAACCAGAAATGCACTGCAGCCATCTGCCCATTCTGTATACTCCCAGCCTCTACAAGAATTTCACTCAGTTCAATTAATACCTCACCTGCCTGGATACACTAGGCCCATGAGTACAGGAGTGTGCTTCTGATTTTTTCTGCTGCCTCTGCCACCCAAATACATCATCTCCCTCCTGGACCTGGTACATCACTGGCTCTTGTTCTCTTGTGCACTCCTGCTCAATGACACCTCTGGGCCCAGTTAAAATGTTAGTCTTGATGTCCTGCCTTCCCTAGACTCTCTGGCAGCCTACAAGAAAGAAATTTAATAAATTAATAAATAAGAGAGTATAATAAGAAAGAACACTAACCCCTGAAATGAAGATATTATGTTAACATGTCTTGGAAATATATGTGGAATGTAATTTAAGATTTAGTGAGATACATTGATATTAAGAAATAATTTTCTGTGACCAATAGTATGCCAGAGGAAAAATTAAAATATGTTTTTTAAATTATATTATATTAATGGAGAGTTTGCCTTCCCAGTATAGACATGTGGAATATATTGTGGATAACTCTCTACTGATATATTCAGTGGAGAGTGGAACAAAGTTTATTACATGGGACTCAAAATTGTGGAGGGGAGCGATGAAACCCACCGGCACTGCCAAAGATAAATGATGGTGCACTCTAGAAAGGTGTATGAGAGAAACAACAGGAGTAGTCAGCTAAAATGCATGAGGACTAGTGATGAGCGAGCATGCTCGGCCGAAGCTCGGTTCGGCTCGAGCATCGCTCTGCTCGGCACATGGCGGTACTCGTACGAGTACTGCATGTGCTCGCCCGCCATGTTCGGGTCTCCTCCCCGCACGTTTCGCGGCTGCTGCGCAGCCAATAAACGTGCGGGGAGGCTCTGACATCAGTGTAATGCCAGCAGCCATGTTGGCTGCTGGCATTACACTGATTGGCTGGCCAGAACCCGTGATCGGGTGCTGTATAGCACCCGACGCGCGAGTTCGGCTCATTCTTAGCCAGGGAGAGATGCGCTCAGGCAGGGAAAGTCAGTGTAGGGAGAATAAAATTGTTGGAACTCTTTCAAGACCCAAAAGTCCTTTTTAGGACTGTTGTGTGTGTGGGGGCAGCATTTATATTTTGTTTGGGGGGGCACAATTTCCTTTTTTTTTGTGGGGGGGATATTAGTAAGGTGACATATAATACTAGATGCACAGGAAGTCAGTGTAGGGAGAATTAAATTGTTGAAACTCTTTCAAGACCCAAAAGTCCTTTATAGGACTGTTGTGTGTGGGGGCAGCATTTAATTTTTTTTGGGGGTGGCAGAATTTCATTTTTTTGTGGGGGGGGACATGTTCTAAGGTGACATTGTACTAGGTGCACAGGGACAAATATTTCACAGTGCAGTGACAAGCTGACATATTCTGTTAGGTGCACAGGGCCAATTATTTTACAACGCAGCGACAAAAAGGGCCATTTTAAACGTGTGCCTAGCCATAGATTATTGTCACATTCTGTTTAGTGTGCAAATTCACAAATTAACGTCACATATTCCGTTCACTGTGCCTAGCCGCAGATTAGCGTCACATTCTGTTTCGTGTGCCTAGCCGCAGATTAGCGTCACATATTGTTTAGTGTGCCTAGCCGCAGATTAGCGTCACATATTGTTTAGTGTGCCTAGCCGCAGATTAGCGTCACATATTGTTTAGTGTGCCTAGCCGCAGATTAACGTCACATATTGTTTAGTGTGCCTAGCCGCAGATTAACGTCACATATTGTTTAGTGTGCCTAGCCGCAGATTAGCGTCACATATTGTTTAGTGTGCCTAGCCGCAGATTAGTTTTTATCTTCCTTTTTGTGTGTTTTACGGTCAGTCTGTAAAAATGGCGTACTACGGGCGAAACATCGTTCCCAGCAGCGACGTTGGAGTCCAAGATGCATCCAGACATCCTCCCTATGCTGTCCCTGAACCATTTCTGTGGTGTTTCCATCATTTTCTGACCTTTTCCTATGAACCAGGCACCCTCCCCTCATCAGAGCAGGGGGTGCCTGGTGTAATGCTCGAGTCCTCCCATTGACTTCAATGGGGCTCGGGTGCTCGGCCGAGCACTCGAGCCTCCGGGGGCGCTCGGCCAGAGCACCCGAACACCCGAGCATTGGGGTGCTCGATCATCACTAATGAGGACTATAAGTGCTTATAGTACTGAAGTCTACATGCAAAGAAAGCCGAAGATACCTGATCTCTTAAATATCTAATGACATGCAAAAACTCCGGGAGTGATACGCATGGACAATAGAGTCTAAAAACCTTTCTGTGGAAAGCACGGTGAATGTAAGTCTAACTGCGCCTCACAAGAGCCTTCATGACATGTCTGAAATGGGACGGAAGCTTTCCGGTAAAGAGTGAGGGGAAAAAAGTCTCAGAATGAAACCGAATAGTGGGAAACCAAGTTAAAACAAGGGAATTAACTCTGGCATAAATATTGGAGGTAAGGAAGATGAGAACCGTTTGCTAAATGCTCCTGAGGAAGTGACAGAAGTTCATGAAACGCACTGAGTGTTATTTTAGAGTGTTATTTATACATTCTCTTTGTAGAAAGAAATAGCAATTACTTTTTAATATATTTTTAGTTATATATTTTCTGTTATATATAATTTTTTCTGAATACTGGATTAAAACCTTGGAATTTATCCTATCAATATCCGTGCTCTTATGTATTCTTATTATAAGATACTCTAAAAAGAAAATCACTATTGTGATCTAACATACTGTTTAGTGGAAAGATCTCCCCCCTTAAAACAAGGATTGGAAGGATAAAATCCACTGAGGAACTCCCAAGTGGATCCTGTGGAGAGACCTTATCAAGGAAGGAGGGAGACCCACAGACTGAAAAGAGTAACCGTCCTGGAGTTGTGTACCAGGAATACTTTTATACTGAGAAATCGTCCTAACCTCTCAAACAAGTGAGTGTACTTCATGTGGAGCATGTGGTGAAGGTTTACCTTCTTTTGATCCATGTCCTCCTCTGCCAGCCTCCTCACCTTCTCCCGCAATTCATTTAATGCCTCCATAGCTCAACCAGGGAGGGACCAAGCACCATGTCTTCCACAGATAGCCTGCAAGCAGTATATGCTGAAGTTGTAAGTGTGTAACTGTGAAACTAAAATGGCAATCCAGCACATGCTATAAAAATTGTTTCTCCTGCCCACCCCCAATCCCATTTTCCCCAATAACTATAGCTGTTACCCCCATCATACTCTGTATTCTTAGACCCTGTCCAAACATGATTCCCCTCCTCTATGCTCTGCCACTGTGGAATTCTTTTTTTGCATCCAAAGATTTACAAACTGAAACAGGTCATGGTTTTATATATATATATATATATATATATATATATATATATATAGATAGATAGATATAGATAGATAGATATAGATATATATATAGATAGATAGACAGATAAACTGGCTTTACCAATATTCAGTTGCCATGGCAACTAATGATTGTTTCCTGTTAACATTACACATTCTGCTTCATTTTTTAGATCAAAATAAGATAAAATGACAGTGTCACTTGTTATGGCACTAATGAGAAGTAAGGAAACAAATAATGCACGCAAACTAAACTTCAGGTAGAATATGACATGCTGATCAACAGTCCTAAGCAAATGGGTTAAGATCAAATGGAAAGTATACAACCTGAACTGAATTTGTGGCTCATTTTTGGTGGTGTATGTGTGTAGAAATGTTACAAAAAATACAAACTAGAAATGTTCAACGTGGATTATAGGTTCCAGTTCTAGTCAAACTAATGTAGCTTCCAATCAACATGTTATGATCCAAATAAAGTCATACAGGCTCATTTCACTGCCTCTTCTATGATGTAATCCATCTTTGACTCTGTTGTCAGGACAGTTGGCCATTCCTGTTGTTGCTGAATTATAAGTGTTTGTACTTCAGACAAAAGGTTAATGTTCATGGTTAGTAAAAAGACGTTTGTTTCTCTACTGCTGTGTAGAATAAATGTTTTATCATCCTTCATGCTCCTCTTTATGGTATTGAAGGAAACTCATGTTTGTTGTATTTAACAGGACATTTCTTCCTGGCAACTGTCATTTTTACTTGGTGAACCAATGTCTCTGGGAACCTCATGTGGAGCCTTCCTAGGCCCTGTGGGTCTGTTCCAAATTGTATCAAATTTGTTTCACTGTGCACACATTACCTTATTCTTTATTTCGGGTGCTCAAGGCTTCAATAATATCATACACCATTCATTTCCATATAAGCCGGGCACACCAATGCATATAATAATAAAATCTCTTCTTTATTCAAAACATTAAAACAAAGTGTCCTCAGATTCTTTCTGCTTGTTTTAGTTGGACTTGGAGAGAACATTTGTTTAGTCCGAATCCTTTGGGGAAAAATGTTTCCCCGTTCAGTGAAAATAAACTCTGTTTATGTTTGCTTAGTTATTACAATTTTTAATTGCTAGATGAAATTTGTTCAATACTATTTTCAGTGGGGTAAGCATGTCACCTTTCCTGGACTGATATTTAACCTAGACTTATTCAAATAATTTACGTAAACATGGCCCACTCTTAGACCACCACAGGACATTCTCCCACATACATTTAAAGTCATTCTAATGAGGGGAACTTCATTTTAGAGGCACTAGTATACAATGTATTAATTTTTATCTACCTTTTTTGGGGAGGTATGATTTTTTTTACTCTGACTAGTACTAGTAGTAATGAATACACTTAATCAAAATAGTCAATGTACTATGCACACCTACAATTATAAAATAACCAAAAAGAGAGAGGTGCAAAAACGGAATAATATGGCTCACCTGCAAATTCCCAAAGAAACTTTGAGTACAAATAAAAATGTTCCTTATGCACACTCATTCAAATGAGAAAATAAATATATTATACATCATAGAATCACCAAGATTTCATCCCCATTCCGATGGGGTTTTCATCATGGCACACAAACGAATAATAAACATAAATATAAATAAAGGCCTGATTTTTTATTTTAGTTATTTTATTTTATTATTTGTTCATGTTCACAATGAGTGTACAGAAGGAGTATGAAACGGGTTAGTGCTGCCACCATATAACTTGACTGCTGGCATAAATACACACTCGTATATCTTCACTCACCGTCCTGAAGTCCTGGGTGATATGAACCACCATTGCTTCCCACTGCCAAGAGAAACTTGTATTGATACAAGATGGGTGCGGCAGCACGTAAGGGTTAAATGTGCAAACAGACAGTGCCCAAAATTCCTTAAAATTAAAGCTTTATTCAATCAATATTAAAAAATACATGTAAACACGGAAGGGCATCTGTAGAATGTGACACCAAAAATGATGAATAGATTGGATCACATAGGTGTCACACTCTACATATGCCCTTCCATGTTTATCTACATATGCCCTTCCATGTTTATATGTTTTTTAATATTGATTGAATAATGCTTAAAGTTTAAGGAATTTTGGACATTGTCTGTTTGCACATTTAACCCTTGGTGTGCTGCCGCATCCATCTTGTATACAGAAGGAGAATTCCCATGAGCAATGCCTACCCGCCAAAAAAAATAAAATAAAAAAATAAAACATGCATCAGACTTCCCCTCCCCCCAAAAAAACAAAAAACATAGACTGATCTTTGGCAGCAAGCAAACAGCAGAATCTTTGAATTTGTTAGTACAATATGGAGGATATGAGGTGATAAGAGACTAGAGTGTGCATTGCATAACCACCACCAGCAGTATTCGACCAATTGACAGACATATACAGTATACACAGAAGTACTGGTGGCTGTATAACAACAGAAAGCCCCACACACAACTCCCCCCCAAAAAAAAAGGACTGTTCTCTGAGGGTAAGGAAGCAGTAGAATCTATGACTTTCATGGTATATGGGCTAAAAAAACTATTTAAGTCTACTTCTACATCTACTGATGCCTGTCTAACAACATATATACCCCCATCCCAAAAAAACAAACAAACAAAAAACTGAACAAACATTAACTGATATCCAGGAGTAAGGAAGCAGCAGCATCTTTAACCCTTTGAGTGCCAGAGGGGTACGCAACACATTGCAAAGCAACACAATGCGTACCCCTCTGGCACTCAAAGGGTTAACTCTGTTAGAGGTACAATAGAAATGAGAGTTTGCAATGCAGTCCTACCAGCAGCAGCATTAGACTGGTGGACAGACAAATACATTAGCATGGTACATATGGTAGAAAAGTCTGTCCTACTAGTATATGATTGATGATTGGCAGAATCCCCTGAAAATTCAGAGCTAGGTATCCAAGTGGAAGCACTTCCAGAAATTTGAAATAGTATTAATAAAAAGTTATTAAATACATATTTAACTGATTATTTATTTTGACCTTTTTTATTTTATTTTTAATTTTTTTCTCTACAATAAAACCCTCAGGAATAACAGGCATAGTTGCTGGAGACAGCAGTGGAAGGTCTGGGACAACTCAACTCCATTACTATGGACTGGACGATATCCTGTGCACAGTGCATATGTTACTTTTTGTAACAGTAAATCTACTTTTACATTTTTCTTAACCCTTTGAGTGCCAGAGAGGTATCCAACTCATTGCATTGTGTTGGGTATGTCTCTGAAAGGGTTAAATTAAAATATTCTGGAACAACAGGCATAGTTGCTGCAGACAGCAGTGACGTGTCAGGGATAATGTGCGTGCACAGTGCCTAGCTGAACTTTTTTTTGCAGCAGTCAATCTACTTGTATTTTTTTCTTTACTCCAAAACACTCAGGAACAACAGGAATAGTTGATGGAGAGAGCAATTACATGTACAGACATGCAGCATAGCTAATATGTGCAGAAAACCTACTTTTAATGTTTTTATTTACACTAAAACACTGAGAAACTAAAGGCATATTAGGTCTTCTATCTGCGGGTGTAGCACTCTATTTTGTTGAAGAAACAAATAATGAACAGTAAATATAGTTTCTCATTCTTCTCCTAGGATCTCCATCTGGTCCCCAAAGTGCAAGATTTGCTGATACATATCCTTTTACTCATCTTTAATGAGCCTCTGGATATGAGTGACAAGTTTTGAATGTTGGCTTTTGTATCCATAGAGGTAAGCTCCAAAGGAGGGCTTGGGGGGACCTCTTTATCAATTATTTCTTTAGATATTTGCAAAGGATAAAAGATTATCAGGAGCTAGCATTTCTGGTGTGTGCATAGGTTACCTCTCTGGCAGGAGTGGATTATCAGATAGAAAATTGGGTTACCGATAAGAGAATATGAGGGTGAGGAAAGGAGAGCATACCTTGGAGATTATGGAAATTTTACACTACACCTCTCATGGTGCAGTTGTTGCGCTCAAACACTGTACTTCTTTAGTCTGATCAATAAGGCCCAGTGCGTAATAAGGGGAAATGCCTTTATCTAACCATTTTCTTTCTTATGGTATTAGAATCAATAAAAAGGATGCCTGAAGTCATTGTTGGCCTCTTGGCAAAGTAAAAAGTAGGGAGCTCTTTTAAGCCCAGGGTTGGTGAAGAGATCCCCAACTCATTGCTTTGCAATGTATTGGAGACCTTGCTAACACCTATGTGCTTAAATAATAACTATACCAGTTTCTTCTGCCTACTAATCATTATTACTTGGTAGATTGCTGTGTGCTTAGTGCCAGGCTTAATCTCCTAGACTGAGTGTTCACACTGGGCTTACACTTTGCTGGGATTCCACTCCCCCTTGACAATAGAGATGAGCAAAAAGAGATTTAGATCTTTAAATGTGTTGTTAAAAAAATAAAATAAAGAGTTGCTCTTGACTGGGGAGCCCTTCCAGCAGTAGGCTGTAAACACCTGGCCATTTTGCAAAATCATTAAAACAGCCCTGTGTCCCACAACCCACTGGTACTTATCAAATCAATCCTTTGAGTGCCAGAGGGGTCTGCATTGCATTGCACAACCCTCTGAGACTGAAGGGGTTAAAATCTTTTGCACATTGTGTCTTAGCTAATGCTATTAAGATCCCCATCAGATCATTGTCATCAAACTGCAAAGAGCTGCTGAATGCTGATCCATCAACAAAATATAGATTTGAATTGCAGAAGTACAATTAATTAAAAAAGTCATATTTTCTGGCTTATTTAGATAAACAATTAAACTTGGATATGTTACCATTATGTTGTAAATGTTCCACGCTGTGACCTTTGTGCATGGTTTCTGATATATTTCAAAATCAATATCAAACACTTTGGTTAAAACCTCATATGTCATAGGATCAAGTACTGCATCCATCCTAGTGCACACTTAAGGCCCAGGAAGCAATAAAAATGTCAGCCTTGTCTCTTGCCTGACTGTAGATTTTATTGGGAACAGGCAACACAGAGGTTAATTGCTGCTTTACTTCATCCCCCTCCAAATTTAAGATGGATCGGATTGTCAGTGAGGGGTGACAGATGAAGATAAAGCACAGGTACAGCTCCTAGAAATCCTTACCCGAGTTGCAAGGTATTAGCTAAAGGAGCAGAGGAAATGTACGAGCCTGGACTTCTAAAATAACTCTCCCCCACGGCTGCTGAGTGTTCTGCTTAAAGGGATGATAAAAATACTAATAATAATAGTAATAATAATAACCATAATGCTTTATTTGAACTTTTACAATTTTTGTAGAATACTTTTCTTTAAAGTAGCAGTTACATTTTATTATTTGAAGAAAAAAACTTTCCCTGCCTAGTAAAAGGGTACTCTCATGCTGGTAAATGCTTCATTTAAATGTTATTATGATTAAAAACATTTTCTCACAATAACCTGCCTGCAATACTGCCACCTAGATGGAGTGTGATAAAGATGAGATAAGAAACTCTCAAGCTCCTATCCGGAGATGTCTTAGTGCATGTGCTATATAGAATAACATAGGAATTGGAGAGTTTGTCTCACTGGATAAGTTAGCTCCTCTTTATCACACCTTAGTGAATCTCCCTGTGATGTCCAGACAGTTATTTTGTTGCATTCTATTGGAAAGGGGAGTCACTGTCTACAGTTCATCATAAAGTGTTACAGTAATAACAACACCATCACTTCATGACATCTGTATAAAAGCAACTCCAATTGGTGGGAATACCCTTAGTGATCACAGCAGGAAACGCCCTATAATACTTTTTTTTATAATTAAAATTTACTGATCCTTTAATTCTTTGTTTTTAAATTAAATTTTCAGTTCATCTGTTCATTCAACTTTCAGTGATGACCATCCTCTAATAGCAGTCTGTATAAAGGAGTCTACAAGGATGAACCAGTTGCACTATAGGGATAATTGAAAACCATCATTAATTTAAATGGGGATTTTAAGTACTTGAATAGAGAAATATCCAGCTCAATACAATAGACACCTATCCAGCATGTTAAAAGCCCATATAAATCAATTAGCATTTTGGAAATGTTATTTATCTCCTATGGTGCAGTTTGCTGTAGGATTACTGTAGTTCTTACTTTATTTCCGCATAGATGTAACAGTATCTGCAAAAGATCACAAGACCTTGTTGTGTGTTCCATTCCTCTGTCTGAGCTCTTGTTGTTTAGCTGGAGGGGCATATAAGTGTTTAGACAGAATGAATAAAAAGTAAAAGTATTTGAAGAAATAATAACGATAAAAGAAAAATACATAATGCAATTTAGCAGATCAATGTTATAATCAACATTTAAACTGTAATTTCTATTATTGTAATCAGTAATGGAGAGAAACACTAAAAACATCTGCAACAATGTCTAATTGTTCACTTATGAGGGAAAGGTAAGAGAGACAGAAACATCCCAATGAGGATAGGATGAGTATAAAGCCAAAGCAAAACTATTATTGTGGCATTGTATCTCTCAAAAAAAAAAAGACTATAGAGTAAGCCGATATTGATGATAAAAGAACCTGAGGCATGTTTCACCAGACTGGCTTTTTCAAAGTCTGTAATTACTGATAATTATAACTGTATGTTGATTTTTTTCATTCAAATTTGAAGCAACCTATCATGAACAGGTATCCCACATAACCATAGAGAAATATGCTACCAATCTTATCTACACCAATCAGTGATTGTTATAGATGTCTATCATCTCAATCTGACAATTCATGTAGAAGCATCTCCCATGTGCATAGTAAATGGGAATTAACATAGTCTTGTACACAATGATCAGTCATAATCTATTATCATTCATGACAACCACAAGAAACACCCAGTGCATCAATTCTGATAAAATGAAGATGATCACAGGCTAGCTACGTATAGCTAGTATAACATAACAAGACTAATTGCATGAAATAGATCAGGTGTAATAAAATGCTCCAAATTAATGAAAGATGTCTTATTGTATAAGATTCCCAGTCATAATAATATCTAAATTAATGGATCAAAGAAGGAGAGGGACAAAGTCCAGTAGTGAGATGCATTTATATCTTATATAATAATTCGCTAAGTGTGTGTTTGTCAGAAGCCATCATGCACAGTAAAGACGGCTGCACTTTCTGCAGTCATGCACAGTACAGACTGCCCGCCCCGCTGCTGATAAAGGAGCAGGGCTTCGAGCTGTGCGCAGGTCTGAATTCGGAGTGCCCTGCTCCGCATAAGCCATGGCGCGGGCAGTCTCTACTGTGCATGACACCACCGCGGCCATTGCTGGGTGGCACTGTGTACACGGGCTCTTCAACTAGTATATACATATACATCTATTATAGTGAAGCGGAATAAAATCCACATTATACAAAGGTGTATTGATCTCATATATCGGGGTATTGGAACTAAGTAACATCTGTATTCCAATAGATTGGATTAGATGTAATTAAATATTATATTAGTAACGTAAAGACATAAGTGCATCAACATAATACCTATATACAAAAATAAGAAGACCAAATTAGTAAAAAAAAAAAAAAACCCAGCAAAAATGTTATCTGTTGCCAGTGTATGAAATTGTTCTAGAAGTATTATTACTTATTTTAATTACTTCTGATTTTCTGAAGAGGAGGAAATAATTACCATAAAGTTGCATACTGTTTCATTGTAAAGGTCAATATGAAATAATTTGACAGTGATAATAATAATGTAATTTATAACTATATAAATAAATCATATTATTATTGGACATATTTGAAATCATCCCCCGTTTATATATCTTGCTGTATACCTTGATGGATGATACTCAGGAATTCCACCAGCCAGGATCCAGGATCATAGCTCTATCCACCCAGTCACTTGGACAAGACTCAGTGTAGGGTGCACACACTCTGGATACAGCAAGCTTACCCCACCAGGCAACCCCAGTGTAGGTAAGCAGGGTTGCCACCTTTTCTTCCAAAAAATACCGGCCATGGCATTCCGTCCATAGACTTAACATTGGACAGAAGCCAATTTTTTACCGGCCTGCCGGTAAAATACCGACTGGGTGGTAACCCTATAGGTAAGACACGAACTGAAGTTTATTTCAAAACAAGAGATGCTTTATATATAACTGGAGGACAGTAGTACAATGGGAATACACATCTTTACAAATCCCAGCATTAAAATTATTTGTGGCTAGCATTGTGACAATATAAGAAGTGTTTGGCAGTAGTAGATAATTTATGTTTTATCATTAATGTGAGTCAATGTATTCTTAATCAAATTAATATGTTATCCACGTATCACACACAGATTGAAGGGTTACCAACATATTTTAACTGACATGGGCATTCTAGACAAACTATTATTTGTTTGGTCTGACATGTAAATCACTTTGACAGATATGTGTATATCCAAATCTGTCAGTGGTAGTTTTGTTTTTCTCTGTCATCTAATACAGGTTATTGGTAACTTTCGGTAGGCAGGAACAATTCTGACAAGCGAGTGAAGGGGTGGAGCCTACCCTCTAACTTTAGCTGTAGCTTCCTGTTTTAACCCCAGTAAGTTTTATTCATTGTTGCATGCAACAAGGCAAGAAAACAGTTCTGTTTAGTTTTAGAATTTTATTATTTTCTGTTAGATATAGGATACCACCATTAGGGGGATTAACATCACTGACAATTCCAATCACCCAAATGTGGATAGCTCAATTTACCAGGTGCTTATTTGTTAACCTAAGCCCTTGGGGGGAAATCTTGGCTGCAAGTTCTTTCCTCAGGAGTTGCCCACTGAGGTTTCTTCTTGATAATATGGTAATCTGAAGAAAGAAGTCCTGCAAAAAAGGTGAACAACCCTTTGAGTGCTGAGGTCCACATGTCCCATGGAACCCCTCTGCACAGGGGTCTTTATTTCTTAGTTCTTATTGCATACTCTAGCACTCATTGGGTCTATCCGTATGTCTGTCTGGGTGTCTGGAAGAAGTCTCTGTGGTAAATTAACCTTTTGACTGCTGGTTTGGCATGTTGTTGGGGTTGAGGACACTTTCCCTACCGGGTTTGTTGTTTATATTGTTTAACTACATGTTCTAGTAGGTTTTTAACTTGAATTTTATTTTAATTCAGTTTTTGGTGAAATTATGTACTGCACCTTTAAGGCATGCTTTTTACTGCACAGGCGCCATTGCTTCATTTACTTCAATGGGACTGTACAGAGTGGGACATATCTCTGCAACCGCTTATCGCAGCGAGGTCAGAGATGGCTCATTTTACTTGTCTGCCCTTGCTCTGTCATCTGGTCAATGTTCTGATCATACCCAAAAGACAAAAATCAAGGGGCGCCAATAGTGCTTAGCTCCAACAAACAATGTATCGATATCACAATAAGATGATTTACACTCACATTTGTATATGGCTGTTTGTACACATATGCATACACACAGCTAACCAGGCTTGCAAGGATATCTTACCGCCCTTACTCGGTAACTTCTCAATCTCCAACCTCTCAGGAATCTGTCTTCCAACTCCAGCAGGATCCACTATCAATCTTTACTTGAAAAAAAGGGGACTACCACTCCAGCCAGTACTTGACAAAATCTCGATTTATTCAGCAATGTTTAAATACAAGTATAAGACATACCACCTAATAAAATACCCACTTAAAAACGCATTTCTCAGTCTTAAAACACTGCTTCTTCAGTAATGTAGACTATAAATGGAAATGAACATGCTGGGGGGCTTGGAGAGCTTTGGGCACTGTTGAGGTACTTTTTACAAAAAAACTACAATTCCCAAACTACAGTTCCCATGAGCGCTTGCTTCGCGTGCTCGTTTCCAATTGGCTCCAGTTGGGGCAGCCATTTTATGCTTTTCTGTGAATGAGTATCCTATGCAGGGCCTGGACTCTCCTTCTCTCCTCAGCTCCTTAACCCTTTCATTGCCAGATAAGTTTATAATAACGTTTTGTGTGCTATTTAATCACTTTTAAACACTGTTTTTGGGTGATTTAGTGTACTTTTAACCAGCTGATTTCTGTGAGAATGTCCATTCCACTAGAGACTGGGGTTAGACCTAAGACTAAGGAATCTGGGGTGCCTGTGTCCCCCATTGCTCATTGCTCCTTATGTCATGAAGGGTTACCTAGAGAATTCTCAGGTCGTGTTTGCCCAACATGCGCTGCAGTCCCTGAATCTCCTGCAGGGACCTCCAGCCATGCATTAGAGCCAGTATGGATGCAAGCGTTTAAGGCTAATACAGGGACCTCCGGTCAACCTTACAACTCCATCCAACTACCTTACAGGGGGTCTTTCACTCATGTCAAGCCCCAGCTTTCATCAGGTCTTCCCTGCCTAAACCGCCGGGTGTCCCCTGATTTATCTGATTCCTCTGATGAGGAACTGTTGGTGGATTATGGGGATGAAAACTGTTCTGCAGTACTTCCTCTCAGTTTTTTCTTGGGGATCCCTTTGAAACTGATCCTGTACTCTCTGCTGAGGGTCTAGTCAGGGCTGTATTGACCACCCTGAATATTCCCTTGGTACAGGACACCTCTTTGGACCCCTTCAGATGTGTTTCAGGAGCCTCAGCATCCTTATGCATGTTTCCCACCTAATCCCACCATTGACTGTCTGGTCTCTGATGAGTGGAAGTTTCCAGATAGAAAGCCATCTGTCTCTAAGAAATTTGCTAAGCTTTGTCCATTTTCTGAAGCAGTG
Source organism: Rhinophrynus dorsalis (assembly GCA_037306005.1). Lineage (NCBI taxonomy): Eukaryota > Metazoa > Chordata > Amphibia > Anura > Rhinophrynidae > Rhinophrynus > Rhinophrynus dorsalis. Next base: position 84,559,519 of record CM074724.1, on the reverse strand, counting down.
TTAGCTGTATGGGTACATCCACCCAAGGTGGACGCTCCTGTGTCCAGGTTGTCCAAATCTACTGCCTTGCCTGTAGTAGATGCTTCTGCTATGAAGGACTGGACTGACAAAAAGCTTGAGACTTCTCTCAAGGCTTTTTTTGCTTTGGCTGGCTCTGCCTTACACCCGGCATTTGCCTGTGCATGGGTGAATAGGGCCATGGCCATCTTGACTGCACACCTTACCTTGGCTATTCGCCAGGGGGCTTCTACTTCTGAACTGCTGTGACTTGTCTCCAACATTGCTGAAGCATAACATTATGTTTCTGATGCTCTGTTTGACACAGTCCGTATGATTGCCAGGGCTTCTTCTATGTCTGTGGTTGTCAGAGGGGCTCTTTGGCTCAAGATCTGGTCTACTGATACCACATCAACAAAGGCTCTATTATCATTGCCTTTTCAAGGTTCTTCCCTATTTGGGGCTGAGCTTAAAGATCTCATCAGCAGAGCCACTGTTGGTAAGGTACTCTGCTTCCAGTGGTCCACATGTCCTCCTACAAGCCCAAGGTTTCCAACCTTCTTCGGCATTACTCACCAATTGCGGGTCCCTGCCCTAAGGTGGGAGGACACTTGAGCCACTACCTTTCCATCTGATAAAAATCTGGGGTGGACCCATGGGTTTTGCAGGTGGTGGCAAAAGGGTACAAGATTGCTTTTACCTCTCTTCCTCCTCCCCACACCTTTCCTCTCACTCTCCTCTGAGTGCAGGAAAGCATCGCCTGTTTGAGGGTGCTATCCAAGCCCTTCTGGACAATGGGGTCTTGGGGCCGGTCCCTTTTCCGGAGACAGGGTTGGGGTTCTATTCCAACCTCTTTGTGGTCTCCAAGAAGGCGGAGGTTGTCATCCTGTCACGTTTTTTGATGAACACTCAGACAGGATGGTAAGGTTAAAATGACTTTATTAGAACAAGAGCATACCAGGAATTAGGCCCTGGGGCCCATAAGGAAAATCAAACAGCAATATATTAATACACAATAGGAGGCCGCCCACAGTACCAGAATAGGTGGACTGGAACAACAGAATACAAGCTGGTAGTGCAGATTCTGGCAGAATCAGAGAGGTTGGAGGTAACCCGTTCGAGAGCTGACCGGAGGTGCACGTGTAACAGGACTGGCACAACCCAGATGCCTGGGCACTAAACCAGGAGGAGCGAGGCAACACTGGTCCAGACTGTATGATAAGGTAACATATACCAGGCAACCGTGGAATGGCAACACTAACCCTATGGAAGGGTAACGGAGACCAAAGCAGCTGCTAGAGACAGACCCTAGAACGCTAGGGGTGGATCGAGGCGACAGTAGGAAACTGTAACACAACCAGTGACCGCTCAACCTACAGCATGGTACATACAACGCTGGCTCTAGCTCGAGGATACTGCAGTGAACAGTATAAGCCCTTACCTGGACTCTCCAGGTACCCACAGGGTTAATGGACAACACCCAGAGACTTACTGAAAACTCCCAGAGGGAGTGAGCACAGCGTTAAAGGTAAGGAGGCCACAGAGAGAGAGATCAGAGTAACACAGTCAGTGTATGAACACTTTACTGGTACTTCGAATGTGCACACTGCCAGCAGCGGTTATAGGAGCAGCTTAAGCCCAAGCTTAGTCTTTGGTCGACAAGGAATAGCGCCCAGTATCACGATGACCACATGGGGTCGCCCAGGGCACAAGCAGACACGGTCGGTACCGGTGCCGGTAAACCGATAACAGGAGACAGCAACGGAGCAGAACAGCGCCACCAGCAGTCAGCAATGGAGTGGGTCCTATTGCCAGGTACAGTCAGCAACGGAGCGGGTTCTCAGCCTGATGCGGTCAGCAAAGGGAGCGGGTTCTACAGCCAGATACAGTCAGCAACGGAGCGGTTCTACAGCCAGATGCAGTCAGCAACGGAGCAGGTACTCAGTCAGATGCGGTCAGCAATGGAGCGGATTCTTCAGCCAGAAGCAGTCAGCAACGGAGCGGGTTCTCAGCCGGTTACGGTCAGCGACGGAGCAGGTTCTTCAGCCAGATGCAGTCAGCAACGGAGCGGGTTCTCAGCCAGACACGGTCAGCAACGGAGCGGGTTCTTCATCCAGATACAGTCAGCAACGGAGCGGGTTCTCAGCCAGATACAGTCAGCAACGGAGCGGGTTCTCAGCCAGATACAGTCAGCAACTGAGCGGGTTCTCAGCCAGGATACAATCAGCAACGGAGCGTAGGAACAGGAACTCAGGAACAAACTCGTAGTCAGGCAGGCCAGGTCATACACGAATCAGCTTAAGTGTAGAATAGGCTCAGGAACTGATACACCACGAAAGGGTGCCTAAGGGAGGATATCCCAGGGTATATAAAGGCAAGCCCTAGTGGTAGCAATTAAGACCAGCCAATCAGAAAACAGCAGAGAATCATAATGTCGCCGCTGCGAATCTGGAACTCTTTTAGAACTTTAAATATATATATATATATACTAGTTGAAGAGCCCGTTACACGGGCCACGGTGCCACTGCCACCTGGTCGCGGGGAAGTCACCCGCAGTAGAGACTGCCCGCACCTCTGTATCAGCCGCGGCACGGGCAGTCTCTACTGCGCATGACTGCAGCTCGCGCAGCAGTGTCTAATGCGCATGACCCGGCGTTACACACGTTTTAGCGAATTATTATATAGGATATATATATATATATATATATATATATATATATATATATATATATATAGCATCACTCCATCACATTGCAACACTTAATGATGGAGGCTAAATACACGTTGGTGAAGTGGATAGTGTGATAAGTGTCACTGTCTGCTTCACCAATATGTATTTAGAGAGCAAGTTCTCCTTTGTGCAGCACTTGAATCCTGCTGGAAGGTAACAGTGGGAAGAGATAGAAGTATATGTATAAACATCTAGTGTCATTTTTGTTAAGTGATAACTCCGGTTAGTTGACTTTTTTGAAAAGCGAAGTAGAAATGGTCTTTTCCAAATAAGAATTGTATCCCAATGTATTCATAAAGAGATTCACTAACTGCGCCAAAAATAAAGGCAGTTTTAGGAATTAAATCTTACTGCCAGGTGGGCTCTCTTGACCTCTAGTATGGTTGCTTCACATCACTTCCCCTTCCACCTCAGCAGGAGGATCAACGACATTCATGCTAGTCCCACCAGCTGCTTCACTACCAGTAACAAAATCAACTTCAGAATTAGATTCATCAGCATCATCCCCTCCCTCACTCCCAATACTGAGTCTTTAGCTGCTATATCATAGTAGTAGTGGGACTGCTTGAGGATGGCAAGTGTAACTTAGGGTCCCTGTTGTCACACTTACAATCATCTCCCCTCCCCTCCTGAGTATCACAAGGCACCCTGGCAGCACTAGTAGCAGGCATAGGTAGCTGACCTGTCATGCTCACACTGCCACGTATTTCTTCCTGTGCCTCTGCCTGTCACTCCAAGATGCCAAGGGACAATTTTTATGGCGACTGACCATCATTGGTTCTGGGGAATCAGGTCTTCCAGACCCTTCAATGCTTGTAGTGGTCACTTCCGTCTCCTACACTATCACAGTGCCCGTGATTGCTGCATTTCCTTGTCTGTCACCAGTAGGGGGCTTCTATTGGCTGTCTGCATTTAGCCCGCCTCATATTGCCTATTTAAACCCGGAGTGTTGTTTCTGACCTTTTTGCTATCACTATGTCCAGTGATGGTTGGGCCTCTGTTCCTGTGTTCCTGAGTTCCTGATTACAACTGTTCCAGTGTCTCCTGCATGCTGAGTTGTTCCAGTCCTGGTTCCGGCCTAGTACTCTGGGGTTGCAGTTCCTGCTGACCTTCTTCTCTGCTGTTTCCTGAACTGACTGATCGCTGTTGGTTCCTTTCATCTCCTCGCCTGCCTCCTGTGATCCTGGCAACCTTCTGCTTGGTCGCGTCGGCAACATTGCTTGTTAGTCCCAGCGTGCGGACGCTGGTTTGCTCCAAAGCCGTGCGGCTACACAATTCACTTGTTACTCCAGTGTGCGGACACTGGTTTGCTCCAAAGCCTTGCGGCTATACGATTCCCTGTTGGTCCAGTGTGCAGACACTGGTTTGCTCCAAAGCTTTGCGGCTGTACGATTCCCTGTTGGTGCAGTGTGCGGACACTGGTTTGCTCCAAAGCCTATCGGCTACACTACTCAGTGGTTGGTCCCAGCGTGCGGACGCTGGTTTGCTCCAAAGCCTTGCGGCTATACGATTCACTTGTTACTCCAGTGTGCGGACACTGGTTTGCTCCAAAGCCTATCGGCTACACTATTCAGTGGTTGGTCCCAGCGTGCGGACGCTGGTTTGCTCCAAAGCCTTGCGGCTATACGATTCCCTGTTGGTCCAGTGTGCGGACACTGGTTTGCTCCAAAGCCTATCGGCTACACTACTCAGTGGTTGGTCCCAGCGTGCGGACGCTGGTTTGCTCCAAAGCCTTGTGGCTATACGATTCACTTGTTACTCCAGTGTGCGGACACTGGTTTGCTCCAAAGCCTTGCGGCTATACGATTCCCTGTTGGTCCAGTGTGCAGACACTGGTTTGCTCCAAAGCTTTGCGGCTGTACGATTCCCTGTTGGTGCAGTGTGCGGACACTGGTTTGCTCCAAAGCCTATCGGCTACACTACTCAGTGGTTGGTCCCAGCGTGCGGACGCTGGTTTGCTCCAAAGCCTTGCGGCTATACGATTCACTTGTTACTCCAGTGTGCGGACACTGGTTTGCTCCAAAGCCTATCGGCTATACGATTCAGTAGCTGGTCCCAGCATACGGACGCTGGGTTGCTCCAAAGCCTTGCGGCTATCCGATGCAATTGTTAGTCCAGTGTGAGGACACTGGTTTGCTCCTAAGCCTATACGATTCCTCTGTTGGTCCCAGTGTGCGGACACTGGGTTGCTTACGATCCTGTCACTCTGTCATTATCATCCGACAGCTATTGATACCTCTGGGCTGTCTTGCCCGGTATTGGTAAGGCCGGTAGAACCTTGCTTCACGTTGCCCTTGAGGTTGCCTTACCCGGTATTGGCAAGGCCGGTAGAGCCTATATCGAGGGTTGTTGGGCTGCCTTGCCCGGTATTGGTAAGGCCGGTAGAACCTTTTGCCACATTCCATCTGAGGTTGCCTTACCCGGTATTGGCAGGGCCGGTAGAGCCTACACTGTGTACTTATTGGGGCTGCCTTGCCCGGTATTTAGGTAAGGCCGGTAGAACCTTGACGCTATTCCATCTGCAGGTTGCCTTACCCGGTATTGGCAAGGCCGGTAGAGCCTATTATTCCATTATCTCAGACTGTCCTGTCCGGTATATTGACAGGACCGGTAGAGTCTGCATACTGTCTTTGCTATTTACTCATGATATATATATGTATGTGATTGCCTTTCTAGTGATCATTTTAATTATTTCAATAAAATTAAGTTTTTACCTAAACCTTGTGTCTGAGAGTCATAACAAACCGTGACATACTCACTCACATCATGACATATCACTGTCATTCCAGCGCCTCCTTTTCTTTGTCATCCAAGTGCTTATAGTGATAGCACACACTAGGAGCCTCTGCTGCCTTAATTTTGCTAAATAAATCACTGCAGCCTAACGCTCTCTCCTTCTAGCTGCTTGTTTTGTGTTTCACTTCCTGGCAACGTCACGATTTTGGAGCAAAAACTCAAAGTATATGTAAGTGAAGGGGCAAAAAGTTTGTATCCATTGAAAAAATTGCAAAACTATTTGGCAATAGATGAAAACTAAAACAAAAGGCACCTTTCGCTCTCCCCTACTCTCCAGCAAGTATAGGGTTCAATACTGGAAAAGTACTGAGATATTTAAACTGATGAAGTGATCCTAAGATTGCATGTAATTGTGGCCAGCACAACTGAGACACCCCTTGATATTTGGCGCTCTAGGCATTTTCCTAATTTGCCTAATAGAAAATCCAGAGCTGTATATACTGGTTCTTGTCACAGAAAATCCCATCAAACCTCTTAAAGCCTTGCATGCTACGCTACTGAGATCTCTTTAGCATCCAAAAGGATAAATATGCTGTGCAGTTAGAGGGTATACAAAACTGTTATAATATAGAATCTGAACATTATAACAGGATAAAAATGGACAAATAAGCCAGCAATCATAAACCAAGAGTGGGTGTGTGATGAAGTATCAGGATCATGCTGGCCCTACCCATAACTCAGCAATGTAGGAGGGGCCAACACAGATCAGACTCCTCTCACAATTAGGCATCCCAGGCTGTCTCTGACAAATAAGATATCCAGCCCTTGCAGTTACATAATTAGAAATCACTGAACGGGAGCGGGTAACTGCCACAGACAGCTATTAAAGACAGCTATTAACATAAGACATATTTGGCAGTACATACAAAAGGAAAGATGAGTAATTCTAGAGCAATCCAGCTGCACCATAGGGGACAAATACAAATACCCCAAGTTCTCATTGATTTAATTAGGGTTTGAAACCCGCTTTATGCTAGAAAGGTCTTGAACACATAGCAAAGAAATTTGTTCCTAGCATTGACGTTTAAATGACTGGTTTAAATCAAGGGTCATTTTTAGTTCTACCGCATGGTGCAGCTGGTTTGCCCCAGCATTGCTCCTCTTTTCTTTGGTCCATAAGTCCCAGACACAATTAACATAGGAATGTGAATGGAGTAATCATAATTGAAAGAGAATTTCTAGCATTTGGCACTGTGTCCATAATAACTAATCAATATGAACAACATTTCATGTGGCAGATGTATCAGACTGTTAGAAGGGAACCTAGATCTAGACCAAAGAAGTGGCAAAATGTGTCTCCCTACCTGTAGCTGGACTACAGCTCCCATCATACAATTGGCCGGCTGAAGATGACGGAAATTGTAGTTAACCAGCTGGAGAGCAACATGTTTCTGACATCTAAACCAAAGTAAGTTGGTTTAAGAAACACCAAATGTTATATAATCTGGAAATAATGAAAGTAGGTAGGCAGGCATTTATAGATTTTGATATTAAGCATATATCACTTGAATAATGTTGTTTTTCTAGTCTTTAAGTAAAAAAATAGAATGAAGCATTTTTCTATGTCTGTATTTCTCCTCAACATACCAATCATTCTGAAGTGAATTTCAAATGCAGCATTGAGTAAAAATTAAAGCTTACTCCCTGAAGACTGGGTAGGAGTTTTCTATGCAGCCATTATTTCAGGCCTTATCTCCTTTAGTAACCTGCCTGGTCCCCATCACTATGCAAGGACAAGAGCAATTTCCGGCCTTGCCTGGGCTCTGTAACACATCAGGCCTTAACAGAGGAGATACTATGCCTTTTCTCCCACTCCTCATCCAGATAACGCTGGGATAAGAGGTTTCTTTGTGTTTTTTAGGTTTGTTTGGTCTGGGACTTAAATGTCAATTCATGTCATCTGTTTGTAATCTTACAAGTGCATTAACTCATTGGACGTCCCATATACTGATATCTTGTAACGCATTTGGCATCAGCAGATTCAGTTATTAAATGATGTGAAATAAATGTGAAATGTAAGGTGCTAACATATAGTAAGAGCAAAAGGAGGATATCCATTATTCAGCTGTCAGAAATATGTATAGATGCATACTGATATATGTGTGTATATATATATATATACATATATATATATATATATATATATATATATATATATATATATATATATATATTACTGGGAGGTAACAACTTCATTGTCTGAAAATGCATACATGAACAACATGGACTTTTTGTCTGTAGTATTTTTCATTCTGTTAAAGAATATTTTTGTGAGATGTTTACTAAAAGCAAACAAAAATGGAGATAGATAAGTATAAGCAACTGCAGGTACAATGCAAAAAAATAGAATATAGACATAACTGGCTTCTGTATGAAGGACACCCAAAGAGGTAAATCTGATTAAAATAAATAGCAGTTCATTAAAATAATTAGGAATTAAAAAGGTGAAGCTAAAGGGAATATATTTAGTATAATGAATAAAGAGTGATTTAAATTAAAAGAATATAGCTATGACCTTAAAAGTGCTTTAGCAGAATATAATGCACTTAAATGAGAAGAGGCAGCAAATAAAATGATGGATAAGTTAAAATATTGTTTAGATCAACAAATTAAAAAGTGTTATGTGAAAGTAACAAATGCGTATACATTTTTATACAACTCAATAGATAAATATTTGTACAGTCTTAATGTATTGCGTATAAACAATCAACGATATACTTACACTATACAGCAAATATATGAAAGTGGAATAAATTAAATGAAATAGCGCCCTGCAGATGTAATGGAATCCCATAAAGATGAATGAATCCCAAAACGATTTATGCTCACGGATTTTGGAATACAGTCATCATCATTCATGTAAAAGAGTCAAATACAAAAACACACAATGTGATCTGTTATAATCAGTATATTCAACATTCATATGAGATCCTGTAAAATAGGAGATAATATTCCATGATGTTTTTCAAACAGGATTTTTATAGAAGGCATCACTGATTCTAATTTCTAAGAAATGTACATGTCAGTACAAGCACAAGCACAACAAGTTTAATCACAGTAGGGGAATTTTAATAGCCTCCCCCTACTCTGTATTTATATATCACACAATAGTATACAGCAGAATGATGGTACACTTACAAATGGAGCAGTAACCTGTCTGATCTCTCAGAAACAGGATATATAGCAGACGAAGAATGTAGCCCACTCTGTCAACCTTAGGAATCAAACAGACCCTTCACATTCAGTACAAACTGAGAAATTACTTATAACAGTTCAAATGAGAGTTTTGAGAAAGTTTCATTAGACATTTTTGTGCTGAAAGTACTAATTTTATTTTAAATGAAGTTACAGGTATGGCATTTGTCTGAGCCATATCTGTAACTCCCTTTAAACTTAAAAATTTGAAGAGTTTTTTTTCACAATTTTCTTATCATTTTGGAATTTTACTTTGCTAGAAACCATATTCGTTTTTATTGTCCTAACTCTTCTAAAGGTGACCCTTGGAGTGACAGAAATATACATAGGATCATTAAAGGGATAGTAATATTTCATAATAAAAGCAGCTCTAATTAATCATCATAGTATTTGGGCCTTGGAGGGTGTTATTTCAATTCTGTCAGAGTTGTAGTTCAAGAGTAATTGAATGATAAAGTTTCCCCTTTTACTGATATAACACTGCTCAGCTCAGAACAGCAGGGTGTGTCCAGGTAGATTGCAGAGAGGGCCAATCTTCGATTAAGGTAAGGGAAAAAGCTGAAAAACCTGTCAAGGGGGACAGGATTTTAATTGTTCTCACAGTAAGAAGTTTGTTCCTTGCTGTGAGCTGTCTTGTCTATGGACCAGATTCCACATCTGAGGGGAGGTGGCTTACACTAGGTAAAAGGGGCGGGAGGGGTAAACTTTATCATTCAGTCACTCTTGAACTACAACTCTGACAGTATTGAAATAACACTCTGTATGGCTCAAATACTATGAAGATTAATTGGAGCTGCTGTTTTTATGAAACATTACTATCCCTGTAAGTAGGATTTTCCAGTGATGCTGGATAATTTCTCTGACACTTACCAATTCACAATGTATTTTGTAGTAAACAAAGACATCCTGGTATATGAGAGATCATAAACAAGAACATTTTGGGAGTAACATAAGTTCCCTATTGTTTGCTCTAGTCCTGCAATAAAATGATCTTACCAATGTATCTAGATAATGTTTTTAATTAAGTTTTTGACTGAAGTGCTGACTGGTTATCATATGATCTCCAGGTTAGTACAATTTATGTGAATTCTCCCGAAATGGCTGTAGGGAATGTATGTTCTCCATTCATTGCAATGTCCACTTCTAAAATCAAGGTAACTGTTAGTGTTCAACTATATAATGAATGTGAATATTTCAACTAGTCTATAAATCCTCCTCTCTAATATCACATCCAGATTTTTGTTTTGTAGTGGTATTCATTTTATAACTAACACTAATTATCCGGTCTGGAAAGTCCTGCTCTGATGTTATCTGCAGTTCTGTCTGTTTACACACCCTCTCCATTCACTCCAGCCCTGCTATTGCCTGTCTTCCAGTCTATATCAAGTAGCCTTACAGACACTTCAGAGCACCTGTATAGTGTCTTACTGACTAATGTTCCAGTGCTCAGATTCCTGATTCATGTGTATGACCTTGGCTTTGAATTCTAACCACACTTGTTTGCCGCCTGTCTTGACATCTGCTTCGCTCCAGACCTGATTCTGTTTGCTGATTAGGATCTTGTGCTCACCTGTGTGAGCTACTTGCTGTTGACAGCGCTCCCTAGCTTTGCTCTGTAGCTTTACTCTCAAGCAGCTCTCAGTAGCAGCAGGCTTGAGAGCTAGTTTTGTGTGCCAGCCCATGTCCACCTATGTTTCATCTGCAAGTAAGTTGTATCTTATATTTCCTTCCTCCAAGTGCTTAGTGACTGTAATTATTTGTGGTTTCTGCATCTTTTCAACATGTTGGAATTAAGGTGATTATTGAATGTGTTAAAGCGGAACCAGCACCCCTGTTAAACTTTGGCCCAAATAATTACCCATCTGGCGACTAGCTGCTCAGTAGTGTTAGTCACCAGAATTATAACCTGTTTATTGAGAATTCTATACTGATCCTGGACTGACATCCTAGTGACATCTGCGCTTCTGCACTGTCAGTCCCTTTTGGTGCCAAACGGCTGATAGCAACTCCTCCTACAGCAGGCTGGGACTAAAAGTGCAGGAACGCAGACGTCACTATGGAAAGATGTCTGCACTGTTTCCTGGCTGTCAGTCTGGGAGCAGTATAGATTTCTCAATAACCAAGTAATAATTCTGGCGACTAGCACTACTGAGCAACTAGTCGCCAGATGGGTAATTATTTGGGCCAACGTTTAACAGGTGTTTTAGTTTCAATTTAATATCCACTGGGTTACCATTACAGATGACAATAATATAATCTAAATATCAGTGGCATAGCACCAGATTCACTCTAAAGGGGTAGTTCTCCCAAATCATCTCTTCTTCAAACCACCCATAAGAAAGATTTACATAGCTTGGCATAAACTGGGTGTCCATATACCCTTGGTCTGGAGAAATAAGTGGTTACTGAATGTAAAAAAAGAAATTGTGAAAATAAATTGTATAGACTGTAGCAAGAAATCAGTTTCTCTTAGGGCCATCAAATGATCCTTTTTCAAGAGAAATGTTAGCACCTGGAAGCCTAATGTGTGCTTTGTATTATTTACATCAAAGGTGACCCAGCTATAATCAAACTGCAATGTAATTTCTCTACAGGTATTAAAAGGTGCATATTGTAATTGTAGTATCATTTTAGATTTTGAACATGATTTTGCAAAAAATGGCCAATAAAATTAAATAAATTAGAGGTTTATATTTAATTATGAACACATTCCTTAAATAATCAGGCAGTCCGGCGGGTTATATACATTTTTTTTAACAATTTTAGGAAGGGGATAGTAGTGGGCCTCCTACAGGTGCTCAACATATAATAAATCTCTTTCGCTCTTAGATAGAATGCCCCTGAAATGGTAAACATCAACTAATCTGCATACAAATATTTCATAAAAGGCTGGGATGGGTCCCCATACAGATCACAATAGTATTTGGGATCCAAAAGGATCCTGTTTGCCTCTCCCTGATAATCTCTTACAACCTTGATGACAGCTGCCTCGCTTGTCTGCTTCATTGATTATAATATCATGATTTGTTTATAAATGCTTAATCACTTCATATAGATTGGGTTTTGCCATAGGGCAGGATGATAAAGCACTATTCAAAACTACAATGTCATCTTTCCATTTCTCTTTGCAAAACCTTCTTTTGAGACAGTAGCAATTTCCCTGATTTTGATGGTAGTAATTTTTCCTGTGTTGGTGATTTATTGGAAAGGTTATTTTCTATGTTAGCAGGATTCTGGTTATGTCCTAAAAAAGACTGAGCTTTAGCTATTGTATACGTCAAATATTAGTTTAGTTCAATTACCAAAATTGTTATTAACTCGTCTTTATGGTCTATATTTTTAAAATTTAATTGGTTGAGAATTTGAAGTGCATCCTCTTTTTCACTAGTTTCCTCTATTGTCTCTAATGTTGTTTCTCCAAGACATTGTAGGGTTAATTGTCTTTGGAGTCCTAATTTGCTCTGCACTATTGTTTCTCCTAGGGATTCCATTATTCTGACTAGTACTTTGTCCTGTTGTTCTCTGTACTGAAGTTTGTTGTGCTTGAGCAGCATTCTCTTCTATTAAGTTGGCATTTCATAATTTCTGTTTGCTTTATTTTCTACACTGGAGTCATTAGAACTGCATTTGTCTTTAACTTACCTACTTTCTTTTCTTTATAGAACTCTCTGTCCCTAAAGTTTTGTTCTTTTTGAGTATGGTTTCATTTTCTAAATTACTAATTACCAAAATTGGTGTTTACTCTGTCATCTAATTGTTTTAAATTAGAGGCATGGGAGAAGGATTGTAAATCTTTATGAATTTCATCTGTTTTGATGGAAAGTGATTCTAATTTGAGATATCTTTGTTTAATGATCATACATATGAGCTGAAAGAAAGAATCATCTAATATGTTGCTCTATCTCTCCATGAATTCTTCAACATCTTGAAAAGAGGACTCTGAGACATTCCATAATCGAAGAGAAGACTTTGTCAATTTTACATTTCACAGGGGTAATGACAGGCATTCTAAATGCACTCGCCTTGGATTTAAAATGTGTGTACCTTAAGCATTGAAGGACTATAACTATATCAGAGTTGTCCAATTTGTGGGCTGCATGTGGCCTACTGTTGCATGTATTGCAGCCTGATGCATTTTGGATCATGTGATTGGTAGTGTGATGGGTCTAGGTGTATGTTAGCCCACTTGACCAGGAAGGGAAATAAAGGCACCGTGCCTGCATACCAGAAGTAGTCATGCATAGGAGGTGGCAGGCATCGACTTGTGTCTCTGACAACAACCATACAATGCTCTATTGAGCAAGTGCAAAGGTGGACTTATCTTTAGGGATGGGCAAAAATTATTGGCTTAAATAATGGCACTTCCCACATGGCAAACAATTTCACTCGAAAAGTGCAATTTTTCCGCTTTTTTTCGCCTAGCTCATTCCATTGAAAACAATGGGAACAATGAATTTACACACAACACATAGCAAATATTATTTTATTTCCCAAAGACATAGTATTATTATTAGTAGTCTTATTCTTAATTTATATAGCATCAACTAATTCCGCAGTGCTGTAAATTAGGAATAGACATACAGAGGTATTAAATAATACAATCAAATGTGGAGAACAGAAGGATCAGAGGGCCCTGCTCATGAGAGCTTACAGTCTAGAGATAAAAGGGGCATGAGGGTGCCTGTGTTGGTGGAGTGTGGAGAAAGAATTGGAAACAGGGAATGTTTTTTGGAGGGGTTTGTTTAGTGGGATTGGGGGGCAGTTAAAAAAAATAAATCCTAAATACAATTAAAAATACCCCATAAGTCATGGTATAAAAGGGGTCTGAGGAGGGTGCCTGTGTTGGTGGGTGGAGTCTTTTGTAGAGGATGATTTGTAAGATTTGTTGTTAGAGGCCCAATCCCTGATGAAACATTGATTTGTAGGACTTAGGCTTTTTTTTTTTTAAAGCACAAGCCCTGAGAAAAAAAAATGCCTTACTGGCCTAGAGCCGGCAGCTTAAGTTGTGCTAGCCAGCGGCCACTGGCCATTTTCAAATGCCCTGATATAGATGCGGAATTTGTGACTGCTGTTCTTGCTGCTGCTGATAAGTTGTTTAAGCAGCAGGATGATTAGGCAGCTCAAAGGGAATGGGATCAACAACAGCAGTAACATGGGTGATGGATGATGAAGGTTTCACTTGCCAGAATTAGCTCCAATGAGGCAGTTGGCTAATAATTCTTCTCCACCTGCCCCTCCACCAAAATTATGGATGCGTTGTTACTAGAATATAAATTTTTCCCTTGAGAGCAGGAACTGTGCCTCTCATCAGCAAATGCAATGTGTACAGTGTGTGTGGCAATTAACACTTGGCACAACTCTATCCAAACACCATGACACCAGAAACCAAGTACTGCTGCTGTCACTATGCCCCTTGTCCACACCCCGCTAATGAAACACGACACCTTGCTGATGGTTTAATAGTAATGATGAACTCTCCCTGCCACCATCTTAGCATATTCTGCGGGATGGAATCTCCTCAGATGCCGCTTCATGCACTGCTTGCAATTCTCCTCCACCACACTGCCATGTGTGGTCAGTGCACCACACATTGTGCAATGGGTGAACATGAACTGCCACATCCTAATATCTGCAGAGTGGCTATCATTTGGTGGGGGAGATAATGATGAACGAGGTGGATTGGCAGAAGTAGCCATAATTGCGAAACGATCATCGGGTTTCTGAACACAGACTATGTGTATCAGCAATGCTACAATCCTGATAGAGTTTGATAGATTGGAATGATTCTATATTTCTATACTTTGTTTCTCTCTACCTGTCATTTTTTGGCCTATATTGATTACTCACCCAGCGGGTCCTTTACCCAATGATTTTTGTGGACTGACTGCTGGGATAGTTTGTGCGAGTTTCTCGCTATTTTTGGGTGATCACCTTTTGCGGCCGCCTCTCCACTGTCCTTTGCTCTTACTATTAGCATATAGAGAGGTAGGTAGGATTGAAGTTGCCTTCCTATATCAATATACTAGGATAAGGTCTGCTATATATGAAGGCAGTGTAAGAGGTGTCAGTAACTTGGATATCTTGTCCCCCGCTGACAGTGTACAGGTCAGTGTGGAGGATTGGATGACCGATTAATGATTATTAGAAGTGTTGAAGTATAGTGATATTGTCGTTACTGGACGGTTAGGAGAGTGAAAACTCCCTGTCCAGTTAATGTTAAGGAAGGTATAACTGTTGTTATGCCTTCTGCTTTAAATATTTTATGTTAGGCAGGGAGAAGGATTGGAACGTCTCACTACAGACGACTCAGTAACGATCTAAAAATTAGGATTGCAGTTTTTGTTTTTAATTCGCTAGTTTTTTTAAAAGGGAATATTAAAGGTTATATTTAATTTATTTTTATTTTCTTTACCCCTATGATTTAACCCTTGAGTTTGTCCCTATGTCCCGTTAATGTAGGAGGCTGATATGGTGCTGCTATGAGAATTTTCTTTTCTCTTTTTTCTTTTTTCGGATTTATCTATATATATTTTCTCTAGCACAATCCACTTATTCGTAAGAATAACTTATAATCACCATTAAGATAGTGGTGCACTGAATATATATCTTCAGAAGATGTAGAAACCCTACAGGAAGAAGATGATGGTGAGCTAGCTGTTTCGCTCATCATCTAACTTCCAGACTCTGGCTGGGTTGCTCTATGCTTCCTCCTTTTTGATCTCATCCAATCCTCTTGTTGCCTTTTGGGAGACTCAGGGGGTACAGCAACAGCAGTGCTTGATTTCTGTGGTGAGTGTTTGGCTTCAACATGTTTGAAATAAATGTCATGGTGTCTGTGTTTCATGTGTGTTCCCTCCTTTCCCCTTCTCACTGACTTGTCACAAATTGTGCAAAGTGCCATTATTGATGACTGCACTGTTCCTGCTCCAAGAGAAAAATAGTCGCACATGACTTCAGGGGGAAGGAAAAGGTGGAGAAGAATAGCCTCTTTCTTCTTCTCCTCCACATTCCCCTACACTGTCTGGGGCAGAGAATGATGTTGCTGCTGTTGCTTCTACTGCCTCAGAATCAGCACTGCAACTAGGACCAGGAGTATTGCTGCTGCTGGCAAGTGGAACCTGTTCTAGTCCCGCATCAGTTATTGATCCCATTCCCACTGTGTCCACTGTGGTCTGTGGCACACTAGCCTGATCCTCAGCATCCTGCTGCCCTTGCAACTCAGCAGCAGCAAGAATAAGAGCAGTTGCAAATTCCACAAATTCCAAAAGCTCACTGCTGATGGTGATGATGCCTATCCCTTTCTCCCATTCCGTCTCAATTTGGGCTAAAAAGGCCATCAATGTCTCTTCCACCTCAGCTTCTCCACCATCATCATCATCACCACCACCGCTCCCTCCATGCTGCTGCTGCTCTTTTACAGATATCTCACTGCAGGTTGGAGGAGATGAGAAGAAATGTGACAGAGGGTCCCCTAATGTGATACTTGTCATTTCTTGGTGACCTGAAGAAGGCAAACTGGCAGCACTATCAGCAGGCCCCGGCAGCTGATCTGTGCTCTTGGTGGTGGTGGTGGTATTATTGCTGCTAGATAACAATTCTGCCTTCTTCAGGCTCATGATCCACATGGACAATGCCGTGGGGGGAACAGGACTCTGATGGTCAGAGTAATGGTGTGGGCTCACTTGACCATTAGTCTGGACACTCTTAATTGCTTCCCCTACCACTCCCCTAACACTATTCCCACCGGCTACTTCACCATTATTGTTACCACTACTAACACCAATCACATCAATTTTAGGCCCCGAGTCTTTCTCCTCACAATCACTAGTAATATAATGATTACCTCCTCCTTCATTCCTAACACTTACAAGCTTCTGTACCTTCTTAGTAGTAGCAGCAGGCACAGCACTTGTGGTAGCACATCTGGCAGCAGGCACAGTACTAGTGGCAGCAGGGGCACACTGGCTGTAGGCACAGCACTGGTGGCAGCATGGACAGCACATCTGACAGCAGGCACAGCAATGGTGGCAGCAGAGGCAGCAGGCACAGCATCAGCAATGGTGTTAGCAGGGGCAGCTGACCTCTCCTGCTCTCAGTGCTAGCCTCTTCCTCCTCCCTTGACATTAACATCCCCAAGATCCCTAGGAGTGATTTAGGGGGATTGGCCAGCATTGGTTCTGTAGTGCTCACTTCCTTCTCAGACTCAGTGGACACATAAGGATCCTTCTATTTCCTTCTTCTATTAGTTTTAAATCTTTTCATAGTGATAGCAGTCACTATGAGCCTCTCCTGCCTCAATTTTGCCTCAGATCACAACAGAACAAATAAGCACGTCTACCTCGGTCTGTAGCTGCTTCTATTGTCTTTCACTTGCTGGAATAACGAACAAAATGTAAATCAATGAGCTTAAAATAATAATAGATAATGCTGATATTTAACTGTTTTTAGTTATGTGGCACGCGGCAAAGGACATTTTATTAATTTTGGCTCTCAGACAGAAAAGGTTGGACATCCTAGCTCTATATAACAGTTATTGAGTCTGAGATTATGATATCAAATACCTATTTGGGTATTATGTACGTAGAGTTATGTGTATGCATTGATTGATATTATGTTTTTCTTAAGTCATTTATTAGCTCATAACTGTATTTTGCAACCTTCATTATCAAGGTTCTATCACAGTATCCCTAGGTTGTCTAGTGCTCCTATGTAGTGATGAGCGAGCATGCTCGGCCGAAGCTCGGTTCGGCTCGAGCATCACTCTGCTCGGCACATGGCGGTACTCGTACGAGTACCGCATGTGCTCGCCTGCCATGTTCGGGTCTCCTCCCCGCACGTTTCGCGGCTGCTGCGCAGCCAATAAACGTGCGGGGAGGCTCTGACATCAGTGTAATGCCAGCAGCCATGTTGGCTGCTGGCATTACACTGATTGGCTGGCCAGAACCCGTGATCGGGTGCTGTATAGCACCTGACCAGCGAGTTCGGCTCAGTCTTAGCCAGGGAGAGATGAGGATAGGAAGGGAAAGTCAGTGTAGGGAGAAGAAAAGTGTTGGAACAACATATAAAGACCCAAAAGTCCTTTTTAGGACTGTTGTGTGTGGGGGCAGCAGTTATATTTTGTTTGGGGGGGCACAGATTTAAAAAAAAAAACGTCACATATTCCGTTCACTGTGCCTAGCCGCAGATTAGCAGCACATTCTGTTTAGTGTGCAAAGTTGCAGATTAGCAGCACATTCTGTTTAGTGTGCAAAGTTGCAGATTAGCAGCACATTCTTTTTAGTGTGCAAAGTTGCAGATTAGCAGCACATTATGTTTAGTGTGCAAAGTTGCAGATTAGCAGAACATTCTGTTTAGTGTGGAAAGTGTAAAAAATAAAAGTCACATATTCCGTTCACTGTGCCTAGCCGCAGATTAGCAGCACATTCTGTTTAGTGTGCAAAGTTGCAGATCAGCAGCACATTCTGTTTAGTGTGCAAAGTGTAAAAAATAAACATCACATATTCCGTTCACTGTGCCTAGCCGCAGATTAGCAGCACATTCTGTTTAGTGTGCAAAGTTGCAGATCAGCAGCACATTCTGTTTAGTGTGGAAACTGTAAAAAATAAACGTCACATATTCCGTTCACTGTGCCTAGCCGCAGATTAGCAGCACATTCTGTTTAGTGTGCAAAGTTGCAGATCAGCAGCACATTCTGTTTAGTGTGAAAAGTGTAAAAAATAAACGTCACATATTCCTTTCACTGTGCCTAGCCGCAGATTAGCAGCACATTCTGTTTAGTGTGCAAAGTTGCAGATCAGCAGCACATTCTGTTTAGTGTGCAAAGTGTAAAAAATAAACGTCACATATTCCTTTCACTGTGCCTAGCCGCAGATTAGCAGCACATTCTGTTTAGTGTGCAAAGTTGCAGATTAGCAGCACATTCTGTTTAGTGTGCAAAGTGTAAAAAATAAACGTCACATATTCCTTTCACTGTGCCTAGCCGCAGATTAGCAGCACATTCTGTTTAGTGTGCAAAGTTGCAGATTAGCAGCACATTCTGTTTAGTGTGCAAAGTGTAAAAAATAAACGTCACATATTCCGTTCACTGTGCCTAGCCGCAGATTAGCAGCACATTCTGTTTGGTGTGCAAAGTTGCAGATTAGCAGCACATTCTGTTTAGTGTGGAAAGTGTAAAAAATAAACGTCACATATTCCTTTCACTGTGCCTAGCCGCAGATTAGCAGCACATTCTGTTTAGTGTGCAAAGTTGCAGATTAGCAGCACATTCTGTTTAGTGTGCAAAGTGTAAAAAATAAACGTCACATATTCCTTTCACTGTGCCTAGCCACAGATTAGCAGCACATTCTGTTTAGTGTGCAAAGTTGCAGATTAGCAGTACATTGTGTTTAGTGTGGAAAGTGTAAAAAATAAACGTCACATATTCCTTTCACTGTGCCTAGCCGCAGATTAGCAGCACATTCTGTTTAGTGTGCAAAGTTGCAGATTAGCAGCACATTCTGTTTAGTGTGCAAAGTGTAAAAATAAACGTCACATATTCCGTTCACTGTGCCTAGCCGCAGATTAGCAGCACATTCTGTTTAGTGTGCAAAGTTGCAGATTAGCAGCACATTCTGTTTAGTGTGGAAAGTGTAAAAAATAAACGTCACATATTCCTTTCACTGTGCCTAGCCGCAGATTTGCAGCACATTCTGTTTAGTGTGGAAAGTGTAAAAAATAAACGTCACATATTCCGTTCACTGTGCCTAGCCGCAGATTAGCAGCACATTCTGTTTAGTGTGCAAAGTTGCAGATTAGCAGCACATTCTGTTTAGTGTGCAAAGTTGCAGATTAGCAGCACATATTCCGTGTAATATGAAGAAGGCGGGTAAAAAGGGACGGGGAAGTGGACGTGATCCTGATAGTTCAGGGCGCGGGTCAGGACGCGTAGAAACTGTGCCTGGTGCCAGAGCACAAGAAAGAAAGACATCCACCATACCTAGCTTCATGTCTCAGTTTACAGGGCGTCTCAGGACATCACTCTCGAGGTCAGACCACTGCGAACAGGTGGTCGGTTGGATTTCAGGTGATACTGCTTCCAGTCGGTTAAGCACCACCCTGTCTTCCACCAAGTCCACTCTCAGTAGCCAAGAGTCTGGTCAACATAATCCTCACCCTGATCATCCTTCCTCCCACCATAGAGGGTCTGGCCAAAGAAGTGATCCCACACTGGGATATAGTGAGGAGCTCGTCTCATCACCAATCCTTCATTTGAACCTCTCTCCAAGCACGCTTGCAGAGGAACATGAGATCTTGTGCCCTGATTCACAACCTCTAGAGGGTACCCAATCACAAGAAGATGACAGAGGGGAACGGCATTTAAGGTCAAAGGAAGTGGATGATGATGATGAGACACAGTTGCCATCAAATCAACCACTATTACTGTCTCAAGACCTTGATGAGGAGGATGATACACAGTTGTCAATGACTGAGTATGTGGTGGGATCAAGAAATGAGGAGGATGATCAGAGTGAGGAAGTGGAGGAGGACTTGGTGGACGATAAGGTGACTGACCCCACCTGGGAAGGTGGAGAGCCGAGCGATGACAGCAGTCCTGAGGGTGAGCCATCTGCAGCACCGCAACAGGCTGGAAGAGGCAGTGGTGTGGCTAAAGAAAGAAGGCGGACCGCACCAAACCGGCCCGCAAATGTTCCACGGAGCACCCCCTTGCGTAAATCTCCCTTGCCAAGGGCTAGGTGTTCCGCGGTATGGCGTTTTTTTAAGGAAAGTGCGGACGACAAAAAAATTGTAGTTTGCAACCTGTGCCACACCAGAATGAGCCGAGGCATGAACACTAGAAACCTCACCACCACCAGCATGATCTGACACATGGCATCCAAGCACCGTAATAAGTGGGAGGAACGCCAGGATCGCCAATCTGTGTCTGCAGGCCACACCACTGCCTCCTCTTTCCCTGTTTTCGGTGCCGGCCAATCGCCTGTCGAAGGCGCAGGCCCGCATACCTCCCGCCCTGCACCTGTACCATCTGAAGCACCATCAGCGACCACATCCACTTCCCTGTCCCAGCGCAGCGTCCAAATGTCGTTACCCCAGGCATTTGAGCGCAAGCAAAAATACCCAGCCACCCACCCACAGGCCATAGCACTAACCTCACACCTTTCCAAATTACTGGCCATCGAAATGCTGCCATTTAGGCTTGTGGAGACTGAGTCCTTCCGCAGCCTGATGGCAGCAGCTGTCCCTCGGTACGCAGTCCGCAGCCGCCACTACTTTCCCGGTGTGCCGTCCCCACATTACACCACCATGTGTCCCGTAACATCACCCGTGCCCTGACCAACGCAGTTACTGGGAAGGTCCACTTAACGACTGACACATGGACAAGTGCTTGTGGCCAGGGATGCTACATTTCCCTGACGGCACACTGGGTGAATGTCGTGGAGGCTGGGAGCGACTCGGACCCTGGGATGGTACAGGTGCTACCCACGCCGAGGATTGCGGGCCCTACCTCCATCAGGGTTTCCACCAGCACCTACGTTATTGGCTCCTCCTCCTCCTCCTCCGTTTCCACCTCCGAATTCTCTGCGCGCAGCGCCACTCACCCATCAGCCGGTAGCTGGAAGCAGTTTAGCACTGCAGTGGGGAAGCGTCAACAGGCCGTGCTGAAGCTGATCTGCCTTGGGGACAAACAGCACACGGCCTCAGAGCTGTTGCAGGGGATTAGTCACCAGACCGAGCAGTGGCTCTCGCCACTGAACCTGCAACCAGGCATGGTTGTGTGTGATAATGGGCGTAACTTGGTGGCGGCTTTGGAGCTCGGCAAGCTCACACACGTATCATGCCTAGCGCATGTATTTAATTTAGTGGTTCAGCGATTTCTAAAAACCTACCCCAATTTGCATGATCTCTTGACCAAGGTGCACCTGTACCATCTGAAGCACCATCAGCGACCACATCCACTTCCCTGTCCCAGCGCAGCGTCCAAATGTCGTTACCCCAGGCATTTGAGCGCAAGCAAAAATACCCAGCCACCCACCCACAGGCCATAGCACTAACCTCACACCTTTCCAAATTACTGGCCATCGAAATGCTGCCATTTAGGCTTGTGGAGACTGAGTCCTTCCGCAGCCTGATGGCAGCAGCTGTCCCTCGGTACGCAGTCCGCAGCCGCCACTACTTTTCCCGGTGTGCCGTCCCCACATTACACCACCATGTGTCCCGTAACATCACCCGTGCCCTGACCAACGCAGTTACTGGGAAGGTCCACTTAACGACTGACACATGGACAAGTGCTTGTGGCCAGGGATGCTACATTTCCCTGACGGCACACTGGGTGAATGTCGTGGAGGCTGGGAGCGACTCGGACCCTGGGATGGCACAGGTGCTACCCACGCCGAGGATTGCGGGCCCTACCTCCATCAGGGTTTCCACCAGCACCTACGTTATTGGCTCCTCCTCCTCCTCCTCCGTTTCCACCTCCGAATTCTCTGCGCGCATCGCCACTCACCCATCAGCCGGTAGCTGGAAGCAGTTTAGCACTGCAGTGGGGAAGCGTCAACAGGCCGTGCTGAAGCTGATCTGCCTTGGGGACAAACAGCACACGGCCTCAGAGCTGTTGCAGGGGATTAGTCACCAGACCGAGCAGTGGCTCTCGCCACTGAACCTGCAACCAGGCATGGTTGTGTGTGATAATGGGCGTAACTTGGTGGCGGCTTTGGAGCTCGGCAAGCTCACACACGTATCATGCCTAGCGCATGTATTTAATTTAGTGGTTCAGCGATTTCTAAAAACCTACCCCAATTTGCATGATCTCTTGACCAAGGTGCGCCGCGTGTGTGCACATTTCCGTAAGTCATCAACAGCTTCAGCCGGCCTGTTGAAGCTGCAGCAGCGCTTACAATTGCCAGCTCACCGGCTGCTGTGTGACATGAGCACGCGCTGGAACTCCACCTTCCACACGTTGGCCCGGCTTTGTGAGCAGCAGAGGGCAGTAGTGGAGTACCAGCTGTTACACGGTCGTCGCCTCTCCGTTCAACTTCCTCTAATCAGAAGTGAGGAGTGGGAATGGATGTCAGACCTCTGTGAGGTTTTACGCAATTTTGAGGAATCGACACAGATGGTGAGCGGCGATAACGCTATTATCAGTGTAACCATCCCACTTCTGTGTCTACTGAAACGCTCGCTGCTCACAATTAAAACCGACGCTTTGCATGTGGAAGAGGTGGAAATGCGGGAGGAAGAGCTTACACAAGGTGATAGCCAGAGCACACTCACTTCGTCTTCTCAGCCACAATTGGAGGAGGCGGAGGAGGAGGAGGAGGAAGACACGGTTGCCTCCGCTACTGAGGGTAGCCATGGAACTTTAGTTCCATCTCTTCAGCGTGGGTGGGCAGAAGAGGAGGAAGAGGATGAGGAGATTGAGAGTCATCCTCCTGGTGAGGACAGCGAAATCTTGCACACAGGGCTGACTTTATGTTAGGCTGCCTTTCCCGTGACCCACGCGTTATACGCATTTTAGACAACACGGATTACTGGGTGTTCACCCTTCTGGACCCCCGCTACAAAGAGAATTTCTCATCTCTCATTCCTCCGGTGGAGAGGACAAGCAAAATGGTGCAATACCAGAAGGTTCTTGTCGAAAAATTGCTCCAAAATTTTCCATCTGACAACGCTGGCGGCAGAGTACGTGCTACCTTGGCCAACCGAGAAGGGGAGAAAAGGGGAGCACACAGCAGTTACGACAAAGGCAGGGCAACACTTTCCAAGGCGTGGGACACCTTCATGACACCCCGCCAGCACCCTCACCCTGATGCGCAGCCTAGTGTCACAAGGAGGGAAAAGTTTTGGAAGATGGTGAAGGAGTACGTAGCAGACCGCGTCAGCGTCCTCACTGATCCCTCTGTGCCTTACAACTACTGGGTGTCCAAGCTGGACACGTGGTATGAACTAGCACTCTACGCCTTGGAGGTGCTGGCCTGCCCTGCCGCCAGCGTTCTGTCTGAGCGGGTATTTAGTGCTGCTGGTGGCATCATAACAGATAAGCGTATCCGCCTTTCCACCGAAAATGCTGATAGGTTGACACTTATAAAAATGAACAAGGCCTGGATTTCCCCTGACTTCTCCACTCCACTGGAGGAAAGCCCCGGGTGAACATAAAGTGACTTTATATATGTTATTTACAATGATGGGAATACTCTGTATTCCTATTCACCCCTTCCACCCAAAAAACGGGTATATGGTTGACTCTCTTCCATATACCCTGTGATATAATTTTTATATAGGGCCAGCTCACCAGCGGGCCCTGTGATATCATTTTTATATAGGGCCAGCTCACCAGCGGGCCCTGTTTGACAACTTTTTGTATAGGTCAGCTCACCAGCGGGCCTTCTTATATAATGTTTTATTGGGTCAGCTCTCTAGCGGGCCCTCTCATATAATGTTTTATAGCGTCAGCTCACTAGCGGGCCTTCGCATATAATGTTTAGGATGGTCAGCTCCGCAGCAGACCCTCACCCATAATGTTTTAGATGGTCGGCTCAGCGCACGTTTCCCTCTTAATCATGGCCCCAGTTCAGAAAAATCGAGGAAATTTTTTGCAGAATTTGCCTCTGCGCACGTTTCCCTCTTAATCATGGCCCCAGTTCAGAAAAATCGAGGACATTTTTTGCAGAATTTGCCTCTGCGCACGTTTCCCTCTTAATTATGGCCCCAGTTCAGAAAAATCGAGGACATTTTTTGCAGAATTTGCAGATGATATACAAGTAAATATACAGCAAATACTGTTTGGTAACAATTTTTTGCCTAAAGTCGTTTTTATCTTCCTTTTTGTGTGTTTTACGGTCAGTCTGTAAAAATGGCGTACTACGGGCGAAACATCGTTCCCAGCAGCGACGTTGGAGACCAAGATGCATCCAGACATCCTCCCTATGCTGTCCCTGAACCATTTCTGTGGTGTTTCCATCATTTTCTGCCCTTTTCCTATGGACCAGGCACCCTCCCCTCATCAGAGCAGGGGGTGCCTGGTGTAATGCTCGAGTCCTCCCATTGACTTCAATGGGGCTCGGGTGCTCGGCCGAGCACTCGAGCCTCCGGGGGTGCTCGGCCAGAGCACCCGAACACCCGAGCATTGGGGTGCTCGATCATCACTACTCCTATGCTTCTTCTTCGATGAGCCGGATTGACCGGCATGGACGCCGGTTACTCTTCATTCCTGACGTTAACTAGTGTGGGCGAAGTGACGTGCGTGGGTGGAGTGACTAAGTCTTGCCTACAGCAGCCTACGAGAATTTTGTGTACCTCTACCTCTTTACCTGCTGAGTACCAGTCCTACAAAGAGGTATTTAACAAAGTAGAGGCCAGTACATTGCCACCACCTAGGACTTACGATTCTACTGTTGATCTGGTACCAGGGGCTAGACCTCCTAGGGGCCGAGTGTATCCCTTGTCAGTGCAGGAGAATAGGGCCATGGAGGATTATGTGGCTGACGCATTGTCCAGGTGCATTATCCAAAAGTCTTCCTCACCTGCATGTGCTAGTTTCTTTTTTGTAAAAAAGAGGTATGGGCAATTAAGACCATGCTTCGATTTCAGGGCCTGAATAAACTTATGGTAAAGAACGCCTACCCCATTCCGTTGATCACGGAACTGTTTGACCGAATCAAGGGCTCTACTATTTTTACTAAGCTTGACTTGAGGGCCGCTTACTATCTGGTATGAAAGCCACGAATGGAAGACAGCTTTTAACACCCGGAGCGGGCACTATAAATACTTGGTGATGCTCTTCGGATTGTGCAATGCTCCCGCTGTCTTCCAGGGATTCATTAATGATGTCTTGAGAGATTTTTCTGCAGAGTTGTGTTGTGGTCTACTTGGACGACATCCTCATTCAATTTGGAGGTATATCAGGCAGATGTATACTGGGTTCTACAACTGTTGAGGGAGAACAAATTGTTCTGCAAGCTGGAGAAATGTGAATTCCATAGACCTCAAGTGACATTCTTGGGGTACATTATCTCCTCCTCTTGTCTAGCTATAAATGCACAAAAACTCTCTGCCATCTTGCGGTGGCCGCTTCCTATGGGGTTGAAATCCATACAGAGGTTCCTGGGTTTCTCTAATTACTACAGGAAGTTTATACGAAATTTCTTCACGATAGTCAAACCCCTCAAAGATATGACTCAGAAGGGAACAAATCCATCAGATTGGGCACCTGGTGCTCTTCAAGCTTTTGAGGAACTGAAGTCTGCTTCTCTAAAGCTCCGATCTTATCCCATCTGAATCCCACCCAAGCTTTCACCCTGGAAGCTGATGCTTCTGAGTCCGGAGTAGGCGCTCAGCTCCCAGTAAATCGTTACTTCCGTGTGGGTTCTTCTCTAAGAAATTGTCTAAAACCGAGAGTTTGTATAACGTGGGTGATCATGAACTACTCGCCATTATCCTTGCCCTGAAAGAATTGTGACATCTGTTGGAAGGGATGACCATTGCAATCCTTATCCTAGATCACAAGAATCTCACATATCTATTTGAGGCGAAGAGGTTGTCCCCGCAACAAGCCAGATGGGCCTTATTCCTCTTGCGTTTTAATTATGTGGTTTTGTACCTCCCAGATATGAAAAATATTAGAACGGATGCTCTCTCACAACAATTTGGGGCAGATTCCCAGGAGGTGTCCTCTGGCACCCATCATTGCTCCCGACCACAATCTGGCTACTATTCGTACAAGTATTACTTCTCCGTTGGGTGAGGAGATATTGGCAGCCCAATCTTCCACTCCTACGGATAAGCCTCGTGGGAGATGTTTTGTGCCTGAGCCGCAACGTACCCGATTGCTGGAGACGGACCATTCCTCAAAGGCAGCAGGGCACATTGGTAGAAATCAACTCATATGGTCAATGTCTAGACTCTTCTGGTGGCCCAGCCTGAGAGCAGAATGTTCTGCATTTGTGTCGGCATGTTCTACTTGTGTGTGAACTAAGACTCCCAGACACCTCCCGGTGGGTCTCCTTCAACCCATTCCTAATGGTGAGCGTCCATGGTTGCATTTATTGACTTTATGGTAGAATTGCCAGTATCAGAGGGCTTTATGGTCATCATCATGATCGTGGATCGATTTTCTAAGATGGCTCATTTTGTACCGCTGAAGGGACTTACCTCCTCTAAGGAGTTGGACAAGATTTTTGCCAAAGAGGTTGTTTGTCTCCATGGGATTCCAAAGGAGGTAGTCTCAGATCGTGGGAGCCAGTTTGTATCACGTTTTTGGAGATTTTTTTGCTAACAGATGGGCATCCAGCTCTTGTTCTCCTCGGCCTACCATCCTCAATTGAATGGTGCTGCAGAGAGGTCTAATCAAGCTTTGGAAGAGTTCCTCCGTTGCTTTATTTCAGACCATCATGATAATTGGGCGAACTTGTTACCATGGGCCGAGCTTGCTAGGAATAGTGCCATAAATTCCTCCTCTCAGAACTCCCTGTTTCTGATTAATTACGGGTTCCAACCTTCACTCCTTCTGGAATCTTTCGAGGCACAGAGTATTCCAGCTCTGGATGAGCACTTTAGGATGCTCCGCTCCACATGGTATGGGTTCAGACATCCCTGCAGTGGTCCACACTATGCTATAAGAGACACGCAGACCGTAGATGATTGCCGGCTCCAGTTTTCCAGGTTGGAGAGAGAGAGTGTGGCTGTCATCTGGCAACCTTCTTCTCCAGGTGCCTTGTAAGAAGCTGGCCCTTCAGTTTGTAGGTCCCTTTCGTGTTCTTCATAAGATTAACCCTGTAACCTATGCCCTTGACCTCCCTGCCAATATGTGCATTTCCAATGTATTTCATGTGTCCCTGCTTAAACCTCTGACCTGCAACCATTATACTTCTGCCACCATTCGTCCTAAGCCTGTCAGAGTGGGAGACCATGAGGAGTATGAGGTACAAAATATTTTGGACTCACAGTAGAGGTCAGATGCAATATCTGGTAGACTACTTCCGCATTCCTGACATTCACTAGTGCGGGCGCAGTGACATGCACTTGTTTATTGGCAAGTTCCGATTGGCCTGTTTAGTGCCCGCCTTGGAGTGCTCCTATTTAAACTTCCCTGGGCCTAGGAGTTATTGCTGTCTCGTGGTGTTTCTACTAGTGTCTCTGGCATTGCTACACATTGTGTATTACCCGACTTGTCTGACTACCCACATCGGTTCTGACCTGTGACTCTGGCTGACTACTCACTCCATGTATGACCACAGCTTGTCTGACTACCCACATCGATTCTAACCTGTGGCTCTGGCTGACTACTCGCTCAGTGTATCACCCCAGCAGCAGGTTTATAAGCTTGCCTTAGCATACGGTTTTCTTTGAAGCAGGTGGAACAAATAAATTAACTTTTCTAAATATGATCAGTTCTTACAATTTGACTATATGGATGGCCAAGGCTCCCTTGTTCACTGTAGACCAAGAGATCACCAAGTTGGTTGGGAGCTGACTGGGACTACAATATACATCAACTCTCAGTGGTAGGCAGAAGTCTGTGACTTAAATATAGTTGTCCGGGAAGTAAGTATAAGTCATTCTAAATATGTAGAGTATGAGACAAAGAGATCACCTAAATGGTTGGAAGTTGGGTGGGATGTCATTATAAGTCAACTTTCAGAGATGGGCAGGATTCTGGGAATTCAATATGCAAGTCCAGGGCTTCAATATATGTAATTATAAAAATGACCAGTTCTTAATATTTGTTTTGCTCCCTTGCTCACTGTAGACCAAGAGATCACTCACTTGTTTGGTAGCTGTGTGGGACTTCAATGTATTAACTATATAAATTGCTTTATTCTAAATGTTTTGTTTTCTATACAATGATATACAGTTTTATAAATAAATCGTTTTTATATATATCCTTAGAGTTTCTATTCTCTTTGTGATAGAATGTATTTCCACAGAATCAGGTCCTCCTGGACCTCAGAAAAATCTCTGGCTGTCTTTTATGTGTATGTTTATTTACTTACAGATAGGCTTGAGATGAACCCTGTGTAGTTTTTCAATTTGTATTGAATGTGAAATGCCTGCTTGTTCCCTGGGATGACAGAGTGGCCAATTCTTGGGCCGCATTCTCCCTCTGCTCTATAGCCTGTAACTGAGAGATCAGACAAGCTGCCATTCCATGTGAAAGTTTGCCATCATAGTTCTATATATTATATGGGGATACGAGAAGACTGTGTAAGGGTACGCTATTAAAATTCACCTACTGCGATAAATACGGTAATGCTTGATATAGTCAACAAGTATACATGTAAGTGAGTATTAGAACTAATGTGATATTTTATTTTATCCATCATATCATTATCTCCCTCTTTTCTAGACTTGTGCGAGTCGGTTCGGCTAATTTTGGAATTCGGACGAATAAGACGTATTCGGCATCATTCGGACTGTCCAAAAGCCAAAGTCCACCCACACAAAAAAATCAGAATCCGAAACAGAACTAGTCCGAAAATTCGGTGTAAATTTCGGAAATTCGGACGACGTTTTCCTGCCTGAAACCATTACAATGTTGCTACAAACTGCTAAAAATAGATCTTGTAAAACAGGCACTTTGCAGTTCATGCAAAGTGCAGATATTAACCACATAAGGACACAAGCAATTTTGCCATTTTTGCTATGTGTGTATTCAACCATAATTCCTATCTTTCTCATTTATTGCACAAGCACATATTATATACCATTTTTTAAAGGGCAGCAAGGGCTTTAATTTGATGTGACATATACATATATAAGAGTGTAGGGGTTTATAAAATACCCCTTCCTGTCTCATTAGCGATTTAATATTATTAATGTAGTTTAATGTATTTTTTATTTTTATTTGTTTAATTTTAATTTTTTATTGAATATTTTACTTTTTTTTTTTTTTTAATTTTTAAATGAATGAATAATAAATGAATAATTCGGACTATTGACAAATTTAGTCTAAGCTGAACAGGTCTGGTCTGAAATTTGGATCCTCCAAATTTTTTTAAAAAAATTTGAATTTTACCTGAATTACTTAGCAGTGCCATCTGAGTTCTTGGGGGAAGGAGGTTCATGTGCTGTTCGTGGACGGCGAGTAGACTGTGGTAGGCTCTCCAAAATCCTCAGCACCAGGCCCATGGTGCTCTTAATCTGGCACTGACTCCAATATGGCACTGCTGGGAAATTAGTTTTTTGTGTTGCTCTGACAAAGGATAGCATTGATGGATAGGCAGCTGTTAGCCTGTTACACCTATTGTAAGGGCAAGTTCCACTGTTTAAATTAAGATCTATACTAAGGTTGGTCTTTATTTAGTTTAACCCCCTGTATGTAATAGATGCTAAATGCACTGGAGACATATCTACCATCCAAGAGTCAATGTATGAGAAAATAAATGAAAGTGTGATTCTAAATAAACCCTGAGGTGCCAAAGAGGTCTGCAGCACATTGTGAAGCAATTTTGACCCCTCTAGTTTCCATTACATAATCCACAATCCTGAAGACCCATTTATTAACATCCTACTAATGCTAGTCTCTAAATGCATTTTTGTATCCACAATCTAAAGCTCAACTAACTTGTGCAGTTAAAAATGATATTGTTTACTGGTAAATCACAAGTAGTCCCAACTGTGGGTGGACCAACATTGTAAACTTACAGCCATCAGTGTTCAGATCCTCCCTAGCCTCCCCCCAGACCTGTTGCTGTGAGCTGCAGAGATGCTATTTGTTTCTTTGACCTCACATCCACCTGCGTGACCAACAAGAATAAGGCTGCCACAGGTAGCCTTAGTTCTCGCTGGAGCTTGGACAAGAATCCATATAAGAATATGTACAATTATGGCTGTAAATTTAGAAAGCTGCTAATCTCATAGAAGCAGACTGATTGATAGGGCTGTAACGGAAGCTTAGAAGGGACCGCGTCACCTTCCGCCGTCGTTCCTGGGTCTCTCCTTCTCGAAGCAGATAAGCGCCGTCAGATGCACCAGTTGAAGTATGGACAGTCACTGGAAACAGCCGCAGGATCACTGGAAGCAGGGAAGCAGGGAAAAGTCCACGTCGCCGCCTGACAGTCCACGAAGTTAGGACGCAGGAAACTGGCAGCAGGCGGTCAGCGATTCAGGATACTTTGCGCAGATGGGTATCAGAGTGGATACTTTAGACCATAAGCAATACAAGACTCCAGGGCTCCTTGTTCACTCCAAAACAGAACTCATCTTATTATCACAAACCACAGATATTTATATACAGTACAGTACATTGGATCACATGGGAAACCTGATACAATAGGGAACATGATTAAATCATAACACATCAGACAAAAGGCAAGGGCTGACACAATGAGAGCATTCACAGAGGTAATCAACTCACAACATATAATACAAAGGGCTGGCAACAGAGTTTCAGGCTATACAATAGGTGACTCACAGACTGAGGGGTGTGAATGGATTAACACACACAGCAGGGGGTCTCAGGACAGTTCTCACTCCAAGGACTTGAGTGGCTAGAATATACATTCCCGTAACAATGGCCAGGGGTTGAATAATTAAGCAAAAGGTTTGGGAGTCTGCAATACATATTGAAATAATTAACCCCTCACTGCCTATTCCCTTGGAGTAAACCCTCAAACATACCACATACAATAACTAAAACGTTCGCCATACATTAAACATAGTATGTGATCCAAAGTCTATGAATTTAAGTCTTTCTCTTAGGGAATAGCTGGCCAGTTTGTACGCCAAGGCATAGCACAGAGTCCAAACAGTAATAAATGTCCATAGTCTTTGGATAAATAGTTTGAGGTCCGGACAAGGGCTCAGTAACGGGAAGGATCCGTTACAAGGGCACTGTCTGAAAGCAGGGGCTGCACATCCCTTTGGCACTCAAATGGTTAACCATTTAAAGATCTTTAAGGACCTTGCTTCGCAATTCACAACACATCCCTCTGGTCCTTAAAGATTCAAAGCTGCTTACTGTTTTATTATCCTTATTAAAGGAGCAGTAAACTTTTTTATGAAAAAATAAATATTGTAGGATGTTTCCTGTTGAGTAAAATAAGAGTACTCCCCCTGTTGAGAGATGCATATTTCCAGAGTTATTACTGTTTAAACCTATGTTTTTTTACATTAGCAGTGCCCCCTAGTGGTCAAATTGCAAGTAGTTATTCTGTTACATTCTAATGGAAAGGAAAGTCAATGACTTACAGTTCTCACAGAATGTGGTAGAAACTGTTGAGTCACTTCCTGTCAGTTAAAACAATCTGGAAGTAAACAAAGTAAATTCACTTCCTAATTATTTTAACTGTTATAAAGTTTGAATTAAAAAAAAAACTGACAGCAGTGGTAGTGTCCTTGTTTTACTCAGCAGAAAAAGCTCTATAACATAGTTTTCATAAAAAAAGTTTACTGTTCCTTTAATTATATATTAATTTCTTTTTGGCCATTTGAAGTATTTTGGATTTTCCTTCAGTTCAGTCTAGTAGAATTTTACTTACCAATACCACATTTCTTCAGATTTGTGTCTCTGCCTGTTGCTTTGTCTCTGGTACCACAGTTGGGAGGGCCTCAGATGGTCTATCATATACAGTACAATAAGCAACTCAGGTTTAAGCGAGCAGAGACATATCCAATGCAATATGACACAATGAATTGGAGATGTCTCTAGAATCAAAGGGGTAAAACAACACTAACCAAATCAGCTATATATAAAGCGATGGTGGCTGCTTTTCATATAGCATTATTATGTATCAAGATTATATGTGGACAATTGAGGCACTGCACATTTTTAACTGTTCAATGAGCTTTAAAGGAATAGAAAAGTGTACTACTATTATTATTCACAGCATGTTGGAGGCCTCTATAGCATTCAAGTGGATAAAAGCCCCATTTAAATAAAAATTATTTTGGGATTTTGTATTTGTCCTCGAAGGTGCAGTTGGTTTGCTCCAGAATTTTTCCAGTTATTCTTAATAAATCAGCCTGATTTACCTTATTCATCCCGCTACAGTGGAGTAATTCTGGGGCAAGCAAACTGTACCATGCAGTGCTCTCTGGAATTCAAGGGGTTAAAAGCCCCAATTAAATCAAAGGGAATTTGAGAAATGTTAATTTTTTCCCCGCTGTGCAGATGGTGTGCCTCGGAATTGCTCCTCTTTAGCTCGGAAACAAGAGAAAGAAGGCGGAGGATCTATGTAAAATACACGGATTGCTACTGGTCCATCTATTTCACCCAATCCTCCAAAGAGACCAGTTTGGTGATGTTCATTTTTATACTGGGCTGGTGTTGATGGCCTATAAAACTTAACTTTTATTAAATACATCAACCTCTTTGAAACACATGATAACTTAATCCTGGGAAAAGAGAATGGTTCACAAGTCTGCTAAAATTATTCTGCTTTATACAATCTGTATCAATAGCATCAGGATTAGTATTAACAATCTTGAGTATAGATAATACTCAATCTCTGCTATACTGAATAAGGATAAAAGGGTTTTGCGTTAATGGTTACCGTAGGAAAATTTATTCCAGTGAAGACTTTTAATTTAAGTATTCCTTCACTGTTGTAATTAAGGAATAGAAGCACGTTCATTAATTATTTTATTTGTACTAGAACCATACAAATAAAAGTTAAGATTTGTAGACCATCAACACCAGCCCAGTATAAAAATGAACATCACCGAACTGGTCTCTTTGGAGCATTGGGTGAAATAGATGGACCAATAGCAATCCGTGTATTTTACATAGATCTTCCGCCTTCTTTATCTTGTTTCTATATTTAATCAAGACTTTTGGTGACACTTACTACCTTTTTGTAAAGCACAATATCTACTTTAAGCTTGTATGTATAGCGTATCCTCTTTAGCTCGAGCAGCAATTCTGGAGCAAACCAACTTTATCCCAGGGTGGAAATGAACACTCCAATAATTTAAATGAAGCTTTTAACTCTTTGAATGCGAGTGTGTCTGCTAATGCATTCTGAAGCAATGCACTGGAGACTTGTCTATATTCAAATGCTTAAACAACTATTTAACCATTTGAGTGCTAGAGGGGTACCCCTCTGGCACTCAAAGGGTTAAATCAGTGGGGATTTGTGAAATGTTAATTTCAAACCTATGATGCAGTTAGTTTGCTACATAGCTGAGAGCAGCTGCTTTTTAGCCTGATGAAAAATGTCCTAATTTTTTTTTTACTTCTCAGGGCACTAAATTATATTTTCTACAGAAACTGATGAGAAGAAAGGAAGACAATCTCAGTTTAATTTGGCAGTTGTAAATTTTGTTTGTTTTTTCAAAGCTGCTCAGTAGCAAAAGAGAATTAAAGGGCAAAGCCTTACATGTACTTAAAGAAGCTTTTGATAACACACTGCTGTAGACAGCCACATAATTCAATGAGATAACTCAAGGTAGGTGTCAAAATGATTGAAGCCAGCACTGCTGGAGTCTGAAAGATGTTGTGTGGAATGGACATTTCCATGGCATCTAAGCTTCTATAAACAAGTTCATTTCACAAGATCACCACTCAAAAAACCCGCTAACAGCTTTTGCCATCTCCAAGTAATGTCTTAGATGGAAGAATAGAGGACGGCTCCATATCTTATCTTATGTCTTCCTGAAAACTGATTGTAGAACTGAGACAGAGTGCAGATCAAGTGTCCCTTGGGAAAGTCTTCTGTTCTGTGGAATGCTTTTCAGTACACAAGTTACAAAATAATTGTCAACTAAGAATTCATTTGTAGGTGGAAACATTATGTGGTGCACCACACGCCAGCATGTGGGAATAACTGGAAGTAATGTCATAGTGTGACATCACTTCTGGCCTAGTGCTGAAATCAAAACTGAAGAACATAGTGCTGCGTATATACATTAGGGTAGGACAATATGTGTCTCTTCAGAAGGGTCAGAGATTCATGCACGTATATAAATGGTGTATCCTCTGTACTATATAGTTGTTTGCAGTTTAATAAAAACAAGACACTTGGGGACAAAAATAAAAACATAAATCAGTTTTATTTTCTTTCTTTAATCTTCTTCTGCAATTTTATCCTGGGAAGCACCACCAGTTTAAGATATCTGCAAATTGTATTTTCTGTCATGTGTCCATTGCCATTGAAATAATACAGCCATTTAAAAGATGATAATATACCTATGTTTAGAGGCAGCTATTCACACTTGTTATTCAAGCTGTATTTAATAATACAATAAGCATTATATATGCTACCAATTTTTGTGGCAGCCATGATTTTCCGGGTCATTCCTTCACTTTGTCGTGCACTAAAAAGAGTTGCTAGCTGCATAGGTTAAGTTGTCAAAAAAGGTGCTAATGGTTACAAAAATGGTAAAAAAAACATTGATTTGGAAGAGTAAATGCTGTAAGAAATTACTAACTTGTAGGGATGAGCGAGCACCCCGATGCTCGGGTGCTCGGGTGCTCTGACCGAGCACCCCCTGATGCTCGAGTGCTCGGCCGAGCACCCGAGCCCCATTCAAATGAATGGGAGCACTCGAGCATTAAACCAGGCACCCCCTGCTCTGATGAGCGGAGGGTGCCTGGTCAATGTCCCCCTTCATCTCCGCTATGCCCCTCTTCCACAATGTCCCCCTTCATCTCCTATGCCATAGCGGAGATGAAGGGGGACATTGTGGAAGAGGGGCATAGCGGAGATGAAGGGGGACATTGTGGAAGAGGGGCATAGACTCTATGCCCCTCTTCCACAATGTCCCCCTTCATCTCCGCTATGCCCCTCTTCCACAATGTCCCCCTTCATCTCCGCTATGGCATAGGAGATGAAGGGGGACATTGTGGAAGAGGGGCATAGCGGAGATGAAGGGGGACATTGTGGAAGAGGGGCATAGCGGAGATGAAGGGGGACATTGTGGAAGAGGGGCATAGAGTCTATGCCCCTCTTCCACAATGTCCCCCTTCATCTCCGCAATGCCCCCTTCATCTCCGCAATGCCCCCGTACCTCCATTCCCTGGTGGTCCAGCGGAGCGTCTTCGGATCTGTGCCTCTTCCGGCACAGATCCTCTTCACCCGAACATGTCGGGCGACCACATGGCGGTACTCGTACGAGTACCGCCATGTGCCGAGCAGAGCGATGCTCGAGCCGATCCGAGCATCGGCCGAGCACGCTCGCTCAACACTACTAACTTGCTTCATAAAACACAGTCATCAAATTTGTAGCATGTGAAAATATCCCTACAAATACTGTAACCTCATAGGATCAAATGAATGTAACACAATTTTTACCCAGGTATGAATTCTTCTCTAACTTTGTAGCTTAACATGTTGTCTAACTGTGAAATCCTCAGCTCCTTATGACTGTGTTGGGGATTAGCTGGGCTGTAGGACTATAGTTGCCATAGTCTTACGGCCCAGCTAATGCATTTCACATCCACCTAGGATGGGTAACATTATAAGTTCAATATCTTTCTCTAGACGTAGTAAACTTGCAGTAAAACAAGTAATATCCTTTTTATAAATATATAAGAACAAACTATAAACAATGTGCATACAACATACACACTAATAATTAAACCATAAAGAGCAAGTTCTTTCAACAATTAAAGCACAATTGTCAGTCCGTAACTCAACAGTTCTTGAACAGGTCACTTCCCAGGTATCCCCAGAGGTAGTCCTGATACACCACCAAGTGGTGTTGTTGTTGCTGTGGTCCTTATATCTACTAGTCTCTTGCAAGCAGGTCCCTCCAAATGCCCAAATCTCCTGCTGGTTGCCTTGGATCACCCAGCACTGGATTGCATTGTTGGTTTTTCTCTTTCACCCGAAAACCACATAAACATCCATAAACTCCCTAATGGTCAATTGTCTGACCTCCTGAATGTTTGACAGCAGCCAATTGGGTATGCTCAGTGCAACCCTTGGCTTTTTTTTACCATAGGGCAAACCGATTTTATTTATTATTAATATGATTATTAATATTATTATTATTTATTTATTTATAAAGTGCCAACAGCTTCTTCAGCACTGTATAAAAAAGTACAGAAAATGTAAAAGTTGTCTTTTTACCCTTTAATGACCAGAGGGGGTGAGAACATTCCTTTGGTTCTTAAAGGATTAAAATGTTTCCATTTCAGCCTTTAATAAATAATCCTATTTGTGACAATTTTATTGCAGCCCACACTATTTGTCAAGCCACGTGATAAACTGAAGTTATTTATTGCAAAACTATATTATTTTTAAGGATTATACAATTTTATTACGGTAATGTATTTCTAAATATTCATATGTGTTGAAGGAATGAAAAATATTTACATTACAAAACATGTCTGAATGAAATGATTGCCAAGTAAAAGGTAATTGGTACATGATAACTGTGTGTTTATGATACTGACTACCAAACTGAACTCAGTTGTCAGTGAAGTTCAAAAGCATTAAAATAATCTTAACTACTTTGCCTATCTTCATGCATTGTGAGTACAACTTCCTGCTGCTGAAATTAACATGGTGACATGGCTTTTATCTGTTTGTTTGGAATAATATTTTACATCACTCTGCAGGCAATACACAGTCTACTTCAGATAAAGATAGTAAAGCAATATTGAATGCTATCTTCTCTAAGAGCTTATTTAAGATTGTGGCATAGTATTAAGACTACTAGCAATGTTATTCATTCTCGTGGTGCTTTCTAATACATTTTATGATTGTAGGGTTTTAAACCTGAGCTTTATCAGTACTTGAACAAAACCAAACATGGGAAATTATCATACCTCCCAAGTGTCCCTCTTTAGGAGGAACAGTCCATCTGTCCCTCTTTTCCACCCTGATGTCCCTCTTTTTAGGAGATCAGACTGTGTGGTGTGTATAGAAGTATATCACTTTGCTCTACAGCAATAAAACTCACATTAATGTTTGTTTAAACGTCAGTATATGTGTTCATACATTAGTCTGTGTAAATAAAATACTATGGTCTTGTTATAAGTCATTTATTAGGTTACACAAGGATGTGTCAATAGGTCATGAAATAGCCTAAAAATTATCAGTAATGCCCCACCCACTGGCCACGCCCCCAGCAACACCCCCTAAAACAGAGTTGTCCCTCTTTGGCAATTTGAAATGTTGGGAGGTATGAATTATATACTTTTATATTTGCTTCTATATAAGTAGGTTTGAAGATGTAGACAAGAAACACATGAAAACATGTGTATATTGAATCCCTTAGATACTAGAGAGATCTCCTAAGTATTGTGAATCAGTGCTTAGAGATAGTGTTGAGCGAGCACCCCGATGCTCGGGTGCTCGGGTGCTCTGACCGAGCACGCCGGAGGCTCGAGTGCTCGGCCGAGCACCCGAGCCCCATTGACTTCAATGGGGCGACACGAGCATTACACCAGGCACCCCCTGCTCTGATGAGGGGAGGGTGCCTGGTCAATGCCCCCTTCATCTCCACAATGTCCCCCTTCATCTCCGCAATGTCCCCCTTCATCTCCGCAATGCCCCTTTCATCTCCGCAATGTCCCCCTTCCACAATGTCCCCCTTCATCTCCACACTGTCCCCCTTCATCTCCGCAATGCCCCCTTCATCTCCGCAATGTCCCCCTTCAACTCCACACTGTCCCCCTTCATCTCCACACTGTCCCCCTTCATCTCCGCAATGCCCCCTTCATCTCCGCAATGCCCCCTTCATCTCCGCAATGTCCCCCTTCCACACTGTCCCCCTTCATCTCCACACTGTCCCCCTTCATCTCCGCAATGCCCCCTTCATCTCCGCAATGCCCCCGTACCTCCAGTCCCTGGTGGTCCAGCGGAGCGTCTTCAGATCTGTGCCTCCTTCCGGCACAGATCCCTGCCACCCGAACATGTCGGGCGAGCACATGTGCCGAGCAGAGCGATGCTCGAGCCGATCCGAGCATCGGCCGAGCACGCTCGCTCAACACTACTTAGAGACTTTTCCAGCATCTAGAAGTTTGAAGGACTGACCAGATTTATTTCTTATGTGAAAACATTACATTAAGCTATTGACAATGTGCTCATAGCATAATCATTTAATTAAATATTAGAAATTTGATATTTTCTTTGAAATTGCTTCACGTTTAAAATGTTCTTGGATAATCGCTTCTGCTTTAAACCGTATTGTATATGGTTAATGCAGTTGTAATAATATCATTACCTTTGGGAACACTAATACACATTAACATTTTAAAGGGATAGTAATGTTTCAAAATAAAAGCAGCGCCAATTAATCTTCATAGTATCTGAGCTACAGAGAGTGTTATTTCAATACTGTCAGAGTTGTAGTTCAAGAGTAACTGAATGATAAAGAATCCCCCTCCTGTCCCTTTTACCTAGTGTAAGCCACCTCCCCTCAGATGTGAATCTGGTCTTAAGAACAGACAGATCACAGCGAGGGACAATCTTCTTACAGTGAACATAAGGAAAACCTCACCCCGCATGACACGTTTTTCAGGTTTTTCCCTTATGCTAATTGAAGATTGTCCCTCTCTGCAAGCTATCTGTACACCACCTTTCTGTTCTGAGGAGAGCAGAGTTACATCAGTAAAAGGGGCAGGAGGGGATACTTTATCATTCAATCACTCATGAACTACAACTCTGAAAGTATTGAAATAACAATCTCCATGGCCCAACTACTATGAAAATTAATTGGAGCTCCTTTATTTTGAAACTTTACTATCCCATTAAGGACCAGGGGAGATGTACACCTCTGTGGTCCTTAACCCTTTGACTGCGAGTGGGGTATGCAATCCACTGCATATACCTCTGGCATTCACAGGGTTAAAGGGTTAAGAAAAGCCAGCAGTAGTCCATGCACTTTCAGTGAGCATGTACATGTACCTTTAGTTACTATGTATCATTTTGTTAAATGGAAACTATGTTCTTGCACTAAATGGTTATTAATTTGGTGAACAAACTGATTTACTCAGTCAAAAGGCCTTTGTACACTAGTCAGATATACTGTACATATTAATATATTTTATTACATAGTATCTGAAGTTGCCTGTACATGCTGGTTCCTGCTTCAGATCTGTATTTAGTCAGAATCCCTCAAAACAAAAAATAGGCTTCAATAGCACTGTTTGACCTGTAAGGGCCAATTGCCTTTATCAGACTGTAAACTGAAACAAGTGGTAGAAGGAAGCAGAGAGCAAATGTAAAAAAATAGATAGAGCTTGATGCTGTCTGAAGGACACCTGCCTAGGTAAGCACTGTACACCCCATTTCCTATCCTAGTCAGGGTCTCAGCTCAACCGAGATCGGGCATCTGGCTTCGCGGCCAGCATCTTTACTTCGGCTTCAGCCGCAGCAAGGGAAAAGGGGTAACTGTCACTGTTCACAAGCTACACTCCCCAGAGACGCTCTCAAGCCCCCTGTCTCAGGCTCCTACACCACACGTGACAGGGTGCTTTTACATGGCAGGCATGCTTGAACATATTTTGACCAAACTATGCAACCAAAACCTCAGACAGACAAAATTGGCTAATATATGTGTGTGTTATGGACAGTAATGTATGCTATGCACAAATTCTCATGACAGCAATTTGCATGACTTAGCACAGGTTTTCTTATTTTCCCTTCATGTAGTTATTATTCTCAGTTCTGTAGATTAAGGCCCCTTTCATACCGGCAATTTTACATTGGACCTGTTGCCTGTGGTGGCTGTTATGCCTTTCACATGGGAGATTATCGACTGAGTGAACGTACCAAAGTGAAGCGTGCTGCAAAGTTTCTGCATTCCCTTAGGAACATAGTAAAGTTGGAAAAGGCAAGGTCTGTCTGGTGGCCTTTGGGGCTGCCTGCAGACCTCTCACATGAGCTGTGCTGGAGATTACGAAGCTAATTACAATTTACAATGAAATATTGGCTTGCACTTATGTGGGCCAGTGGGAAGACAATCCTCTCTTGCTTTCCAAATATGCTGTGGAAAGCAGGAGAGAGGTGAGTGAACTACTTGGATGACAGAACTGTCTCAGAGGGCTGTGATAGTTATGTCACCCACCGACCATCTGAGATTTTTTGTTTATTTATTTTGTTTTTTTCATTTGCCAATGCCCACCTTGAATCTGTTTGATATGGGTATTTTCCAAGATGCGGCCATTTCACTTCCAAAATGCCACTATATAAGGAGTGAAACATCAGTGAGGAGATGCTTTTTATTATCATTATGCTTTGACCCATTTTTTGTAATTTTATTATATGATCTTAAGTATTTGCCCTGCAAAAACATAAAGGCGTGTATATGAATAGATATGTATTAACAGACATGGTGATAGACCTTGAAAACAGTGGACCTTATGAAAAGAACAAACGTGGAGCTATTCTGAGACAAACCAACTACACCACAGTGAACAAACAGAACTTCCCAACATTTCCATTGATTTTAATGGATCTTTAACTCTTGAGTGATAGGATTCAAGCAGTTAAATGTTTATTTAAATCAATTAGATTCTGGGGAATCCTATTTGTTCCCTATGGTGCATTTGGTTTGCTCCAGAATTTCCCCATATTGATTTTATACATAAAGACGAATGATTCTAATGTACTAGGATGAATTAGAGTAACTTTGGAACAAACAAACTGCACTATAGGGGGACAAATGCAAATGACCAACATTACCATTGATTTAAATGGAGCTTTTAATTGCTTGAATGCATGATTGTTGTCCAGCACACACCTCTCTTACATTCAAGGTATTCAAGCCCCTTTAAAGCAAAACCATTTTTATTTGTCCCCTATAGTGCAGTTGGTTTGACCCAGAATCGTACCAATTGTTTTTCGTACATAAGCAGCTACAGTCACTTCAACGATGCAAAAGTTACAAAATAGTCTCTATCTCCTGAGTTCCAGTATCCAACCGTTCTTACAATTTTTATGGTGCTTGTTTTAATATGTTTCTTATAAAATATTAAGGCCTTTCTGACACTCTTGTGCTTCCTTCATGTTTCCCATTAGCAGTGGAAGCAATAATGGCAGTTGAACATCAATGTGCTCAATGAAACATTGCCAAGAATAGTGCTGGAGCATATTAGTTGGTTCATAGTTAATGGAGTGTGTTGAATTGCATCATAATATTGGATTCAGTGTGGGACACTTTTATATTCCATTGTATTGACTGAATAATTGACTGAGTGTCTGTTGTTCATTTTATTATTAGTGCAAGTTGAAAACATATGAAATATACTCGCAGTGTACACATAAACTAACTTTATTTATGGATGGTAGTAGAATAATATCTTGTTCCAGAACTGGCTGGGTTGTTTCTGTTGTAAAGTTTGCTTTTCTATGCAATAATTCATAGTTTCTTCATCATAACAGATATGGAAGTAAAGCTTTCCACTACTTTATATCACCATGAATTTCTTAAATTGTAGTTGAGTTATCCAGCAAGTTAACAGTCTGGTTCTTTCGGTAATATCATTATCAGATATCTGATTAAGCCCATTAATCCAACATGACACTGCCCTAAAATTATTTTTAAACATATTTTATTAATTTGCTCATTTATTTATAAAACCCAAACATAAACAGCAGATCTGTTGAAATGGGGGATGAATATGTTCAGATTATGGAGCCGGTTGAGATT
Source organism: Rhinophrynus dorsalis (assembly GCA_037306005.1). Lineage (NCBI taxonomy): Eukaryota > Metazoa > Chordata > Amphibia > Anura > Rhinophrynidae > Rhinophrynus > Rhinophrynus dorsalis. The sequence continues at coordinate 84,517,266 of CM074724.1, read as the reverse complement.
TCAGGTGAATCCTACAGATAGGGACAAAGAAGTGGAACTTAAAAGGGTGTCAATCATTTTCTTATAATTGAATCCTACAGATAGGAAAAAAAAGTGGACCCTAAAAGGGTATAAATCATCCTCTTGGAGTTGGATCCTATAGACAGGGACAAAGAGGTGGACTCTAACAATGTGTATCACCCTCATCGTTAACAAAGACAGATACGTTGATATAATATGAATAATGGAAGCAAACCAACTACATTATAATGGACATAAAAAAACAAAAATAAATGTACCATTTATTTAAATAGGGATTTAACCCATTTAAATGTGTTTGATATTTTATTAGTCTGCTATGGTGCTGATGGCATGCTCCAGAATTGCTCTAATTCCTGGTACCTTAGTGTCAAGGTGCTAATTGAATAAAGGTCTTGGATCTTTTTAAATGCAAATGTTTGACTCAAATTTAACAAAATTGTTTTCTAAAAGTGAAACGCAAAACAAATAGTTATTGCAATTGCATTTGTAATATTCAGAAATGCTAAAAAGTAATGTCACTACTAAAAATTTGCATTGCTTATACAAAATGTTCATTGATCATAGAAATTTTTGCACCACTGACAAGAAAATTGCATTAATGAGAGAAAGTTTTGAATGGTCTTTTACAAAATTTAGGAAAACTAATAAAATGCTGTACTGTAGTAGGTCTCAACCTTATCCTCTTTTGCCTCTAACAGGCTTTAGGATATCCCTTCTTGTCTACAGGTGAGTTAATCAGACCTTCAGTTATTTTAATTAACTCACCGGTGATCAAGCAAGAAAATCATAAAGACATAGGGGTTATGCACTAAGGCATGATAAAGTGGAGATGACTTCTCCAGTGATATCACTTCTTCAGTTTCTATGTTATTCTATTGAACCAACACACTAAGGGCCGAATGTTCAAAGAGAAAACGACAAAAAATTGTCGTATAAAAGACAAAAATAAGTGACTGAATGCATGAATGACATATTTTCTATAGAGTATATGACAAAAAACTAGTAATGTCCGTTGTGTACGACACAACTCCAGAATTGACAGGCAAAGGGGCGTGGCTAGGGCGTGGCTAATCTATTCTCCAGTGTCGTATAGAGGAAAAGAAAGTTTCTCGGAACTAGCGACAAAAAAATGTCTTTCAAAAGACAAAATTTGTACGTTAAGAAAAAAGTGGAAGGAATGTGTTCTGAATATGAGAAATTTTGTCTTTAGTTAAGACATTTTTGTCGTTAGTTAAGACATTTTTAAAGACATTTTTGTTGTTAAGACATTTTTAAGACATTTTTGTCTTTAGTTAAGACATTTTTTTTGTCCTTCCATACGACAATTTCAGTCAGAACAAACAACATATTTCCAAGCACAACCGACATTCTCTGAAAATATTAATGATCCCAACGACACTGTACTGAAAAGTCGTTACAAACAACAAAAGCTATTTCACTACTTCTTTGAACATATGACCCTAAGATCTCCAAAGTTGGAGAAATCGTAGTGCATTGACTTCGTAGAATAACATAGGAACTGAAGAAGTGATATCACTGGAGAAGTCATCTCCACTTTATCACCTCTTTATCACACTTTAGTGCAGTGGTTCTCAACTCCTGTCCTCAGGACCCACTACCAGGCCAGGATCTGATGATTTACTTGTTAGAGCACAGGTGAGTTAATCAATGTGAATGAGTCTCTGATCACCACACCTGTGCTCTAGCAGAGAAATCCCTAAGTCCTGGCCTGTTAGTGGGTCCTGAGGACAGGAGTTGAGAACCACAGCTTTAGTGCATCTCTCCCCAGATCTGTTAGGAGTCCATGAGGATATGGTTGAGAACCACTTATTTAAGGCATCTTAAGATGCATGTATTTGTATGGACACGATTGTGGCTGCAGTATAATTTTTTAGAAGCAAGGTGGCTTTTTATGCACATGATTAAAAGCACAGCTGACATTAAATACATAAATAAACACATTCAGTTTTATTTCCTGTTTTCACTGTGGTTTTCAGGTGCAGTTTTTAAAATTTGGCCCAAGAGATGCTGCAAATGTCTTGATCTGCAATGTAATGTCGACCACTTTGGCACTTAAAGGGTTAAGTATTATTCTAATTTAACCCCCCTTGCAAACTACACAGGTATGTAGAGATTTCTCTTGTACCAGAATGGTTACACAATCAGCTACTCATTTTATTTTATTTATTGATTTTTATATTAAACATGGAATTGAGTTGTTTATTTTTCCCACCCTTATATGAATCTCTCTGGTCTGGTAAATTCATCTAGTTCCCCTCCTCCTTTTCCTTTATTCATTTACACCACCTACTTATGATCAAAGTAAGCACAGTCAAGACTGCAAGCTCCTTGGGCCAGGGACCTCTTTCCTATGATTGTGACACTTTTTTATCCCCATGTAGTTATTGTAACATACTACTGTTGTACACTGTGCATTGTGTGGCACCATCTAAATAAAAACATATATTTATACATACAATAAAGAAATCTGAAGGTGCAGCTTGAGCTGAGACATCTGGGTGGGAATTCAGAAGTTGATCTCTCCAGGAGACCTCAAGCATTCGATATGTTAAAAGCCCAATTTACACAAATTATAATTGGGGGGGAAGGGTCATTTATACCTATGATGTAGCTCCCGAATTGCTGCACATCTTTATAGTACATCAGCCTCAATTGCCTTTTGAAATACTGCAAAGCTTCTGACAACAAGTTGCTCTTCTCCTTTGCTCTGCTCTTTCTTTCTGCTATAGTCAGCCCCCAACAATGGTAGCTACACCTCTAGGTATGCACTACAACAGGTGATCACTTTACTACATACTGGCACACACTGTCCATTGTAGTAAATACTTTAATACCAGTAAGCCCCCAAACATCTCCCCAGTCACAAGCGCAGGTAAATGGAGTAACGTTACACAATTTCATCTGAGCTTAGTTTCTTACTAAATGAATTACAGAAGGTGCAGAATGCACCGATATACCAATACACTGCCCTCATCTTTGATCAAGCAGTACTAAGGGAAGAATTATAAGTGTAAGTGGCTAAGTAAATTGGTGTTAGGCAAGAATTAGGCTAAGAAATCAGTTCCAGCACCTGGGCACCTGGATTAGTATGGAATGCCACTATCACGTTCTCTCTTGTGCTGTAAAAATCACATGGCATAACTTAAAAAAAAAATCACATGGCACCCCAGTTATAGGATTTGCAGTACAGATTGCAAAGCGTTGGATACCTCTCTGGCACTGAAAGAGTTAAAAGTGGCAAGGTGGTTATAATTTCACAAATGTGCCACCTATGTTCGGACAATTATTATAAATTATTTCTAAGCAGAGGTGAACCATAGCAATTAAAGTTTTGCTAGTGTGTGTGTTTAAAGCCACTCTCACTTGTGTATAACAATGTCAGGGGATTAATTAAATATTAATACCACATTTTTCATCAGTTGAAGTCATCAGTTTATATCAGATTTCATGCAGTTTTATGATGCAAACCATTGCCAATTTGCATTTAAGACTAAATAAAAAAAAATGTACACAAGGAGTAATAGCCTATTTGACTAATTGAGAAGTAATTTGGAACAAATTCTTTAACCTCTTTGATGCTACAGAGGTCCCCTAAATCTTGCTGTGCAATGCAACGGAGATGTCTCTACCATGCAAGGAGTTAAATTAACTATTATAAAATAACTCCTTATTTAATACCATAAACTATCAAGGTTGTATGGACAAAATCTAGACATGTTTGCTTAACCCTTTAAATACCAGAGGGGTATACAATGCATTGCGAAGCAATGCTTTGCACATCCCCCGACCATTAACCTTCTGAGTGCCAGATGGGTATCTACTGTATGCAATGCTTTGAATACCCATCTGACACTCAGATGTTTAAAGGTTTAAGTGAACATAAATGATATACTACACTTATATGAAACAATAGTTTATAATGTACAGATACACATACATGCAAAATGTATCCTATTTACATCAAACACAATATATAGGATGTTGCTTGGCTGTATTTCAGCTGACTGGGGGAAGACATTTCCCTTCTTGCGCTCTTTATTTCCTGCTGTTCTTGCAAATTAGAGCACAACCTCCTAATCCAGGATCTGATGAGTGTTTCCCCAAGGCTGCTGGAAAAAAATATCACATAAAATATTAAATACTTTAAAATGACCCTGGAATTAACCAGCATATTTGTAATTTTTTATGATTAAATATGTCTTTACCATGTACTAGCCAAAATGTTACAAAAGGTTTAGATTTAAGGGTAATGCACCATTCAACTTTTTTTTCTTTTTTTAAGAAAATCAGATCTCGCAGGGGGCATCAGGACATCTCCTGATGTCCTCCAGGCACTGATCACCTATCCAATAGGACTGGTGATCAATGCAGTGACCAGGAAGGCAATCACAGCCTTCCTCTACCTCCTCCTCTTCAACTCTGTGTTTTATGAATGTCCATCATGTGGGTCTTGAGGCTCCTCCTACTCAACCCGGGCATTCATAGAACACCAGTGTGAGGAGGAATGGGTAGAGGAAGGCAGTTATCACCTTGCTGGTCTTCGCATTGATAGGTGATCAGTGCCAGGGGATACATCAGGTGGGATCCTGATCCCCCTGTTTTAAATAAAGAAAAAAGAAAAAAACAGCACATAGTAAAGTTATCCTGCACTATGTGCCTTTTTTACATATGCACACCATCTCTCCAAGCTAATGGGAGCAATCCTGTATATAGGACATCAGCATTGTAGGTCAGAATGGGGAACATCGCCATTCTGTGTTAGCCCCACCACATACACTGACTGACACACCCCAAGCCTTTTTCCCTTGCAACTGGGGATCTGTGGCTACCAGTAGACAAGGGCACAAGGCTGGGTGTGGGGGGGCAGAAAGTGTTAATGGGAATCTGTGGCTACCAGTGAGCAATGGAACAAGTCTGGGGACCAGGCAGTGTTCATGGGGTTCTATGTCTACCTGTCGATAAAGGAAAAAGGCTGGTGGGAAGCTGGTAGCAACAAATCCACATGGATACTGCCTGAACCCCAGCCTTTTTCCCTTGTCCACTAGTAGCCACAGATCCACATGTACACTGTCATAGACACATGTTTTTCAGTCACAAATAATACATAAAAAAAATATGACGGACAACACGTCATCACATTTCTAGTACCCTAATGCACATACCTATGGCACTCAAAGTGTTAAGGGAGTGATGCTGTTCGTAATGCCAAAAGGATCCTCTCCACTCTCCTGCTGACTAAGTGGGGAAGAAGAGAATGCTCTCCAACTTCAGAGTTGTCTGCTGCTGGTGATAGTAAGGGAGGGCATCCCGTACACATCGCCAGCAGCTTGACAACTCTGTGTGCTAATGTTGAACTTCTCCTCCCCCTCCCCTTGTATCCCTGAAATTTAGCACATATGGCGATGTGTAAAACAATATACCAGTTGTGCTCAAGGTACTACAGCGGACCCACATGAATGAAATAAATTTACACATAATAAAGTACAAATATATATATATATATATATATATATATATATATATATATATATATCAAATGTACTCAGCCTGGGAGACCCGGGTTGTAGCAGGAGACAGCACACTTCAAAAAGTATCCAAAATATAAATTTCTTTATTCCAGCATCATGTGAAGCCGAACGTTTTCGGTCCTAGTATGGACCTTCCTCAGGGCAAACAGGTGTACATTAAACTATTCCCCTTATATATACACAAACACAAATGTAGAAACATGACAAAAAAGAGAGGACAGACTCACCATTCCCCGCCGAATCCACCGTTGGAACGCACGGTAACAGCGTAACCCGGCGTTCAACGGGGATTAGTGATGTCACATACTGGAGATTCATCCGGTTGCTAAGCAACCGGTCCACAATTCATATACACTCGTGCGGCTGCCGGCTGAAGGCAGCATCGCTGACTACGCTCACATAGTATTAGCAGAAGGCAACCACAGAACAAAGCAGGCATAAATAAATCAACTGATCTTAATGTCATATATAGAAAAGTACTGATAATAGTCAGATACACTGATAATAGGCAAACACAAGACATATCAGTGACAGCTGCAAACTGTATAGCTGTGGCAAATTAATAACTGGCATCATATAGCTATCAATTGATCGCATACAGGATTCCAATGTAAATTAATAGTCATAGTAATTTTCTCATATCGTAGATAATGTCCTCCATTAATCAATAGCAGAATAATCTTTAAAGCAGTGAAGATGCAGATCCTACAGCAACCATTTATAAACACAGAGTATTCTCCCTTGATAAATGATCAAGGGTGTTTTTAATCCAATAAAATGGTACATTGTAAGGCAGGCAATATAGTAACAATCGTTAAAGCCTTGCCAATAACAAATAGCTGGAGAATATTCAATGGAGTTGAGTAAAGTTCAGGGATAGAATACTACAACCCTACCAGCAGCTTATTATATCCAGAAGCCCGTTATCCATAAAGGGAGTATTACTACATCATTAAGGGCCCATTCCTGTATACTCAATACAAGGAGTGCCCAAAGGAACAGATGTAGAGCGGTATCTAGGTTCCTAACACCAATCAAAGGTGTTTACCAATATTGATACCGTCATTGCAAAATACTCAATCGCATCCTTGAGAGTCTATAGAAAGCTGCAAAAAGATAGTTCATGGTTCAAACCTTTTGGTGTGATGGAGCCAAAATCAAAAATATATTTAGCCTCCTGTTGCAGTAGTAGTTTATGGCGATCCCCTCCTCTAGGGAGCTTGGGTACCATGTATATAGGCATGAAGGAAAAGTCACTTAAATTATGTTGCTCCATCAAGTAATGTCTAGCCACTGGTTGATAAGAATATTCCTTGGAGTCCATTCTGCCCTCAAGAGCCTTTTTTATGGCAGATTTATGGTTATTTATCCGTTCTTTCAACATGGTCGTGGTTTTTCCAACATATATAAGTTTGCATGGACATGTAATGAAGTAAACTACATACCGACTCTCACAGTTCATAAATTCTGTAATATTTATCATTCTGCCAGTACGTGGGTGCTTGTATTGTTTGCCAGTTATAATATTGCCACAGTTTGAGCATCCCCTACATTTGAATCCCCCTTTGGGGCGTGCTAGCCACTGAGTAGGCTTAGAATATTTATCTATAGGGTCATTATGATTGAGCATATCCCCCAGGTTTCTACCCCTCTGTAACGGAAGCTGGGAAGGGACCGCGTCGCCTTCCGCCGTCGTTCCTGGGTCTCTCCTTCTCGACGCAGATAAGCGCTGTCGGATGCACCAGTTGCAGTATGGACGGTCACTGGAAACAGCCACAGGATCGCTGGAAGCAGGGAAGAGTCCACGTCGCCACCTGACAGTCCACGAAGTTAGGTCGCAGGAAACTGGCAGCAGGCGGTCGGCGATTCAGGATACTTGGCGCAGATGGGTATCAGAGTGGATACTTTAGACCATAAGCAATACAAGACTCCAGGACTCCTTGTTCACTCCAAAACAGAACTCATTTTATTACAACAAACCACAGCATATTTATACAGTTTCAAACCACACTAACTTGGAGCACAGTACAGGAGACTTAATTCAATCACAGTTCATCAATAGGACACAGCAAATGGTAGGGCAGAATACAATGGGGATAATTCAGTCACCACAAAGGGTCCAAGAACCAACAACAAATGATTCAGGGAAACATAATAGGGCAGACATGATTGGATTAATCACACAGCGGGGGGTCACAGGACAGTGCTCAATACAATGACTTGAGTAATTAAGCCAAAAGGCTTGGGGGACTACAATACATATTGAAAGTAAATATGCTCAAACTCAAATGATTAACCCTTTGCAGGTCAGAAGAGTTTGCAGCACCCAAGCCTTGAATTGTTCTTTCCTCTGGTACAGCTGCCTATCCACATAAGGCTAGCCAAAGTCTCTTAGTCCAGGATAAGGGCTTGAGAGATTGTACGCCAGGGCACAAAGGAGTGTCCAATATCCATAATCCTTGGGCCCAGGGGTGAATAAATGCCATGACCAGACAAGAGCTCCCAGTAACGGGTAGGATCCGTTACATTTCTCCCCCTTTGTTGTACCAAGCCAGCGGTTGCAATACTAAATGCTGGCTTGGAGTTGTAAGAGAGCATAGAGATGGTGAGGCACTTGTCTGGACAGTACATTAGTCCGGAGGCCTTGGTCCTAGGCCAGTTTTAACTGTGGGGCCCCTTGTCCTGGGCCAGAGATTGAAATAGTCTTTCTGTCCTGGGCCAGGGGAAAACAGGAGCCCTTTGTCTGGGCCTGGTAGTGGTGCACAAGGCCCTGCTCCTGGGCCAGTGAGGAGAATGCCAGTTCCTTTGTCCTTAGTCCTGGGCCAGGGGAACTGGTACTGGGTTGCCCTGACCAATAGCAGATTAGGGGGCCTCTCCTGGGCCCTTCTCCAGGCAGTGCTACAGTCAAATCCTTCTGGGTCTGGGGCCAGTGGCTCAGGGTCCAGAGCCAGTCTATAAGGGGGATCTTCCTGGGGCAATTGTGTCTCTGGCTTCTGTGCATCAGAGTGTGGGGAGAGAGGTATATCTCCCCCTTTTAGTTGGGCCACTGCCCCAGAGGAACAGGAGAGGATGTTTGTCCCACTCTCCTGGGCTGGGGCAACGTTCTGGGACACATTCCCACCCCCCAGGCAGAGCTCAGGAAATTCAGGGGCCCCAGCAACATCCCTGATGAGGACGGTGGTCCCACTCACCAGATCAGGGCCCAAAGGGGAACTGTTGGGGAGCGCCTTCTTGGGGCTTCTGGTGAGCTTGCTCCCACTCACCAGTGTCAGGGCAAAACAAGGGGTGGTGTGCTCACTCCTACACACCACAGCAGGGGGTTCACAGGACCCGGTGAATTTGCTCCCATCCACCAAGCCAGGGGTCACAGGGAAAGGGAACACAATCGTTGGGCTGGGGATGAGGACTGTTGATCCACTAATCCCAGCCAAGGTTTCACATGATCTGGTGCGCTCGCTCCCACGCACCAAGCCAGGGGTTACAGGGGGACTGGAGAGCTCGCTCCTACTCTCCAGCATGAGGAACTTGGGGCAACATCCAGGGTTTCCAGGGGCAGTAGCAGCACTGCAGAGTGGCAGCCTTCTGTACCCCTCTTCTTCTTGGCCCCTCACATCAGGGCCATCTCTTGTCTTCTGGAGGAGGGCAGTCTCAATCCTCCTCGCAATCTTAGTCACATACCTGGAGAAGACACTCTTCCCCTTCTCCAGGGCAGTAGCAACAGGGGACGGACTGGGGCTGCTGGTGGGGACCTGCATCTCCTTCACCACAGCAGGGGTTTCCCAGACCCTGGTGAGCTCGCTCCCACTCACCAGGTCAGGGTTTACAGGGGGGCTGATGGGGCACTCTTCTCCACCCATCAGTTCACACAACAAATTCACAGGAGGGCCAGCAGCGCTGCTCTCTTCCGGTCCGCTGGGGACCTCCTCTTGTAGGCCATCACTTTCCAGGGCCTTCTCTGCCTTGAGGGAGACCGCAGTCCCATCCCTCAAGGCGGCATCCTCTGTGGCCCTGGAGAGCACATACTGCTCCGCTTCCAGGGCATTTTCCACAATAACAGGGGGCATCACTTTGGGGCAGCTGGTGAGCTCTTCCACACTCACCACAGCAGGGGGTTCACAGGGACTGATGGGCTCTCTCCTACCCATCAGTTGGGACATACAATCGCTGCTGGTGGGGACCTGCATCTCATCCACTGCAGCTGGAAAGACAGGGGAAGGGGCAACATGCCTATCAGGGGAGACATCTGTCCCATCCCCTGATGCAGAGGCATCTTCTTGGCTGAGGAGGAATGAATTCCCACTCCTCAGCTCAGGCAACACACAGTTCAGGGGCAAAGGGGTATCAGGAAGGACGATTTTCCCACTTCCTGATGCAGGGGCAACAACAGGGGCACTGGTGAGGAACGAATTCCCACTCACCAGTGTGGAGTGAACAGGGGTAACACAATCCTGGCCCTCAAAGTTGCTGAAGTCCTCCTCAGATGCATTACCCCCCCATTCTTCTTCCTCTTTTTGGAATTCCCGGACCTCTTGAATGAACCCAGCATATAGTTGCTCCAGGTCCCATTCACATCCTGCCAGAATATCCAAATTTCCCTGGCAGTCCGCAGGAATGTATCCACCAAAACGGTCCTCTCTTTTGTCCCGGATCTCCCAGTATCTGCTGGAGTCAGGGCACCCAAAAGTAGAGTCCATGTGGTAGGCGTTCCATACCAGCCCTTGGATGTCCCATCGCAAGCGGGATGGGCACCAGTCAAAAAGGCCCTCGGATCCATATTCCTGGTCCAGGTATTTAACAAAGTCCCAGTACTCCTCCTGTACTCTGAGCTCCTCTGTAATGCACGCATCCAACTCTGGAACGAAGTCGTAGATAACATCGCCCAGCCGGGTCCACCACTGTATTCGGATGGCGCTGTAGCGATCCTTGTATGCTCCCAGAGTGTCTGCCAGCACTGTTTCATCTGCCATGCCTCAATTGCTGCACCCAATATGAAGGAGAAATCCCACCGCTATGCCACCAATGTAACGGAAGCTGGGAAGGGACCGCGTCGCCTTCCGCCGTCGTTCCTGGGTCTCTCCTTCTCGACGCAGATAAGCGCTGTCGGATGCACCAGTTGCAGTATGGACGGTCACTGGAAACAGCCACAGGATCGCTGGAAGCAGGGAAGAGTCCACGTCGCCACCTGACAGTCCACGAAGTTAGGTCGCAGGAAACTGGCAGCAGGCGGTCGGCGATTCAGGATACTTGGCGCAGATGGGTATCAGAGTGGATACTTTAGACCATAAGCAATACAAGACTCCAGGACTCCTTGTTCACTCCAAAACAGAACTCATTTTATTACAACAAACCACAGCATATTTATACAGTTTCAAACCACACTAACTTGGAGCACAGTACAGGAGACTTAATTCAATCACAGTTCATCAATAGGACACAGCAAATGGTAGGGCAGAATACAATGGGGATAATTCAGTCACCACAAAGGGTCCAAGAACCAACAACAAATGATTCAGGGAAACATAATAGGGCAGACATGATTGGATTAATCACACAGCGGGGGGTCACAGGACAGTGCTCAATACAATGACTTGAGTAATTAAGCCAAAAGGCTTGGGGGACTACAATACATATTGAAAGTAAATATGCTCAAACTCAAATGATTAACCCTTTGCAGGTCAGAAGAGTTTGCAGCACCCAAGCCTTGAATTGTTCTTTCCTCTGGTACAGCTGCCTATCCACATAAGGCTAGCCAAAGTCTCTTAGTCCAGGATAAGGGCTTGAGAGATTGTACGCCAGGGCACAAAGGAGTGTCCAATATCCATAATCCTTGGGCCCAGGGGTGAATAAATGCCATGACCAGACAAGAGCTCCCAGTAACGGGTAGGATCCGTTACACCCTCCTATAGCAAAAAAGGGGTGGGTTTTTAAAAAAATGACCAATTTTGGGGTCCCCACTTAGTACATGCCAATTAGCCAACATTACTCTCTTTATGTCAGCAGAAGCAACAGTGAACTCTGTTTGTATGCAAAATCTTTCAGATTTAGTAACAGTCTTAGTAACACCACTCAGCAATTGGGTACGATCCAATAACAATGCTCGTTGAAAAGCCGAGCTAACTTCATTTTCAGGATATCCCCTTTCAAGGAATCTCTGTTGCATGTTAAGTAGTCCCCGTCTACATTCATCAGGATCTGTAGTTGTACGTATTACTCTAACCATTTGCGAGTACGGTAAACCAGCTTTAAGTGGAGGGGGGTGATGGCTACTCGCATGCAAGAGAGTATTTCTGTCAGTGGGTTTATGATATATTTTAGTCAGAATCTTGCCATCCTCTCTGTATACAGTCATATCAAGAAAATTAATGCTAGAGTTAGCAAACATAAGCGTAAATCGGATGGTAATGCACATCCCTATGGCACTCAAAGTGTTAAGGGAGTGATGCTGTTCGTAATGCCAAAAGGATCCTCTCCACTCTCCTGCTGACTAAGTGGGGAAGAAGAGAATGCTCTCCAACTTCAGAGTTGTCTGCTGCTGGTGATAGTAAGGGAGGGCATCCCGTACACATCGCCAGCAGCTTGACAACTCTGTGTGCTAATGTTGAACTTCTCCTCCCCCTCCCCTTGTATCCCTGAAATTTAGCACATATGGCGATGTGTAAAACAATATACCAGTTGTGCTCAAGGTACTACAGCGGACCCACATGAATGAAATAAATTTACACATAATAAAGTACAAATATATATATATATATATTTATATATATATATATATATATATAGCGAACAAACTGTAGTCAAAAATGACTGAACAGAAAGGAGCACTCCAGGGACTTCAAAAGAGAAAATAGCTAGTTTATTGATTCATCTTATCGTCAACGTTTCTGCTCTCACCGGGGCCTTCCTATTAAATGAGTGGGAAGCACCCGGGCATTTTGTACATCACTTTGGTTATCGGAGTGCCCACTTACACCTGCTGTATATATATATATATATATATATATATATATATATAAAATATATAATAATGTCCCCACTTATCTTGGTCCAAAATCAGTCCACCATTCCAAAAATTGGCCAGTACAAATGAAATGGAAATGAAAGATGATAATATATGGTGAGGATGAGACAGTCTCTACAATATTCAGAAAGTGTTGAGCATCTCTGACCTTTCTTTTGTATAGTCCACCACATGCAGTCAGATTATCCTTATGCAGCTTCCCATATAGCCCTGTTCATATAATACAGCAATCTAAAAGGAAAAGGAGTGCAAAATAAAGAGAATCTAAAAGCAGTGTTTATTATTAAAAGCTCTAGATGCAAAAAATACAGAAAAACACTTACAGAATCCTCCCCAGGATAAACGCTTATCTCCCTCCTGGTAAGACAGACTCTCTGTTCCAATCTCAGCACCTTCTGTATTGGCAGTCCGTCAGTGCTAGATGACCGCTCCCCATGCTCCACAAGCAGGTGTTTCCTCTAGTTGCTGTTGTCACTTTCAACAAATCGTTGTCAAAGCATGGACTGTTCCCAGAGTTTAATTAATTTCTTATCCACTGAGCGTATCTAGATACTACTGACCGGCTAAATACACCTATCTCAGGTGCATGGTACAGTTGTGTGAAAAAGAAAGTACACATTCTTTGAATTCTATTATTTTACCTATCAGGACATAATAACAACCATCTGTTCCTTAGCAGGTCTAAAAATTAGGTAAATACAACCTCAGATGAACAACAACACAGACATGACATATTACACCGTGTCATGATTTATTTAACAAAAATAAAGCCAAAGTGGAGAAGTCATGTGTGAAAAACTAAGTACACCATATGATTCAATAGCTTGTAGAACCACCTTTAGCAGCAATAACTTGAAGTAATTGTTTTCTGTATTACTTTATCAGTCTTTCATATCGTTGTGGAGGAATTTTGACCCACACTTCTTTACAACGTTGCTTCAGTTCATTGAGGTGTGCATGCATTTGTTTATGCACAGCTCTCTTAAGGTCCTGCCACAGCATTTCAGTCGGGTTGAGGTCTGGACATTGACTGGGCCATTGAAACACCTTGATTCTTTTCTTTTTCAGCCATTCTGCTGTAGATTTGCTGGTGTGCTTGGGATCATTGTCCTGTTGCATGACCCAATTTCGGCCAAGCTTTAGCTGTCGGACAGATGGCCTCACATTTGACTCTAGAATACTTTGGTATACAGAGGAGTTCATGGTCGACTCAATGACTGCAAGGTTCTCGGGTCCTGTGATGCAAAACAAGCCCAAATTATCACCCCTCCACCACCGTGCTTGACAGTTGGTATGAGGTGTTTGTGCTGTTTTGCTGTGTTTGGTTTTTGCCAAACATGGCACTGTGCATTATGGCCAGACATCTCCACTTTGGTCTCGTCTGTCCAAAGGACATTGTTCCAGAAGTCTTGTGATTTGTTCAGATGCAACTTTGCAAACCTAAGCCATGCTGCCATGTTCTTTTTGGAGAGAAGAGGCTTTCTCCTGGCAACCGTTCCAAACAAACTATACTTGTTCTGTATTTTATTGTACTGTCATGAATTTTAACATTTAACATGCTCACTGAGGCCTGTAGAGTCTGAGATGTAACTCTCTGGGTTTTGCAATTTCTCTGAGCATTGCACGGTCTGACATTGGGGTGAATTTGCTAGGATGTCCACTCCTGGGAAGATTGGCAACTGTCTTGAATGTTTTCCACCTTTGAATAATCTTTCTCACTGTAGACTTTAAATTATTTAGAAATGGCCTTATAACCTTTCCCAGATTGATGGACAGCAACAATTGCTTCTCTAAGATCATTGCTGATGTCTTTCCTCCTTGGCATTGTGTTAGCACACACCTGAATGCTTCAGACCAGCAAACTGCTAAAACTTCGGCTTTTATAGAGGTGGTCACACTTGCCGATGGTCAGTTAATCAAGGGCATTTGATTAGCAGCACATGTCTGCTACTTAGCATCTTAATTCCTATGGAAGCAGTAAGGATGTACTTAGATTTTCACACATGGCTTCTCCATTTTTGTGAAATAAATCATGACACGGTATAATATTTCATGTGTTGTTGTTCATTATAGGTTGTATTTGCCTAATTTTTAGACCTGCTAAGGAGCAGATGATTGTTATTATGTCCTAATATATAAAACCATAGAATTCAAAGAGGGTGCACTTTCTTTTTCACATGACTGTGTATCACAGGGGGACACACCGGGAGGGAACAAGTGTCCTGGGATGCTTTTAAACAACCCAATGCATATATTGCTGATAACTCTGTCTGCTTCTTCAGGGGTTACAGATTATTCAGGGCACCGCGTTTATATATCACTCCCTCTTCCGGTTAAGTGGACGTAAGCCATCACCCTGACTGATTAGATACATACTAAATTGAAAGGAACAGGCATCACAACAATAAATAAAACACATATATGAAAGACATATGTGAAACCATACATCCCTAAGTCTTTACAAGTTTACCCACAATAATACAATATCCTCCCAATATTATCAACACACAATACGAGGTTAAATTGGCATCATCACTAGATAAAATAAATGTAATATCCATTTAATATACAACTATCTAAACCTAATACATACATAGAAGATGGTCCTTGTGATAACAAGCCTAGGATTCCAGAGTTGTAGAACCTCATCAATACAACTATCAATACTTGTCATAGTAACACAGTCAATCAGGTTGAAAAAAGACACAAGTCTATCAAGTTAAACCTTTGCCCAGAGAATGAGGATTATATACCTTTCTTGCTGCCAAAGATGTTAGTCTTTATTAGACCTTCCTGTTTTGCCTACTAAAACACAGTATAACCCTGTATGTTCCCTTTTGAAAGAAATGTATCCAATTCTCTTAAATGTATCCATTGTATCTACCATAACCACATCCTTGGGCAAGGAATTCCATAATTTAACAGACCTTACTGTAAAAAACCATTTCCTTTGCTGAAGTTGAAACTCCTTTACTCTAATCTCAAGGGGTGTCCCATGGTTATTTAATCAGGTCTTGAAATGAATAGATCAACAGAGAGATTGTTGTTAGATCTCCTGTTAGTCGTATTTTCTCTAGAAAACGTCAAGTCGTTGGGCATATATCAAGTCCATTAATTACATTTCTTGCTCTTTGCTGAACTCTCTCTTATAGAATATGTCATTCTACCATTTATATATAGAGGATATCTATAAGTCAGTGAACTCTCCCTTCACAGTGAAAAACTTTCAGGGGAAATAAATCCCACCGTCAAACATTCTGCAATCTAAATAAAAGCCCCCAAGACAAGATCTACATTGAATCCCAGAAGGTGCAAAGTTTTAAGCTCATAAATCCCTCCTGGGATTCCCTCATTGGGTCCTCCTGCGGTATGCCCCTGTGATATGCCATGCACCTAAGATAAGTGGATTTGGCCGGTCAGTAGTATCTATATACGTTCAGTGGATAAGGAGTGAATTCAGCTCCGGGATCAGCCCATGCTTTGACAATGATTTGTTGAAAGTGACAACAGAAACTAGAGGAACCATCTGCAGGTGGAGAGTGGGGAGCAGTTGTCTAGCACTGACAGACTGCTAATACAGATGGAGCTGAGGTTGGAACAGAGGGGCTGTCTTACCAGGAAGGATATAAGCGCTTATCTTGGGGAGGATTCTGTGTTTTCTGTATTTTATGAGTCTGGAGCTTTCAAGAATAAACACTGCTTTTAGATTCTCTTTATTTTGTGCTCCTTTTCATTTTATATGGCGATGTGTGTCTACATTGAAAAGGCAAAGTGCTTTACACGCATCAACAAAATCATATCGTCACAGCATCGACCTTTAGTTCATCTCAGCCCTGGAATAATTCTACAGCAAACCAACTGCCCCACAGTGGATAAATAAAAAACCTGATTGATATAAATGGGGATTTTAACCCCTTGAATGCTAGGAAAGACTACAATGCAGTACTTTATAATGTACTGGAGATCTTTATAGCACAGAATGGGTAATTTAATTGAATTGGAATGTTGGGAAGCATGGTGCATTGCCACAGGATTACAACATTCCCTATCAGTACATCAGCGTCAAAATGGAAAGCCATTTAGTGGAAACATTTTATGGCCTGCTTGTAAATATATTAACAAAACAAAAGAGGAAAATATAATAAAACACAATGTTAAACCTCAGAAATGTTCTTTTCTTAAGATATGTGTTCTCAGTGTACACTGTAGTCGGATTTTGGTGCTTCTGATAAAGGTATCCTTCCAGGTCTGACTGTGGGGAAGCAGAGAGAATGCTCTCAGACTTCAGGGTTGTCTATTGCTGGTGATGTGTGAGGGAGAGCATCCCTTACACACTGCCAGCAGTTCAACAACCGTCCATGCTTATAATTGATTGAGGACTGTTACTGCATTGAAACTATAGGGAGATCCCAACTGGTTTACTATAGAAATGTCACATTCTATTTGAAGACCAGCAAAAGGGCAAGATCATAATGTCCCCTGAATAAAAAGGTGACAACAGAATGTCACCCGAATCAAAAGAGTGACATTCTGATGTTGCAAGCTTAAGGGTTGCAAAGTGATTGAAAAGACAAACGGAAGGTTTACACAGTTTGAATGCACAGCATGGAGAAGTGGCTCGGGCACCTCTTTCTGCACAGAGGGTATGTATAAATTCTTTAATATATTTAAAGTTTTATTGCATATCATCCCCTCTTATACATATTATACATAGTAAACAGGCTATGTTATTCAAACTGTGTAAGCCTTCTGTTTTATCATTTACAATCACTTTGCGACCTTTAAGTGTGCGACATCAGAATATTGCCCTTTTGATGTAGGCGACATTCTGATGTTGCCCTTTTCATTCAGGCGATGTTATGATCTCTCCCTTTTCCTGGTCATTAAATAGAGGGCAACATTCATAAAATACCATCCCAATTTCTCCAAGTTGAGACAGTGAACTCCGACGACAGAGGCAGCAATCAGAGTTTAGTGCATATCGGGAATAGCTACATTAACATATAAACACACCCACATGAATACAATAATGGCTCATTATCCTGTATTTCCATGTGGAAATTACTCATTAAGCTTCATTTCCATATGGAAATAAGCCATTGTCTTTGTGATAAGTGAAAATCCATAAACCTTTCAAAGGCATGTTGGATTGATGTCGATGTGGACAGATTTTTGTCGGATTGATGGGGATATAATATAGAAGACACTTTAATGTATACTGTCACTGTGCCTTCAACACTGATCCAACAGGACATCGCAATCCTGTGCCCTCTTTCACCTTTAGTGCATCTCCCTCTTAGTACATCTATTGCACTGGGGGAAGTACGAAATTATGGGATTTGTAAGAATTGTTTGATTTAACAAGCTCTGCATCATAGACCCTTGTGCTCCTGTCTCACACCATGTGCAGGAAAATTATGTAAAAATCATACCATTCCCTCTACACCTGTTTTAATGTGTTGTGTTAAAAAAAAGAATAGGGGAAATGAATGCCCCAAAATGCCCATAGATTGTACCATTTCCCTCTGTTAAGATGAACATTTTTGATATATGTAACTTAGTAAATTAGCTCTAGGTAGGTCTTTTGGCAAACTAGCAACACCTTCCTGACATCAGACATCGTCCTCTCCACACGTTAAGTATTTGTATACTTTTTACTGTTTATTGTGCAATAAAGAGGCTATGTTTTTAATCATTCTGCAGTATTTTAAGGGATTACAGTGTTGGGTGCCCTTTTTCTTCTATTTGTTGACAAGTAAAAACTCCCAGACTTTCCTTAATTTAAATATGGACTTTTACTCCTTGAATGCTAGTGAGATCATCAATGCACAATGTTTCAATATGCATTGGAGACCTCGTTAGCATGCAAGGTGATACATGTCCAACTTAAATCAATGGCAGAGGCGTAACTAGAAGCCACCAGGCCCTGGTGCAAGAATTGCCATGGGCCCCTCCCCAACCACATTGGCCCCCTCATCCACATTGCCCCTTCCACAATGCCCCCTCCATCTCCACACTGCCCCTTCCACAATGCCCCCTTCCTCTCCACACTGCCCCTTCCACAATGTCCCCTTCATCTCCACAATGTCCCCTTCATCTCCACATTGCCCCTTCCACAATGCCCCCTTCATCTCCACAATGCCCCTTCCACAATGCCCCCCTTCATCTCCACAATACCCCCATCTTCACATTGCCCCTTCATCTGCACATTTCCTCTACCTCCAGTCCCTGGTGGTGTAGCGGAGTGTCTTTACAGATCTGTGCCTCCTTCGGCACAGATGTCTGTAACCGGAGCTCCCGCGCGCCGCTCTAGTAGTGCAGCGGCTGAGAGATTATGTCATCTCCCAGCGCTCTGTATTACTAGAGCGGCGCACCGAGTGGGAGATCAGCTGAGGACTGCTGCGGGCCAGGGGGTTTCAGGGGGCGGCCGGGCCCCTTGAGTGACGGGCCCGATCGCAGGTGTGACCGCTGCGACCCCTATTGTTACGCCACTGATCAATGGGAATCTATAGTTCTCCCAAAGGTGCTGTAGGTTTGCTCCACAATTGCACCTCTTGCTTGTTGACCCTTAGTACTTTCATCCCAACTTGCCCTGAGTAGTGTTGAGCGAGCATGCTCGGCCGATGCTCGGATCGGCTCGAGCATCGCTCTGCTCGGCACATGGCGGTACTCGTACGAGTACCGCATGTGCTCGCCCGCCATGTTCGGGTCTCCTCCCCGCACGTTTTGCGGCTGCTGCGCAGCCAATAAACGTGCAGGGAGGCTCTGACATCGGTGTAATGCCAGCAGCCATGTTGGCTGCTGGCATTACACTGATTGGCTGGCCAGAACCCGTGGTCAGGTGCTGTATAGCACCTGACCATCGAGTTCGGCTCAGTCTTAGCCAGGGAGAGCTGAGGATAGGAAGGGAAAGGCAGTGTAGGGAGGAAAAAAACCAAAATTGTGAAAAAAAAGAACCAAAAGTCCTTTTTAGGACTACTGTGTGTGGGGGCAGCAGGTTATTTTGTGTGGGGGGAAAAAAACAAAAAAAAAAAAAAAAAAAATATTCTGTTTAGTGTGCAAAGTTGCAGATTAGAGCACATTCTGTTTAGTGTGCACAGTTGCAGATTAGAACACATTCTGTTTAGTGTGCAAAGTTGCAGATTAGAGCACATTCTGTTTAGTGTGCAAAGTTGCAGATTAGAGCACATTCTGTTTAGTGTGCAAAGTTGCAGATTAGAGCACATTCTGTTAAGTCTTCAAACTAAAATATCAAAGTCACATATTCCATTCAGTGTGCGTCGCCGCAGTTTAGCAGCACATTCTGTGTACTGTGCAGAGTTGCAGAATAGGAAGAAATACTGTTAAGTCTTCAAACTAAAATATCAAAGTCACATATTCCATTCAGTGTGCTTCGCCGCAGTGTAGCAGCACATTCTGTGTACTGTGCAGAGTTGCAGAATAGGAAGAAATACTGTTAAGTCTTCAAACTAAAATATCAAAGTCACATATTCCATTCAGTGTGCTTCGCCGCAGTGTAGCAGCACATTCTGTGTACTGTGCAGAGTTGCAGAATAGGAAGAAATACTGTTAAGTCTTCAAACTAAAATATCAAAGTCACATATTCCATTCAGTGTGCTTCGCCGCAGTGTAGCAGCACATTCTGTGTACTGTGCAGAGTTGCAGAATAGGAAGAAATACTGTTAAGTCTTCAAACTAAAATATCAAAGTCACATATTCCATTCAGTGTGCTTCGCCGCAGTGTAGCAGCACATTCTGTGTACTGTGCAGAGTTGCAGAATAGGAAGAAATACTGTTAAGTCTTCAAACTAAAATATCAAAGTCACATATTCCATTCAGTGTGCTTCGCCGCAGTGTAGCAGCCTATTCTGTGTACTCTGCACAGTTGCAGAATAGGAAGAAATACTGTTAAGTTTTCAAACTCAAATATTAAAGTCACATATTCCATTCAGTGTGTGTCACCGCCGTTTAGCAGCCTATTCTGTGTACTCTGCACAGTTGCAGAATAGGAAGAAATACTGTTAAGTTTTCAAACTCAAATATTAAAGTCACATATTCCATTCTGTGTTCGTCACCGCAGTTTAGCAGCCTATTCTGTGTACTCTGCACAGTTGCAGAATAGTAAGAAATACTGTTAATTTTTCAAACTCAAATATTAAAGTCACTTATTCCATTCAGTGTGTGTCACCGCCGTTTAGCAGCCTATTCTGTGTACTCTGCACAGTTGCAGAATAGTAAGAAATACTGTTAAGTTTTCAAACTCAAATATTAAAGTCACATATTCCATTCAGTGTGTGTCACCGCCGTTTAGCAGCCTATTCTGTGTACTCTGCAGAGTTGCAGAATAGTAAGAAATACTGTCAATTTTTCAAACTCAAATATTAAAGTCACTTATTCCATTCAGTGTGTGTCACCGCCGTTTAGCAGCCTATTCTGTGTACTCTGCACAGTTGCAGAATAGTAAGAAATACTGTTAAGTTTTCAAACTCAAATATTAAAGTCACATATTCCATTCAGTGTGTGTCACCGCCGTTTAGCAGCCTATTCTGTGTACTCTGCACAGTTGCAGAATAGTAAGAAATACTGTTAATTTTTCAAACTCAAATATTAAAGTCACTTATTCCATTCAGTGTGTGTCACCGCCGTTTAGCAGCCTATTCTGTGTACTCTGCAGAGTTGCAGAATAGTAAGAAATACTGTTAATTTTTCAAACTCAAATATTAAAGTCACTTATTCCATTCAGTGTGTGTCACCGCAGTTTAGCAGCCTATTCTGTGTACTCTGCAGAGTTGCAGAATAGTAAGAAATACTGTTAAGTTTTCAAACTCAAATATTAAAGTCACATATTCCATTCAGTGTGTGTCACCGCAGTTTAGCAGCCTATTCTGTGTACTCTGCAGAGTTGCAGAATAGTAAGAAATACTGTTAAGTTTTCAAACTCATATATATTAAAGTCATATATATCGTGTAAGATGAAGAAGGCGGGTAAAAAGGGACGGGGAAGTGGACGTGATCCTGATAGTTCAGGGCGCGGGTCAGGACGCGGAGAAACTGTGCCTGGTGCCAGAGCACAAGAAAGAAAGACATCCACCATACCTAGCTTCATGTGTAATTTTACAGGGCGTCGCAGGACATCACTCTCGAGGTCCGACCACTGCGAACAGGTGGTCAGTTGGATGACAGCTGATACTGCTTCCAGTCGGTTAAGCACCACCCTGTCTTCCACCAAGTCCACTCTCAGTAGCCAAGAGTCTGGTCAACATAATCCTCACTCTGATCATCCTTCCTCCCACCATACACGGTCTGGTCAAAGAAGTGATCCCACACTGGGATATAGTGAGGAGCTCGTCTCATCACCAATCCTTCATTTGACCCTCTCTCCAAGCACGCTTGCAGAGGAACATGACATCTTGTGCCCTGATTCACAACCTCTAGAGGCTACCCAATCACAAGAAGATGACAGATGTGAACGGCATTTAAGGTCAAAGGAAGTAGTGGATGATGATGATGATGATGATGAGACACAGTTGCCATTAAATCAACCACTATTTCCGTCTCAAGACCTTGTTGAGGAGAATGTTATACAGTTGTCAATGACTGAGTATGTGGTGGGATCAAGACTTGAGGAGGATGATCAGAGTGAGGAAGTGGAGGAGGACTTGGTGGACGATGAGGTGACTGACCCCACCTGGGAAGGTGTAGAGCCGAGCGATGACAGCAGTCCTGAGGGTGAGCCATCTGCAGCACCGCAACAGGCTGGAAGAGGCAGTGGTGTGGCTACAGAAAGAAGGCGGACCGCACCAAACCGGCCCGCAAATGTTCCACGGAGCACCCCCTTGCGTAAATCTACCTTGCCAAAGGGTAGGTGTTCCGCGGTATGGCGTTTTTTTAAGGAAAGTGCGGACGACAAAAGAATTGTAGTTTGCAACCTGTGCCACACCAGAATGAGCCGAGGCATGAACACTAGAAACCTCACCACCACCAGCATGATCCGACACATGGCATCCAAGCACCGTAGTAAGTGGGAGGAACGCCTGGATCGCCCATCTGTGTCTGCAGGCCACACCACTGCCTCCTCTTCCCCTGTTTTCGGTGCCGGCCAATCGCCTGTCGAAGGCGCAGGCCCGCATACCTCCCGCCCTGCACCTGTAGCATCTGAAGCACCATCAGCGACCACATCCACTTCCCTGTCCCAGCACAGCGTCCAAATGTCGTTACCCCAGGCATTTGAGCGCAAGAGAAAGTACCCAGCCACCCACCCACAGGCCATAGCACTAACCTCACACCTTTCAAAATTACTGGCCATCGAAATGCTGCCATTTAGGCTTGTGGACACTGAGTCCTTCCGCAGCCTGATGGCAGCAGCTGTCCCTCGGTACGCGGTCCCCAGCCGCCACTACTTTTCCCGGTGTGCCATCCCCGCATTACACCACCATGTGTCCCGTAACATCACCCGTGCCCTGACCAACGCAGTTACTGGGAAGGTCCACTTAACGACTGACACATGGACAAGTGCTTGTGGCCAGGGACGCTACATTTCCCTGACGGCACACTGGGTGAATGTCGTGGAGGCTGGGAGCGACTCGGACCCTGGGATGGCACGGGTGCTACCCACGCCGAGGATTGCGGGCCCTACCTCCATCAGGGTTTCCGCCAGCACCTACGTTATTGGCTCCTCCTCCTCCGTTTCCACCTCCGAATTCTCTACACGCAGCGCCACTCCCCCATCAGCCAGTAGCTGGAAGCAGTGTAGCACTGCAGTGGGGAAGCGTCAACAGGCCGTGCTGAAGCTGATCTGCCTTGGGGACAAACAGCACACGGCCTCAGAGCTGTTGCAGGGGATTAGTCACCAGACCGAGCAGTGGCTCTCGCCACTCAACCTGCAACCAGGCATGGTTGTGTGTGATAATGGGCGTAACTTGGTGGCGGCTTTGGAGCTCGGCAAGCTCACACACGTACCATGCCTAGCGCATGTATTTAATTTAGTGGTGCAGCGATTTCTAAAAACCTACCCCAATGTGCATGATCTCTTGACCAAGGTGCGCCGCGTGTGTGCACATTTCCGTAAGTCATCTACAGCTTCGGCCGGCCTGTTGAAGCTGCAGCAGCGCTTACAATTGCCAGCTCACCAGCTGCTGTGTGACGTGAGCACGCGCTGGAACTCCACCTTCCACATGTTGGCCCGGCTTTGTGAGCAGCAGAGGGCAGTAGTGGAGTACCAGCTGTTACACGGTCGTCGCCTCTCCGTTCAACTTCCTGTAATCAGAAGTGAGGAGTGGGAATGGATGTCAGACCTCTGCAAGGTTTTACGCAATTTTGAGGAATCGACACAGATGGTGAGCGGCGATAACGCTATTATCAGTGTAACCATCCCACTTCTGTGTCTACTGAAACGCTCGCTGCTCACAATTAAAACCGACGCTTTGCATGTGGAAGAGGTGGAAATGGGGGAGGAAGAGCTTACACAAGGTGATAGCCAGAGCACCCTCACTTCGTCTTCTCAGCGACAATTGGAGGAGGCGGAGGAGGAGGAGGAGGAGGAAGACACGGTTGCCTCCGCTACAGAGGGTAGCCATGGAACTTTAGTTCCATCTCTTCAGCGTGGGTGGGCAGAAGAGGAGGAAGAGGATGAGGATATTGAGAGTCATCCTCCTGGTGAGGACAGCGAAATCTTGACTGTTGGTACTCTGGCACACATGGCTGACTTTATGTTAGGCTGCCTTTCCCGTGACCCACGCGTTATACGCATTTTAAACAACACGGATTACTGGGTGTTCACCCTTCTGGACCCCCGCTACAAAGAGAATTTCTCATCTCTCATTCCTCCGGTGGAGAGGACAAGCAAAATGGTGCAATACCAGAAGGTTCTTGTCGAAAAATTGCTCCAAAATTTTCCATCTGACAACGCTGGCGGCAGAGTACGTGCTACCTTGGCCAACCGAGAAGGGGAGAAAAGGGGAGCACACAGCAGTTCCGACAAAGGCAGGGCAACACTCTCCAAGGCGTGGGACACCTTCATGACACCCCGCCAGCACCCTCACCCTGATGCGCAGCCTAGTGTCACAAGGAGGGAAAAGTTTTGGAAGATGGTGAAGGAGTACGTAGCAGACCGTGTCAGCGTCCTCACTGATCCCTCTGTGCCTTACAACTACTGGGTGTCCAAGCTGGACACGTGGTATGAACTGGCACTCTACGCCTTGGAGGTGCTGGCCTGCCCTGCCGCCAGCGTTCTGTCTGAGCGGGTATTTAGTGCTGCTGGTGGCATCATAACAGATAAGCGTATCCGCCTTTCCACCGACAATGCTGATAGGTTGACACTTATAAAAATGAACAAGGCCTGGATTTCCCCTGACTTCTCCACTCCACTGGAGGAAAGCCGCGGGGGAACATAAACTCACTTTATATATGTTATTTACAATGATGTGAATACTCTGTATTCCCATTCACCCCTTCCACCCAAAAAACTGGTATATGGTTGACTCTTAATCTTCTCATCCTCCTCCTCCTCTTCCATATGCCCTGTGCTATAATTTTTATATAGGGCCAGCTCACCAGCGGGCCCTGTGATATAATTTTTATATAGGGCCAGCTCACCAGCGGGCCCTGTTTGACAATTTTTATATAGGTCAGCTCACCAGCGGGCCTTCTCATATAATGTTTTATTGGGTCAGCTCTCTAGCGGGCCCTCTCATATAATGTTTTATAGCGTCAGCTCACTAGCGGGCCTTCGCATATAATGTTTAGGATGGTCAGCTCTGCAGCAGACCCTCACCCATAATGTTTTAGATGGTCAGCTCAGCGCACGTTTCCCTCTTAATCATGGCCTCAGTTCTGAAAATCAAGGAAATTTTTGGGAGAATTTGCCTCTGCGCACGTTTCCCTCTTAATCATGGCCTCAGTTCTGAAAATCAAGGAAATTTTTGGGAGAATTTGCCTCTGCGCACGTTTCCCTCTTAATCATGGCCTCAGTTCTGAAAATCAAGGAAATTTTTGGGAGAATTTGCCTCTGCGCACGTTTCCCTCTTAATCATGGCCTCACTTCCGAAAATCAAGGAAATTTTTGGGATAATTTGCAGATGATATACAAGTAAATATACAGCAAATATTGTTTGGTAACAATTTTTCGCCTAAAGTCGTTTTTATTTTCCTTTTTGTGTTTTTTATGGTCAGTCTGTAAAAATGGCATACTACGGGCGAAAGATCGTTCCCAGCAGCGATGTTGGAGTCCAAGATGCATCCAGACATCCTCCCTATGCTGTCCCTGAACCATTTCTGTGGTGTTTCCATCCTTTTCTGCCCTTTTCCTATGGACCAGGCACCCTCCCCTCATCAGAGCAGGGGGTGCCTGGTGTAATGCTCGAGTCCTCCCATTGACTTCAATGGGGCTCGGGTGCTCGGCCGAGCACTCGAGCCTCAGGGGGTGCTCGGTCAGAGCACCCGAACACCCGAGCATTGGGGTGCTCGCTCATCACTAGCCCTGAGGATTAGTTTTTCTTTTTACATTTTATTGGACTACCGTTTATGATTGTCCATGCCTTGCAGGCCCCTCTGGCACTCATAGGGTTAATAATATGAATTGTAAAAAGGCAGAAGAGCCAACTAGATATGATAGAAAGGCAAGATTACTAAAAATATTTATCATGGGTGTAATATCAAGGTGTCATATTTGCCAGACCAGATACCAAATTTATCAAGCCTACAGAACATGCTGACAGGAATTTTATTGCTTTTGTACATTGAGGTCATTTATCAATGTCTCATGGTTGCAGGGACAGCATTGTGGTATAGCATGAATTAAGGAAACAAGTGCTTTTGTTTGCATTGACAAATATTTGGTGAGGAGTTGTATTTCCCTCCACCCAAGAAGTCAGGCTTAATAAATAGCCCCAAATATTGTTTAATTAGTATTATAACCTAATAAATATATGTATGGGAGAAAACTATGCAATTTTAAACATCTCGAATGGTATTTTCAGGATTTTAAACTGTCAGGAGCTAATAATAATTAACATTCCAGTGGATGGTTGAGGATTCCAGTAGCAGGTCACTCAACTGAAGGTTAAAATAGGCCACAAAGCTGGTAAGAACAACATGATCTGCACCACACAGTGCTAGAGATCCTGTTGTTGAACTGGTATGTGTGGCTGTCACGGAACATAAAAGAGAGTTCAAGTGAGATTCCAAGGGTCCTGAAAGTCATAGTAGAATAACCAAAAGATAGAATGGGGAGCAAAAGTTTGCAGTCAGACAAGCCAGAAGGTCAGGGTCACTGGTAAAAAACAGGCATAGTCCAAGGAAAATGCCAAAGTCAACACAACAGGCATGAGGAACCAACAAAGGAAAGCCAAGCAGCTAGTGTAAGGACCAAACAAAATGAGCAATGAAAATAAGTGGTGTTGGGTTTAAAGGGATAGTAATGTTTCATAATAAAAGCAATTCTTATTAATCATCATAGTATTTGGGCCGTGGAGATTGTTATTTCAATCCTGTCAGAGTTGTAGTTCAAGAGTAATTGAATAATAAAGAATCCCCCTCCCACCCCTTTTACTGATATAACACTGCTCAACTCAGAACAGGAGGGTTTGTCCAGGTAGATTGCAGAGAGGGACAATCTTCAATTAAGATAAGGGAAAAAGCTGAAAAACCTGTCAAGGGGGGTAGGGTTTTCATTGTTCTCACAGTAAGAAGATTGTCCCTTGCTGTGATCTGTCTGGTCTATGGACCAGATTCCACATCTGAGGAGAGGGGGCTTACACTAGATAAAAGAGGCGGGAGGGGGAAACTTGATAATTAAATTACTCTTTAACTACAACTATGACAGTATTGAAATAACACTCTCTATGGCTCAAATACTATGAAGATTAACCCTTTGAGTGCCAAGTGGGTACATTGTACGAGTTTGGACAGCTGTACCCGCTGTGCCAAGCTCGTACAATGTACCCACTAAAATGCGGTCACTGCATGAGCCGGTATAACCGGCATGCAGTGGCCGCATTTTAAAAAAAAAAAAGGTGGGCAATCGTGGGGGGACATGAGGATCACTCCTCATGTCTCCCCTGTTATTGATCTCCCAGCCGATCGCGCTGGGAGATCAATAAAGGAAGAGGAGAAGCGCAGCAGAAGCGCAGCTTCTCCTCTTCCGTCTCTCCTACCCGAACTTCCGGGTAGGAGTGGGCGGGACCGGGGGAAGCCTCCCAACGTCATCAGTGACATGTTTCCCCGGTCCCATTCACTCCTACCGGTGGTAGGAGTGAAGGGCAGGAGAGCTTCTGCTCTCCTGCAGTCGCCAAATTGGTCTCCCAGCCTATCGGCTGGGAGATCAATTACTTGGGGGACACCAGGAGGGGTCCTGATGTCCCCCACGAGGTCTGAATATATAAAAAATAAAATTTAAAAAAAAAAAAAAAAAAAACTAACCCTGTGAGTGCCGCAGTGGTCCCCAGCACATTGCTTTGCAATGTGCTGGAGACCCTTGTAGCACTCACAGGGTCTTTTCTTTGGGGTTTTTTTTTTTTTTTTCTTAAAGACCTCATTGGGGGGATCAGGGGGGATCCTGATGCCCCTCAATGAGGTCTATTATTAAAAAAAAAAAAAAAAAAAAGGGCTTCTATCATTACTTTGTTACTAGAGATTGTTGGGGGGCCATCAGGATTGGTCCTGATGGCCCCCCAACAAGCTCTGATTACAAAGTAATAATAATAAAAAAAAATTAACCCTCTGAGTGCCAGAAGGGTCCAATGCATTGCTTTGCAATGCGCTGGAAACCCCTTTGGCACTCACAGGGACATTTATTTTGATTCCTTTTTTTTTTTTTTTTTTAAGACCTCGTTGGGGGGAATCAGAGGGGTCCTGATACCCACCAATGAGGTCCATAATAAAAAAAAAGTAAAGAAAAAAAAATTAACCCTGTGTGTGCCACAAGGGGGGCCAATGCAGCCCCCCTTCTGTGGCGCACACACAGGGCATTTATCATTACTTCGTTATCAGAGATTGTTGGGGGGCCTTCATGATTGGTCCTGATGGCCCCCCAACAAGCTCTGATTACCAAGTAATGATTAAAAAAAAAATTAACCCTCTGAGTGCCAGAAGGGTCCAATGCATTGCTTTGCAATGCGCTGGAGAGCCCTTTGGCACTCACAGGGACATTTATTTTGATTCCTTTTTTTTTTTTTTTAAGACCCCATTGGGGGGAATCAGAGGGGTCCTGATACCCACCAATGAGGTCCATAATAAAAAAAAAGTAAAGAAAAAAAAATTAACCCTGTGTGTGCCACAAGGGGGGCCAATGCAGCCCCCCTTCTGTGGCGCACACACAGGGCATTTCTCATTACTTCGTTATCAGAGATTGTTGGGGGGCCATCATGATTGGTCCTGATGGCCCCCCAACAAGCTCTGATTACCAAGTAATGATTAAAAAAAAAATTAACCCTCTGAGTGCCACAAGGATCCAATGCATTGCTTTGCAATGCGCTGGAGACCCCTGTGGCACTCTCCGGGTCCCCTGTTTGTGGACATATATATATATTTTTTTACTAAGACCTCATTGGGGAGGGATCAGGGGGTCCTTATGCCCCTCAATGAGGTATATAATAAAAAAAATAAAAATTAAAACACAAATTAACCCTGTGTGTGCCACTAGGAGGGGAGTTCAACGCCGACCCCCTTCCTGTGGCACACACAGGACTTTTTATCAACACTGGTAGTCACAGATCTCCCATACACACTATCAAACACTGCCCCACCATCCTTGCTCCTCTGCTCATACCCACACACACTGCCTAATCCCTCACCCTCCCACATACTTTGTTACACTTGTAGTCACAGGTCCGCACGTACACCGGCTGACGCCCTAGCTTCTTTCATCTGTTAGCCATAAAATCACACATACACTGTTTGCTTTACCATTTCTGTTTCACTGGTAGCTACGCTCCTGTAGCGTAAATTGGTATGTCAACCCACAGCAGTGGGGTACCATTTTTCTTAGGCTGGCAAGAAGTCCTCCTAGGAAATCCCATGCCATTGAACCATTTTAGTATCTTTGAAGTGACTGATGTGTAAAACAAAATTTTATTTTTTCCTGTAGCACCACATTCTGGAAATAGTTGTGCCAACTAACTTAGGGGTAAAAAGGCAAGTGACCCCTCATTAGATGCGGCAGGTTGTCTTCTTTCCAAAATGGTATGGTTTATCTACCTTTTCTTCAATTCTGAAGGTGTTATAGTCATTTTCGTACAGGCAAGTCAGGTTTGAGAAAATGTTAGAAACATCAGAGGTTGTAGTAGGTGTAGTTTTCTACTTCTAGCACCCCCTAAGGTAGTTCAACTCATACCAATGGGGTGTCATTTGACTCCTAAGAGCACTAGCAAACAAATGCAGTTGAAAATTCCATGGTTTTCACAGCGCTCCATACATTTGAAGGGGCAGAAATGTAAAAAAATGCAATTTTTTTCCTATATCGCCTCCTTCTGGAAACATTTATGCACACCAGTATTGGGGTAAGAAGGCAAGTGACCCCTCATTAGATGCGGCAGGTTGTTTTCTTTCCAAAATGGTATGGTTTATCTACCTTTTCTTCAATTCTGAAGGTGTTATAGTCATTTTCGTACAGGCAAGTCAGGTTTGAGAAAATGTTAGAAACATCAGAGGTTGTAGTAGGTGTAGTTTTCTACTTCTAGCACCCCCTAAGGTAGGTCAACTCATATCAATGGGGTGTCGTTTGACTCCTAAGAGCACTAGCTAATGAATGCAGTTGAAAATTCCATGGTTTTTACAAAGTTCCATACATTTGAAGGGGCAGAAATGTAAGAAAATGCCTTTTTTTTTCACTAGCGCCACCTCCTGGAAGCATTTGTGCATACCAGCCTTTGGGTAAGAAGGCACGTGACCCCTCATTAGATGCGGAAGGATGTTTTCTTTCCAAAATGGCATTGTTTCTCTACCTTTTCTGCATATCTATTATGGTTATAACCATTTTAGTGCAAGCAGATAATTTCAAAAACAAAAGTGTCAGGTTTACGTACGTGTTCCTAGCACCCACATATTCTATGTTAACCCACACAAATAGGCTATCATTTTTCTCATGTTGGTAGCAGGTACTGAATACAGCAGGAAATGTTATGGTTTTCAAAGATTTTAGTATCTTTGAAGTGGTGGAAATGTAAAAAAACATGTATTTATTCCCATAGCGCCACCTTTTGGAAATATTTGTGCACTTCAGCCCAGGGGGTAGAAAGGCAAGTGACCCCTCAATTGATGCGGGAGAATGTCTACTTTCCAAAATGGTATACCTTTTATACCTTTCCTTCATGTCTCTAACAGTTATGGACATTTTAGTACAAGCCGCCATTTTCGAAGAAGCAAACAGGTAGGTGTAGTGATGTGCTTCTGGCACCCCTAAGGTAGGTCGACTCATTCCAGTGGGGTGTCATTTTTCTCCTAAGAGCACTAGCTAATGAATACAGTTGGAAATGCCATGGTTTGCACAAATTTCAGTACATTTGAAGGGGCAGAAATGTAAGAAAATGCCTTTTTTTTTCATTAGCGCCACCTTCTGGAGGCATTTGTGCTCTCCAGGCTTGGGGTAACAAAGCAAGTCACCCATCAATAGATGCGGCAGGGTGTCTTCTTTTCAAAATGGTATGGTTTGTGTACCCTTCCTTCACTTCTGTAGTTGTTATAACCATTTGGGTACAGACAAGTAATGTTTGAGAAAATGTTAGAAACATTTCAGGTTGTAGTAGGTGTCGTTTTGCACTTCTAGCGCCCCCTGAGGTAGTTGAACTCATACCAATGGGGTGTCATTTTTCTCCTAAGAGTGCTAGCTAATGAATACAGTTGGAAATGCCATTGTTTGCACAAATTTCAGTACATTTGAAGGGGCAGAAATGTAAGAAAATGCCTTTTTTTTTCATTAGCGCCACCTTCTGGAGGCATTTGTGCACTCCAGGCTTGGGGTAACAAAGCAAGTCACCCATCAATAGATGCATCAGGGTGTCTTCTTTTCAAAATGGTATGGTTTGTGTACCCTTTCTTTACTTCTGTAGTTATTATAACCATTTGTGTACAGACAAGTAATATTTGAGAAAATGTTAGACAAATTTGAGGTTGTAGTAGGTGTCGTTTTGCACTTCTAGCGCCCCCTGAGGTAGTTAAACTCATACCAATGGGGTGTCATTTTTCTCCTAAGAGCACTAGCTAATGAATACAGTTGGGAATGCCATGGTTTGCACAAATTT
This sequence comes from Rhinophrynus dorsalis, assembly GCA_037306005.1. NCBI lineage: Eukaryota > Metazoa > Chordata > Amphibia > Anura > Rhinophrynidae > Rhinophrynus > Rhinophrynus dorsalis. The sequence continues at coordinate 84,485,443 of CM074724.1, read as the reverse complement.
CAGTACATTTGAAGGGGCAGAAATGTAAGAAAATGCCTTTTTTTTCCATTAGCGCCACCTTCTGGAGGCATTTGTGCTCTCCAGGCTTGGGGTAACAAAGCAAGTCACCCATCAATAGATGCGGCAGGGTGTCTTCTTTTCAAAATGGTATGGTTTGTGTACCCTTTCTTCACTTCTGTAGTTGTTATAACCATTTGGGTACAGACAAGTAATGTTTGAGAAAATGTTAGAAACATTTCAGGTTGTAGTAGGTGTCGTTTTGCACTTCTAGCGCCCCCTGAGGTAGTTGAACTCATACCAATGGGGTGTCATTTTTCTCCTAAGAGCGCTAGCTAATGAATACAGTTGGAAATGCCATTGTTTGCACAAATTTCAGTACATTTGAAGGGGCAGAAATGTAAGAAAATGCCTTTTTTTTTCATTAGTGCCACCTTCTGGAGGCATTTGTGCACTCCAGGCTTGGGGTAACAAGGCAAGTCACCCATCATTAGATGCGGCAGGGTGTCTTCTTTTCAAAATGGTATGGTTTGTGTACCCTTTCTTCACTTCTGTAGTTGTTATAACCATTTGTGTACAGACAAGTAATGTTTGAGAAAATGTTAGAAAAATTTGAGGTTGTAGTAGGTGTCATTTTGCACTTCTAACGCCCCCTGAGGTAGTTAAACTCATACCAATGGGGTGTCATTTTTCTCCTAAGAGCACTAGCTAATGAATACAGTTGGAAATGCCATGGTTTTCACAAATTTCAGTACATTTGAAGGGGCAGAAATGTAAGAAAATGCCTTTTTTTTTCATTAGTGCCACTTTCTGGAGGCATTTATGCACTCCAGGCTTGGGGTAACAAGGCAAGTCACCCATCATTAGATGCGGCAGGGTGTCTTCTTTTCAAAATGGTATGGTTTGTGTACCCTTTCTTCACTTCTGTAGTTGTTATAACCATTTGTGTACAGACAAGTAATGTTTGAGAAAATGTTAGAAAAATTTGAGGTTGTAGTAGGTGTCATTTTGCACTTCTAACGCCCCCTGAGGTAGTTAAACTCATACCAATGGGGTGTCATTTTTCTCCTAAGAGCACTAGCTAATGAATACAGTTTGAAATGCCATGGTTTTCACAAATTTCAGTACATTTGAAGGGGCAGAAATGTAAGAAAATGCCTTTTTTTTCATTAGCGCCATCTTCTGGAGGCATTTGTGCACACCAGGCTTGGGGTAAGAAGGCAAGTTACCCCTCATTAGATGCGGCAGGTTGTCTACTTTTCCGAAATATATAGTTTTATATAGTTATTCCATTGTTTTAGGGTAGTTTTACCACAAAAACCCTAGAATGCGCATATTAGTTTATAAAGTTGAAAATGTCATTTTGCGCTGCTGGTGATTAGGGCTCTACGCTAGCCATGGACATAGGTAAAACTATACAAATTTGGTATTTTTTTACTCAGGGGACTCGAGGCTTTTTCAAATAATTGAAACTTTTTCAATCAAGGTAAATATTTTTGATACATAGTATGTGATTTTAGCAAAATGAGTAAATTTTCACTTTTTTTGTCATTATGACATCATAGCTTTTTGCACGATGTAAAATTCTCTTCATGTAAGGTATCACAAGAAAGCTCAATTAGTTCTGAAAAAAACAATATATAGTTTTCCATATGTAACTAAAAATCCCCAGAGGAAATCAAGCCTAAACGGAAGGATAGCAAAAATGTTGAAAAAGTGTCTGGCCTGCAGGGTTCAGGAAATGGCCCGAGCCTCTGGCACTGAAGGGGTTAATTGGAGCTGCTGATTTTGTGAAACATTACTATACCTTTAAGTAAGTCAATCTTGTTGTCAAAAAGATTGCACTCTGCGTTGCAAACATCCATGTGGGACTTCACTATGTTACATGGAGTTATGCACATCAGTGTGCATAGAAAGAGAAGAATATACAATTGTATTGACACTTGCCTACAAGAAGAAACATATACATTTTTATGAGCCAGCAACCCTCTGAGACTCAGCACCTAGTGACAGGAACATGCTGATGTAAGTATTTTAGGACAGTGACAGTCATTGCACATAATCTGGTCCTTAAGGGGTTAACATGAATTTTATTGCTTATACACACACCATACAGTCTGATCTCCGAAAAAGAGGAAAACCAGGGTGAGCAAGAGGGACATAGGGATTTGGGACTCAGAGAGGGACTGCCCTTCCTAAGAAGGATCACTTGGGAGGTATATAAATACATTATTGAGTTTAGTACAGTTCCAGGGCACAACTTGTAAGTGAACAACATGTTAACCCTTTGAATGCCAATGACATGTCCAATGGATTACAAAAGGAATGCACTGGATGCACCTCTGGCACTGAAAGGGTTAATTCATTGGGTGTACCCTGCCAAACTGCTGCCTTAGGCATTCTCAGCCTAGGCCTAAATACATTACTAAGTTTAGTACATTTTATCACACATCTCCACAGCAGGGTGGCCACATTTCCATTCTGCCAGTCAGGGACACTGCAGAGATGAGAACAGTATAGTACGTGTCCTCGGATCTAGTGCAGCTATGTGGGAGGGTTCATTATACATCACTGGACATCAGTGGGCAAACCTCTGTTTCTCAGGCACCCCATAGCTCTCTAAACACTAGAGGGAGAACTGACCATTAACTGCTGTGACAGAAAGTGATGCCTGTTGCAGGCTACAAGAAAAATAGTGATGCCTGTTGCAGGCTACATCACGCCCAAAGCATTAGACTACCATTACACTGCAACAAAATTGCACTGCAGCTCCTGTTTGATGTCAGGATCAAGGCTCAGTTCTCTCTCTCTAGTGTTTAGAGCTCTGTCTGGAAGCCATTTCCTTGTAGCCCAGCAGAAGTATCACTTTCTGTTACAGTAAGCAATGGGTAGTTCTCCGAGTGATTAGAACTCTGTGCTCTGGAATCTAAATTCAGGGACTTTGTATTGTCCCTGAAGGAGGCTGACAGGGACATGGGACACATATTTCAAATCAGGGACTGTCCCTGACAATCAGGGACACATGGTCACCTTACTCCACAATACAACTTGCCAGTGAAGAAAATGTTAACCCATTGAGTGCAATACACATGTCCAACACATTGCAGTGGAATGCATTGGATACCTCTCTGGCACTGAAAGGGGGAATACCCAGCATTTGCCGAGGCCCTCTAGTTTCAGAAGGTCTCACCTGCAGTTCCCAAAAGTCCCAGATTTCCTACAAGGAGCCTATATAACGTATGAATCAAACAATGAGAGGCTTACCTGGCTACACAACACACCATTGTGACTGCTTTTTCCACAAATGCTAATTGATATCCACAAAACTTAAAGGGACCCTAAATGTATTCCTATATGTGGGGCCTCCATTCACAATTTTCCTGGTGCCCCAAAAGTTCTTACACCTTCATTGATTAACATCACCAATGTAGCAGGTGTAATGAAATGCTACATTTTTGCGCTTCTTTCCTCTGCACTCACTTTGAATGTAGCCTGCACCTGGCTATAGAGGAATAGTACATACCTGCTTTAGGTGGTGTTGTGGGGAAAGGCTGGTGAGTGGGGCATTACTGAAAAATGTTGGTTATTTCATGACCTACTGACACCTCTTTGAGTAAATGAATAAATTATTTAGAGCAAGTCTAGAGAATTTTATTTGCTCAGAATCATTTATAAACACATATACTGAAGTTTATACAAACATCAATGTGAGTTTTATTGCTGTGGAGCAATGTGATACACTTAAATACACACTACACAGTCTGATCTCCTAAAAAGAGGGACATCAAGGTGTGAAAGAGGAACAGGGGAGTTTGAGTCTCAGAGGGACTGTCCCTCCTAAAGCAGGACACCGGTAAATATGAAACACCCACAAACTCCCACACTGCCTACTCCTTGACATGCATGGCAGTGGGTTTTGTACATTGGCACCAAGCAGATGCAGGGTGTTTCACCAGATAAACAGTTCTTTGCTTTGCAAGGTGTTGTAGTCCTTGCTTTCTAGTATTTAAGGGGTTACAGTTTCTCGGTGTGATACAGTTGGTTTGCCCCACCTTTGTTTTTATAAATATGACCCATTGTGAGCCACTGTCTGGCAAGCTTTCCAATGTGTTGGAAATCTCTCCTAGCATCCAGAGTGTTAGACATATTTTGCGAGCTTGACGCCAAAGAAAACATAAACACATACAGGTGCACATCCACATATATACACAGATGCAACACACGTGTACACATACACACGTTTATAGACAGAGGCGTAACTAGAAACCTCCGGGCCATGGTGCAAGAAGTGCCATGGGCCCCACCACCACCACATTGGCCCCCCTCGACCACACTGTCCTCTTAGTAATGCAGAGCGCTGAGAGATGATGTCATCTCCCTGCTCTCTGCATTACTAGAGCGCTGGAGGGAGATTGCGGGCGCCTATAATTATGCCACTGTTTATAGACATCTGTGTGCACACATGCCAACACACACGCACACACAACAAATATGCACAGAATCATATTTGTATATGCATATGTTCGCAAACATATACAAACGTGCACACATGCAGACACACACACACGTGCTCATATGTGCATACACTGACTCAGACACATGCACACTCACAAAGACACACACATATGCACACAAATGAACATGTGCATACAAAGAAACATATACACAGGCATACACCTATACCCACACATAAGGCCCATTGTATAGTCTCATTAAAATGGTTAGTAATTTTTACAGCATAAAGAGTTTACATTTAAATGAGATGTATAAAACAATACATTTTCAGTTTTGAAATTGCTCTGAAATGACATAATTTATTTTTAAAAGTCAGTATCATAGTTATTAAACTCTTTCACCTTCTTTCCCTTCTTTTCACTGTTTAATAATAAATTGTGTGTCATGTTATTGCAGTTTTATTAAAACCAAACTGAGCTGCTATAAAACAAATTCATTGCTTTAGAGAGTTAGCACATAAATTATTGATAACAGGGTACATTGTGGGCTGTTTGTTTAGAAAGCCTGCATTTTTTACAGAAGGCACAGTGAAAAAAAAAAGGTAATAAGCAATTTTTATAGAAAGTTACCCCCCCCCCCATTCTGCAGTCCTTCTGGTAGTAAAGGGGTTAATCAACCTTCAAAGGTTACATTTTTCAGGTAACAAGGATGCAAACAGACGTTTAAATATTAATTTTCAGATCTGAAAGGCAAAATAAATGTACCAATATTTGTTTGGTAATGTAACTAATGATGCAAGTGAAGCTCATAATGAGGGCTATTAATTGCTTCAGCGTGTATGACTTTTTTCCCTTGCAAGATAAATATAATGTTGTTTCTTTTCTCATTGGCCAGTAGATGGTGCTATTTCATGGTGAAGTTAGCAAAGTAAAGGTGAATATTCAGCAGCTTTATTTAAAGATACAGCATCACCTAAATTGAATACTATAGCCAGCATTTTTTAATATGTATGCACTCTTTTAAATATTACTTCCCCTTCTGTTATCTTCTATTATATATATATATATATATATATATATATATATATAGAGAGAGAGAGAGAGAGAGATAGTTCTATATATAGTTCTATATATATATATATATATACAGATAGCAAGAATTATGTTGGCCATATTTTATTTAGTACAGTTGTTTAAGACATATTTAGCTTTATTTCAATGACTGGAGATCTGACAGGCACTAATAAACATTATGACACTGATCCCTATCCCAATTGCCTAGCTCATTTGTATAAACTATCAAATAAATAAAGCTATATATCTCACAGAATATTGTTTGAAATAAAACATGGCTAATAAAAATAGGTGTTTTTGAAAGCTCTTTCACAATCACATATTTGCTACAAAGTGAGAGTTCAATTTTAAATAACCTGTTTGGTCACTTCAAAGATATGTGAGTGCCACCATTTCTTTTTGCATCTCCTGGATCCTGATCAAAAAAGACGAGTGTGTTTTATGCAAGCTACTTCTCACAGGTCTCTGTTAGTTCTTCACTGACCAATGTCAGTGGCTCTCCATACCAAGAGCCAAACATTCTATTGGTTACAGCAGTGTAGTAAGATAAAATCTTTAGAGCAAGATGTTCAAAAAGTTGTGGCAACTAAAAGTGTCTGTAATCAGAACAAAAAAGTTCTTACACCATGATTTGTCAGTTCTCAGCCATATTACCATCATAAAAAGTGTTTAGTAGGATAGGTGATCAATGCGGGTGACAATTGCAGGCCTTTTCAATAAAGCCCATATAACATATGTACAACATATTTTATATGGGCTTTCTTATAATGCTTCTTGTTATATTTATTTTAAATATATAATTCAGACCTCAAGGGGGGGGGCATCAGGACCCCTCCTGACATCCCCCTAGCATGTATCACCTATCCTTCTGGATAGGTGATCCATGGGGCGACATTTGCCAGCTTATTTTAATAAAGCACAAATATCCTATGTTTAACATAGGTTATATGCACTTTCTTGTAATATTCATTGCTTTCAGACCTCAAGGGGGGCATCAGGACCCCTCCTGATATCCCCCTAGCATGGATCACCTATCCAGAAGGATAGGTGGTCCATGGGGTGACAAGGAAAGCATTTTCTGCCTTCCTTTCTTACTACTGGAGCAGCTGTATAAGCCGGCTTCAGTAGCAGAGGTTGTTGTCTGACCGGGTGATTGATTCATTCATAAAAGTACAGCGATGTGCTTTTATGAATGAACCCGGTGACAGGGTTCACTACAACCACTATGAAATGTTGTAGGATATGACATACTCTCATTCTGTGTGTTACCATTATGGTATTTGTCAGTCAATCTGAAATGACAGAGTATAAAGATGTGCCATTGGTGTTTGCTATCTTTTTAATGCTAGAAGCGCTTAACTTAAGTGTTCTTCATGAAGCAGTCAGATTTATCTGTAGTATGTATTTTTTTTTTCTCCTGGAGCTGTTATAATCTATACTTGAAAACTTTCAGTTTACATTTGGAGGAATAAAATAACTGTGCATAGTAATTGGTGGATCTTTTCCCTATAGGATTCTTCACTGATTGTTGAGGCCTATTTTCTGTTGTGAGAAACTTTGAACTAGAAATAGACTTGAATGGAGGTCAGTACTTAAACGTGAAATTCAATTCAACACATATAGTTATACTTAACTTAAGAACTCTTACCTGGGCAAGTATATCTGTAAAACAAATAACGAACCACTTATTCCTGTAGGTGTAGTAAATATAGGTTAAAACGATGGTTAAAAAACATGCACTATAAATAAATAATAGCATTTGATGTAAAAGTATTCAGGAATTTGGAAGAAAAAATTCTGAAAAATATGGCAGCCAAGTGCTATGTGTCCTGTATGTGATGGAGCTCTCACAGAAATATATTTTTATATACTGAGGCGCTCTTCATTTGTTAGTTGCTTCTCTGTCCTACTGATAGAAAACAGGGTTTTATTTTCTTGAAAAACAGGCATGAATTTGTTCCTCAGCAAGTCAGCATAGCTCTCTGAGTACTGTTAATGTTTTCCCTGAACCGCTCCCCTGCAAATTATTGGTGCATGCTTTAAGGCCAGATAGGGTTGCTATCTAATTATTAGCTTATTGGCTGGTTGGTAAAAATTGAGTTATAGCTAGTGTTGAGCGAGCACCCCGATGCTCGGGTGCTCGGGTGCTCTGACCGAGCACCGCCGGAGGCTCGAGTGCTCGGCCGAGCACCCGAGCCCCATTGAATTCAATGGGGCGACACGAGCATTACACCAGGCACCCCCTGCTCTGATGAGGGGAGGGTGCCTGGTCAATGCCCCCCTTCATCTCCACAATGCCCCTCTTCCACAATGTCCCCCTTCCACAATGTCCCCCTTCATCTCCGCAATGTCCCCCTTCATCTCCGCAATGCTCCCTTCATCTCCGCAATGTCCCCCTTCATCTCCGCAATGCCCCCTTCATCTCCGCAATGTCCCCCTTCCACAATGTCCCCCTTCATCTCCGCAATGCCCCCTTCATCTCCGCAATGCCCCCCTTCCACAATGTCTACCCTTCCACAATGTCCCCCTTCCACAATGTCCCCCTTCATCTCCGCAATGCCCCCTTCATCTCCGCAATGCCCCCCTTCCACAATGTCCCCCTTCATCTCCAAAATGTCCCCCTTCATCTCCACAATGCCCCCTACCTCCAGTCCCTGGTGGTCCAGCGGAGCGTCTGTAAGATCTGTGCCTCCTTCCGGCACAGATCCCTGCCACCCGAACATGTCGGGCGAGCACATGGCGGTACTCAACGAGTACCGCCATGTGCCGAGCAGAGCGATGCTCGAGCCGATCCGAGCATCGCCCGAGCATGCTCGCTCAACACTAGTTATAGCCAATAATAATATTTTATCTTCAAAACAATGGACAATATTACAGCAACAGTTACAAACATCAGGAACTCTTGCCATTAAACAGTGTAAGAAGATGCCTAGGACACGTAATTGGGAACTTACGAAAGGTTCCTCAGTTTTTTTAACAATGCCCATCATTACTCCCTAGAACACTAGGGTATACCTAATGGCTCTAACCGACAATAGGTAGAACAGGAATGCCAGAGACAAGGTCTGATGCAGTAACTGAGCACCGCTTGAACCTGAAAGAAACAACAGTGCACGGTAAGCGTAAGCGGAGACAGTAGGCCAAGGGTAGGAAATGATCAGATAGTCAGCCAGAGCCGGGGTCAGCACGGAGCGGGTAGTCAGCCAAAGCCAGGCATCAGACCGGATCGGATAGTGAGCCAAAGCCAGAAGTCAAATTGGCTCGGGTAGTCAGACAGAGCCAAGGGTCAGACCGGAGTGGATAGTCAGGCGGAGCTAAGGGTCAGACCGGATCGGAAGGCAACTAGTCAGGGATCAAACGTAGCTGGAGTCAAACGTAGCCAGGAGTCATACACAGAATCAGAGTATAGGAATAATACAAGAGCTTAGCGCACAGGTACACCACGAAAGGGAAAAGGAGTAGTGATGATCGAGCACCCCAATGCTCGGGTGTTCGGGTGCTCTGACCGAGCGCCCCCGGAGGCTCGAGTGCTCGGCCGAGCACCCGAGCCCCATTGAAGTCAATGGGAGGACTCGAGCATTACACCAGGCACCCCCTGCTCTGATGAGGGGAGGGTGCCTGGTCCATAGGAAAAGGGCAGAAAATGATGGAAACACCACAGAAATGGTTCAGGGACAGCATAGGGAGGATGTCTGGATGCATCTTGGACTTCAACGTCGCTGCTGGGAACGATGTTTCGCCCGTAGTATGCCATTTTTACAGACTGACCGTAAAACACACAAAAAGGAAGATTAAAACCACTTTAGGCGAAAAATTGTTACCAAACAGTATTTGCTGTATATTTACTTGTATATCATCTGCAAATTCTGCAAAAAATTTCCTCGATTTTTCTGAACTGGGGCCATGATTAAGAGGGAAACGTGCGCAGAGGCAAATTCTCCCAAAAATTTCCTCGATTTTTCTGAACTGGGGCCATGTTTAAGAGGGAAACGTGCGCAGAGGCAAATTCTCCCAAAAATTTCCTCGATTTTTCTGAACTGAGGCCATGATTAAGAGGGAAACGTGCGCAGAGGCAAATTCTCCCAAAAATTTCCTCGATTTTTCTGAACTGGGGCCATGATTAAGAGGGAAACGTGCGCTGAGCCGACCATCTAAAACATTATGGGTGAGGGTCTGCTGCGGAGCTGACCATCCTAAACATTATATGCGAAGGCCCGCTAGTGAGCTGACGCTATAAAACATTATATGAGAGGGCCCGCTAGAGAGCTGACCCAATAAAACATTATATGAGAAGGCCCGCTGGTGAGCTGACCTATACAAAAATTGTCAAACAGCGCCCGCTGGTGAGCTGGCCCTATATAAAAATTATATCACAGGGCCCACTGGTGAGCTGGCCCTATATAAAAATTATATCCCAGGGTATATGGAAGAGAGTCAACCATATACCCATTTTTTGGGTGGAAGGGGTGAATGGGAATACAGAGTATTCCCATCATTGTAAATAACATATATAAAGTGACTTTATGTTCCCCCGGGGCTTTCCTCCAGTGGAGTGGAGAAGTCAGGGGAAATCAAGGCCTTGTTCATTTTTATAAGTGTCAACCTATCAGCATTTTCGGTGGAAAGGCGGATACGCTTATCTGTTATGATGCCACCAGCAGCACTAAATACCCGCTCAGACAGAACGCTGGCGGCAGGGCAGGCCAGCACCTCCAAGGCGTAGAGTGCCAGTTCATACCACGTGTCCAGCTTGGACACCCAGTAGTTGTAAGGCACAGAGGGATCATTGAGGACGCTGACACGGTCTGCTACGTACTCCTTCACCATCTTCCAAAACTTTTCCCTCCTTGTGACACTAGGCTGCGCATCAGGGTGAGGGTGCTGGCGGGGTGTCATGAAGGTGTCCCACGCCTTGGAGAGTGTTGCCCTGCCTTTGTCGGAACTGCTGTGTGCTCCCCTTTTCTCCCCTTCTCGGTTGGCCAAGGTAGCACGTACTCTGCCGCCAGCGTTGTCAGATGGAAAATTTTGGAGCAATTTTTCGACAAGAACCTTCTGGTATTGCACCATTTTGCTTGTCCTCTCCACCGGAGGAATGAGAGATGAGAAATTCTCTTTGTAGCGGGGGTCCAGAAGGGTGAACACCCAGTAATCCGTGTTGTCTAAAATGCGTGTAACGCGTGGGTCACGGGAAAGGCAGCCTAACATAAAGTCAGCCATGTGTGCCAGAGTACCAACAGGCAAGATTTCGCTGTCCTCACCAGGAGGATGACTCTCAATCTCCTCATCCTCTTCCTCCTCTTCTGCCCACCCACGCTGAAGAGATGGAACTAAAGTTCCATGGCTACCCTCTGTAGCGGAGGCAACCGTGTCTTCCTCCTCCTCCTCCTCTGCCTCCTCCAATTGTCGCTGAGAAGACGAAGTGAGGGTGCTCTGGCTATCACCTTGTGTAAGCTTTTCCTCCCGCATTTCCACCTCTTCCACATGCAAAGCGTCGGTTTTAATTGTGAGCAGCGAGCGTTTTAGTAGACACAGAAGTGGGATGGTTACACTGATAATAGCGTTATCGCTAGTGTTGAGCGAGCATGCTCGGCCGATGCTCGGATCGGCTCGAGCATCGCTCTGCTCGGCACATGGCGGTACTCGTACGAGTACCGCATGTGCTCGCCCGCCATGTTCGGGTCTCCTCCCCGCACGTTTTGCGGCTGCTGCGCAGCCAATAAACGTGCAGGGAGGCTCTGACATCAGTGTAATGCCAGCAGCCATGTTGGCTGCTGGCATTACACTGATTGGCTGGCCAGAACCCGTGGTCGGGTGCTGTATAGCACCTGACCAGCGAGTTCGGCTCAGTCTTAGCCAGGGAGAGCTGAGGATAGGAAGGGAAAGTCAGTGTAGGGAGGAAAAAAAGCAAAATTGTGAAAAAAAAGAACCAAAAGTCCTTTTTAGGACTACTGTGTGTGGGGGCAGCAGGTTATTTTGTGTGGGGGGAAAAAAAAAAAAAAAAAAAAAAAACATATATTCTGTTTAGTGTGCAAAGTTGCAGATTAGAGCACATTCTGTTTAGTGTGCACAGTTGCAGATTAGAGCACATTCTGTTTAGTGTGCAAAGTTGCAGATTAGAGCACATTCTGTTTAGTGTACAAAGTTGCAGATTAGAGCACATTCTGTTTAGTGTGCAAAGTTGCAGATTAGAGCACATTCTGTTAAGTCTTCAAACTAAAATATCAAAGTCACATATTCCATTCAGTGTGCGTCGCCGCAGTTTAGCAGCACATTCTGTGTACTGTGCAGAGTTGCAGAATAGGAAGAAATACTGTTAAGTCTTCAAACTAAAATATCAAAGTCACATATTCCATTCAGTGTGCTTCGCCGCAGTTTAGCAGCACATTCTGTGTACTGTGCAGAGTTGCAGAATAGGAAGAAATACTGTTAAGTCTTCAAACTAAAATATCAAAGTCACATATTCCATTCAGTGTGCTTCGCCGCAGTTTAGCAGCACATTCTGTGTACTGTGCAGAGTTGCAGAATAGGAAGAAATACTGTTAAGTCTTCAAACTAAAATATCAAAGTCACATATTCCATTCAGTGTGCTTCGCCGCAGTTTAGCAGCACATTCTGTGTACTGTGCAGAGTTGCAGAATAGGAAGAAATACTGTTAAGTCTTCAAACTAAAATATCAAAGTCACATATTCCATTCAGTGTGCTTCGCCGCAGTTTAGCAGCACATTCTGTGTACTGTGCAGAGTTGCAGAATAGGAAGAAATACTGTTAAGTTTTCAAACTCAAATATTAAAGTCACATATTCCATTCAGTGTGTGTCACCGCAGTTTAGCAGCCTATTCTGTGTACTCTGCACAGTTGCAGAATAGGAAGAAATACTGTTAAGTTTTCAAACTCAAATATTAAAGTCACATATTCCATTCAGTGTGTGTCACCGCAGTTTAGCAGCCTATTCTGTGTACTCTGCACAGTTGCAGAATAGGAAGAAATACTGTTAAGTTTTCAAACTCAAATATTAAAGTCACATATTACATTCAGTGTGTGTCACCGCAGTTTAGCAGCCTATTCTGTGTACTCTGCACAGTTGCAGAATAGGAAGAAATACTGTTAAGTTTTCAAACTCAAATATTAAAGTCACATATTCCATTCAGTGTGTGTCACCGCAGTTTAGCAGCACATTCTGTGTACTCTGCACAGTTGCAGAATAGGAAGAAATACTGTTAAGTTTTCAAACTCAAATATTAAAGTCACATATTCCATTCAGTGTGTGTCACCGCAGTTTAGCAGCCTATTCTGTGTACTCTGCACAGTTGCAGAATAGGAAGAAATACTGTTAAGTTTTCAAACTCAAATATTAAAGTCACATATTCCATTCAGTGTGTGTCACCGCAGTTTAGCAGCCTATTCTGTGTACTCTGCACAGTTGCAGAATAGGAAGAAATACTGTTAAGTTTTCAAACTCAAATATTAAAGTCACATATTCCGTGTAAGATGAAGAAGGCGGGTAAAAAGGAACGGGGAAGTGGACGTGATCCTGATAGTTCAGGGCGCGGGTCAGGACGCGGAGAAACTGTGCCTGGTGCCAGAGCACAAGAAAGAAAGACATCCACCATACCTAGCTTCATGTCTCATTTCACAGGGCGTCGCAGGACATCACTCTCGAGGTCCGACCACTGCGAACAGGTGGTCGGTTGCATGTCAGCTGATACTGCTTCCAGAAGGTTAAGCACCACCCTGTCTTCCACCAAGTCCACTCTCAGTAGCCAAGAGTCTGGTCAACATAATCCTCACTCTGATCATCCTTCCTCCCACCATACACGGTCTGGTCAAAGAAGTGATCCCACACTGGGATATAGTGAGGAGCTCGTCTCATCACCAATCCTTCATTTGACCCTCTCTCCAAGCACGCTTGCAGAGGAACATGACATCTTGTGCCCTGATTCACAACCTCTAGAGGCTACCCAATCACAAGAAGATGACAGATGTGAACGGCATTTAAGGTCAAAGGAAGTAGTGGATGATGATGATGATGATGAGACACAGTTGCCATTAAATCAACCACTATTTCCGTCTCAAGACCTTGTTGAGGAGAATGTTATACAGTTGTCAATGACTGAGTATGTGGTGGGATCAAGACATGAGGAGGATGATCAGAGTGAGGAAGTGGAGGAGGACTTGGTGGACGATGAGGTGACTGACCCCACCTGGGAAGGTGTAGAGCCGAGCGATGACAGCAGCCCTGAGGGTGAGCCATCTGCAGCACCGCAACAGGCTGGAAGAGGCAGTGGTGTGGCTACAGAAAGAAGGCGGACCGCACCAAACCGGCCCGCAAATGTTCCACGGAGCACCCCCTTGCGTAAATCTACCTTGCCAAAAGGTTGGTGTTCCGCGGTATGGCGTTTTTTTAAGGAAAGTGCGGACGACAAAAGAATTGTAGTTTGCAACCTGTGCCACACCAGAATGAGCCGAGGCATGAACACTAGAAACCTCACCACCACCAGCATGATCCGACACATGGCATCCAAGCACCGTAATAAGTGGGAGGAACGCCTGGATCGCCCATCTGTGTCTGCAGGCCACACCACTGCCTCCTCTTCCCCTGTTTTCGGTGCCGGCCAATCGCCTGTCGAAGGCGCAGGCCCGCATACCTCCCGCCCTGCACTTGTAGCATCTGAAGCACCATCAGCGACCACATCCACTTCCCTGTCCCAGCACAGCGTCCAAATGTCGTTACCCCAGGCATTTGAGCGCAAGCGAAAATACCCAGCCACCCACCCACAGGCCATAGCACTAACCTCACACCTTTCCAAATTACTGGCCATCGAAATGCTGCCATTTAGGCTTGTGGACACTGAGTCCTTCCGCAGCCTGATGGCAGCAGCTGTCCCTCGGTACGCGGTCCCCAGCCGCCACTACTTTTCCCGGTGTGCCATCCCCGCATTACACCACCATGTGTCCCGTAACATCACCCGTGCCCTGACCAACGCAGTTACTGGGAAGGTCCACTTAACGACTGACACATGGACAAGTGCTTGTGGCCAGGGACGCTACATTTCCCTGACGGCACACTGGGTGAATGTCGTGGAGGCTGGGAGTGACTCGGACCCTGGGATGGCACGGGTGCGACCCACGCCGAGGATTGCGGGCCCTACCTCCATCAGGGTTTCCGCCAGCACCTACGTTATTGGCTCCTCCTCCTCCGTTTCCACCTCCGAATTCTCTACACGCAGCGCCACTCCCCCATCAGCCAGTAGCTGGAAGCAGTGTAGCACTGCAGTGGGGAAGCGTCAACAGGCCGTGCTGAAGCTGATCTGCCTTGGGGACAAACAGCACACGGCCTCAGAGCTGTTGCAGGGGATTAGTCACCAGACCGAGCAGTGGCTCTCGCCACTCAACCTGCAACCAGGCATGGTTGTGTGTGATAATGGGCGTAACTTGGTGGCGGCTTTGGAGCTCGGCAAGCTCACACACGTACCATGCCTAGCGCATGTATTTAATTTAGTGGTTCAGCGATTTCTAAAAACCTACCCCAATGTGCATGATCTCTTGACCAAGGTGCGCCGCGTGTGTGCACATTTCCGTAAGTCATCTACAGCTTCGGCCGGCCTGTTGAAGCTGCAGCAGCGCTTACAATTGCCAGCTCACCGGCTGCTGTGTGACGTGAGCACGCGCTGGAACTCCACCTTCCACATGTTGGCCCGGCTTTGTGAGCAGCAGAGGGCAGTAGTGGAGTACCAGCTGTTACACGGTCGTCGCCTCTCCGTTCAACTTCCTGTAATCAGAAGGGAGGAGTGGGAATGGATGTCAGACCTCTGCGAGGTTTTACGCAATTTTGAGGAATCGACACAGATGGTGAGCGGCGATAACGCTATTATCAGTGTAACCATCCCACTTCTGTGTCTACTGAAACGCTCGCTGCTCACAATTAAAACCGACGCTTTGCATGTGGAAGAGGTGGAAATGGGGGTGGAAGAGCTTACACAAGGTGATAGCCAGAGCACCCTCACTTCGTCTTCTCAGCGACAATTGGAGGAGGCGGAGGAGGAGGAGGAGGAGGAGGAAGACACGGTTGCCTCCGCTACAGAGGGTAGCCATGGAACTTTAGTTCCATCTCTTCAGCGTGGGTGGGCAGAAGAGGAGTAAGAGGATGAGGATATTGAGAGTCATCCTCCTGGTGAGGACAGCGAAATCTTGCCTGTTGGTACTCTGGCACACATGGCTGACTTTATGTTAGGCTGCCTTTCCCGTGACCCACGCGTTGTACGCATTTTAGACAACACGGATTACTGGGTGTTCACCCTTCTGGACCCCCGCTACAAAGAGAATTTCTCATCTCTCATTCCTCCGGTGGAGAGGACAAGCAAAATGGTGCAATACCAGAAGGTTCTTGTTGAAAAATTGCTCCAAAATTTTCCATCTGACAACGCTGGCGGCAGAGTACGTGCTACCTTGGCCAACCGAGAAGGGGAGAAAAGGGGAGCACACAGCAGTTCCGACAAAGGCAGGGCAACACTCTCCAAGGCGTGGGACACCTTCATGACACCCCGCCAGCACCCTCACCCTGATGCGCAGCCTAGTGTCACAAGGAGGGAAAAGTTTTGGAAGATGGTGAAGGAGTACGTAGCAGACCGTGTCAGCGTCCTCAATGATCCCTCTGTGCCTTACAACTACTGGGTGTCCAAGCTGGACACGTGGTATGAACTGGCACTCTACGCCTTGGAGGTGCTGGCCTGCCCTGCCGCCAGCGTTCTGTCTGAGCGGGTATTTAGTGCTGCTGGTGGCATCATAACAGATAAGCGTATCCGCCTTTCCACCGACAATGCTGATAGGTTGACACTTATAAAAATGAACAAGGCCTGGATTTCCCCTGACTTCTCCACTCCACTGGAGGAAAGCCCCGGGGGAACATAAACTCACTTTATATATGTTATTTACAATTATGGGAATACTCTGTATTCCCATTCACCCCTTCCACCCAAAAAACGGGTATATGGTTGACTCTTAATCTTCTCATCATCCTCCTCCTCTTCCATATGCCCTGTGCTATAATTTTTATATAGGGCCAGCTAAACAGCGGGCCCTGTTTGACAATTTTTATATAGGTCAGCTCACCAGCGTGCCTTCTCATATAATGTTTTATTGGGTCAGCTCTCTAGCGGGCCCTCTCATATAATGTTTTATAGCGTCAGCTCACTAGCGGGCCTTCGCATATAATGTTTAGGATGGTCAGCTCTGCAGCAGACCCTCACCCATAATGTTTTAGATGGTCAGCTCAGCACACGTTTCCCTCTTAATCATGGCCTCAGTTCAATAAAATCAAGGAAATTTTTGGGAGAATTTGCCTCTGCGCACGTTTCCCTCTTAATCATGGCCTCACTTCAGAAAATCAAGGAAATTTTTGGGAGAATTTGCCTCTGCGCACGTTTCCCTCTTAATCATGGCCTCACTTCAGAAAATCAAGGAAATTTTTGGGATAATTTGCAGATAATATACAAGTAAATATACAGCAAATATTGTTTGGTAACAATTTTTCGCCTAAAGTCGTTTTTATTTTCCTTTTTGTGTGTTTTATGGTCAGTCTGTAAAAATGGCGTACTACGGGCGAAAGATCGTTCCCAGCAGCGATGTTGGAGTCCAAGATGCATCCAGACATCCTCCCTATGCTGTCCCTGAACCATTTCTGTGGTGTTTCCATCCTTTTCTGCCCTTTTCCTATGGACCAGGCACCCTCCCCTCATCAGAGCAGGGGGTGCCTGGTGTAATGCTCGAGTCCTCCCATTGACTTCAATGGGGCTCGGGTGCTCGGCCGAGCACTCGAGCCTCCGGGGGCGCTCGGTCAGAGCACCCGAACACCCGAGCATTGGGGTGCTCGCTCATCACTAGTTATCGCCGCTCACCATCTGTGTCGATTCCTCAAAATTGCGTAAAACCTCACAGAGGTCTGACATCCATTCCCACTCCTCACTTCTGATTACAGGAAGTTGAACGGAGAGGCGACGACCGTGTAACAGCTGGTACTCCACTACTGCCCTCTGCTGCTCACAAAGCCGGGCCAACATGTGGAAGGCGGAGTTCCAGCGCGTGCTCACGTCACACAGCAGCCGGTGAGCTGGCAATTGTAAGCGCTGCTGCAGCTTCAACAGGCCGGCTGAAGCTGTAGATGACTTACGGAAATGTGCACACACGCGGCGCACCTTCGTCAAGAGATCATGCAAATTGGGGTAGGTTTTTAGAAATCGCTGAACCACTAAATTAAATACATGCGCTAGGCATGGTACGTGTGTGAGCTTGCCGAGCTCCAAAGCCGCCACCAAGTTACGCCCATTATCACACACAACCATGCCTGGCTGCAGGTTGAGTGGAGAGAGCCACTGCTCGGTCTGGTGACTAATCCCCTGCAACAGCTCTGAGGCCGTGTGCTGTTTGTCCCCAAGGCAGATCAGCTTCAGCACGGCCTGTTGACGCTTCCCCACTGCAGTGCTACACTGCTTCCAGCTACCGGCTGATGGGTGAGTGGCGCTGCGCGCAGAGAATTCGGAGGTGGAAACGGAGGAGGAGGAGCCAATAACGTAGGTGCTGGTGGAAACCCTGATGGAGGTAGGGCCCGCAATCCTCGGCGTGGGTAGCACCTGTGCCATCCCAGGGTCCGAGTCGCTCCCAGCCTCCACGACATTCACCCAGTGTGCCGTCAGGGAAATGTAGCGTCCCTGGCCACAAGCACTTGTCCATGTGTCAGTCGTTAAGTGGACCTTCCCAGTAACTGCCTTGGTCAGGGCACGGGTGATGTTACGGGACACATGGTGGTGTAAGGCGGGGACGGCACACCGGGAAATATAGTGGCGGCTGGGGACTGCGTACCGAGGGACAGCTGCTGCCATCAGGCTGCGGAAGGACTCAGTCTCCACAAGCATAAATGGCAGCATTTCGATGGCCAGTAATTTGGAAAGGTGTGAGGTTAGTGCTATGGCCTGTGGGTGGGTGGCTGGGTATTTTCGCTTGCGCTC
Source organism: Rhinophrynus dorsalis (assembly GCA_037306005.1). Classification (NCBI taxonomy): domain Eukaryota; kingdom Metazoa; phylum Chordata; class Amphibia; order Anura; family Rhinophrynidae; genus Rhinophrynus; species Rhinophrynus dorsalis. The sequence continues at coordinate 84,466,917 of CM074724.1, read as the reverse complement.
AAATGCCTGGGGTAACGACATTTGGACGCTGCGCTGGGACAGGGAAGTGGATGTGGTCGCTGATGGTGCTTCAGATGGTACAGGTGCAGGGCGGGAGGTATGCGGGCCTGCGCCTTCGACAGGCGATTGGCCGGCACCGAAAACAGGGGAAGAGGAGGCAGTGGTGTGGCCTGCAGACACAGATTGGCGATCCGGGCGTTCCTCCCACTTATTACGGTGCTTGGATGCCATGTGTCGGATCATGCTGGTGGTGGTGAGGTTTCTAGTGTTCATGCCTCGGCTCATTCTGGTGTGGCACAGGTTGCAAACTACAATTCTTTTGTCGTCCGAACTTTCCTTAAAAAAACGCCATACCGCGGAACACCTACCCCTTGGCAAGGGAGATTTACGCAAGGGGGTGCTCCGTGGAACATTTGCGGGCCAGTTTGGTGCGGTCCGCCTTCTTTCTGTAGCCACACCACTGCCTCTTCCAGCCTGTTGCGGTGCTGCAGATGGCTCACCCTCAGGACTGCTGTCATCACTCGGTTCTCCACCTTCCCAGGTGGGGTCAGTCACCTCATCGTCCACCAAGTCCTCCTCCACTTCCTCACTCTGATCATCCTCCTCATGTCTTGATCCCACCACATACTCAGTCATTGACAACTGTATATCATCCTCCTCATCAAGGTCTTGAGACAGTAAAAGTGGTTGATTTGATGGCAACTGTGTCTCATCATCATCATCATCCACTTCCTTTCACCTTAAATGCCGTTCACCTCTGTCATCTTCTTGTGATTGGGTACCCTCTAGAGGTTGTGAATCAGGGCACAAGATGTCATGTTCCTCTGCAAGCGTGCTTGGAGAGAGGTTCAAATTAAGGATTGGTGATGAGACGAGCTCCTCACTATATCCCAGTGTGGGATCACTTCTTTGACCAGACCCTCTATGGTGGGAGGAAGGATGATCAGGGTGAGGATTATGTTGACCAGACTCTTGGCTACTGAGAGTGGACTTGGTGGAAGACAGGGTGGTGCTTAACCGACTGGAAGCAGTATCAGCTGAAATCCAACCGACCACCTGTTCGCAGTGGTCTGACCTCGAGAGTGATGTCCTGCGACGCCCTGTAAACTGAGACATGAAGCTAGGTATGGTGGATGTCTTTCTTTCTTGTGCTCTGGCACCAGGAACAGTTTCTACGCGTCCTGACCCGCGCCCTGAACTATCAGGATCACGTCCACTTCCCCGTCCCTTTTTACCCGCCTTCTTCATATTACACGGAATATGTGCTGCAAATCTGCAACTTTGCACACTAAACAGAATGTGCTGCTTATCTGCGGCTCGGCACAGTGAATGGAATATGTGACTTTGATATTTTACACTTTGCACACTAAACAGAATGTTCTCCTAACCTGCAACTTTGCACATTAAACAGAATGTGCTGCTTATCTGCGGCTAGGCACAGTGAATGGAATATGTGACTTTGATATTTTACACTTTGCACAGTAAACAGAATGTTCTCCTAATCTGCAACTTTGCACACTAAACAGAATGTGCTGCTTATCTGCGGCTAGGCACAGTGAATGGAATATGTGACTTTGATATTTTACACTTTGCACAGTAAACAGAATGTTCTCCTAATCTGCAACTTTGCACACTAAACAGAATGTGCTGCTTATCTGCGGCTAGGCACAGTGAATGGAATATGTGACTTTGATATTTTACACTTTGCACACTAAACAGAATGTTCTGCTAATCTGAAACTTTGCACACTAAACAGAATGTGCTGCTTATCTGCGGCTCGGCACAGTGAATGGAATATCTGACTTTTATATTTTACACTTTGCACACTAAACAGAATGTTCTGCTAATCTGAAACTTTGCACACTAAACAGAATGTGCTGCTTATCTGCGGCTAGACACAGTGAATGGAATATGTGACTTTGATATTTTACACTTTGCACACTAAACAGAATGTTCTGCTAATCTGCAACTTTGCACACTAAACAGAATGTGCTGCTTATCTGCGGCTAGACACAGTGAATGGAATATGTGACTTTGATATTTTACACTTTGCACACTAAACAGAATGTTCTCCTAATCTGCAACTTTGCACACTAAACAGAATGTGCTGCTTATCTGCGGCTACGCACAGTGAATGGAATATGTGACTTTTATATTTTACACTTTGCACACTAAACAGAATGTTCTGCTAATCTGAAACTTTGCACACTAAACAGAATGTGCTGCTTATCTGCGGCTAGACACAGTGAATGGAATATGTGACTTTTATATTTTACACTTTGCACACTAAACAGAATGTTCTGCTAATCTGAAACTTTGCACACTAAACAGAATGTGCTGCTTATCTGCGGCTCGGCACAGTGAATGGAATATGTGACTTTGATATGTTACACTTTGCACAGTAAACAGAATGTTCTCCTAATCTGCAACTTTGCCACTAAACAGAATGTGCTGCTTATCTGCGGCTAGGCACAGTGAATGGAATATGTGACTTTGATATTTTACACTTTGCACACTAAACAGAATGTTCTCCTAATCTGCAACTTTGCACACTAAACAGAATGTGCTGCTTATCTGCGGCTAGGTACAGTGAATGGAATATGTGACTTTGATATTTTACACTTTGCACAGTAAACAGAATGTTCTCCTAATCTGCAACTTTGCACACTAAACAGAATGTGCTGCTTATCTGCGGCTAGGCACAGTGAATGGAATATGTGACTTTGATATTTTACACTTTGCACACTAAACAGAATGTTCTCCTAATCTGCAACTTTGCACACTAAACAGAATGTGCTGCTTATCTGCGGCTAGACACAGTGAATGGAATATGTGACTTTTATATTTTACACTTTGCACACTAAACAGAATGTTCTGCTAATCTGAAACTTTGCACACTAAACAGAATGTGCTGCTTATCTGCGGCTCGGCACAGTGAATGGAATATGTGACTTTGATATTTTACACTTTGCACACTAAACAGAATGTTCTGCTAATCTGAAACTTTGCACACTAAACAGAATGTGCTGCTAATCTGAAACTTTGCACACTAAAAAGAATGTGCTGCTAATCTGCAACTTTGCACACTGAACAGAATGTGCTGCTAATCTGCAACTTTGCACACTAAACAGAATGTGCTGCTAATCTGCAACTTTGCACACTAAAAAGAATGTGCTGCTAATCTGCAACTTTGCACACTAAACAGAATGTGCTGCTAATCTGCAACTTTGCACACTAAACAGAATGTGCTGCTAATCTGCGGCTAGGCACAGTGAACGGAATATGTGACTTTTTTTTTTTAAATCTCTGCCCCCCCAAACAAAATAAACTGCTGCCCCCACACACAGTAGTCCTAAAAAGGACTTTTGGGTCTTTTTTTTGTTCAACAACACTTTTCTTCTCCCTACACTGACTTTCCCTTCCTATCCTCATCTCTCCCTGGCTAAGACTGAGCCGAACTCGCTGGTCAGGTGCTATACAGCACCCGATCACGGGTTCTGGCCAGCCAATCAGTGTAATGCCAGCAGCCAACATGGCTGCTGGCATTACACTGATGTCAGAGCCTACCTGCACGTTTATTGGCTGCGCAGCAGCCGCGAAACGTGCGGGGAGGAGACCCAAACATGGCGGGCGAGCACATGCGGTACTCGTACGAGTACCGCCATGTGCCGAGCAGAGCGATGCTCGAGCCGAACCGAGCTTCGGCCGAGCATGCTCGCTCATCACTAAAAAGGAGTACTGGCAGGCTGAGGCCTATAAGGCCTAGCATGTAGGCGGAGACTCATTCTAGCAATTACCATCAGCCTATAAGAATAGCGAATGCGCCTAAGCTCGACAACCAGAAAGTAATGGCAATGTCATCTGCAGCACAGAACAGCGCTCATGGAGGGTAATCACGGGCACAGTGATAGTACCTCCCCCTCAACGATCTCTCCCCCGTGGAAGAGAACAAACATTATTTAGAAATTTAGTATGGAATTTGTGCAGCAGAACAGGAGCGTGAATATCACACTGATTCACCCAGGAACGTTCTTCAGGGCCAAAGCCCTTCCAATGTACTAAATATTGAATGCACCCATGGACTCTATGGGGGTCCAGAATGCTTTGAATTTCATATTGCTCGTGGTCTTGAATGCTCACAGGAGCTGGTACCACTGGAGTAGAAGTGTAGCGGTTACACACCAAAGGCTTCAACAGGGAAACATGGAAGACGCTTTGAATGCACCTACCCAGAGGAAGGTCCAAGGCATAAGAGACAGGGTTCACTCTGCAAAGCACCCTGAATGGACCTACAAAACGTGGAGCCAGCTTATTACAGGGTACTTGAAGGTGCAGGTTTCTGTCCTCCAGAAACCTGCACCTTCAAGTACCCTGTAATAAGCTGGCTCCACGTTTTGTAGGTGCAGGTGCAGGTTTCTGTCCTCCAGAATCCTGCACCTTCAAGTACCCTGTAATAAGCTGGCTCCACATTTTGTAGGTCCATTCCGGGTGCTTCGCAGAGTGAAGGCTTCAACAGGGAAACATGGAAGACGCTGTGAATGCACCTACCCAGAGGAAGGTCCAAGGCATAAGAGACAGGGTTCACTCTGCGAAGCACCCGGAATGGACCTACAAAACGTGGAGCCAGTTTATTACAGGGTACTTGAAGGTGCAGGTTTCTGGAGGACAGCCACACTCTATCCCCAACTTGAAAACAGGAGAAGGACGCCTCCTGCGCTCTGCATGTCTCTGATAGCGCTCTGAGGACCTTCGCAAGGCATTATGAACCCGTGCCCATGTGGAGCTGAGCTGCCTAATATGCTCATCCAGAGCCGGAATGTCTTGAGCCTGAAAGGAGTCCGGGAGCAGAGATGGTTATAACCCACAGTTGATCAGCAAGGGAGAGCTCTCGGATGAAGAGTTTATGGCACAATTCATGGCAAACTCAAGCACAAGCTGAGACAGTAGGCCAAGGGTAGGAAATGATCGGATAGTCAGCCGGAGCCGGGAGTCAGACAGTATCAGGTAGTTAGCCAAAGTCAGGAGTCAAACCAGATTGGGTAGTCAGATGGAGCCAAGGGTCACACCGGAGCGGATAGTCAGGTAGAGCCAAAGGTCAGACCTGATCGGAAGGCAACTAGTCAGGGATCAAACGTAGCTGGAGTCAAACGTAGCCAGGAGTCATACACAGAATCAGTGCATTGGAATAATACAAGAGCATAGCGCATAGGTACACCACGAAAGTGCAAAGGAGTACTGGTCGGCTGAGGCCTGTAAGGCCTAGCATGTAGGCTGAGGCTCATTCTGGCAATTACCATCAGCCTATATGAATAGTGAATGCACCTAAGCGCGACAACCAGGAAGTAATGGCAATGTCGCCTGCAGCACAGCTCTCACGGAGGGCAATCACAGGCACTGTGATAGTGAAATAGGGACTTTTCATGAAAAAACAAAGATTTACCGCTCATTTTGTGAAACTTCTTGCCCATAGACAATACACAAAATGTTCTCATTTTTGCCACTGCCAATAAATTTCATACAAGAAATTTGCCATATTTCACCTATGTTTTCTATGACTGCAAGATTATCACAGCAATATTACTTCTTTTGAGGGATGAAATGGAGAAATGAATAGCTAATAGCAAAAGCTGTGAGTCCTACAGCAACGTTTGCCTTGAAAAAATTGTTAGCAGGCTGAGTGCCTTTGGTCTTTTCCCACAACAAACTTCCTGCTTAAGTAACATTGGCACAACCATCCTTGAAAAATAACTACGGCTTGGAATATTCCAGCAGGGTGCAACACATGACATCAGTTCTTCAAAGCCTCTGTTTTCATCAAAAGAAATGGGAAGTAATTCAACCACCAACATTTTGGCAAATTAACTATTCCATAGGTGTACTTTTGCATTATTTTTGTGCAGGTTTTGACTTCTTCCTAAGAACTTAGTAAGTGTGGGATGGTAGTACATAGTAGAAGAATGGTGCAACTTTATTGCTTTAACCCCTTAGCGACCCTTGACGTACCAGGACCGTCAAGGGTAAATGTGACCGAACGACCCTTGACGGTCCTGGTACGTCAAGGGTTAAACTCTTCCATCGCGGCCGCACGGAGCGATGGAAGAGTTCAAGCCGCTTGTTACTAAGTGTCCCGGTATCGGGACACTTAGTAACAAGCGGCTGAAACATTGTTGCAACATGCGATTCGCTTCAAAAGCGAATCACATGTTGCAAAACCTGAAAGACAGGGACAGTATTTGTAAATACTGTCCCTGTCAGATCTCTCTGCCTCCCTCCACCTTGCATACTGCTAAGGTGGAGAGAGACAGAGGGAGATGGTGTTCCAGTGTGCCTGTAAAAAAATAAATAAAAAAAAATGTTTAAATAAAGAAAATTAACCCTTTGATCACTGTTCTACAGTGATCAATAAGTGCCCCCCCATCTGATCACTCTTGGAGTGATCAATTTGCTGCAGATCAGTGTTTTCTGATCTGTGGGACACCCCCCATCCCCCTTGAATTTTTTTAGATTTTTTAAAAATTTTTAAAAATTTTTTTAAATTTTTTTAAATTTTTTTTTTTTTTTTAATAATAAATATAGTTTAGGTATTTTGATAGGTAGTTGGGTAGGTTTAGTGTAGACGTGTGTTAGGGAAAGTTTTAGGGATAGATTTAGGTTTAGGGGAGAAAAAAAAAAAAAAACAAACCAACCCCCCCCCCCAAAAAAAAAAAAAATATATATAATAAGCGCAGTTTAGATAGGTAGTTCAATTGGGTTAGGTAGGTTCAGGATATACGTAGGTTAGGGTAAGTTTTAGGGTTAGATTTAGGTTTAGGGATAGCGTAAGAAAAATAAAAAACCCAAAAAACCACAAACCCCCCCCCCCCAAAAAAAAAAAAAAATATATATATAATAAGTGCAGTTTAGATAGGTAGTTCACTTGGGTTAGGTAGGTTCAGGATATACGTAGGTTAGGGTAAGTTTTAGGGTTAGATTTTGGTTTAGGGATAGCGTAAGAAAAAAAAAACCCAAAAAACCCCAACCCCCCCCCCCCAAAAAAATATATATATATATAATAAGTGCAGTTTAGATAGGTAGTTCACTTGGGTTAGGTAGGTTCAGGATATACGTAGGTTAGGGTAAGTTTTAGGGGTAGATTTAGGTTTAGGGATAGCGTAAGAAAAAAAAAAGCTTTTTTAGTGGGCAAAATGCAGCGCAGGTACAGCGTTGAAGAGGCGTATGCCTTTTTGGCGTCTGACTCTGAGGCAACAGACACTGCGTCAGATTTTGACATAGCGCAGTTTTCAGAAAGTGAGAGCAACTCTAGTGATGACGCTGGGCCTTCTGTCAAGAAAAGACGCACTGCCCCAAAAGCTGCTCTGGCAACTGCCCCAGCACCTGCCAAAAGAACTGCCCAAAGACCTACCAAAATACCTACCCAAGGAAATGCCCCAAGTGCTGCCCCAAGAGCTGCCCTGGCAACTGCCCCAGCCCCTGCCAAAAGATCTGCCCAAAAACCTACCAAAGAAATGCCCCAAGTGCTGCCCCAAGAGCTGCCCTGGCAACTGCCCAAAGACCTGCCAAAAGACCTGCCCAAAGAAATGCCCCAACACCTGCTACTCCGGATCCTAATGAATGGGTATCAATTTATGCCCACAAATCTCAGAATTCACAGGCAACCCAGGGATTCAAATTGATGTGAAAGGATTTACCCATGATCATTTTTTTTATTTGTTTTTGGGGGAAGACATTTTAGGTGAAATTGTTTCCCAAACCAATTTGTATGCAGCCCAGTATACTGCCGCCAACCCTAAGTGTGAAAAACGCTGTTTGTTTTTTTTTTTTTACTTACGTCATGGTTTACGAGGGATTGGTGGTAAAATGGCAGTGTATAAAATTGGAAAACACACCTAAAACGAGAGCCTGGGGTGTCTACTTTCCAAAAATATACACTTTTGGGGGGAAATCTTAAAAAAAGAGCACTGTTACACAGCCCCAAATGAGACATGGCACCAGTAACGCAAGCTGTGAAGATTCAAAGTGTGAACCTGGAAACGCGCATGTTCCAATTTGGCCCCCGTAGCTCCCCCAAACCATGAGAAAGCTATGCATATGGGGTATTGCCATACTCAGAAGAAGGAGCTGAACACTATGCAATTCAGTTTATAAAATCTTCACCTATTCTGTGCTTGAAATTCACATCAAAATTGAAGGCAAGTGTGAAAAATGCTGAATTTTTTTTACTTACGTCAAATTTTCACAGGATTGGTGGTAAAATGGCAGTGTATAAAATTGGAAAACACACCTAAAACGAGAGCCTGGGGTGTCTACTTTCCAAAAATATACACTTTTGGGGGGAAATCTTAAAAAAAGAGCACTGTTACACAGCCCCAAATGAGACATGGCACCAGTAACGCAAGCTGTGAAGATTTAAAGTGTGAACCTGGAAACGCGCATGTTCCAATTTGGCCCCCGTAGCTCCCCCAAACCATGAGAAAGCTATGAATATGGGGTATTGCCGTACTCAGAAGAAGGAGCTGAACACTATTCAATTCAGTTTATAAAATCTTCACCTATTCTGTGCTTGAAATTCACATCAAAATTGAAGGCAAAGTGTGAAAAATGCTGAATTTTTTTTACTTACGTCAAATTTTCACAGGATTGGTGGTAAAATGGCAGTGTATAAAATTGGAAAACACACCTAAAACAAGAGCCCGGGGTGTCTACTTTCCAAAAATATACACTTTTGGGGGGAAATCTTAAAAAAAGAGCACTGTTACACAGCCCCAAATGAGACATGGCACCAGTAACGCAAGCTGTGAAGATTCAAAGTGTGAACCTGGAAACGCGCATGTTCCAATTTGGCCCCCGTAGCTCCCCCAAACCATGAGAAAGCTATGCATATGGGGTATTGCCGTACTCAGAAGAAGGAGCTGAACACTATTCAATTCAGTTTATAAAATCTTCACCTATTCTGTGCTTGAAATTCACATCAAAATTGAAGGCAAAGTGTGAAAAATGCTGAATTTTTTTTACTTACGTCAAATTTTCACAGGATTGGTGGTAAAATGGCAGTGTATAAAATTGGAAAACACACCTAAAACGAGAGCCTGGGGTGTCTACTTTCCAAAAATATACACTTTTGGGGGGAAATCTTAAAAAAAGAGCACTGTTACACAGCCCCAAATGAGACATGGCACCAGTAACACAAGCTGTGAAGATTCAAAGTGTGAACCTGGAAACGCGCATGTTCCAATTTGGCCCCCGTAGCTCCCCCAAACCATGAGAAAGCTATGCATATGGGGTATTGCCGTACTCAGAAGAAGGAGCTGAACACTATTCAATTCAGTTTATAAAATCTTCACCTATTCTGTGCTTGAAATTCACATCAACATTGAAGGCAAAGTGTGAAAAACGCTGTTTTTTTACTTACGTCAAGTTTATGAGAAAGTGGTGGTAAAATGGCCGTGTAAAAAATTTGAAAACACACCTAAAATGAAAGCTGGGGGTGTCTACATTCCAAAAATATACACTTTTGGGGGGAAATTCTAAAGTGCAGCACTGGAACATAGCCCAAAATGAGTAATGGCATCAGTTAACCAAGATGTGAAAATTCAATATTTGTTCAAAATTGGGCCCCGTAGCTCCCCCAAACCTTGAGAAACCTATGCATATGGGGTATTGCCGTACTCAGAAGAAGGAGCTGAACACTAAACAATGCATTTTTAAAAATCTTCACCTATCATGTGCTTGAAATTCACATCAACATTGAAGTGCAAGTGTGAAAAACGCTGTTTTTTTAACTTACGTCAAGATTTACGAGCGATTGGTGGTAAAATGGCTGCGTAAAAAAATTGAAAACATACATAAAATGAAAGCCTGGGGTGTCTACTTTCCAAAAATATATACTTTTGGGGGGAAATCTTAGAGTGGAGCACTATTACACAGCCCCAAATGAGACATGGCACCAGTGATGCAAGCTGTGAAAATTCAAAGTGTGAAACTGGAAACGCGCATGTTCCAATTTGGGCCCTGTAGCTCTCCCAAACCTTGAGAAACCTATGCATATGGGGTATTGCCGTACTCAGAAGAAGGAGCTGAACACTAAACAATGCATTTTTAAAAATCTTCACCTATCATGTGCTTGAAATTCACATCAACATTGAAGTGCAAGTGTGAAAAACGCTGTTTTTTTAACTTACGTCAAGATTTACGAGCGATTGGTGGTAAAATGGCTGCGTAAAAAAATTGAAAACATACATAAAATGAAAGCCTGGGGTGTCTACTTTCCAAAAATATATACTTTTGGGGGGAAATCTTAGAGTGGAGCACTGTTACACAGCCCCAAATGAGACATGGCACCAGTGATGCAAGCTGTGAAAATTCAAAGTGTGAAACTGGAAACGCGCATGTTCCAATTTGGGCCCCGTAGCTCTCCCAAACCTTGAGAAACCTATGCATATGGGGTATTGCCGTACTCAGAAGAAGGAGCTGAACACTAAACAATGCATTTTTAAAAATCTTCACCTATCATGTGCTTGAAATTCACATCAACATTGAAGTGCAAGTGTGAAAAACGCTGTTTTTTAAACTTACGTCAAGATTTACGAGCGATTGGTGGTAAAATGGCTGCGTAAAAAAATTGAAAACATACATAAAATGAAAGCCTGGGGTGTCTACTTTCCAAAAATATATACTTTTGGGGGGAAATCTTAGAGTGGAGCACTGTTATACAGCCCCAAATGAGACATGGCACCAGTGATGCAAGCTGTGAAAATTCAAAGTGTGAAACTGGAAACGCGCATGTTCCAATTTGGGCCCCGTAGCTCTCCCAAACCTTGAGAAACCTATGCATATGGGGTATTGCCGTACTCAGAAGAAGGAGCTGAACACTAAACAATGCATTTTTAAAAATCTTCACCTATCATGTGCTTGAAATTCACATCAACATTGAAGTGCAAGTGTGAAAAACGCTGTTTTTTTAACTTACGTCAAGATTTACGAGCGATTGGTGGTAAAATGGCTGCGTAAAAAAATTGAAAACATACATAAAATGAAAGCCTGGGGTGTCTACTTTCCAAAAATATATACTTTTGGGGGGAAATCTTAGAGTGGAGCACTGTTACACAGCCCCAAATGAGACATGGCACCAGTGATGCAAGCTGTGAAAATTCAAAGTGTGAAACTGGAAACGCGCATGTTCCAATTTGGGCCCTGTAGCTCTCCCAAACCTTGAGAAACCTATGCATATGGGGTATTGCCGTACTCAGAAGAAGGAGCTGAACACTAAACAATGCATTTTTAAAAATCTTCACCTATCATGTGCTTGATATCAACAGTAGTATTGAAATGTAAGTGTGAAAACTGCAAAAAAACAAAATATTACCACAATTTTGAAATTTTTTTCTGGAAAAATAGCTGCATGAAAAACTCCAAAATTCTCCTGATTATTTACCTTATGTTGTGTAGTTTTCAGAAACATATACCTTTGTGGGACATTTTTGGTTCTGGCACCGTCAGCTAAGCTATGATGCTCACATGCCAATTGTTGAGAAATTACAAGTTGGAAATAATGGCATCCATCTTGTAATATTTACCTTTTAAATGTGAGGAAGTGATTGAAATACTAGGCATATGGGGTATTCTTATATTCAGGAGAAGCAAATGAATATATTTAGGGGTATTTTTTTGTCATAAACTAATTGTATGCAAATCCTGACACGAAAATATAAGCAAAATGTTGTTTTTTTTCAATTTTTTTCCTCTTTTTTTCTATTTTAATCAAATTAAACAATGAGGTATTCATATAATTGTGGTATCAAAAGAAAGCCCTACTTGTGCTTAAAAAAACAGTATATAATTTATGTGGGTGTACAAAAGGAATTAAAGAGAAAATATGGTTGAACAAAGACATAGTCAAAAAAGTCAAAATTGCTCCGGTCCTTAAGTCAAATCAAACTCAGATTTTCCCGGTCCTTAAGGGGTTAATGACATGACTTGTGGAGAAGGGGGAATAGTGGCAGTATGTGTAAGGACTTTATGACTCTTGTCATCTCCAAAAACAAACTCAGAGTCATCCTCTGCAGTAGAAGCAGAAAATCTTGGTACACTCTCTGACACATCAACAGCACTTCCATTATGTACCTCAGCATCCTGGGAATGTTTAGGAGTACTACAGTTACTGCTAGTTGTAGCACCTCAGACCTGTTGATGGTGTGTCTCCCAGTACAGACCTGTAGTTGTGCTTCAGGTGGTATCTCACTGAGGAGGTGCCTATGTATGAGGGTGCTTTCCCCTTACTCACTTGCTTCTTACTCAGACAACAGATAGCAACATGTTTAGCTTTTTGGGTCTTGAGTGAAGTATGTCCATACTGTAGACTGTGGGGTTCCTGAGAAGCTGCTGCTGCTACTGGTACTGGGGCTAGATGTTGATGAGATTGAGCCTTTGCCTTTCAGCTAACTTTTCTGGTCATGTCATCATCTCTCTCACCCTCAACTTCATCTGTATCTGAAGTAGAGGAAGATGGTGGAGGGATATATTTTAGATTTATATCATCAGTCATTAGGTCATCTTCAGCGTCGTTCACCACTTATTTCCCACTAAGGTCTCAAACATTCTCTTTTTACTTTTCCCCACTGAGGAATTTTCACAACTTTCGCTACTACTTTCAGGATAGATGTTTTGTGCTTGTCTGACTCACTATCAGATGCAGCAGTTGGTTGACTGCTACACCTTCTTTCACTATGCCATCAACACTGGAATGCGACTCATCGTCTTCAGTGTTTTTTTAGATGGTTTATTAATAGTACTGATGCTGGGGGTGGAGGAACTTTTGTTGGGACTCTGACAAACTACATCTTCCATGGGAGGGGAGGGATCAACATCATTTATTGCACATGCTACAGCAATCATGGCTGCAGTCAGTTTTTGGACTACAACTTTACTAACATGTCCTTGCACTGCTCCTAATCCTTTTACACGTCCCCTACCCCTTGTGCATTTGCTTGGCATTATTCAACTACTGTGTATACTGTTACTATATCTTACTGTTAAGTATATAATAGAACCAGTTGGGTCTGTTGTCTTGCCTTAGATCTCTACAAAATACTCTATCTCATCTAGTATCAATCTGCCTCAGGCACAGCTCACATTGGGGTGACTGTCTCTGTCACCTATAAATGTTTTATTTTATTTAATGTGTATTTATTTTAATTAACTGTCCCCCTATTCCTATAACTGTCAACAAAAAAATAAAACAACTTCTTTTTTTCCATACTACCACAGGACAGATATAATAGCCAGATCAGTAAGAATCTTGACACATGTCACATTGAATTTTTGGGTATTTAGGGTCAACCTCCTTTCTCCCTTCTTGTTCCCCAGATCCCCCTAATACAGAAACAATTGTCCTGCCTACAAGACTCCCTAAACTAAACTTCAACTCCACTGTCTTCTGTAGCTCGAAAATATACTGCTTTCTCTTCCCCTCACAAACACAGAATGGCATGCTGTGCAAACCTGTCACCCTTTATATGCCTGCAGAAAGAGAACCCTGCCATGTGGTGCAGAGAAATTCTCTCTTTCCGTTGATTTTAATGCAAAGAGCTAGGTGAAAAAAGTGAAAAAAGTAACACTTTTCACTAAATGTTTCCAGCTTGGCAGAACATGCCATTTTGCTCCTGTTTTGCTTTTGAAGCAAAAACTTTCAGCCATCCCTGCAAGTACCTCATTAAAATATTAAAAGTAATTGAAATGACACTGAAATACATCATTAGTATATGAAGTCCTACGGTTGCCACATTTATCATACATAGGCATACAGTATCAATTATGAATATCTCATTAACCGTACATTTGCTGATCTTTTGGCTAACATGACACATAAGTGCTGATACCACTGGTTTTGCCAACAGTTTGCACTTTGTTTTGGAATGACAGAGTATCTTAATTATATGAGTGAAAGCTAATATAATTCCCTTATGGAATTGAGCAGGCAACATCCTACATTGTAATGATATCACTTAATTATGCAGGCTGAAAAATATTACTTCACCAGTGATATCACTTGTCCAGTTCCTATGTTATTCTATGGAGTCAAGGCACTAAGATTTCTTTAACTTTGGAACACTGGAGAAGCCATCTCTGCTTTATTACCTCTTTCTCACACCTCAGTGCATAATCCCCATTGTGTTGGATATCTCTTTGGCAGTCAAAGGGCTAATGCTGGAGAGTTAGCGTCCTCTGGCATTTTGCTACTTTGCTACATAAGGGTTGTTCAAACTGCGACTCTCTAACAGCTGTTGGACTACTTATCCCATTATCCTCAGGATGATAGTAATTCACTGGTTGAACATCCCTTATGTAGAGACGTAACCCCATGAGTAGCAAAAGGGACTCTAACACTGTAGATATACTGTAGCATTCACACTATAAAAGTGAGTTAACCCTTTCAGCATCAGAAGGCTTTGTGTATGGTAGTCCATTTTAAACCTTTTAGTGCCAAAGGACTGGGCATGCTTTGGCACCTTAAAGTGTACAGCTATAAACCTGAGCAGTCTTCAAATGTAAAAATACCTGACTTTTGTAGGATGGACTCCTATTTAGGCAAGTCCTTTTGTGATATACATACTGCATGATGGACTCCTACCCAGGTGTGTCCCTCTGTTATACACAGTAACATAAAATAGAGCGAATGGGTGAATCTGTGACCACCAGTAGAACAATGCTGGTATGTCAGAATGTATAAGTGTGTGTGTGGTTATGTGACTTCCAGGGGACCATGAAACAAGGTCGGGGTTTGGGGTGTCAGATTGTGTGTTTGTGGATTTGTGAATAGCAGCTGGATAGAGGAACGACATTTCAGCTGCAGATAGTGTATGTGTGATTCTGTGGCTACCAGTGGAACAAGGCTGATGTGTCAGTGCATGTGGGACAGTAAAACAAGACTGGTGTGTCAGACTGTATATGTGGTGGATCTGATGTGAATATGTGTTTCTGTGTAGGGATAGGTGAAAATTTTCACCTCAAACTGAAATCTGAGAAAAATGGCACTTTCTACTTAGAGAAAAATTTCCCATGAAAAGTGTTGTTTTCCTGCTTTTTTTCCCTAGCTCACTGAATTGAAATCAATGGGAAGAAAAAATTTTCTCCACCACACTAAAGTTTTCTCTAGTTTTCTACAGCCGTATAAAAGGGTGTCTGTCTGTGTCAGCAGCTTGTTTTTGAGCTAGAGAAGACAGGCAAATAAAGGAGAATTGAAGCTTAGTTTATGGAGTTATTTAGTTAGGACATTTGTTCTCTATATTAGGGGAGTCTGGGGGCACAATGGGGAGAAGAAGGAAGGAAGAAGGTTGACATAAAATACCCCAAACTTTGGTGTGACTGACTGGCAAGACACAGGCAGCTGGCATCCAACTTGATTGCTGATTTTGCTTTTATTGTTGCTGTGCTGGGGAAGTCTGGGGAAAGAAGTTGTTGATTTTTTTTTTTTTTTTTGTTATACATTCTTTTTTGGACTAACTGTGATAACATAGGGTGGACAACTTAAAAAAGTACTAAATAATTAAACAAATAAATATATTAGACAGCTGACTGTGTGCCTGATGTGAGCTCTGTTACTGAGGCAGACTTGAAAGGCAGCAGAAGACATTGAGAATTACTTTGAGGGCCAAGGCAAGACATCACATTCCATCAGTTGTGTACTGCAGAGAGTAAAAGCACACACAGTAGTTGAGTAATGTCTAGCAAATGCACAAGTGGGAGGGGAAAGGTGGAGCTGTGCAGGGACTTGGGAGTAAAGTGGTAGTACAAAAACTGACTGCAGCAATGGTTGCTGCAGCATGTGCAATAAATGATGATGATCCCTCTCCTTCCAGGTTGGATGCAGTTTGTCAAGGTCCCACAAATGACACCACGGCAGTCCCCCACCATTACTACCATACACATCTGCCATATTGCAGGTTATACTTTATTTTTTTTAATCACTTGACATCATAATGAATATTTGCCAGTGTCACTTGATCAGGAAGTAAGTGTTGTGGGCAAAGGACAAATGCACTCTTCATGATAACACATTTTTCAAGGTATAAGTTGCTGTAGGACTCACAACGTTGACTTCCAGCTACTTATTTCTCCACTACAGCCCTCAGAAGAAGTAATATTGTGCTGGGAAATGTTGCATCATATTAAACATAGGAGACAAATGTGTTGGAATAGGAAAAAAATGTGTTGGAATAAGAAACAATGTTTTGGAATAGGAGAAAAATGTGTTTGAACAGGCAAGAAATTTGCTAGAATAGACAAAAAGGAGAGAAATTTTGCACTGGCGAAAAGGAGAAAACTTTCGCGAAAAAAAAAGAAAAATCGTCTGTTTTTCGTGAAAAGTCATGCAGGAAATTTTTCTCTTTTCGTCCACCCCTAATTCTGTTACTATCAATGGAATGAGGCTAGTGTGTTAGTGTATGACAGTCTACCCCACCTTCCTCTCCAATACCTGTCCACCCATCATAGTACTTCTCTGTCTTTCCCAGTTTACATATATATTGAATATTTTGCTTTCATATGTTTTCTAAAACAAGAAAAAAATAGCCCCATAGATTATTTTATTCCCTAGAATTGACCCTGAGGCGGTGTACATGCACAGCTCCAGCCACGCAGTTGATTATTTTTGAAGGCCCA
This sequence comes from Rhinophrynus dorsalis, assembly GCA_037306005.1. Lineage (NCBI taxonomy): Eukaryota > Metazoa > Chordata > Amphibia > Anura > Rhinophrynidae > Rhinophrynus > Rhinophrynus dorsalis. The sequence goes on along the minus strand of CM074724.1, from coordinate 84,450,261 downwards.
GCTGTCTCTCGATCACTTGCCGTTTGCAGTCTGAGGTGTGAACGCGGGGCTTACCTTAGGCCAAGCAATATGAATGTGAAAGTAAAAATACAGATGGGCCACTTGATTGTACCTGCCTCCCAGACCAAAAGTTGCCAGCTCTCCCCTACTTGTCTTTGTCAAATTGTGTGGCTCCTTCTGTATTCTGCTGAGCTACAAGCAATTGTTCCAGTTCATGTCCGTATTCATCTTGAAGTTTGTCCAGATTTTCTGCAGTGAATAGTTAATCGGCTTGCTTCTCCAGCTTCAGTGTTGCTGCATTGCTTGAAGATGTTCCAGTCCAAGTATTAATCTACCTTTCTGTGATTTTTCTGAGTCCTTCAATGTCAAGCAATGTTCTAGCTACTGTGTGTAGTCCTGCTCAGTGTATTTAATCTTGTTCTATGTCCCTGTGAAGTTGATTCCTTCTGGAGAGGTATAACCAACCAGTTCTGTTCCTGTCAAGCCACAGATAAATGTAGTAGTACTTTTTTGTGTGTTGACTTCCATAGCTATGCTGCTTTTTTGAAGAACATTCCTCTCTTCTGTGGTACAGCTATTGGCAATCAGTAGCAGCTTGAAGTTTTTTTGTTCTGTTCAGTGATCTTTTTCAGTAGCTTTTATATCTTGCTGGTTTCATTACTATCAGGAACCTTTATATTTAGTGTTTATTAACTCTCTTAAGTCTGACTTCCTGTACCTATATTTTGCTGGTCACTGTTTCAGGATATCGCTTATGCACTTGTTTGCAATAAGTTTTCTTTAGTCTGTTCAGCTCAGTCTCCCTTAGGGCACTGTTGCTCTGTGATTCTCTCCAACAACACCTCCTCTTACATTGCTGGTCCAGTCATACTTACCTCACAATGACTGAACCCCTGAAGGGGTATCTGACCTTCTGGTCAGCACTAGGGTTGGCTGAAACATTTTGTCCCAAAAGAGAAACAGGAGAAAAAAAGGAACTTACTGCTGAGCTGGACATTTTTAGCAATAAGTTCCTTTTTTTTTTTGCTTTTTTCGCCTAGCTCATTGCATTGAAATCCATGGAAAGACTGAAATTCCCCTACCATGTATCAAGTTTCCCTTTTTTTCCCACAGGTATAGTAGAAAAAGGTTGTCACGTTCCCACAGCATGTCATTCTGTGTTTGTGAGAGGAAGCGAATGCAGCACATTTTTGAGCTACATAAGATTGGCTAATAAAGTGAAGTTGAAGCTTAGTTTAGAAAGGCTTTCAGGCAGGACAATTGTTCTCTGTATTAGAGGAGTCTGGGGGACAGAAGGGAGAAAGAAGGTTGACCCCAGATACCCCAAAATTTGGTTTGATTGACTGGGAAGACACAGATAGCCATGATCCAAGTATCTTCCTGATCTGGTTGTTCTATCTATCCTACGGGAGTGAGGGGTTAGAAGGAGCAAAGGAGGATTACCTTAAATCCCCAAACATTTTGCTTTACCAGCTCTGATCCAAGCTCGTTCTTGATATGGATGTTATCTCTGTGTTAGGGGAGTTGGGGGGGGGGCATTGAGTAAGGACCAAAGGAGAATTACCCCAAATACCGCATAATTGAGTGTGACTGATTGGGATGACAGAGGCAGCCATGATCCAATTTTCATCCTGATGTGACTGTTATCTCTGTGCTAGGAGAGTCCGGGGGTGTGAGAAGGGAGCAAAAGAGAGTTATCCCAAATACCCCAAAAGTTCATGTGACCAAGTATACACAGGCAGCTGTGATCCATGTTCCTTGCTGATATGGCTGTAATCTGTGTTGGTGGAGTCTGGGGAAGCAAGCAAACAGGGTGTTGTTGTTTTGTATTTTGTTGAATGCAACAGGGAGGGAGGGAGTTAATTAAAAAAATAATTTAAAAGTTGATAGGTGATTAAGACAGACTGATAAGAAACAAAATAGAGTATTTTGTAGATGGCAGGGCAAGACATCACACACAATAACACAAGTTGTAGGGGTAAAGTGAAAGGATTAGGAGCACTGCAGGGAGAAAAGTAATAGTCCAAAAACTATCTGCAGCCATGGTTGCAGCAGCATGTGCAATAACTGGCAGTGATCCCTCTCCTTCAGAGGCAGTTTATCAAAGTCCTATCAAAAGATCCATTACCACCAGCACCAGTACAATTAAAAACCATCTAAAAACACTGAAGATGACAAGTTACATTCTAATGTTGATGACATGGTGAAAGAAGATGTAGCAGCTTAACCAACTGCTGCATCTGACAGTGAGACAAACAAGCACAAAAACCAAACCCCTGTCCTGAAAGTAATAGCAATCTTTGTGAAAATCCCTCAAAGGGGAAAAGTAAAAAGAAATTGTCTGAGACCTCTAAAAGCCTAAAAGAATATACATGTAGAGGAGAAGAAGATGAGGGCGCTGCTAAGGATGATCTAATAGTTGATGATGATGTAGCTCTAGAATACATTCTCCAAAACCAAAGAAAAATCGAACTAGAGCACAGAAAGAATATCTCTGTTATCCTGGTTGTGTTATTCAGGATTTAATATACCTCCTCACAACGTGCACCCATATCTATTAAATATTCCACATATAACACAAAAAGGGGGTGAAAGAACCCAATTTCTATTGGTAGGTTGTATCACAATATATTTAGGTTCACTGTTAGATAGGAACATGTTTAGAATATATTTATAGCAACCATCACTTGTGGTGTTTTCACTTTTATATTAGTCTTGTGTTTGTACATCACTTAAAAGATAGTTATATCAATTTAGTTTATGCTATAACACAAGGATGAATTAACATTTAGTACTTGTATTTAATAGGATACGTATCCATATTCCTGTTTAGAGATACTTTATATAGGTACTATTTATAGGAGAGATAATACAATGAGGAATTTATAGGCAATAAGGCAAGTATTGCTTACTATCACCTGTAGGTCTACATAATTGAGTAGGTATATATATGATCATCCAAGTTATTGAGACTACTAGAACGGGAACGTGATAAATGAGTTTAATGTATTCATCCATTATCTCTTTAAAGAGAAAGTGATCAGCAGAGGACATGAGAATTAGTAATATCATGAGAGAGATCATAGTGATTTTATTTATTTTTGTTTATTAAGTTTATAAGGAGAATTAAATAAAGATAAGTTTGAAATACTTTCACCAACACACTAATACTGACCCAGTGGGAATTATTGAGTTTCTGATTATCAGTTGCCCCGCCAATATCTATTTTAGGTTAAGGTTGAGAATTTATTTCTCTTCTTTCCCCCCCCTTTTTTTGTTTTGTATGTGAGCTCTAGAATACATCCCTCTGGCATCCAGTTCTTCTTCAGATACAGATGAAGTTAAGAGTGAGAGAGATGACGTGGGCAGAAAGTTATCTGAAAGGCAAATGCTCAGTCTACCACCACTGAAAATTATCACTGTGCCTATCTATAAACTGTTTGAAAAAACACCTGGTCTATCCCTGGATAAGCGAAGATGCCAAAAAATACACAGTCCTCTTTTCCGTCATCATCAGTATTGTCACTAGGGGTGGGCAAAAAGTGAGAAAAATTTCCTGCATGACTTTTCAAGAAAAGGGGACGTCTTTTTCGTTTTCTCCTTTTTGCAAATGCAAAATTGTCCTCCTTTTTGCCAATTCCAACAAATATTTCACCTATTCCAACACATTTTCATCTATGTTTCCTAAGGTATATAATTTCCCAGCACAATATTACTTCTTCTAAGGGTTGTAGTGGAGAAATAAGTAGCTGGAACTTAAAGTTGTAGGTGCTACAGCAACATAGATCTTGAAAAATTAGTTAGCAGTCAGAGTGCATTTGTCCTTTGCCCACAACACTAACTTTCTGCTTAAATGTCACTGACACATATTCATGATGTCAAGAGATAAAAAAAACAAAATAAAGTACAACCTACAATGTGGCAGATGTGTATGGTAGTGGTGGTGTGATTGATGTGTATATATATCCTATATAATAATTCACTAAAACCTGTGCAACGACACAGTCATGCGCAGTAGAGACTGCTGCGCGTGCTGCAGTCATGCGCAGTAGAGGAGCATCCAGCTCTGTATCAGTCGTGGCAAGGGCAGTCTCTACTGCGCATGACTGCCCCATGACCGGCTGGCAGTGGCACTGTGGCCCATGTAACGGGCTCTTCAACTAGTGTGTGTATATATATATATATATATATATATATATATATATATATATATATATATATATATATTCCTACAGCAGTTTTTAACCATTGTCATGTTTGTGTCAAATGTAAGCTATCCTTCTTCTCAGATTGCTGACCTTCTTCACATCCCTCTTCCTCTTCCTCCTAATCTGTACTGCTTTTAATATACTTGGCATGGATTTCTCCGTCATAGTTTTTGAATCCTGAGTGAAGTATCTCCATACTGTGGACTACATGGACTGAGCGGTTCCTGAGGGGATGCTACTACTACTAGGGATAAATGTTGATGCAATTCTACTGCTAAAACTACTACTACTAGATGTCAAAGGTACTGAACTTCCAGCAGAGGCACTCATCATAGCTAAGGTTATGGATGTTAATAACCTGTGTTGCTGTTGTTCTTGCTGTTGGTTACTCGACACAAGTGTTTGTGTGACTGATTGGGACTGGACTTGGAAGAGGCAATGATGCTGATTAGTGATGAGCGAGCACCCCAATGCTCGGGTGTTCGGGTGCTCTGACCGAGCACCCCCTGAGGCTCGAGTGCTCGGCCGAGCACCCGAGCCCCATTGAAGTCAATGGGAGGACTCGAGCATTACACCAGGCACCCCCTGCTCTGATGAGGGGAGGGTGCCTGGTCCATAGGAAAAGGGCAGAAAAGGATGGAAACACCACAGAAATGGTTCAGGGACAGCATAGGGAGGATGTCTGGATGCATCTTGGACTCCAACATCGCTGCTGGGAACGATCTTTCGCCCGTAGTACGCCATTTTTACAGACTGACCATAAAACACACAAAAAGGAAAATAAAAACGACTTTAGGCGAAAAATTGTTACCAAACAATATTTGCTGTATATTTACTTGTATATCATCTGCAAATTCTCCCAAAAATGTCCTTGATTTTCTGAAGTGAGGCCATGATTAAGAGGGAAACGTGCGCAGAGGTAAATTATCCCAAAAATTTCCTTGATTTTCTGAAGTGAGGCCATGATTAAGAGGGAAACGTGCGCAGAGGCAAATTCTCCCAAAAATTTCCTTGATTTTCTGAAGTGAGGCCATGATTAAGAGGGAAACGTGCGCAGAGGCAAATTATCCCAAAAATTTCCTTGATTTTATTGAACTGAGGCCATGATTAAGAGGGAAACGTGCGCTGAGCTGACCATCTAAAACATTATGGGTGAGGGTCTGCTGCAGAGCTGACCATCCTAAACATTATATGCGAAGGCCCGCTAGTGAGCTGACGCTATAAAACATTATATGCGAAGGCCCGCTAGTGAGCTGACGCTATAAAACATTATATGAGAGGGCCCGCTAGAGAGCTGACCCAATAAAACATTATATGAGAAGGCCCGCTGGTGAGCTGACCTATATAAAAATTGGCAAACAGGGCCCGCTGGTGAGCTGGCCCTATATAAAAATTATATCACAGGGCCCGCTGGTGAGCTGGCCCTATATAAAAATTATAGCACAGGGCATATGGAAGAGGAGGAGGAGGATGAGAAGATTAAGAGTCAACCATATACCTGTTTTTTGGGTGGAAGGGGTGAATGGGAATACAGAGTATTCCCATCATTGTAAATAATATATGTAAAGTGAGTTTATGTTCCCCCGGGGCTTTCCTCCAGTGGAGTGGAGAAGTCAGGGGAAATCCAGGCCTTGTTCATTTTTATAAGTGTCAACCTATCAGCATTGTCGGTGGAAAGGCGGATACGCTTATCTGTTATGATGCCACCAGCAGCACTAAATACCCGCTCAGACAGAACGCTGGCGGCAGGGCAGGCCAGCACCTCCAAGGTGTAGAGTGCCAGTTCATACCACGTGTCCAGCTTGGACACCCAGTAGTTGTAAGGCACAGTGGGATCATTGAGGACGCTGACACGGTCTGCTACGTACTCCTTCACCATCTTCCAAAACTTTTCCCTCCTTGTGACACTAGGCTGCGCATCAGGGTGAGGGTGCTGGCGGGGTGTCATGAAGGTGTCCCACGCCTTGGAGAGTGTTGCCCTGCCTTTCTCGGAACTGCTGTGTGCTCCCCTTTTCTCCCCTTCTTGGTTGGCCAAGGTAGCACGTACTCTGCCGCCAGCGTTGTCAGATGGAAAATTTTGGAGCAATTTTTCAACAAGAACCTTCTGGTATTGCACCATTTTGCTTGTCCTCTCCACCGGAGGAATGAGAGATGAGAAATTCTCTTTGTAGCGGGGGTCCAGAAGGGTGAACACCCAGTAATCCGTGTTGTCTAAAATGCGTACAACGCGTGGGTCACGGGAAAGGCAGCCTAACATAAAGTCAGCCATGTGTGCCAGAGTACCAACAGTCAAGATTTCGCTGTCCTCACCAGGAGGATGACTCTCAATATCCTCATCCTCTTCCTCCTCTTCTGCCCACCCACGCTGAAGAGATGGAACTAAAGTTCCATGGCTACCCTCTGTAGCGGAGGCAACCGTGTCTTCCTCCTCCTCCTCCTCCTCCGCCTCCTCCAATTGTCGTTGAGAAGACGAAGTGAGGGTGCTCTGGCTATCACCTTGTGTAAGCTCTTCCTCCCCCATTTCCACCTCTTCCACATGCAAAGCGTCGGTTTTAATTGTGAGCAGCGAGCGTTTCAGTAGACACAGAAGTGGGATGGTTACACTGATAATAGCGTTATCGCCGCTCACCATCTGTGTCGATTCCTCAAAATTGCGTAAAACCTCGCAGAGGTCTGACATCCATTCCCACTCCTCACTTCTGATTACAGGAAGTTGAACGGAGAGGCGACGACCGTGTAACAGCTGGTACTCCACTACTGCCCTCTGCTGCTCACAAAGCCGGGCCAACATGTGGAAGGTGGAGTTCCAGCGCGTGCTCACGTCACACAGCAGCCGGTGAGCTGGCAATTGTAAGCGCTGCTGCAGCTTCAACAGGCCGGCCGAAGCTGTAGATGACTTACGGAAATGTGCACACACGCGGCGCACCTTGGTCAAGAGATCATGCACATTGGGGTAGGTTTTTAGAAATCGCTGAACCACTAAATTAAATACATGCGCTAGGCATGGTACGTGTGTGAGCTTGCCGAGCTCCAAAGCCGCCACCAAGTTACGCCCATTATCACACATAACCATGCCTGGTTGCAGGTTGAGTGGCGAGAGCCATTGCTCGGTCTGGTGACTAATCCCCTGCAACAGCTCTGAGGCCGTGTGCTGTTTGTCCCCAAGGCAGATCAGCTTCAGCACGGCCTGTTGACGCTTCCCCACTGCAGTGCTACACTGCTTCCAGCTACTGGCTGATGGGGGAGTGGCGCTGCGTGTAGAGAATTCGGAGGTGGAAACGGAGGAGGAGGAGCCAATAACGTAGGTGCTGGCGGAATCCCTGATGGAGGTAGGGCCCGCAATCCTCGGCGTGGGTAGCACCCGTGCCATCCCAGGGTCCGAGTCGCTCCCAGCCTCCACGACATTCACCCAGTGTGCCGTCAGGGAAATGTAGCGTCCCTGGCCACAAGCACTTGTCCATGTGTCAGTCGTTAAGTGGACCTTCCCAGTAACTGCGTTGGTCAGGGCACGGGTGATGTTACGGGACACATGGTGGTGTAATGCGGGGATGGCACACCGGGAAAAGTAGTGGCGGCTGGGGACCGCGTACCGAGGGACAGCTGCTGCCATCATGCTGCGGAAGGACTCAGTGTCCACAAGCCTAAATGGCAGCATTTCGATGGCCAGTAATTTGGAAAGGTGTGAGGTTAGTGCTATGGCCTGTGGGTGGGTGGCTGGGTATTTTCTCTTGCGCTCAAATGCCTGGGGTAACGACATTTGGACGCTGTGCTGGGACAGGGAAGTGGATGTGGTCGCTGATGGTGCTTCAGATGATACAGGTGCAGGGCGGGAGGTATGCGGGCCTGCGCCTTCGACAGGCGATTGGACGGCACCGAAAACAGGGGAAGAGGAGGCAGTGGTGTCGCCTGCAGACACAGATGGGCGATCCAGGCGTTCCTCCCACTTACTACGGTGCTTGGATGCCATGTGTCGGATCATGCTGGTGGTGGTGAGGTTTCTAGTGTTCATGCCTCGGCTCATTCTGGTGTGGCACAGGTTGCAAACTACAATTCTTTTGTCGTCCGCACTTTCCTTAAAAAAACGCCATACCGCGGAACACCTACCCTTTGGCAAGGTAGATTTACGCAAGGGGGTGCTCCGTGGAACATTTGCGGGCCGGTTTGGTGCGGTCCGCCTTCTTTCTGTAGCCACACCACTGCCTCTTCCAGCCTGTTGCGGTGCTGCAGATGGCTCACCCTCAGGACTGCTGTCATCGCTCGGCTCTACACCTTCCCAGGTGGGGTCAGTCACCTCATCGTCCACCAAGTCCTCCTCCACTTCCTCACTCTGATCATCCTCCTCATGTCTTGATCCCACCACATACTCAGTCATTGACAACTGTATAACATTCTCCTCAACAAGGTCTTCAGACGGAAATAGTGGTTGATTTAATGGCAACTGTGTCTCATCATCATCATCATCATCCACTACTTCCTTTGACCTTAAATGCCGTTCACATCTGTCATCTTCTTGTGATTGGGTACCCTCTAGAGGTTGTGAATCAGGGCACAAGATGTCATGTTCCTCTGCAAGCGTGCTTGGAGAGAGGGTCAAATGAAGGATTGGTGATGAGACAAGCTCCTCACTATATCCCAGTGTGGGATCACTTCTTTGACCAGACCGTGTATGGTGGGAGGAAGGATGATCAGAGTGAGGATTATGTTGACCAGACTCTTGGCTACTGAGAGTGGACTTGGTGGAAGACAGGGTGGTGCTTAACCGACTGGAAGCAGTATCAGCTGACATCCAACCGACCACCTGTTCGCAGTGGTCGGACCTCGAGAGTGATGTCCTGCGATGCCCTGTGAAATGAGACATGAAGCTAGGTATGGTGGATGTCTTTCTTTCTTGTGCTCTGGCACCAGGCACAGTTTCTCCGCGTCCTGACCCGCGCCCTGAACTATCAGGATCACGTCCACTTCCCCGTCCCTTTTTACCCGCCTTCTTCATCTTACACGGAATATGTGACTTTAATATTTGAGTTTGAAAACTTAACAGTATTTCTTCCTATTCTGCAACTGTGCAGAGTACACAGAATAGGCTGCTAAACGGCGGTGACACACACTGAATGGAATATGTGACTTTAATATTTGAGTTTGAAAACTTAACAGTATTTCTTCCTATTCTGCAACTGTGCAGAGTACACAGAATAGGCTGCTAAACGGCGGTGACACACACTGAATGGAATATGTGACTTTAATATTTGAGTTTGAAAACTTAACAGTATTTCTTCCTATTCTGCAACTGTGCAGAGTACACAGAATAGGCTGCTAAACGGCGGTGACACACACTGAATGGAATATGTGACTTTAATATTTGAGTTTGAAAACTTAACAGTATTTCTTCCTATTCTGCAACTGTGCAGAGTACACAGAATAGGCTGCTAAACGGCGGTGACACACACTGAATGGAATATGTGACTTTAATATTTGAGTTTGAAAACTTAACAGTATTTCTTCCTATTCTGCAACTGTGCAGAGTACACAGAATAGGCTGCTAAACGGCGGTGACACACACTGAATGGAATATGTGACTTTAATATTTGAGTTTGAAAACTTAACAGTATTTCTTCCTATTCTGCAACTGTGCAGAGTACACAGAATAGGCTGCTAAACGGCGGTGACACACACTGAATGGAATATGTGACTTTAATATTTGAGTTTGAAAACTTAACAGTATTTCTTCCTATTCTGCAACTGTGCAGAGTACACAGAATAGGCTGCTAAACGGCGGTGACACACACTGAATGGAATATGTGACTTTAATATTTGAGTTTGAAAACTTAACAGTATTTCTTCCTATTCTGCAACTGTGCAGAGTACACAGAATAGACTGCTAAACGGCGGTGACACTCACTGAATGGAATATGTGACTTTAATATTTGAGTTTTAAAACTTAACAGTATTTCTTCCTATTCTGCAACTGTGCAGAGTACACAGAATAGGCTGCTAAACGGCGGTGACACACACTGAATGGAATATGTGACTTTAATATTTGAGTCTGAAAACTTAACAGTATTTCTTCCTATTCTGCAACTGTGTAGAGTACACAAAATAGGCTGCTAAACGGCGGTGACACACACTGAATGGAATATGTGACTTTAATATTTGAGTTTGAAAACTTAACAGTATTTCTTCCTATTCTGCAACTGTGCAGAGTACACAGAATAGGCTGCTAAACGGCGGTGACACACACTGAATGGAATATGTGACTTTAATATTTGAGTTTGAAAACTTAACAGTATTTCTTCCTATTCTGCAACTGTGCAGAGTACACAGAATAGGCTGCTAAACGGCGGTGACACACACTGAATGGAATATGTGACTTTAATATTTGAGTTTGAAAACTTAACAGTATTTCTTCCTATTCTGCAACTGTGCAGAGTACACAGAATAGGCTGCTAAACGGCGGTGACACACACTGAATGGAATATGTGACTTTAATATTTGAGTTTGAAAACTTAACAGTATTTCTTCCTATTCTGCAACTGTGCAGAGTACACAGAATAGGCTGCTAAACGGCGGTGACACACACTGAATGGAATATGTGACTTTAATATTTGAGTTTGAAAACTTAACAGTATTTCTTCCTATTCTGCAACTGTGCAGAGTACACAGAATAGGCTGCTAAACGGCGGTGACACACACTGAATGGAATATGTGACTTTAATATTTGAGTTTGAAAACTTAACAGTATTTCTTCCTATTCTGCAACTGTGCAGAGTACACAGAATAGGCTGCTAAACGGCGGTGACACACACTGAATGGAATATGTGACTTTAATATTTGAGTTTGAAAACTTAACAGTATTTCTTCCTATTCTGCAACTGTGCAGAGTACACAGAATAGGCTGCTAAACGGCGGTGACACACACTGAATGGAATATGTGACTTTAATATTTGAGTTTGAAAACTTAACAGTATTTCTTCCTATTCTGCAACTGTGCAGAGTACACAGAATAGGCTGCTAAACGGCAGTGACACACACTGAATGGAATATGTGACTTTAATATTTGAGTTTGAAAACTTAACAGTATTTCTTCCTATTCTGCAACTGTGCAGAGTACACAGAATAGGCTGCTAAACGGCCGTGACACACACTGAATGGAATATGTGACTTTAATATTTGAGTTTGAAAACTTAACAGTATTTCTTCCTATTCTGCAACTGTGCAGAGTACACAGAATAGGCTGCTAAACGGCGGTGACACACACTGAATGGAATATGTGACTTTAATATTTGAGTTTGAAAACTTAACAGTATTTCTTCCTTTTCTGCAACTGTGCACAGTACACAGAATAGGCTGCTAAACGGCGGTGACACACACTGAATGGAATATGTGACTTTAATATTTGAGTTTGAAAACTTAACAGTATTTCTTCCTATTCTGCAACTCTGCACAGTACACAGAATGTGCTGCTAAACTGCAGTGAAGCAAACTGAATGGAATATGTGACTTTGATATTTTAGTTTGAAGACTTAACAGTATTTCTTCCTATTCTGCAACTCTGCACAGTACACAGAATGTGCTGCTAAACTGCGGCCAAGCACACTGAATGGAATATGTGACTTTGATATTTTAGTTTGAAGACTTAACAGTATTTCTTCCTATTCTGCAACTCTGCACAGTACACAGAATGTGCTGCTAAACTGCGGCGAAGCAAACTGAATGGAATATGTGACTTTGATATTTTAGTTTGAAGACTTAACAGTATTTCTTCCTATTCTGCAACTCTGCACAGTACACAGAATGTGCTGCTAAACTGCGGCGACGCACACTGAATGGAATATGTGACTTTGATATTTTAGTTTGAAGACTTAACAGAATGTGCTCTAATCTGCAACTTTGCACACTAAACAGAATGTGCTCTAATCTGCAACTTTGCACACTAAACAGAATGTGCTCTAATCTGCAACTTTGCACACTAAACAGAATGTGCTCTAATCTGCAACTGTGCACACTAAACAGAATGTGCTCTAATCTGCAACTTTGCACACTAAACAGAATATATATATTTTTTTTTTTTTTTTTTTCCCCCCACACAAAATAACCTGCTGCCCCCACACACAGTAGTCCTAAAAAGGACTTTTGGTTCTTTTTTTTTAACAATTTTGCTTTTTTTTCCTCCCTACACTGACTTTCCCTTCCTATCCTCAGCTCTCCCTGGCTAAGACTGAGCCGAACTCGCTGGTCAGGTGCTATACAGCACCCGACCACGGGTTCTGGCCAGCCAATCAGTGTAATGCCAGCAGCCAACATGGCTGCTGGCATTACACCGATGTCAGAGCCTCCCTGCACGTTTATTGGCTGCGCAGCAGCCGCAAAACGTGCGGGGAGGAGACCCGAACATGGCGGTCGAGCACATGCGGTACTCGTACGAGTACCGCCATGTGCCGAGCAGAGCGATGCTCGAGCCGATCCGAGCATCAGCCAAGCATGCTCGCTCAACACTAATGCTGATGATAACTGACAGGGTGACTGTGAACTTTCTGCCATCTTTGCATGTCCAGGGTAAGAATTTCGAGTAGTTTTCTCAAACAGTTTATAAACAGGCACAGTGCTCCTTTTCAGTGATGGAAGTCTGAACCTTTGCCTTTCTGACAACTTTCTGGCCATGTCATCATCTCTCTCACTTTCAGCTTCATCTGTATCTGAAGAAGAAAAGGATGCTGGAGGGATATATTCCAGATCTGCATCATCATCATCATTAGTCATCATTAGGTCATCCTCAGAAGCATCAGCATCACCTGACAGTTCTTTTGGTGCTTGTTTGTATCACTATCTGATGCAGCAGGTGTTTTTTTATATAGTACTGGTGCTGGTGGTGGTGGTGTAACTTTTGGTGGGACCTTAACAAACTGCATCCACCCTGGGAGGTGAGGGATCATCATCATTTACTGCACACGCTGCAGAAACCATTGCTGCAGTCAGTTTTTGAACTACCACTTTACTCCCCTTCCCATGACCACTTGGGTGTTTGCTGGACATTACTCAACTACTGTTTGTGTTTTTACTCTCTACTAGTGTTGAGCGAGCGTGCTCGGCCGATGCTCGGATCGGCTCGAGCATCGCTCTGCTCGGCACATGGCGGTACTCGTCGAGTACCGCCATGTGCTCGCCCGCCATGTTCGGGTGGCGGGGATCTGTGCCGGAAGAGGCACAGATCTGAAGACGCTCCGCTGGACCACCAGGGACTGGAGGTACGGGGGCATTGCGGAGATGAAGGGGGCATTGCGGAGATGAAGGGGGACATTGTGGAAGAGGGGCATAGCGGAGATGAAGGGGGACATTGTGGAAGAGGGGCGTAGACTCTATGCCCCTCTTCCACAATGTCCCCCTTCATCTCCGCTATGCCCCTCTTCCACAATGTCCCCCTTCATCTCCTCTATGCCCCTCTTCCACAATGTCCCCCTTCATCTCCGCTATGCCCCTCTTCCACAATGTCCCCCTTCTTCTCCTCTATGGCATAGAGGAGATGAAGGGGGACATTGTGGAAGAGGGGCATAGCGGAGATGAAGGGGGACATTGTGGAAGAGGGGCATAACGGAGATGAAGGGGGACATTGTGGAAGAGGGGCATAGCGGAGATGAAGGGGGCATAGCGGAGATGAAGGGGGACATTGCGGAGATGAAGGGGGCATTCGGAGATGAAGGGGGCATAGCGGAGATGAAGGGGGGCATTGACCAGGCACCCTCCCCTCATCAGAGCAGGGGGTGCCTGGTGTAATGCTCGTGTCGCCCCATTCATTTCAATGGGGCTCGGGTGCTCGGCCGAGCACTCGAGCCTCAGGGGGTGCTCGGTCAGAGCACCCGAGCACCCGAGCATCGGGGTGCTCGCTCAACACTACTCTCTACAGCACATGACTGATGGAGTGTGATATCTTGCCTTAGCCCTCAACAATATTCTCAATGTCGTCTGCTGTCTATCAAGTCTGCCTCCTAATATATATATTTGTTTATTTATTTATTTTAAGTTGTCAACCCTATCTTACTAGAGTCTGTAAAAAAAAATATAACTAAAAAACAAAATCAACAACTTCTTTCCCCAGACTTCCCCAGCACAGAGACAATAAAAAATCAAGATCAGCAAGCAAACTGGACTCCAGCTCCTGTGTCTTGCCAGTCAGTCACACCAACTTTTGGAGTATTTAGGGTCAACCTCCATCCTCCCTTCCTTTCCCCCAGAGTGTCCCCCGACTCCCCTAATACAGAGAACAAATGTCCTACCTAAATGACACCCTAAACTAAGCTTCAGTTCCCCTTTATTTCCCTATCTTCTGTAGCTCAAAAACGAACATGCTGCGTTCTCCTCTCACAAACACAGAATGGCATGCTGTGAGAGCCTGACACCCTTTTATATGCCTGCAGGAAAAGTGCATGTATCCTGTTTTTGCCCATGTGCTAAATTTAGTTGTGACCTGACAGAATTTGAAACTCTCAGAGAGATGTTGAATATCACCTGCTATATCTGTGCGCATTTTAGCAGCTCCTTTTGGTTTCCTGTTGTAGCTCCTCAGTGCACGCAACACATTATATACCATACAAGGTAACAACCTGCCCCATCACAGCTGAAAATGGAGTTAACTACCAGGTGGAATTCACACTGTACATGCTAGAGCGTTTGTACAAGCAGAATAAGACAGTTAATGAGTAGACAATGCAAAATAGAAGGCTTTGGAGGGGGCCTCTTTCTCACCTGGACAATGGCAACTAATGTGTGAAGTATATTACCTGCTGAAACCATTTGAGGAGGCATTCATGCTGGTGAGTCACATAGGGGCAGAAATTAGTGAAAGTCTTTCACTGATATATTTATTGCAGATATGACTGAAGAGCATGCCTGAGGAATCTTACCATAATGATAAATCAGACATGCACAAGTTGGTCCAGGACATGTTAGCATACTTTCTGTCAAGGCTGGATAAGTTTGTTACAACAAGGATTGATGATCCACAGCGTCTCTCTCTGAGGAATCGAATTCTGTCATGGAATATAAAGATGTGTTTATAGAAAAAATGGAGGGTTGCCTTTTTGAGGATTAGTGGGGGAAGTTAGGCCAAAAAAATCCTAGAAAGCTTAGCGAAAAGGAAGGAAGCTATGGGTTTATACCAACAGTCGCAGCAGAGGTAGCAACATCAACCAGAACATCCCATTCCCAGCATTTTTCTGAACACATGTCATCATCATCACATAAAGTGATTCATGGGTCTCAGTGGCAGCAATAAAAAATTTGTGGTGGTGGCACATCTATATAGGACTTGCTCCCTGTGTATGAGTTGGTAACTAATAGATAGTAACACTGTGTGGCTCCTTGGAGTGGTCCCACTGCATATGAGATGACTTCAGCACACTATCAGGAGAGATACATTCTCATCAGAAATGGTAATCCCATGGACTACTGGCAAACAAAACAATGCATGTGGCCAGCACTGACGTGAACACTTAGTTGTCCACCAACAGAAGTGGTCTGATCAGGTTTTCAGTGCAGTGGGTTATATTGTAAATGACTGTAGGACATGGCTATCAACCAGCAGTGTTGAGAGACTAATATTTTTACAAATGAACAAACATCTAACACCATCTGAGTATCAGGTAGCAGAAATTGACAAAAACACACATGACAGGGAAAGCCACAACACACGTATTATTAACAGCAGCACAGAGGATGAGTAGGATGAGGTGGAGGGATTCGAAAGGTTTCTATTAAAGGGGATTTGCTACAACCCACGTAATATGGGGAGTTTCAGAAAGCCAAACTGTTAATGTGAATAGAAAAGGCTTCTCAGTCAGGAAATGTAATCATAATGGTAAATTTCAACTATGCTAAAATTGTTTGGAGAAATATGACTTCCAGCACAACAAAGGGAAATTATTTTATATGTATGATTAATGACAATTGTATGTCCCAACTAGTAGAGGAGCCAACTATAAAACAAGACTTGCTCGACCTAGTGCTCTCAAAGAATTCTGACATGATAAAAAGTATACAGGTAAATGAACATTTAGGCAGCAGTTACCACAATATGGTATACTTTGAAATTTGTTATGAGAAACCCAATAGCAAGGGTTTAACCAAAACATTCAATTTTAAAAAGGCTAATTTTACAAAGCTAAAAGCAGTATTAAAGGTTATTCATAGTAATGTAATCTCCAAATACAAAAATGCACAAGAATCATGGAAGTCGTTTAAAATATTCTTAGACAAATATACACGTCAATATATACCATTGTGGAATAAGTAGAAGAGGAGAAAATTAAGACCAATGTGGCTTAATAATGAGATTTGCAGGGAAATGAAAAATAAGATACAGGCTTTTAAAGAGTTTATGTCACAGAATTCAGATACATCATTTAAAAAAACATAAAGAATGTAATAAAACCTTCAAAGCAAACAACTAGACTAGCTAAACACTACCTCTATATAAATCCTTGGTAAGGCCTCATCTACAATATAGAGTATAGTTTTGGGCACCAGTTCTGAAAAAAAGACATTACTGAACTCGAAAAAGTGCAGACGTGCAACTAAACTGATAATAAGATTGGGGGATTTGCATTATAAAGAGAGAGACCAGCCAAACTGAGTTTGTTTACATTAGAGAAGAGATGTTTAAGGGGTGATATTTACAGATATATTCAAGGTAAATACAAAGAACTCTACAATTAATTATTTACTCATAAAGCTGAGCTAAAACAAGAGTTTATCCATAAGACTAGAAGAAAGGCAATTTCGACTAAAACAAAGGCAAGGGTTTTATACAGTAAGGGAAGTAAAGTTATGGAATTCTTTGCCTCGGGATGCTGTGCTTGCAGATACTGTAACTGCTTTCAAAAAGTAATGGATACCTTTCTAGCAAGGAACATTATTGAGAATTATGATAGTTGACTTCAAAGTAGATAGGATGTTGATCCAGGGAACTATCTGACTATCATTTGGAGTCAGGAAGGAATTTTTTTACACACTTGAGGCTTAATTACAAATGGCTTCAAGTTTTTTTGTGGGGGGGGGGGGGGTTGGTCTTCTCCAGGGTTGATTTGGCATAGGCTGGACTTGATGGATGTATGTCTTTTTTCAGCCTCATCAACTATGTTACTATTTTGCTATGTACATTATATAGATTACTATGCTACCATCTACCACTGGGTCCACAGCTATGACCACTGATTAATAGACCCAAATGGTAATAATTTCTGTAGGAATCATGAAAAAAACATACACACACACATATACTACATTAATCACACAACACCAGCCAACCACCACCATGTACACTTGCCACATTCATAGTAGGTTGTAACATTTTTTTTGTTTTTGTTTTTTATTGAAAAGATAGAAGATATAAAGAATCACTGAAAATGTTTAAAGAGACAGTGCCTCAAAATTCAAGCATCACGTTTGCAATCAGACAACTGCATCTAGAAAGCAGTTGGATAAGCATACAAAAAAGAGTAAGAGAGGAGATGAGGAAAAATGGTCTCCTAGAATAGGAAAAGAGAGTGAATAGAGAAGATTGGTATTGGAGAGGTACACCAATTGAAGGTACAGTAGTAAAGAAAAAACATATCATAAAGCTATCGCTGTTTCAAGAATTGTGTAGACTTGCAAAAGCTGTCCCAAGGGGCTGTCTATCTCCACGAAGAGAGCTAAGTTTATGCCCCTGCTGGTGGACAGTCTCTCCATAATTATGATATGTAATTACTGTAGCAACCATTATCCTGTTGTAGGAGGGGTGAAGGATCTCCACCTTTGTGGGATCCAAATTTTGCTGTATTAAGCATAAAAACAAAAACAAATAGTCTAAGTTTTGCCAGCAGGTGACTCAGAGGGAGGAGGCATTCAGAAAGACTTGAACCGAGGTTAGGAAAATAGACATTTGTAAGGCGTGGTACATCATCCTGGATACTGAATCCCAGTAGGACCGAATTCTGGGAAAGAGCCACCATATGTGTACTAAAGAGCTCAAACCCCATCTGATCTCCAACAGGTGGAGGAAATCATTGGATAAAATTGAGGTGTTCTATACCATTTATAGAAGAGCTTAGAATTCATTTATACTGTAAGCAAATTTTTGGAGCTAAGCATTGTGGTATATAAATTTCCATTGGGCTGAGTTAAAGGAGAGGTGGAGGTCTCGCTCCCAGATCTGTCTAATTCCAGAAGTTGTAAGCTTCATACAGTCAAGCAAGATGTTATAAAAGTAGGAAATGTTCCTAGCTTTAGGTTTAGGACATAGTAAGCAGGACTCAAATGCTGTCAGCTCCCATAGGAGGTTGTATAGCATAAAACAAAGAGAAAAAAACAGGAAGCTCCCAATAGTGTAACTCAATATAAATAATCAGACAATAAAAAAGTAATACTACTCACAATGTCAGGCTGGTGATATAAACAGATCTAACTTAAAGAGCATAAGGAGAAACGTGTACCTGTCTCAGTTCAGGTAGGCAATCACTCCAATAGGGATCCTCCTTGTCAGTAGTAGCAATGGTATAAAAATCAATAGGAAGAAAACTAACCAAGAGCCTTCTTCTTGTAAAAAGCTATGCATTTATTAAAATAAAATATATAATACAAAGTACTAAAGAGCTCTGTTGAGGAGATTCTGAATTAGTCATTTATAGCTATATTGATATTAGTGTCTAATATACGATCTTGTCAGATTGATGTCTTGAATGTCCATGCCTGGAAGAGCAGGCCTGGATTTAAATCTGTAGTAACAGATAGAGCCACTCCAAATGGTATTGCCTGTGTGTGCTCATACACAGGCCCCTTTAAATCTCACAGCACTGGAGTCCCATGATGGATCTCATAAATGTGCAACAGTGGGATTATGTGTTCCTGTGTGCAGAGCACGTGAAATGGAGCATCAGCCTAAGGTAGCAGTGATTATTTTTTATCACAAAGTCTCTCCACCTCCCTCATATGCCTTGTCCTCATTTACCTTTTATCACTTAGCCCCATGCCTTCTGTCTCAAGCCTTTGTCTCCTTTCACACCCATCATTCCTCTTTTTTCTTACCCCTTTCCTCCTCCTCATCACCTTGCCCCTCCATGTCACCATGTCTTCCCCTTGTCTCCTTTCTTCTCCATGCTTCTTTTCTTAGCTATTGCATCCTCTCTCACCACCTACCCCTCCATGCCTTCTTTACTCCTCCTCCATGTCACCTTTCTTTCCTCCATGCCTCATTTTAGCACTTCACAGTGGGGAGTAGATTGCAGGGTCTGATGTGCCATGGGGTCACTATATTGTAAGGGCTTTAGTGCCATGTGTGCTGCAGAGTACCTGACTCTTTAAGATTTATCATAAATCTCACTGGTTGAGTGCCAGTCTTTGGCTATTCCAATAGTAATGTATTGTGGTTATCAAAAGGGCCTCAGTTAAACATATTTATAACTTTTGCACATAATGTATACGTATTACATATATTTAAATGTAAATGTGTGCACATGTGATTATCGTTACCACAGCCCCAGATCTTTTTGGAACTTAGCAATGCCCCTGCTGGTAGGGATGGGTGAAAGCTTTAGCCTCAAACCAAAATCTGCAAATTTTCCACTTGAAGAATAATTTCCTGTGTAAAGTGCAGTTTTTCCGCCTTTTTCGCCTAGCTCATTGCATTGAAATCAATGGGAACTCTGAATTTACACACAACACATAGCAAATGTTATTTTATTTCCCAAAGACATAGTATAAAAGTGATTTGAGGATGCCTGTGTCGAATCAGTTCAAGAGTAGTGATGAGCGAGCATGCTCGGCCGAAGCTCAGTTCGGCTCGAGCATCGCTCTGCTCGGCACATGGCGGTACTCGTACGAATACCGCATGTGCTCGCCCGCCATGTTCGGGTCTCCTCCCCGCACGTTTCGCGGCTGCTGCGCAGCCAATAAACGTGCGGGGAGGCTCTGACATCAGTGTAATGCCAGCAGCCATGTTGGCTGCTGGCATTACACTGATTGGCTGGCCAGAACCCGTGATCGGGTGCTGTATAGCACCTGACCAGCGAGTTCGGCTCAGTCTTAGCCAGGGAGAGCTGAGGATAGGAAGGGAAAGTCAGTGTAGGGAGAAGAAAAGTATTGGAACACCATATAAAGACTAGTGATGATCGAGCACCCCAATGCTCGGGTGTTCGGGTGCTCTGGCCGAGCACCCAAGGAGGCTCGAGTGCTCGGCCGAGCACCCGAGCCCCATTGAAGTCAATGGGAGGACTCGAGCATTACACCAGGCACCCCCTGCTCTGATGAGGGGAGGGTGCCTGGTCCATAGGAAAAGGGCAGAAAATGATGGAAACACCACAGAAATGGTTCAGGGACAGCATAGGGAGGATGTCTGGATGCATCTTGGACTCCAACGTCGCTGCTGGGAACGATGTTTCGCCCGTAGTACGCCATTTTTACAGACTGACCGTAAAACACACAAAAAGGAAGATAAAAACGACTTTAGGCAAAAAATTGTTACCAAACAGTATTTGCTGTATATTTACTTGTATATCATCTGCAAATTCTGCAAAAATTTCCTCGATTTTTTGGAACTAGGGCCATGATTAAGAGGGAAACGTGCGCAGAGGCAAATTCTGCAAAAAATTTCCTCGATTTTTCTGAACTGGGGCCATGATTAAGAGGGAAACGTGCGCAGAGGCAAATTCTGCAAAAAATTTCCTCGATTTTTCTGAACTGGGGCCATGATTAAGAGGGAAACGTGCGCAGAGGCAAATTCTGCAAAAAATTTCCTCGATTTTTCTGAACTGGGGCCATGATTAAGAGGGAAACGTGCGCTGAGCCGACCATCTAAAACATTATGGGTGAGGGTCTGCTGCGGAGCTGACCATCCTAAACATTATATGCGAAGGCCCGCTAGTGAGCTGACGCTATAAAACATTATATGAGAGGGCCCGCTAGAGAGCTGACCCAATAAAACATTATATGAGAAGGCCCGCTGGTGAGCTGACCTATACAAAAATTGTCAAACAGCGCCCGCTGGTGAGCTGGCCCTATATAAAAATTATATCACAGGGCCCGCTGGTGAGCTGGCCCTATATAAAAATTATATCCCAGGGTATATGGAAGAGAGTCAACCATATACCAATTTTTTGGGTGGAAGGGGTGAATGGGAATACAGAGTATTCCCATCATTGTAAATAACATATATAAAGTCACTTTATGTTCACCCGGGGCTTTCCTCCAGTGGAGTGGAGAAGTCAGGGGAAATCCAGGCCTTGTTCATTTTTATAAGTGTCAACCTATCAGCATTTTCGGTGGAAAGGCGGATACGCTTATCTGTTATGATGCCACCAGCAGCACTAAATACCCGCTCAGACAGAACGCTGGCGGAAGGGCAGGCCAGCACCTCCAAGGTGTAGAGTGTCAGTTCATACCACGTGTCCAGCTTGGACACCCAGTAGTTGTAAGGCACAGAGGGATCATTGAGGACGCTGACACGGTCTGCTATGTACTCCTTCACCATCTTCCAAAACTTTTCCCTCCTTGTGACACTAGGCTGCGCATCAGGGTGAGGGTGCTGGCGGGGTGTCATGAAGGTGTCCCACGCCTTGGAGAGTGTTGCCCTGCCTTTGTCGGAACTGCTGTGTGCTCTCCTTTTCTCCCCTTCTCAGTTGGCCAAGGTAGCATGTACTCTGCCGCCAGCGTTGTCAGATGGAAAATTTTGGAGCAATTTTTCAACAAGAACCTTCTGGTATTGCACCATTTTGCTTGTCCTCTCCACCGGAGGAATGAGAGATGAGAAATTCTCTTTGTAGCGGGGGTCCAGAAGGGTGAACACCCAGTAATCCGTGTTGTCTAAAATGCGTATAACGCGTGGGTCACGGGAAAGGCAGCCTAACATAAAGTCAGCCATGTGTGCCAGAGTACCAACAGGCAAAATTTCGCTGTCCTCACCAGGAGGATGACTCTCAATCTCCTCATCCTCTTCCTCCTCTTCTGCCCACCCACGCTGAAGAGATGGAACTAAAGTTCCATAGCTACCCTCTGTAGCGGAGGCAACCGTGTCTTCCTCCTCCTCCTCCTCCGCCTCCTCCAATTGTCGCTGAGAAGACGAAGTGAGGGTGCTCTGGCTATCACCTTGTGTAAGCTCTTCCTCCCGCATTTCCACCTCTTCCACATGCAAAGCGTCGGTTTTAATTGTGAGCAGCGAGCGTTTCAGTAGACACAGAAGTGGGATGGTTACACTGATAATAGCGTTATCGCTGCTCACCATCTGTGTCGATTCCTCAAAATTGCATAAAACCTCACAGAGGTCTGACATCCATTCCCACTCCTCACTTCTGATTAGAGGAAGTTGAACGGAGAGGCGACGACCGTGTAACAGCTGGTACTCCACTACTGCTCTCTGCTGCTCACAAAGCCGGGCCAACATGTGGAAGGTGGAGTTCCAGCGCGTGCTCACGTCACACAGCAGCCGGTGAGCTGGCAATTGTAAGCGCTGCTACAGCTTCAACAGGCCGGCTGAAGCTGTTGATGACTTACGGAAATGTGCACACACGCGGCGCACCTTGGTCAAGAGATCATGCAAATTGGGGTAGGTTTTTAGAAATCGCTGAACCACTAAATTAAATACATGCGCTAGGCATGGTACGTGTGTGAGCTTGCCGAGCTCCAAAGCCGCCACCAAGTTACGCCCATTATCACACACAACCATGCCTGGTTGCAGGTTGAGTGGCGAGAGCCACTGCTCGGTCTGGTGACTAATCCCCTGCAACAGCTCTGAGGCCATGTGCTGTTTGTCCCCAAGGCAGATCAGCTTCAGCACGGCCTGTTGACGCTTCCCCACTGCAGTGCTACACTGCTTCCAGCTACCGGCTGATGGGTGAGTGACGCTGTGCGCAGAGAATTCGGAGGTGGAAACGGAGGAGGAGGAGCCAATAACGTAGGTGCTGGCGGAAACCCTGATGGAGGTAGGGCCCGCAATCCTCGGCGTGGGTAGCACCTGTGCCATCCCAGGGTCCGAGTCGCTCCCAGCCTCCACGACATTCACCCAGTGTGCCGTCAGGGAAATGTAGCGTCCCTGGCCACAAGCACTTGTCCATGTGTCAGTCGTTAAGTGGACCTTCCCAGTAACTGCGTTTGTCAGGGCACGGGTGATGTTACGGGACACATGGTGGTGTAAGGCGGGGACGGCACACCGGGAAAAGTAGTGGTGGCTGGGGACTGCGTACCGAGGGACAGCTGCTGCCATCAGGCTGCGGAAGGACTCAGTCTCCACAAGCCTAAATGGCAGCATTTCGATGGCCAGTAATTTGGAAAGGTGTGAGGTTAGTGCTATGGCCTGTGGGTGGGTGGCTGGGTATTTTCGCTTGCGCTCAAATGCCTGGGGTAACGACATTTGGACGCTGTGCTGGGACAGGGAAGTGGATGTGGTCGCTGATGGTGCTTCAGATGGTACAGGTGCAGGGCGGGAGGTATGCGGGCCTGCGCCTTCGACAGGCGATTGGCCGGCACCGAAAACAGGGGAAGAGGAGGCAGTGGTGTGGCCTGCAGACACAGATTGGCGATCCGGGCGTTCCTCCCACTTATTACGGTGCTTGGATGCCATGTGTCGGATCATGCTGGTGGTGGTGAGGTTTCTAGTGTTCATGCCTCGGCTCATTCTGGTGTGGCACAGGTTGCAAACTACAATTCTTTTGTCGTCCGCACTTTCCTTAAAAAAACGCCATACCGCGGAACACCTACCCCTTGGCAAGGGAGATTTATGCAAGGGGGTGCTCCGTGGAACATTTGCGGGCCGGTTTGGTGCGGTCCGCCTTCTTTCTGTAGCCACACCACTGCCTCTTCCGCCTGTTGCGGTGCTGCAGATGGCTCACCCTCAGGACTGCTGTCATCGCTCGGCTCTCCACCTTCCCAGGTGGGGTCAGTCACCTCATCGTCCACCAAGTCCTCCTCCACTTCCTCACTCTGATCATCCTCCTCATTTCTTCATCCCACCACATACTCAGTCATTGACAACTGTGTATCATCCTCCTCATCAAGGTCTTGAGACAGTAATAGTGGTTGATTTGATGGCAACTGTGTCTCATCATCATCATCCACTTCCTTTGACCTTAAATGCCGTTCCCCTCTGTCATCTTCTTGTGATTGGGTACCCTCTAGAGGCTGTGAATCAGGGCACAAGATGTCATGTTCCTCTGCAAGCGTGCTTGGAGAGAGGTTCAAATGAAGGATTGGTGATGAGACGAGCTCCTCACTATATCCCAGTGTGGGATCACTTCTTTGGCCAGACCCTCTATGGTGGGAGGAAGGATGATCAGGGTGAGGATTATGTTGACCAGACTCTTGGCTACTGAGAGTGGACTTGGTGGAAGACAGGGTGGTGCTTAACAGACTGGAAGCAGTATCAGCTGAAATCCAACCGACCACCTGTTCGCAGTGGTCTGACCTCGAGAGTGATGTCCTGCGACGCCCTGTAAACTGAGACATGAAGCTAGGTATGGTGAATGTCTTTCTTTCTTGTGCTCTGGCACCAGGCACAGTTTCTACGCGTCCTGACCCGCTCCCAGAACTATCAGGATCATGTCCACTTCCCCGTCCCTTTTTACCCGCCTTCTTCATATTACACGGAATATGTGCTGCTAATCTGCAACTTTGCACACTAAACAGAATGTGCTGCTAATCTGCGGCTAGGCACAGTGAATGGAATATGTGACTTTTATTTTTTACACTTTGCACACTAAACAGAATGTGCTGCTAATCTGCAACTTTGCACACTAAAAAGAATGTGCTGCTTATCTGCGGCTAGGCACAGTGAACGGAATATGTGACTTTTATTTTTTACACTTTGCACACTAAACAGAATGTGCTGCTAATCTGCAACTTTGCACACTAAACAGAATGTGCTGCTAATCTGCAACTTTGCACACTAAACAGAATGTGCTGCTTATCTGCGGCTAGGCACAGTGAACGGAATAAGTGACTTTTATTTTTTACACTTTGCACACTAAACAGAATGTGCTGCTAATCTGCAACTTTGCACATTAAACAGAATGTGCTGCTTATCTGCGGCTAGGCACAGTGAACGGAATATATGACTTTTATTTTTTACACTTTGCACACTAAACAGAATGTGCTGCTAATCTGCAACTTTCCACACTAAACAGAATGTGCTGCTAATCTGAAACTTTGCACACTAAACAGAATGTGCTGCTTATCTGCGGCTAGGCACAGAGAACGGAATATGTGACTTTTATTTTTTACATTTTGCACACTAAACAGAATGTGCTGCTAATCTGCAACTTTGCACACTAAACAGAATGTGCTGCTTATCTGCGGCTAGGCACAGTGAACGGAATATGTGACTTTTATTTTTTACACTTTGCACACTAAACAGAATGTGCTGCTAATCTGCAACTTTGCACACTAAAAAGAATGTGCTACTAATCTATAACTTTGCACACTAAACAGAATGTGCTGCTAATCTGCAACTTTGCACACTAAAAAGAATGTGCTGCTAATCTGCAACTTTGCACACTAAACAGAATGTGCTGCTAATCTGCAACTTTGCACACTAAACAGAATGTGCTGCTAATCTGCGGCTAGGCACAGTGAACGGAATATGTGACGTTTTTTTTTTAAACTCTGCCCCCCAAAACAAAATATAACTGCTGCCCACACACACAATAGTCCTAAAAAGGACTTTTGGGTCTTTCTTTATATGTTGTTCAAACACACTTTTCTTCTCCCTACACTGACTTTCCCTTCCTATCCTCAGCTCTCCCTGGCTAAGACTGAGCCGAACTCGCTGGTCAGGTGCTATACAGCACCCGATCACGGGTTCTGGCCAGCCAATCAGTGTAATGCCAGCAGCCAACATGGCTGCTGGCATTACACTGATGTCAGAGCCTCCCCGCACGTTTATTGGCTGCGCAGCAGCCGCGAAACGTGCGGGGAGGAGACCCGAACATGGCGGGCGAGCACATGCGGTACTCGTACGAGTACCGCCATGTGCCAAGCAGACCGATGCTCGAGCCGAACCGAGCTTTGGCCGAGCATGCTCGCTCATCACTAATAAAGACCCAAAAGTCCTTTTTAGGACTGTTGTGTGTGGGAGCAGCAGTTATATTTTGTTTGGGGGGGCACAAATTTAAAAAAAAAACGTCACATATTCCGTTCACTGTGCCTAGCCGCAGATTAGCAGCACATTCTGTTTAGTGTGCAAAGTTGCAGATTAGCAGCACATTCTGTTTAGTGTGCAAAGTTGCAGATTAGCAGCACATTCTGTTTAGTGTGCAAAGTTGCAGATTAGCAGCACATTCTGTTTAGTGTGCAAAGTTGCAGATTAGCAGCACATTCTGTTTAGTGTGCAAAGTTGCAGATTAGCAGCACATTCTGTTTAGTGTGGAAAGTATAAAAAATAAACATCACATATTCCGTTCACTGTGCCTAGCCGCAGATTAGCAGCACATTCTGTTTAGTTTGCAAAGTTGCAGATTAGTAGCACATTCTGTTTAGTGTGGAAAGTGTAAAAAATAAACGTTACATATTCCGTTCACTGTGCCTAGCCGCAGGTTAGCAGCACATTCTGTTTAGTGTGCAAAGTTGCAGATTAGCAGCACATTCTGTTTAGTGTGCAAAGTTTAAAAAATAAACGTCACATATTCCGTTCACTGTGCCTAGCCTCAGATTAGCAGCACATTCTGTTTAGTGTGCAAAGTTGCAGATTAGCAGCACATTCTGTTTAGTGTGCAAAGTGTAAAAAATAAACGTCACATATTCCGTTCACTGTGCCTAGCCGCAGATTAGCAGCACATTCTGTTTAGTGTGCAAAGTTGCAGATTAGCAGCACATATTCCGTGTAATATGAAGAAGGCGGGTAAAAAGGGACGGGGAAGTGGACGTGATCCTGATAGTTCAGGGCGCGGGTCAGGACGCGTAGAAACTGTGCCTGGTGCCAGAGCACAAGAAAGAAAGACATCCACCATACCTAGCTTCATGTCTCAGTTTACAGGGCGTCGCAGGACATCACTCTCGAGGTCAGACCACTGCGAACAGGTGGTCGGTTGGATTTCAGCTGATACTGCTTCCAGTCGGTTAAGCACCACCCTGTCTTCCACCAAGTCCACTCTCAGTAGCCAAGAGTCTGGTCAACATAATCCTCACCCTGATCATCCTTCCTCCCACCATAGAGGGTCTGGCCAAAGAAGTGATCCCACACTGGGATATAGTGAGGAGCTCGTCTCATCACCAATCCTTCATTTGAACCTCTCTCCAAGCACATGAGATCTTGTGCCCTGATTCACAACCTCTAGAGGGTACCCAATCACAAGAAGATGACAGAGGGGAACGGCATTTAAGGTCAAAGGAAGTGGATGATGATGATGATGAGACACAGTTGCCATCAAATCAACCACTATTACTGTCTCAAGACCTTGATGAGGAGGATGATACACAGTTGTCAATGACTGAGTATGTGGTGGGATGAAGAAATGAGGAGGATGATCAGAGTGAGGAAGTGGAGGAGGACTTGGTGGACGATGAGGTGACTGACCCCACCTGGGAAGGTGGAGAGCCGAGCGATGACAGCAGTCCTGAGGGTGAGCCATCTGCAGCACCGCAACAGGCTGGAAGAGGCAGTGGTGTGGCTACAGAAAGAAGGCGGACCGCACCAAACCGGCCCGCAAATGTTCCACGGAGCACCCCCTTGCGTAAATCTACCTTGCCAAGGGGTAGGTGTTCCGCGGTATGGCGTTTTTTTAAGGAAAGTGCGGACGACAAAAGAATTGTAGTTTGCAACCTGTGCCACACCAGAATGAGCCGAGGCATGAACACTAGCAACCTCACCACCACCAGCATGATCCGACACATGGCATCCAAGCACCGTAATAAGTGGGAGGAACGCCCGGATCGCCAATCTGTGTCTGCAGGCCACACCACTGCCTCCTCTTCCCCTGTTTTCGGTGCCGGCCAATCGCCTGTCGAAGGCGCAGGCCCGCATACCTCCCGCCCTGCACCTGTACCATCTGAAGCACCATCAGCGACCACATCCACTTCCCTGTCCCAGCGCAGCGTCCAAATGTCGTTACCCCAGGCATTTGAGCGCAAGCGAAAATACCCAGCCACCCACCCACAGGCCATAGCACTAACCTCACACCTTTCCAAATTACTGGCCATCGAAATGCTGCCATTTAGGCTTGTGGAAACAGAGTCCTTCCGCAGCCTGATGGCAGCAGCTGTCCCTCGGTACGCAGTCCCCAGCCGCCACTACTTTTCCCGGTGTGCCGTCCCCGCATTACACCACCATGTGTCCCGTAACATCACCCGTGCCCTGACCAACGCAGTTACTGGGAAGGTCCACTTAACGACTGACACATGGACAAGTGCTTGTGGCCAGGGACGCTACATTTCCCTGACGGCACACTGGGTGAATGTCGTGGAGGCTGGGAGCGACTCGGACCCTGGGATGGCACAGGTGCTACCCACGCCGAGGATTGCGGGCCCTACCTCCATCAGGGTTTCCGCCAGCACCTACGTTATTGGCTCCTCCTCCGTTTCCACCTCCGAATTCTCTGCGCGCAGCGCCACTCACCCATCAGCCGGTAGCTGGAAGCAGTTTAGCACTGCAGTGGGGAAGCGTCAACAGGCCGTGCTGAAGCTGATCTGCCTTGGGGACAAACAGCACACGGCCTCAGAGCTGTTGCAGGGGATTAGTCACCAGCCCGAGCAGTGGCTCTCGCCACTCAACCTGCAACCAGGCATGGTTGTGTGTGATAATGGGCGTAACTTGGTGGCGGCTTTGTAGCTCGGCAAGCTCACACACGTACCATGCCTAGCGCATGTATTTAATTTAGTGGTTCAGCGATTTCTAAAAACCTACCCCAATTTGCATGATCTCTTGACCAAGGTGCGCCGCGTGTGTGCACATTTCCGTAAATTATCAACAGCTTCAGCCGGCCTGTTGAAGCTGCAGCAGCGCTTACAATTGCCAGCTCACCGGCTGCTGTGTGACGTGAGCACGCGCTGGAACTCCACCTTCCACATGTTGGCCCGGCTTTGTGAGCAGCAGAGGGCAGTAGTGGAGTACCAGCTGTTACACGGTCGTCGCCTCTCCGTTCAACTTCCTCTAATCAGAAGTGAGGAGTGGGAATGGATGTCAGACCTCTGTGAGGTTTTACGCAATTTTGAGGAATCGACACAGATGGTGAGCGGCGATAACGCTATTATCAGTGTAACCATCCCACTTCTGTGTCTACTGAAACGCTCGCTGCTCACAATTAAAACCGACGCTTTGCATGTGGAAGAGGTGGAAATGGGGGAGGAAGAGCTTACACAAGGTGATAGCCAGAGCACCCTCACTTCGTCTTCTCAGCGACAATTGGAGGAGGCGGAGGAGGAGGAGGAGGAAGACACGGTTGCCTCCGCTACAGAGGGTAGCCATGGAACTTTAGTTCTATCTCTTCAGCGTGGGTGGGCAGAAGAGGAGGAAGAGGATGAGGAGATTGAGAGTCATCCTCCTGGTGAGGACAGCGAAATCTTGCCTGTTGGTACTCTGGCACACATGGCTGACTTTATGTTAGGCTGCCTTTCCCGTGACCCACGCGTTATACGCATTTTAGACAACACGGATTACTGGGTGTTCACCCTTCTGGACCCCCGCTACAAAGAGAATTTCTCATCTCTCATTCCTCCGGTGGAGAGGACAAGCAAAATGGTGCAATACCAGAAGGTTCTTGTTGAAAAATTGCTCCAAAATTTTCCATCTGACAACGCTGGCGGCAGAGTACGTGCTACCTTGGCCAACCGAGAAGGGGAGAAAAGGGGAGCACACAGCAGTTCCGACAAAGGCAGGGCAACACTCTCCAAGGCGTGGGACACCTTCATGACACCCCGCCAGCACCCTCACCCTGATGCGCAGCCTAGTGTCACAAGGAGGGAATAGTTTTGGAAGATGGTGAAGGAGTACGTAGCAGACCGTGTCAGCGTCCTCAATGATCCCTCTGTGCCTTACAACTACTGGGTGTCCAAGCTGGACACGTGGTATGAACTGGCACTCTACGCCTTGGAGGTGCTGGCCTGCCCTGCCGCCAGCGTTCTGTCTGAGCAGGTATTTAGTGCTGCTGGTGGCATCATAACAGATAAGCGTATCCGCCTTTCCACCGAAAATGCTGATAGGTTGACACTTATAAAAATGAACAAGGCCTGGATTTCCCCTGACTTCTCCACTCCACTGGAGGAAAGCCCCGGGTGAACATAAAGTCACTTTAGATATGTTATTTACAATGATGGGAATACTCTGTATTCCCATTCACCCCTTCCACCCAAAAAACGGGTATATGGTTGACCCTCTTCCATATACCCTGTGATATAATTTTTATATAGGGCCAGCTCACCAGCGGGCCCTGTGATATAATTTTTATATAGGGCCAGCTCACCAGCGTGCCCTGTGATATAAGTTTTATATAGGGCCAGCTCACCAGCGGGCCCTGTTTGACAACTTTTTGTATAGGTCAGCTCACCAGCGGGCCTTCTTATATAATGTTTTATTGGGTCAGCTCTCTAGCGGGCCCTCTCATATAATGTTTTATAGCGTCAGCTCACTAGCGGGCCTTCGCATATAATGTTTAGGATGGTCAGCTCCGCAGCAGACCCTCACCCATAATGTTTTAGATGGTCGGCTCAGCTGCAGACCCTCATTCCTAATGTTTTAGATGGTCAGCTTAGCGGCATGCCCTCGCCCCTAATGTTTTAGAGGGTCACCAGCAGGCTATTAATCCTAATTTTTCAAGGGTGTGTATGATGCCCTCCTTTATGTGTAATAAAGGGTGTATTGGAGTGACATTTCAGTCTAATTTTTGGCAGCCCTTTCACTTAGTGCATCGGCTTTATGAGTGTTGGACCACTACCTGAACTATTGTACCACAATGTGAATGAGGCCCTCCATTTTGTGATATACAGGTTGTATCGGAGTGCCTCAGGTCCTCCCATTGAATTAAATAGGGCTGGGGTGTTCGACAGAGCAGAAGGTAGTTCTTGGCTTCATCCACTAAGTCACTTCGTCACTTTTACTGAATGGATCAGACCCCACTGTTCCGACTATAAATTTTGGATTTAACAAGGGCAAACGGACATGTTGTAAAACCTGTGGTAGCTGCGGCCTCCGTTCCTGAATGCTGTACCTTACCCGGGCCATAACCACGTTGAATACCTGCTTTACTCTGCGCACGTTTCCCTCTTAATCATGGCCCCAGTTCCGAAAAATCGATGAAATTTTTTGCAGAATTTGCAGATGATATACAAGTAAATATACAGCAAATACTGTTTGGTAAAAATTTTTCGCCTAAAGTCGTTTTTATCTTCCTTTTTGTGTGTTTTACGGTCAGTCTGTAAAAATGGCGTACTACGGGCGAAACATCGTTCCCAGCAGCGACGTTGGAGTCCAAGATGCATCCAGACATCCTCCCTATGCTGTCCCTGAACCATTTCTGTGGTGTTTCCATCATTTTCTGCCCTTTTCCTATGGACCAGGCACCCTCCCCTCATCAGAGCAGGGGGTGCCTGGTGTAATGCTCGAGTCCTCCCATTGACTTCAATGGGGCTCGGGTGCTCGGCCGAGCACTCGAGCCTCCGGGGGTGCTCGGCCAGAGCACCCGAACACCCGAGCATTGGGGTACTCGATCATCACGATTCAAGAGGAAATTTTTGGGAGGGGTTTGTTGACTGGGATTGGGGGCAGTTAATATAAAAAATAAAAAATAAATACAATTTAAAAAACACATAAAGTTGTGGTCTAAGGAGGATGTCTGTGTTGGTGGGTGGAGTTTGGGGAAAGAATCAAGTGGAACAGGTATTTTTTTTGGGGGGGATTGTTGACTGATATTTGGGGGACAGTTAATAACAAAAAATTAAAAATTAAATAAAATAAGAAATTGGTACATAACATTACTGAGACAGGAATCCCCTGATGTAAACTGATAGTTGATGGGATAGAGTATTTTGTAGAGGATTATTTGTTGGACTTGTTGTTAGAGGCTCAAGTCCCAAGGAAACATTTATTTGTAGGACTTAGACTTATTAGAGCACAAGCCCTAATGAAACATTGATTAGTTGTAGAACTTGCACTTGTGTTAGGCCCAAGCCATGAGGGAACATGAATATGTAGGACTTAGACTTGTGTTAGGCCCAAGCCCTAAAGAAACATTGATTTGTAGGACTTTGACTTGTTTGGCACAAGCCCTGAGGAATCAGTGAGTTGTAAGACTTGATAGAAACTTTTTTTCTATTTTTTTGTAGGCCTCTGTTTTTTTTTTTTAAAGGACAAGCCCTGAGCCCCCAATGTTAAATCATTCTTTCAGAAACCAAGTACTACTGCTGTCACTATGCCCCTTGTCCATTCCGAGCTAAGAACAAATGACAACTTGCAGACAGTGTAATAATAATGATGAACCCTCCCTGCCAACAGCTTAGTGTATTCTGCTGGATGGAATCTCCTCAGATGCCGCTTGATGCCCTGCTTGGGATTATCCTCCACCACACTGCCATGTGTGGTCAGAGCACCACATAGTGTGCAATGGGTAGACACTAACTGTCGTATCCTGACATCTACTGAATGGCTATCAACTGGTGGGTGAGTTAAAGATGAATGTGGTGGATCACCATAAGATGTAGTTACATGATCTTCCCATGAATGAACCCTACAGCAAGAAGGTGATGGGGAGCCAGGTGTTTCACTCACCATCAAACATTCAGGTTCTGGCTGGGTTTCTCTATTCTTCCTTCTCTTTTATATATGTCTCATCTCTTTTTCCCTTTGGGGAGAGTCAGGAAGTACAGCAACAGCGGTGCACAATTTCTTTGGTGGGTTTTTGGCTTTAACATGTTTCACATAAATGTAATGGTGTCTGTGTTTCATGTGTGTATCAGGGTGGTTGTGCCAAGGTGCGTTCCCTCCTTTCTCCTTTTCATTGATTTATCACAAATTGTGCACAGTGCCATCACTGATGACTGCATTGTGCCTGTTCCAATAGAATAATAGTCCCACACCCATGACTTCAGGGGGCAGGGGAAAGGTGGAGAAAAATGGCATCTTTCTTCTTCTCCCCACATCCCCCTTCACTGGCTGGGGCAGACAATGATATTGCTGCTTTTGATGCTACTGCCTCAGAATCAGCACTGCAGCTAGGGCCATGAGTAATGCTGTTTTCATTTGGAACCTGTCATAGACCTGCATCACTGGACCCCATTCCCACTGTGTCCATGGTAGTCTGTGGCACACTAACTTGGTCCTTAGCATCCTGCTGCGCTTGCAACTCAGCAGCAGCAGGAATTACAACAGTTGCAAACGCCACAAATTCCAAAAGCTCAAAGCTAGCGGTGGTGGTAATGCCCATCCCCGTCCCTTTTCCACCATTCCTTCTCAGTTTGGGCTAAAAAGGCCATTAATATTTCTTCCAGCCCAACTTCTCCACCATCGTCGTCATCATCACCAGCACCACCAGTCCCTCCTTGCTGCTGCTGCTCTATTACAAACATCTCACCGGTTGAGGGGGTGTGTAACGGTTTGTTTGACACACAGACACCGAGGTTTAGGATAAAACAAAGTTTTATTGAAATCACAGTAATATAATAACCCACACAGGTCCTGTAGTATTTAAGCAGAATAATACAGTCACACGACAGGTTACATATACATATGCCTACACAGGTCAAGTATAACCATAAAGTCCACCACAGCATATACTGACAAAGGTCAGGCAGAATACGTTGAATTCCCAGGAGAAAGGTATTGCTTGGGTTAATGTTCTTCAATGAGTGTAAACAGTCCCATGTGAAGAGAGGTCTGTGATGGCGCTCACTCCATATAGAGAGCTTAACGATACGTAACGCCCAGAAATAGGTTAGCAGAAAAAATGTGAACTGTCAGAGTAATATCAGGAATTGAGCAACATATGACACTGCCGTAGCAGTAACGGAGACCAGACCACTTGCACTCTGCCGGAGCAGTAACGGAGACAAAACCAATGGCACACTGCCATACCAGTAACGGAGACAGGCAACTTGCAATCTGCAGGAGCAGTAACGGAGACAAGGCCAATGGCACACTGCCATAGCAGTAACGGAGGCAGACACTTGCACTCTGCAAGAGCAGTAATGGAGACAAGGCCTATGGCACACTGCCGTAGCAGTAACGGAGACAAACACTTGCACTCTGCAGGAGCAGTAACGGAGACAAGGCCAATGGCACACTGCTGTAGCAGTAACGGAGGCAGACGCTTGCACTCTGCAGGAGCAGAAACAGAGACAAGGCCAAAGGCACACTGCCGTAGCAGTAACAGAGACTAGGCCACTTGCACTCTGCAGGAGCAGTATGGAGACACAATTGCCTGATGGATAGGAATGTCGCCACGGCGACACAGAGGCAGCCAGAGGAGGAACGTCAACCAAGCCGGGTCGGATCACGGAGCAGGAACGTCAGCCAAGCTGTGTCGGTACACAGGGGCAGGAATGTCAGCCGAGCCGAGTCGGTACACAGGAGGAGGAACGTCAGCCAAGCCGGGTCGGTAAGCAGGAGTAGGAACATCAGCCAAGCCGGGTCGGTAAACAGGAGCAGGCGCAGTACAATGGTCAGGCAATCCGGGTCAGTGCACAGGCAGGAGACGAGATGCAGAGTAGTCAGGCAGGCCAAGTTGGTACACTGGGAATCACTGAGCAGAAACAGGCACTGGTACAGGAACACCACGAAAGGGCACCGGAGGGGTGCCAGAGCCCAGTATATAAAGGCCATACTGGATGGGACAAACACAGGATAGCAAATGGGAGCAAAGCACAGTGTAGACTGACAGAAAATAGCAAGGGGAGCACGGGAACCGTGATAGGGTGATGAGAAATGTGACGGAGGGTCCTGTACTGTCACTCTTGCTATCCTTTGCTGACCTAAAGAAGGTAGACTGGCAGCACAACCAGCAGGAACAGACCTCTAATCTGTGCTCATGGTGGTGGTATTATTGCTGTTAGGCAACAATTCTGCCTTCTTTAAGATTTTATTCCATCTGGACATGTAGTGGGGGTAATTGATTTCCAGGGTCTGGTCACTCTGCAATACCACCTCTACTGTGGTAATGCTAGTCCCAACAGCTGCTGTACCAGCAATTTACTAATACTAACACCAACCACATCAATTCCAGTCCCTGAGTCTTCCTCCTTACTAGTAGTATGATCCTCCCTCACTCCTAACACTCTGACTCTGTAGCTGCTGGACATTCTTAGTACTAGTTGCAGTGTCAGGACTGATTGGGGAGGGCAAGTGTGACTTAGGGTCCCTTGCTGTCACACTTGTCATAATGTTCTCCCACCCTGAGAATCACAAGACACCCTAGCAGGCGGGGCACTGGCAGCAGGCACAGGGATCTGACTTGTCCTGCTCGATCTGCTACCCTTTTCTTCCGCTTCCCATGAAGCAAATTTCCCTAAGATCCCTAGGTGTGATGGTGGGGAACTGGACATCAATGGTTCTGGGGAACCAGAGCACCCAGACCCTTTCATGTTGGTAGAGGTCACTTCCTCCTCCTCAGATTCACTGGATGCATAATGGTCCTTCCAGTTTCTCCTTTTGTTATTATTCAACTTGCTCATAATCACTATGAGCCTCTCCTGCCTTGATTTTGCTATAAACTCACAGCACAACAGCCTAGCACCTCTCTCCCTCTCTGCTTGTATTTGGAGGAGAGGGGGATCCCTCCTACCCTCTTCTCACCCACCCCTGGAAAGCAGACAGCAGTGCCTCCCAATGATCCTCTAAAACCTAAGCTAAAAGCTCACTATATTTGTGTTTTTTTGTTTTCTTTTAAATAGTCACTAGAATCACAGTATGCTGCTTTCTCTCTAACCAACCACAGGCACTGATGTTTTGTCAGATATCTGTCAGTGTTGTGTTGCATCACTCATCCTCAGTATGGCTGACTGCTTGTTACTCACTCTAACACTTTTTTTCTGGGGGTTTAACTCTATTCTTCTTACCCACACGCAGAAAGCAACTAGAAGAGTTTCCTCAACAGCTCACTTGATTTTTTTTTTTGTTCTTTTTCTTTATAAAGTTACCAGAAATCACAGACTGCTCATATCTCTCTCTCACTAACAAGCACAGAGTGACAACTTGCCAGATACTGACACCCTTTTATACTTGCACTGTGTGAATACTCTCCATGCAGGAGAGAAATGTAATTCTACCATTGACTTCAAATAATACATAGGAGAAAAAAAAAACCCGTACAATATGCACGTTTCCTGGAAAATTTCACTATCATCAGAAGTGTTATTTTTTACTTTGAAACAAAAACTGTTACCCATCCCTCTAGCACAAGACATTTCTTTAGGATTTCCCTGCTTTTGCAAAGGTGAATTAAATAAATGACTGAGCTTCTGATTAACTCATCTGTATTCTGTACTCAGAGCAATCCTAAAGACATAGCCTGTTAGGTGTTAGGTGCCCTTGAGGATAGGATAGGGTACTCTTAATACATCAGCCTCTAGGTATGGCTATTTTGTTTGGTACATGTTTTTAAAGTACTGCTCGCTTGATGGAATATCTTGCTCAGGTTTTGGCTCTCTGTAACCTCTCTGGAACTGCAAGTGCCAAGGAGACGTGAGGTTTTGCAAACTTGGCAGTAAAGCCTCACTGTGGTAAGGCTGGCCTAGAGTTGTTTGCTGATTTTGGCTTAAGGACAGGGCTTTAAACTATGGTCCGGTTGGTGGAGTTTAAATTAAAGGAATTTTGTTTTAATGCCATGTAAATTCAGAGAGCCTTCATTACTCGTACCTGTTTTAGCTCTTAATTATATGTGTGCTATTATGAAGGAAAAAAGGAGCTTTCATTCAGAAAATAAAAGAAACAAGCCAAGAATATAGCTGGCATTAAATGAACACAATACTGAAAGTCTAGTGGGAGTGAAGAAAAAAACATAAGTATATAATTTTAGCAATCAAAATCCCCAAATTAAATTATGTAACCAAAATGTCACAGAAATTATGCCAAGCAATAAACTTTCTAGAAAAGAGTGTTTAGGAATAGTGATGAGCGAGCACCCCAATGCTCGGGTGTTCGGGTGCTCTGACCGAGCACCCCCTGAGGCTCGAGTGCTCGGCCGAGCACCCGAGCCCCATTGAAGTCAATGGGAGGACTCGAGCATTACACCAGGCACCCCCTGCTCTGATGAGGGGAGGGTGCCTGGTCCATAGGAAAAGGGCAGAAAAAGATGGAAACACTACAGAAATGGTTCAGGGACAGCATAGGGAGGATGTCTGGATGCACCTTGGACTCCAACATCGCTGCTGGGAACGATCTTTCGCCCGTAGTACGCCATTTTTACAGACTGACCATAAAACACACAAAAAGGAAAATAAAAACGACTTTAGGCGAAAAATTGTTACCAAACAATATTTGCTGTATATTTACTTGTATATCATCTGCAAATTATCCCAAAAATTTCCTTGGTTTTCGGAAGTGAGGCCATGATTAAGAGGGAAACGTGCGCAGAGGCAAATTCTCCCAAAAATTTCCTTGATTTTCAGAACTGAGGCCATGATTAAGAGAGAAACGTGCGCAGAGGCAAATTCTCCCAAAAATTTCCTTGATTTTCAGAACTGAGGCCATGATTAAGAGGAAAACGTGCGCAGAGGCAAATTCTCCCAAAAATTTCCTTGATTTTCAGAACTGAGGCCATGATTAAGAGGGAAACGTGCACAGAGGCAAATTCTCCCAAAAATTTCCTTGATTTTCAGAACTGAGGCCATGATTAAGAGGGAAACGTGCGCTGAGCTGACCATCTAAAACATTATGGGTGAGGGTCTGCTGCAGAGCTGACCATCCTAAACATTATATGCGAAGGCCCGCTAGTGAGCTGACGCTATAAAACATTATATGAGAGGGCCCGCTAGAGAGCTGACCCAATAAAACATTATATGAGAAGGCCCGCTGGTGAGCTGACCTATATAAAAATTGGCAAACAGGGCCCGCTGGTGAGCTGACCCTATATAAAAATTATATCACAGGGCCCGCTGGTGAGCTGGCCCTATATAAAAATTATAGCACAGGGCATATGGAAGAGGAGGAGGAGGATGAGAAGATTAAGAGTCAACCATATACCCGTTTTTTGGGTGGAAGGGGTGAATGGGAATACAGAGTATTCCCATCATTGTAAATAACATATATAAAGTGAGTTTATGTTCCCCCGGGGCTTTCCTCCAGTGGAGTGGAGAAGTCAGGGGAAATCCAGGCCTTGTTCATTTTTATAAGTGTCAACCTATCAGCATTGTCGGTGGAAAGGCGGATACGCTTATCTGTTATGATGCCACCAGCAGCACTAAATACCCGCTCAGACAGAACGCTGGCGGCAGGGCAGGCCAGCACCTCCAAGGCGTAGAGTGCCAGTTCATACCACGTGTCCAGCTTGGACACCCAGTAGTTGTAAGGCACAGAGGGATCATTGAGGATGCTGACACGGTCTGCTACGTACTCCTTCACCATCTTCCAAAACTTTTCCCTCCTTGTGACACTAGGCTGCGCATCAGGGTGAGGGTGCTGGCGGGGTGTCATGAAGGTGTCCCACGCCTTGGAGAGTGTTGCCCTGCCTTTCTCGGAACTGCTGTGTGCTCCCCTTTTCTCCCCTTCTCGGTTGGCCAAGGTAGCACGTACTCTGCCGCCAGCGTTGTCAGATGGAAAATTTTGGAGCAATTTTTCGACAAGAACCTTCTGGTATTGCAACATTTTGCTTGTCCTCTCCACCGGAGGAATGAGAGATGAGAAATTCTCTTTGTAGCGGGGGTCCAGAAGGGTGAACACCCAGTAATCCGTGTTGTCTAAAATGCGTACAACGCGTGGGTCACGGGAAAGGCAGCCTAACATAAAGTCAGCCATGTGTGCCAGAGTACCAACAGTCAAGATTTCGCTGTCCTCACCAGGAGGATGACTCTCAATATCCTCATCCTCTTCCTCCTCTTCTGCCCACCCACGCTGAAGAGATGGAACTAAAGTTCCATGGCTACCCTCTGTAGCGGAGGCAACCGTGTCTTCCTCCTCCTCCTCCTCCTCCTCCTCCTCCTCCGCCTCCTCCAATTGTCGCTGAGAAGACGAAGTGAGGGTGCTCTGGCTATCACCTTGTGTAAGCTCTTCCTCCCCCATTTCCACCTCTTCCACATGCAAAGCGTCGGTTTTAATTGTGAGCAGCGAGCGTTTCAGTAGACACAGAAGTGGGATGGTTACACTGATAATAGCGTTATCGCCGCTCACCATCTGTGTCGATTCCTCAAAATTGCGTAAAACCTCGCAGAGGTCTGACATCCATTCCCACTCCTCACTTCTGATTACAGGAAGTTGAACGGAGAGGCGACGACCGTGTAACAGCTGGTACTCCACTACTGCCCTCTGCTGCTCACAAAGCCGGGCCAACATGTGGAAGGTGGAGTTCCAGCGCGTGCTCACGTCACACAGCAGCCGGTGAGCTGGCAATTGTAAGCGCTGCTGCAGCTTCAACAGGCCGGCTGAAGCTGTTGATGACTTACGGAAATGTGCACACATGCGGCGCACCTTGGTCAAGAGATCATGCACATTGGGGTAGGTCTTTAGAAATCGCTGCACCACTAAATTAAATACATGCGCTAGGCATGGTACGTGTGTGAGCTTGCCGAGCTCCAAAGCCGCCACCAAGTTACGCCCATTATCACACACAACCATGCCTGCTTGCAGGTTGAGTGGCGAGAGCCACTGCTCGGTCTGGTGACTAATCCCCTGCAACAGCTCTGAGGCCGTGTGCTGTTTGTCCCCAAGGCAGATCAGCTTCAGCACGGCCTGTTGACGCTTCCCCACTGCAGTGCTACACTGCTTCCAGCTACTGGCTGATGGGGGAGTGGCGCTGTGTGTAGAGAATTCGGAGGTGGAAACGGAGGAGGAGGAGCCAATAACGTAGGTGCTGGTGGAAACCCTGATGGAGGTAGGGCCCGCAATCCTCGGCGTGGGTAGCACCCGTGCCATCCCAGGGTCCGAGTCGCTCCCAGCCTCCACGACATTCACCCAGTGTGCCGTCAGGGAAATGTAGCGTCCCTGGCCACAAGCACTTGTCCATGTGTCAGTCGTTAAGTGGACCTTCCCAGTAACTGCGTTGGTCAGGGCACGGGTGATGTTACGGGACACATGGTGGTGTAATGCGGGGATGGCACACCGGGAAAAGTAGTGGCGGCTGGGGACCGCGTACCGAGGGACAGCTGCTGCCATCAGGCTGCGGAAGGACTCAGTGTCCACAAGCCTAAATGGCAGCATTTCGATGGCCAGTAATTTGGAAAGGTGTGAGGTTAGTGCTATGGCCTGTGGGTGGGTGGCTGGGTACTTTCTCTTGCGCTCAAATGCCTGGGGTAACGACATTTGGACGCTGTGCTGGGACAGGGAAGTGGATGTGGTCGCTGATGGTGCTTCAGATGCTACAGGTGCAGGGCGGGAGGTATGCGGGCCTGCGCCTTCAACAGGCGATTGGCCGGCACCGAAAACAGGGGAAGAGGAGGCAGTGGTGTGGCCTGCAGACACAGATGGGCGATCCAGGCGTTCCTCCCACTTACTACGGTGCTTGGATGCCATGTGTCGGATCATGCTGGTGGTGGTGAGGTTTCTAGTGTTCATGCCTCGGCTCATTCTGGTGTGGCACAGGTTGCAAACTACAATTCTTTTGTCGTCCGCACTTTCCTTAAAAAAACGCCATACCGCGGAACACCTACCCCTTGGCAAGGTAGATTTACGCAAGGGGGTGCTCCGTGGAACATTTGTGGGCCGGTTTGGTGCGGTCCGCCTTCTTTCTGTAGCCACACCACTGCCTCTTCCAGCCTGTTGCGGTGCTGCAGATGGCTCACCCTCAGGACTGCTGTCATCGCTCGGCTCTACACCTTCCCAGGTGGGGTCAGTCACCTCATCGTCCACCAAGTCCTCCTCCACTTCCTCACTCTGATCATCCTCCTCAAGTCTTGATCCCACCACATACTCAGTCATTGACAACTGTATAACATTCTCCTCAACAAGGTCTTGAGACGGAAATAGTGGTTGATTTAATGGCAACTGTGTCTCATCATCATCATCATCATCCACTACTTCCTTTGACCTTAAATGCCGTTCACATCTGTCATCTTCTTGTGATTGGGTAGCCTCTAGAGGTTGTGAATCAGGGCACAAGATGTCATGTTCCTCTGCAAGCGTGCTTGGAGAGAGGGTCAAATGAAGGATTGGTGATGAGACGAGCTCCTCACTATATCCCAGTGTGGGATCACTTCTTTGACCAGACCGTGTATGGTGGGAGGAAGGATGATCAGAGTGAGGATTATGTTGACCAGACTCTTGGCTACTGAGAGTGGACTTGGTGGAAGACAGGGTGGTGCTTAACCGACTGGAAGCAGTATCAGCTGTCATCCAACCGACCACCTGTTCGCAGTGGTCGGACCTCGAGAGTGATGTCCTGCGACGCCCTGTAAAATTACACATGAAGCTAGGTATGGTGGATGTCTTTCTTTCTTGTGCTCTGGCACCAGGCACAGTTTCTCCGCGTCCTGACCCGCGCCCTGAACTTTCAGGATCACGTCCACTTCCCCGTCCCTTTTTACCCGCCTTCTTCATCTTACACAGAATATGTGACTTTAATATTTGAGTTTGAAAACTTAACAGTATTTCTTATTATTCTGCAACTCTGCAGAGTACACAGAATAGGCTGCTAAACGGCGGTGAAACACACTGAATGGAATATGTGACTTTAATATTTGAGTTTGAAAACTTAACAGTATTTCTTATTATTCTGCAACTCTGCAGAGTACACAGAATAGGCTGCTAAACGGCGGTGAAACACACTGAATGGAATATGTGACTTTAATATTTGAGTTTGAAAACTTAACAGTATTTCTTATTATTCTGCAACTCTGCACAGTACACAGAATAGGCTGCTAAACGGCGGTGAAACACACTGAATGGAATATGTGACTTTAATATTTGAGTTTGAAAACTTAACAGTATTTCTTATTATTCTGCAACTCTGCACAGTACA
This sequence comes from Rhinophrynus dorsalis, assembly GCA_037306005.1. Lineage (NCBI taxonomy): Eukaryota > Metazoa > Chordata > Amphibia > Anura > Rhinophrynidae > Rhinophrynus > Rhinophrynus dorsalis. The sequence continues at coordinate 84,408,020 of CM074724.1, read as the reverse complement.
CAGAATAGGCTGCTAAACGGCGGTGAAACACACTGAATGGAATATGTGACTTTGATATTTTAGTTTGAAAACTTAACAGTATTTCTTCCTATTCTGCAACTCTGCACAGTACACAGAATAGGCTGCTAAACTGCGGCGAAGCACACTGAATGGAATATGTGACTTTGATATTTTAGTTTGAAGACTTAACAGTATTTCTTCCTATTCTGCAACTCTGCACAGTACACAGAATGTGCTGCTAAACTGCGGCGACGCACACTGAATGGAATATGTGACTTTGATATTTTAGTTTGAAGACTTAACAGAATGTGCTCTAATCTGCAACTTTGCACACTAAACAGAATGTGCTCTAATCTGCAACTTTGCACACTGAACAGAATGTGCTCTAATCTGCAACTTTGCACACTAAACAGAATGTGCTCTAATCTGCAACTGTGCACACTAAACAGAATGTGCTCTAATCTGCAACTTTTCACACTAAACAGAATATTTTTTTTTTTTTTTTTTTTTTTTTTTTTTTTTCCCCCACACAAAATAACCTGCTGCCCCCACACACAGTAGTCCTAAAAAGGACTTTTGGTTCTTTTTTTTCACAATTTTTTTTTTCCTCCCTACACTGCCTTTCCCTTCCTATCCTCAGCTCTCCCTGGCTCAGACTGAGCCGAACTCGATGGTCAGGTGCTATACAGCACCCGACCACGGGTTCTGGCCAGCCAATCAGTGTAATGCCAGCAGCCAACATGGCTGCTGGCATTACACCGATGTCAGAGCCTCCCTGCACGTTTATTGGCTGCGCAGCAGCCGCAAAACGTGCGGGGAGGAGACCCGAACATGGCGGGCGAGCACATGCGGTACTCGTACGAGTACCGCCATGTGCCGAGCAGAGCGATGCTCGAGCCGATCCGAGCATCGGCCGAGCATGCTCGCTCAACACTATTTAGGAATCATGTACCTTCAAATAGCTTTCCTTTTTAGGTCTGTCTATAACACATTTGTTTAAATATGGAGTAACATTAACTCCTTGAGTCTTACATTGTCAGTCTGATCCTGCAAGAAGACTAAAGTGCAATACTTTGTAGATTTACAGTTCAGTCACTTGGGGCTGAAAATTAAGTCTCCATAGATTGCTAATGATTGTTTTTCAAGCCTGACACTGGCAGTCTGTGAAAACTGTGTATGCAACAAGCAAAGCCCATTGTTTAAAGCATAAGTAAAGTTTTATTATGAAAAAAACATACATTGTATGGGTTTTCCTGCTGAGTAAAAAAATGGACTTGCAGTCACTTTATTCAAAAGAAATACCAATTCAAATTGTTAAGAAGCAGTGGACTTGAAGTGAGTGTCTCCCATTCCCCATAGAATGAAACAGAATAAATGTCCATCTCCTGTCAGACACCACTTGTCATTAACAGTTTAACCAGTTTATTGCTAAGGACATGGGATTCCACATCACCAGCTGCTACCCTAAAACTGCTAAGGATGTGGACAGCCATTTCCTCAGTAGTTCAGCAGCAATGGGGTTATTACCAGGGATTGAATCTTACCTTGAAAGCAAGCATGGACAAATTGCATGAGCTCATGCTAGAATCACCACATTCTTCAGCACTACAGCTGACCCCAACATTCATCAGCACTTACAGCTGACTCCACCACTCTCCAGCACTTAACAGCTGACTCCACCATCCTTCAGCACTTACAGCTGACTACACCATTCTTCAGCACTTACAGCTGACTCCCAAGGAATTACCCCACTGGCCATCCACTTTAGCATTAATGTATAATGTCACCCCACCCGCGACCTAGGTCTGGGGCAAACTCTCAAAGGGCTTCCGCCCGAGAATAAAATCCACATACCTTTACCACATCAGATATCAATCTCTGAAAAACCATGCAAGGACTATCCATCACCCCCACCCACTAAAGCTATGGCCTACCTCCTACAAACACTCACAGCAATCCCAAAAGCAAACACACAGAGCAAGACAGGGGTCCTACCCAAGGACCCCCCTACACCTGGACAACACCAGACAGAACACCTAGGGGCATCAACCAACAGCCCATCCTCGTAGACACTCACCAAGCACAGACGCACAGCCAGCTCACCAAAGGCAAAACCCTGACTAATCCCACCGTCCTGAACAACCCTTGACAAATACCAGGACCACTCACAACCCAAGACAATCAACCCACCCAATGTACCGCACAGCGCTAACAGAGCACCACAAAAGCACCATCGAAACACCACACTGCAGTGTCACCAAAACCCCACCGCACACCACATACCATGATCTACTCATACCAGACTGCTACACCCCAGGTACTCCCTTGAAGACCAAAGACAGACTTCTGGAAGCAACAACCACACCAGCCAAAAACAAGCCAAACCTCACCACACCCAGATTATCAGGCACCCAATGATAAATACATAACGAACAAAAAGACACCCCACACCACCATACTAACAGCATAATAATACATACACAAACCCAAAAATACCCATATATACCCCTAGAGATAGACATATCTCCCACCACCTCATAGCACATATCACCAACTTCCAAACCTACTGGAAACCAAACTCCAGACATACCTGAAGTATATAAGAACATGATCAGATGTAGTACCAAAATTATAAGGAAATAATACATCAGACTTAGAGCCAATATCCCATTGCACATGTCTACACATGTCTATTTTGGCAATGGGCTATTATGCCTTTTTTAGTAGTTGGTGGTGCATTAGGCTCATTCAGTCTGTGTTTTAAGTATGATTCATGATTTCCTTGAGGTGTTGGTACAAAGAATGATTATGTCCTTATCTCCAACACATAATATTGGTTCCGAGTTTGACTGATGCACCAAACACCACCAAAAAAAGTACAATAGACCATTGCTGAAATATATTACATTGTGCAATGGACTATTGTCAATAGCCTATTGCACAATGTCAGGAGTGCAGTGCTGTGCTTTGATAGTGTGCACACGTACACACACACATACCTTGCGTTGTATTCTTCATGTCAGGAATTGTGTGCACATTGCTATAGAATACAAACATCAGAAAATATGAAGGCATAGGTGTAGAGGGGAAAATTAAGTAACACTGGGGCAAAATAACTGCAGAGTATTAAAAAAGCAACCAGTTGGATGCTGAAGAGGTTTACAATGCATTCCAAAGTAATGCAGAATAGACTCATAGGATCCAATTTTACTTTGTATATGTTCCATGTGGTGCAGTTGTTGCACCAGAATTGATCCTCTTACATTGCCCAATCAGGGTAAAGAACAATTTCTACTCTCTGCTTGTTAACCCCTTGATGGGTGTGCAATGGATTAAACACTGCACAGGAATTATAGCATTCTGAAAGTGTGTTAGAAAATACGGACTGTTGGGCTCTGTGATCTTCACCCCTTGTGTACCCAATGCATTGTAAGAGCTCTAGTTTTGCTTCAATGTGACCTATGTATAAAGGCTTCAATGGGACCAATGTATAACAGAAAAAGTGTAGAAATTATTATGCAAAACAATTGCACAGTATTTAATTAACATTTTGGATGTTATAGAAGTATTCAACGCCTTGCTTTGATTTGCTAAACATCAAATTGTATTCAACTGAAATATTTCATTATTACATGTAGGGATGGGTGAAAACTTTCACCTCAAACCAAAATCGGTGAAAAATGGCACTTCCCGCTTGGCAAGTAAGTTCCAGCAAAAAGTGCCATTTTCTTGCTTTTTTCGCCTAGATCATTGCATTGAAATCTATAGGAAGAAAAATTCTTCCCCACCACATGAAAGTTTTCTCTACTTTTCTACAGCCATATAAAAGGGTGTCAGGCTCTCACAGCAGCCATTCTGTGTTTGTGACAGGAGAAAGCAGCACGTTCATTTTTGAGCTATAGAAGATAGTGGAATAAAAGGGAATTGAAGCTTAGTTTAGGGAGTCTTTTAGGTATGACATTTGTTCTCTGTATTAGGGGAGTCTGGGGGCACTCTGAGAAGCAATAGGGAGGAAGGAGGATGACCCCAAATACCCCAAAATTTGGTGTGACTGACTGGCAAGACACAGGCAGCTGGGGTGCAATTTGCGTGATGATTTTGCTGTTATTATTAATCTGTGTTGGACATGTCTGGGGGTGTGACAGACAGCTGACTGGGAGCCTAGCATTGAGAATTTTTCTGAGGACTAAGGCATGACATCACACTCCATCAGTTGTGTTGTGTACTGTAGAGTAAAAACACACACAGTAGTTGAGTAATGTCCAGCACACTCATAAGGGGCAGAGGGAGAGGGGAAAGGTGGAGCAGTGCAGGGATATGAGATTAGAGTGGTAGTTCAAAAACTAACTGCAGCTCTGGTTGTTGCAGTGTGTGCAATAAATGATACCGATCCCTCTTCATCCTGGGAGGATACAGTTTGTCAAGGTCCCACCAAAAGTTCCACCCTACCAGTGCCAGTACAAAAAAGAACCATATAAGAAGAACACTGAAGATGACAAGGAGTCACATTTTAGTGTTGATAATTGCAATGGCATAATGGAGGAAGGTGTAGCAACTGGAGCAGCTGCTGCATCTGACAGTGAGACAAACAAGCATCAAAATACCTATCCTCAAAATAGTAACAAACTTTGAAAAAGTAAAAAGAAATTGTTTGAGACCTCTAAAAGCTTGAAGGAATATAAGTGGCAGGGGATGAATGATGATGATGCAGATCTAGAATATATCCCTCCAACATCCTCCTCCTATATAGCTCTCCTGCTATCAAATAACGTAGTCGTTATCAGACCCTCTTGTTTTGTCTACTAATACGCAGTATAACCCTGTATGTTCTCTTTGGAAAGAAATGTATCCAATCTTCTCTTAAAAGTATCCATTTTATCTGTCATAACCACATCCTTGGGCACAGAATTCCATAATTTAACAGACCTTACTGTAAAAAACCCTTTCATCTGCTGAAGTTAAAAAACGGCACCAGACGTCCAGGAGGTTAAGGAAAGTGCCACTTTTCCTTTTGAAATGTATGTGGACAACTAATTGGCCTATCCTATATGGGGATTATGTCTGGGCATTCCTATGTAATAGCTAATGCTGTGTTTGAACAGCAGGTGTCTCCCTCAGTATGTAAAAGTTAATAGTTGCTGAGTGTTATGTGGCTGGACAGGTAGGAGCTCTTCTGATTGGTCGCCACCTTTCCATCTGGTCTGTCACTCTGGTTTCCATTGATTGGGGGGCGAAGTGCCATGATTGAGTTATATGTCAGACCCGGGTCATTCAATCTCATGTAAAGAACAATGGTCAGGGTCTGGATTGGTCACTTGCCTCTTGTCACTATAATTCCTATTGGGTAGGGATTGAAGCAGCAAGATAAAATCATATAAAATTCCCCTTCTGTCCATTGCCTCATTGTATCATGTGTCTTGTGTGTACACTCTATTGTTCAAATGTCTGGCCCAGTGTTTACTGTATACACCACCATTGTTCACCATTGTTGTATTGCCACTGAATTCTGTATAAAATGTTCCCTGTCCCCTCAATAAAGTGTTAATTATTTGGAACTACAAGAAGTGTCCTGTGTCTTCATTACTGAATGGTCTAAAGGACCCCTTCTGACCCCCATTCAGGATCTCTATGTTCCAGCGATCCAGCAGCTATCCATATTCACCAGACCAGCTACCCATCTGTAGCAGCATCTAGGAGAGAGGACCCCAGCACCATGGCCCAAGACAACCCAGCGTCTTGGTTTCCCATTACACTTCTTTACTCTAATCTTAAGGGGTGCACCCTGGTTATTTGATCAGGTCTTGGAATAAATATCTCACCAGAGAGATTCCTGTATTGAGCTCTCATACTTGTACATTGTGATAAGATCTCCTCTTAGTTACTTTTTCTCTGGTGTAAATAAACCAAGTTTGTCTAGTCATTCTCATAAGTTCTCCATTCCCTTAATTAATTTTGTTGCTCTTCACTGTACTCTCTCCATTTCTAGAATATCCTTTTTTCAGAACTGGTGCCCAAAACTGCACTGCATATTCAAGGTGAGGTCTTATCAATGATTTGTTCAGTGGCAAAATTATGTTATCCACTCTTGTTTCAATATACCTTTTTATGCAAGACAGGACTTTGTTTGCTTTTGCTACTGCTATTTGACAGTGGTCACTACTGGTTCAGACACAGATAAAGTTGAGAGTGAGAGAGATCATGATATGGCCAGAAGGTTGGCAGAAAGGCAAAGGCTCAATCTTCCACCACTGAAAAGGAGCACTGTGTCTGTCAATAAACTGTTTGAAAAATGCATTGGAAATCTGACCCTGGACATGCAAAGATGGCAAAAAGTACACAACACCCCGTCAATCATCATCAGCATCATCACCTCTTCCTAATCCAATTCCCACTCAGCCATACACACACACACACACACACACACCTGTGTTGAGTAACCAGTAGCAACAGAAACACAGATTATTGACATCCACAATGTTAGCTATGACTAGCGCTTCTGCTGATACTTGAAGTGCTTCACCTTTGACACCTAGTAGTAGTAGCAGTAGAATTGCATCAACATCTATCCCCAGTAGTAGTAGCAGCAGCAGCATCTCAGGGACCCTTCAGTACATGAATTCCACAGTATGGAGATACTTCAGTCAGGATCCAAAAGCTAAGCATGTTGCTGTCTGTTGACTGTGCAAAAAGCACATGAGCAGATGGAAAGCAACCTCTCCCCTAGGCACCTCCTCTATGAGATCCCAACTGAAGCACAACCACGGGTCTTACTGGGAAACACACTATCAGCAGAGGTATCACAACTAGCAGCAACATAAGCGCTCCAAAAAGTTCCCAGGGCTCAGGGGCAGATAAAGGAAATAGTGATGTTATTTATGTGTCAAAGAGTATGACACTGCCAACAGTTGGTTCATTCCAAATAACACCTATGGCTCCGGCAGAAGAGGTATACGATGACTCTGGGTTTGCTGTAGGAGATGGCAAGAGTTATAGACTGCCCACACATGATGCCTCTACCTCCACAACCTCCTCTAGTCATGTTGTTAAGTCAATAATGTTACAGGGTTCCTCTGCCATGTCCTACAAACCTGCACTGACTGAGTTCTTGGGAAGGAGTCAAAAACTTCACAAAAACAATCCCAAAGTACACGTGGAATGTAAGGCTACCAAGATGTTGGCAGTGGACATGTTGCCATATTCTTTTGTAGAAACCAGAGATTTCAAAGAACTGATGTCATGTGTAGCTCCACGCTGGCATATCCCAAGCCGCAGTTATATTTCTAGGACAGCTGTGCCTGAATTGTATAAGCAGGAACACTGTGTAGCTCCTAGATTTGGTCCAACTGCATGTGGTTTATGCATGCTGGATAGTTACTTTCTAGGAAGAAACAATGACCTCATGGACTACTGGCAAACAAAGCAGTGTGTGTGGCCAGCATTGACACATACTGCAGTGGAAACCCTTAGTTGCCTTCCAGCAAGCGTTGAGTCTGAGAGGGTTTTCAGTGTAGCTGGTTACGTTGTCAATAACCGCAGGATGCAGCTATCAAGCAGTAATGTTGGGAGACTAACATTCTTAAAAACCAACGTCTCATACCATCTGAGAATCAAGTAGCAGAAACCACACACGATGACAGAGAAAGCCAACCCAAATGTATTAACAGCAGCACAGATGATGTGTAGGAGGAGGATGTGAAGAAGGGTTGCTTCCATCTACCATACTTGGAACCACTGCTATGATCAATAAGTAATGTGTGTCAGTAATCTGAGAAGGATAGCTTACATTTGATGTAAACAAGATAATGGTAAAAACTGCTGTAGGAATATATTTATATGTATACTTACATATCAATCACACCACACCAGTCCCCCACCACCACTACCATACACATCTACCACATTGTAGGTGGCACTTTCAGTTCTTGACTTCATCATGAATATGTGCCAGTGTCACTTAAGCAGGAAGTTAGTGTTGTGGGCAAAAGACAAATGCACTCTGCATGCTAACACATTTTTCAAGGCATATGTTGCTGCAGGACTCACAGCTTTGACTTTCAGCTACTTATTTTTCCTCTGCAGCCCTCAGAAGAAGCAATATTGTGGTGGGAAATGTTGTATCATAGGAGATATAGGAGAAAAATGTGCTAAAATTGGCAGAAAAAAAGAGAAAACTTTTGGGAAAAAGTAAAAAAAATCCTTCGTCTTTCAGGAAAAGTCATGTAGGAAATTTTTCTCACTTTTCGCCCACCCCTAGACACGTGATGATGCCATGATGAGATGAGACCCCACCCGTGCAGCAACACTAGAGCTGAGAAGTACTCTGCCACTTTTGTATTGACGTTGTCCGTGAATGGCACATAGGAAATGTGGTCAATAGGGATGGGCGAAAACTTTTGCCTCAAACCAAAATTGGCAAAAAATTGCACTTTCCTGCGAAAACTGTTGGTTTTCCCTCTTTTTTCTCCTAGCTTATTGCATTGAAATCAGTGGGGAGAAAAATTTTTCCCTACTACATGAAAGTTTTCTCTACTTTTCTGCAGCCATATAAAAAGGTGTCAGGCTCTCACAGCATGTCAATCTGTGTTTGAGAGAGGAAATAGCAGCATGCTTTTGAGCTGGAGATAGGCAAATGAAGGGGATTTGAAGCTTAGTTTAGGAAGTATTTTAGGAAGGACATTTGTTCTCTGTATTAGGGGAGTCTGGGGGCACTCTGGGGGAGATGAAGGGAGGAAGGAAGTTGACCCTAAATACCCCAAAATTTGGTGTGACTGGGAAGACACAGGCAGCTGGGGTGCAATTTACTTGCTGATTTTGCTATTATTATTAATCTGTGTTGGACGTGTCTGGGGTTGTGAGAAGGGAGCAAAGGAGGTTGACCCCAAATACCTCAACATTCTGTCTGACTGATTTGATTTAAAAGACACGGGCAGCTGCGGTCCAAGCAACTTCCTTACTGATTCTGCTGTTATTGTCTCTTTGCTTGTGAAGTCTAGTGAAATTAGTTGTTGATTTTGTTTATTAGTTATTTTTTTCTTTTTTGGACAATGATAACATAGGGTGGACAACTGTTTAAAATAAAATAAAATAATAATAATAATAATAAAAAATATATATATATATATATACATATATATATATATATATATATATATATATATATATATATATATATTAGGTGACAGACAGCTGACTGGACTGACTGTGATAAAATAGGGTGGACAACTTAAAAAAAAATTAAAAACAATACATAAATAATTAAACAAATAAATATATTAGGTCACAGACAGCCGACTGGAAGCCTGATGTGAGCTCTGTGACTGAGGCAGACTTGATAGACAGCAGACAGCATCAACAATTTTGCTGAGGGCTGAGGCATGACATCATAAGCCATCAGTTGTGTTTTATGCTGTAAAGTAAAAACACACACAGTAGTTGAGTTATGTCCAGCAAACACGCAGGGGGAGGGGGAAGGAGCAGTGCCGGAACCTGGGAGTAAAGTGGTAGTTTAAAAGCTGACTTCAGCAATAAATGTTGATGACCCCTCTCCTCCAAGTCAAAGTCCCACCAATCACACCACTGCAGCCCCACACCACCGCTACAATACACATCTTGCACATAGTAGATTTTAATTTTTTTTTTAATTACTTGACATCATCATCATGAATATGTGCAGTGTCACTTAAACAGGAAGTTAATGTTGTGGGCAAAGGACAACACATTGTTAAAGGTATGTGTTCCTAACACATTTATCAAGGTATGTGTTGCTGTAGGACTCATAGCTTTGACTTCTGGCTACTTATTTCACCACTACAGCCCTCAGAAGAAGTAATATTGTGGTGGGAAATGTTGCACCATAGGAAACATAGGAGAAAAATGTGAGGGAGAAAATGTTCACAAAAAAAAAAAGAAATTGGCAGTTTTTCGCAAAAAGTGATGTAGGAAATTTTTCTCACTTTTCTCCCACCCCCAGTGGTCAGCCTAGGTCCTTGGGACCCTATCAACTAGGTTTACTAATCACCAATAAATTGTATTAGCCATTTTTTTTTTAGAAAACTAGATTTTGAGCTATTTAGATTTATAGCGTATGATAAATAAGAACATCAGAGGTGTACAACACATTGCTAAGCAATGGACTGTACACACCCCTCTGGTCTTCAATAGTTGAGGTATGCAGTGCAAGCATTTCCTATCTTAGTCCTACATTAGCTAACTGGCACTGCATGCTTTCATCAGTACACTCTATTATTCTTTATTTATATAGCACCAACTTATTCCTTAGCGCTGTATACATTTTCTAGGATGTTGCATGTTACCTAAAATGGCTAGTTTTGTGGAGGTGCTTGAGGGAGTCAAATTGTAAAACTAAAAAATGTCTCCCTGCTTCATGAATCAGCCTAAAATAACACAGCAAGAAGGGAGTGTTCTTTTTAGAATAGTTTCACTTATTGTTATGTAAATTGGGTCACACTTATTCAGTAACCTTTCTAACAAAAGTAAAAGAAGGGTTAGTATCACGTCTTACTGTAGCAGTAACACATCAAATGGGTTTAGCCATCAAATAGTAGGAGTGAGAGGTCTTTCACACTTAGCACAGCAAGTTATACATTCTTGTGCAGGAATCACTGTGACACATAAAGAGTCTGTATTTTGCAGTAAAATTGGAGAGTAAACAATGTTGAATGGGAGCAATATTATTCAAATTAAAAAATCACCCTTTCTAAATCTAGAACCTTTGTTTTAGTGTGGTGCAACTCTGTGGTGATATTTTAACATCACTTATGCAATCAGGGAAAAGAAACATCACCATATCTTCAGTTTTTGTAATTGTTTTCATTTTGCATTTAATCACCACCAGATCACCTTCGGATTATCACAAGAATATCTCCAAATACACTTTAAAAAATTCTGGACTTGCACAAATGCTGCCCAGCTAATAACATAGACACTGTTGTAAAATACTTTAGAGTGCCAGTTGAGTGTAGCCGTAATACCAACCTATAGCACCTTATATGTGTGCTCTATGTGTGTTCATCTGTTGCATACAAGTTGAGTATCACCTGTGAATGCCTGCATTGATAGGTGAAGAAATCATATAAATTACTTTTTAGTTTGTGATACATTTTATCAATCTACATTTGAATGTTAATTTGCACCCACCCACTCACTTCCTATTAATCATCCTCTTCCTGCATACATTAATTCTTTACCTACATTGTTATGTTTTCAAAAATAGGCATAGACATACTGTCACAATATTGATAGTGTAAAAAGCACTACTCTCAAAAGCATAAACAACAGTATAAATGGAAATCTGGTTTGCTATGTTATGCAAAAGACAAGAACACAGAGACATTTTTGTGGCCCGTCGACATAATATATAATTTAACAGCAAAAGTGTATACTAAATATGTACAATTTTGAAAACCACAATATATATTTGAGCAGTTTACCACAATCCAATGTTTCTGAATTTCAAAGCAGAAAGCATTCACAATTAACTCCTTAAATACAGAGAAATCCCCAACATAAATCAATATTTTGAAGATGTCTCTAGCATTCAAGGGAGGTTATGCACTAAGGTGTGATAAAGAGGTGATAAAGTGAAAATGACTTCTCCAGTGATATCACTTCTCCAGTTCCTATATTATTCTATGGAGCCTATGCACTAAGATCCCTAAAGTCTGAGAGATCTTAGTGCATAGGATCCATAGAATAACATAGGAATTGAAAAAGTTGTATCACTGGAGAACAGGGCTGGTGCAAGGATTTTTGCCACCCTAGACAAAACCTAATTTTGCCACCCCTTGGCTCCACTCCTTGTCTCCTACTCTTTTATGCCCCGCCCTGTATATGTTTAAGTGTCAGTGTGTTTGTGTGTTCCCTATATGTGTATAAGTGTCAGTTTGTGTGTGTGTTCACTATATGTGTATGTGTGTGTCAATATGTGTTCCCTGTATGTATATAAGTGTCTCAGTGTGTGTTCCCTATATGTATATGTGTGTCAGTGTGTGTGAGTCTCTGTAAGGATATCAGTGTGTAAGTATGTGTGCTTCTCTATATGCATATCAGTGTGACAGAGTGCATGTTCTCTATATGTGACTCTCCCCCCTCTTGACTGTTGATCCCCCCCTTTGACACTATCTCTCCCCCCGTCTGACTCTTGATCCCCCTCTTGACTGCTGATCCCCCCTTTGACTCTCTTTCTCCCCCGTCTGACTGTTGATCCCCCTTTTGACTGTTGATTCCCCCTTTGACTCTCCCGAAGTCAGCGTTCTTACAATCATCAGGCGGCTCTGAGCAGAGCTGAGATCACGGTAATAAAAAAAAAATCTTTCACTAAAACGGTCTTCTACATGTGCTTGCAAACCAAGCACACGAAGAAGACCGTTTCAGTGAAAGATTTCTTTTTTATTAACGTGATCTTGGCTGTGCTGCAGAGCCGCCTGACGGTCGTACAACTGGCTTCCCTGCAGTCAGCTAGAATGCTGACTACGGGGAAGGGGGAGGGAGGGGGAACTTTAGGAGCGATTATCTCTGAAACCATAAAGGTTTGAGAGATGACACTGGGGGCAATTAATTTCTTTTTAACATGACTGCAATATAGGGATTAGTAACTTTTAAGTATTACTATCCCTTTAAATACATTTGCAGCTACAATACATCATTTGAATGCCAGAGAGGTATGCAACACATTTCAAAGGCTTAAAAAAAACACAGATCCAAATGAATTATTTATGGACTTTCACTAAACAGGGGTACTGAGCATTTGGAAATGTTCATGACTACTGCTGAGGTTCAGCTACATCAGCGATGAACATTCCAACTACTCTCAGACTAAAGCTCCCATCATTTGTTGGCATGATGGGAGATGTGGTTTGGCAGCAGCTGGAGGGCCTCATGTGGCCCATCACTTAGCTAAATGATTTTATGAAATGTGTAAGGATCATATGCATAAAATAAAAGTGGAGCAATTTTGTGGCAAACCAACTGCACCAATGGAAAAATTGCCAGTGATTTAAAAGGGGCTTTTAACCACTTGAATCCTAGAGAAGTTTCCAAAGCATTGATGCAAAGTACACTTAAAATTGATTAACATTTTGAGTGCCAGGGGGGTATGCAACGCATTGCAAAGCAATGCGTTGTGTACCCCTCTGGCACTCAATGGGTTAACCATCTTTTGCAAAACAGAGCACACTGGCCCATATTTATAGAATCAAACTGGAGTTATTTTGGAGTAAATCAACTGTACCACAGGGGACACATAAAAAATCTTAAATGTTTGGGTTCTTCAATAGAACTTTGTAAGCTCTTGAATGCTTCTCAATGGAGTGGAGACCTCTAGCCAGGGTCGGTTCTAGGGTTTGCAGGCCTTTTGGCCTTTCCTTCATCTAGGGGCTCATATGGGAAAGAACCACTGAAGAGGGTGAATAATAAAAGAAGCTTATTATGTACCTGAGGTGAAGGTTTCAACTGATTTAAGAGTAGTATAAACCCTTTAAGGACCAGATGGGTAGGGTAACTCATTGCAAAGCTTTGCAATGCCCTCTGGTTCTTAAATCTTGTAATCAGTTGAAACCCCCACTTCTCCCAACCAACGGCATCATTAGCAAACAAATGTATGCCAACAGTCAATCACTAAACGTAAATCAGCCATTTGTTGGACAAACAATACACAGAGCCAGCAGGTTGTCCTCATAATTTATTGTAGAATTTATACTGGCACTGCATGCAAGGATTGATGATTTGGCTCTCAATATGCAAGCTAAAGCTCACTACAATATTATTGCGCATGTCTCATGCAGTGAGTAAGTTTTAAGCAACAAAAGTAACAGTAGCACTCACCGATCCAGTAGTACAGGGCTTATAATTTTAAGTTCTTTGCTACTAGCCAGACCTGAAAAGTTACTCGCCACTGCAAACCATAACATACCCACTAGGGCTGAATTTCTACTCGCCAGGGCTACATTTTCACTCTCCATTGGCTAGTGGCGAGTGGAAATTTTGAGCCCTGCAGTAGTATAAACCTCTGCTGAACAGCAAAGGCAAACAATTCAGGATGATCAAAACTTGAAAAAGCTTTATTGTATGAAAACATAAAAACAACACACACTTCCAAATAACAGAGGGAGCGAGACACTGTTTGCTCCTAACAGGTAGAAAACTCCCAAGAAACGTCTGACATGTTTTGCGCAAATAAGTGCTTAATTATAGACTGAATGCACCAATTAATGAAGTATTTTTAAAACCACTTAATGAAGACCTCATTGGACATTTGCGACAATACATGGAAGATCCTCCTATCCAAAGGCAAGTGCAGTAGTTCTATTTGGATGAGTTTGGAAAGGACACTGCCATGGAGGTTGTGCATCCTCGATCCCTCATTACTCATATGGGGTCTCAATTTTCTTTTAGTGATCTATGTACGGTGATAGATCTACAGTCTTTTTCCCAGGACCCGGTCCACCAAGAGGGGGGAGAACAGGTGCAACATATGGGCTCTGGCTTACATCCTAAGTCAACTTTTTTCTTGTGCATACAAAGGGGGTGCATCTGGACTCTTTCCAGAAGGTAGTGGAGCAGGAACTGGTTACCCTTTATTGTACCACAGTGGGTCAATGTGTGGTGGGCAATTTGTCCCTTTCAGATAAAGAGGCATTGTCTCAACTTAAATCTAATTCAAATATAGTGGTGCGAATGGAGGATAAGGGGGGAGCCGTGGTGGTGTTAGACGCGGCCTTCTACCGCCAAGAGGCTATGCGCCAGTTGGAGGATACCACCACCTATGGGATCTTGGGGTCTAACCCCACGGATTCATATAGGAGACAGTGGTACGTTTGGGCATCTCCCTCGGGGTTTCGAATGTGATGAAGGTGGCGGTTCTTGTTCCTGAGGGTGCAGTGATAGCGATCTTCCACCACCTGCCTAAGATCCACAAATCATTGGTCTCCCCTCCGGGGAGGCCAATTGTGTCCGGCATTGGATCATTAAATGAGCCTCTGTTGGACTTGGTGGATTAATATCTTAGGCCGGTGGTGGAGCTGCCCTGTACCCTCAGGGACACGAAGCAGGTCCTCATGGAAATGTCAAAAGTGGATTAGGAGAATAATTATTCATGGATCTCAGAGGATGTTGCCACTTTATATTCTTCAGTCCCACATGTACTGGTGTTGACCTCTATGAGGGACCAGTTGCGGCTTTTGTCCTCCTATTCAGAGAGCCTTGTAATGTTTTTGGTCCAGGCAGTTGAGTACCACCTGTCCCACAATTTTTTCACTTTCGATGGGGCTTTCTACCCCCAGAGATGTGGAGTCGCTATGGGGGCAAGTTTTGCCCTGTCCCTGGCTAACATCTTCATGGGATGGTGGGAGCAAGTTCACATCATTGGGGCTGGGAAACCCCATCGGGAGTGAATATTGTGGTATGGGAGGTACTTATATGACCTCTTGCTCATATGGTCTGGCAGCCATGCAGAGGCTGGTTCCTTTATGGCTGATCTCAATCATAATGATAAAAATGTATGTTTCACCTTTACCTTTGATCGTACCAGCATCTCCTTTCTTGATCTTATTCTTACCGGGGATATTACCACCCGAAAGGTTATTACTCAGAATTATAGAAAGCCTGTAGCAGATAATGGCCTTCTGCATGCTGGTTCGGCCCACCCTCGCTTCCAGATCAACAATATACCCAAGGGGCAGTTCCTGCATTTACGCAGGAACTGCTCCACAGAGGAGGGATTTTTATCAGCCTCCAGGGATCTGGAACGGAGGTTTTGAGCACAAGGGTATCAAGAGGGCTTTCTCTCTCAGGCTTTTGAGATGGTGTTTCAAAGATAGAGGGGAGATTTGCTGGTGAGATCGGGTAGGGTGGAGGCAGATAGACCTAGGAGTGATATACGTTTCATCACCACCTGTAGAAAACAATACAGGACCATTTGCAATATTGTTAAAAATATCTCCCGATGCTCCATGCGGATGAGAAATTAAGCAGAATCATGCAGGATGGTTGTGCCTTCGTGGTTAGGAGCGGCAGGACCATTGGTAACAGTGTGTCACCTAGCCTCTTCATGACACGGAGACCTAAGCCAATCTGGTTACAGAATACAGGGTATAGGTGTGGAGTGGCTAGATGCCACTGATCAGCAGTGTCGGAGCACTGCTACTGTATGCACCCCACTCCCGTTGATGTGACCCACACCAATGTTTGTTTGTGATAATCATTATTGTACTCAGCAACATGTAGCACCTACTTGTTTGTTTTTTCACGAAACTGTAGTGTAAACTAAACACTGTGTGGGTAGCCATGATTAGGGAGGTATAGGAGGAGTGTTAGTATGGCTCTGCATCCAATGTATACTATGACAAAAAGTAGCCATCTGCAGTGATAAACTGATTTGCTCATACAATAGAAATAATCTGTAATGACAGGTAGGTACTAACAAACAGCTGACTGTATCATACAGCTCATAAAACATAAGTGCATGTGGCACAGAACTAAGGAAGCAAGACTGCTAGACCCCTGTGTTTGGCTCAGATACAAAAAGTATTTATACTCCCCAGTAGGTAAAGGGTGCTACTCTTCTGCTGCCTCCGCAATAAAACACATCAAATGCATGTGAAGTAAAACCAAGGGAGCAGGAACACTAGACCCCAAATCCCTACTTCTTGTATGTTTAAGAAACCCAGTCTAAATTTGTTTGATCACATATACATTGGAAACTTTGTTGCCACACCAGCAAAGGTAATGGAGTTACCTCTTTAAACTTAACTATTTTGTTTTTTATCTTTGTCTTTTGCTTTGGTCAAGAAATTCTCCAGAAGGGACCACAGGGTACAGAAGGGGAAGCATGTCATGGGGAGGGTTGAGCCATAAAGTAAGTGGTGTGTGATGGGAGGAGTAAAGAAAAAGGGCTTAAAGGTTTGGGGACAGGAAATCGGCGGTTGTCTGGAGGAATAGGGGACAGAGGAAGCATGATCCTGCCTGCAGCTGTCCTGGTCTCCAGTGTTCCGGATTGTTTCCAGTCCATCTGCCCGGTTCCAGTGGAGTCACCTCCCTGTGGTGGTTTTTTTTTTTTTTTGGCCAGCTTTCTTTTCAGTCTACTTTTGCTGTCTTCCTCCCTCTTCTTGTGCTTTTCTGTCTCTTCCCTTCTCTCCTCCTCTTTTCCATTTCTTCTTCTGCTCTTTTCTACCCATCCATTCGCCTCCTGTTTTTTCCCTTGTATTCTGTCTCCTCTTCTTTCTCTACTTGGCCTCTCTACTGCAGTTGGGTGATACTGCTCACTGCCGGTGCTAGTGTGTGGCATTCCTGGCTGGAGCTCCGGGTTCCGGCGGGAGGCCACGGGCAGAACTGTGCGTTTCAGCTCCCGGATGAGTGGGTGCTTGGTCCCGCGCCTGTGGCTCCGCGCTTTCGTGGTTGAGCTGGATTCTCTACTTCGTCTGGATCATGGGCCTGGTTGCTTACCCCTTGCAGTGGGCAATGTGAGGAATCCTCTGCTGCCTTCTCCCAGCTGAGATGTCAACAAGGGAGGCTTTGCCTGTGGGCTAGGCCCCTGCATCATTGATGGCACTGCCTACTTCTTTTGCCTTCGCCCAGATAATCATACAGTCGATGGTGGATTCCAATACAGTGGTGGTGCGGATGGACCATTCGGCCTTCAGCTGGCCTTGAATGTGTTCATGCACCCCCTCCCCTCTGGCTGCATCACCAGTTCATTCGGGTTCCCTGATGCCCAGTTGGTTGTGTGTCCAGGCCTCCAGTCTCCATGGTGGGTGGTTGCTGTTGTGCTTGCCTCCTCTTTGCTTTTTGTCTGTGTATCTTGCGCCAGCCTCTGTCTTTTCT
This sequence comes from Rhinophrynus dorsalis, assembly GCA_037306005.1. Lineage (NCBI taxonomy): Eukaryota > Metazoa > Chordata > Amphibia > Anura > Rhinophrynidae > Rhinophrynus > Rhinophrynus dorsalis. The sequence continues at coordinate 84,390,182 of CM074724.1, read as the reverse complement.
CCCTGGCTTTTCCCTGTGGCTCTTCTCTTTCTCATTTCCCTTTCAGCGTTTTCTGCACTGCATGTTTCTTTGGCTGCTTAGTTGGTTCTTTTATGGCCTTCTCTTTCTTATCTTCTGTTCCTTTATGTGGGTTCTTGTCTGTTTGGCTTCTTCTTTCCCTCTGGGGTTCATGTTCTCAGCTTTGTCTCTTGTATTTCGTTATTTCCTCTTTTGGTTTGAGTCATTTTGTTCTGTCATTCTCTCTGTCCTTTCTGTTTTTTCATTCATTGCTCTTTCGTTGGGTTTTTCTTTTCTTCGCCTCATGGGTATGTTCTTTGCTTGCCTATGGCTATTCCTGGATCTTTTCTTTGTCAGCATCTCTTCTTCTTTTCTTTCTTTCTGGGGCGTGTTTTCTTTATCTTCTTTTCTGGAGGTGTGGCTTCTGAGGTTTCCTTCTTGGGGGCTGTCTGCTGGGGATGCTCCTGCCTCCTACCCTGGGTCACTTTTGGATAAAAGTAACAATGCAAAACAAACCCTTACTGTGCGAAATTTAAACACACGCTGGTCCTGGGTTTCTCAGGGCTGGTGGGGTGCTCCTAGATGGATTTCTGTCTGTCTGTGGTGCCCATACTCCCCCTGGTGATTTGGGACTGATGTCTGTTTGGGTTATGGCCGTTTGTTTTGTATCTTTACGGTTATCATCTTATCAGTAGATTAAAACACATAAAACATAATTAAAAAAAAAGAGTAACAGCTGCCTCCTGTCTGGTGTTCCTGGAAGCTTTCTGTTGCTGGTAGTAGGTGCACAGTCACCATGGAAACCCCCCCCCCCATGTGGACTTTGATGATGCCGTGGAGAGCCTGCATCAGTGAGGTGACCTTGGTGGGCTGTACAAGGGGAGACCTGTGGCAGTGGGATGAGCTTCGGCGTTGCCGGCGTGACTGGCTGGGCTGCTCCTGGGTCCAGGCTTGCCGGGCAGTATTAATTGAGGTGGCGAGGCTGGACTGCAGACCATCCAGGTTCCCTGGAGGTGTAGGACTGTCTGGCATACCCCAGTTCTTCATACAGATGCTGGGGATCCTTGTCGTCTGGATGGATGATGAGTGCCAGCTTCAGATTATGGCATAGCATGAGGGGCTGTGGTCATTCCAGTCACCTTATGCTGCTGGTGCATGAAAGGTGCAGTGCGAGTGGTATTCCAACCGGGATGACAATACATGGTCATCTTGTGCCATTTACGCATGGAGGTTGTGGAGTGTGTGGTGCCCTATTGGGGTCATGCAACAGAGCTGTGGATCATACTGACTGGCATCCTTCATCGCAGTTGATCGGCATGCCAGTTCGTGGCAGTGCTTTGCTTCCTGGTGGTCTTGGTTCCTGTCCGATTACCCATCACAGATGGAGGGGGCATGGGCCTAGTCTTAAGCTATCACTTGTGCACTAAGAGTTCCACTTGTCTGGGTGAAATCATTTTGCTGGGTGGCGTGAATGTGTGGTGGATCTTCCGGGCTGACATCCTGCATGTTCCATGCTGCCAGGTGGTGTGGTTCATGCACCCGGGCACATCTTGGTGCTGGTGGCCAGCTGCGCTGCTGAGGAATGGTGGATGGTAGTATTCATGGGTCCTGCTACACGTGTGGTGAACGCTGCAGGGGGTGAGATGGAACCTGACATTGCATGCTCCTGTATGGCGGTTTGGTCTTCCATGCTGCTGGTTGCTGTGCCAATTCACAGGTGGTCTTCCCTTTCTGGTGGCTTTAGTTCCAGCCTGGCAAGTATATGTTGGTGATTGTGTGTGGGTGTATCTGATGGCTGGTGGGTGATTTCTGGGGTATTGGTTGCTGGGTTTTATCTGTCTCTATGACTGTAAGGGTGAAGGTGCCTGGGCTTGGGTTGGCTATATATATATATGGTTGTCTGGGGCTCATTTAATGGTGTGTGGCTGTAGTATGGATGTGGACCTGTAGGTCTCTATCTCTATTGATATGTGCCTTCTGGGTGAGTGTGTCGAGGACATGTCATCGCCTATGGTATATCTGCTGGGGACTGGTGTTTGTGGCTCTGTTTGGGTTTCTGTTTCCACGGGTGCTTGTGGGAATTAGCACGGTGTTGGTCGGTTTATGGGGGTGTTGGATGTACATTTCAGGGGTGTTTGGGTGTGTATGTCGTTGAAGGGTCCGTCATGGTTGGTACGTTACCTCCTCTGGTTTGTGTAGGGGGTTCAGCTGGTGTGTAGGTTTTGCCTATTGTTGCCTACTCAGATACTGGGCCCTGGATTTTGTGGGGCCATGTGTCTGTATTCTGGCGGGGAATGTTTGCAGTATGTTGATGCGTGTGTCTATTTCATTAATACATTGGGATTAAAATGAAGGTCCGAGTTCAACCTTGGCCCTCCTATCTTAGAGATTTAAGGGTTATACAGTTTTGCTGCGACTGAGTCACTTGGTATTTCTCGGACCTTCCTATTTTTCCCACTCCTACGCAGTGTGACCTTGTCTGTCCTCTTTGGGTGGGTAGGTTTGTGTGTTTGGGTTTAGGTCATGGGTGTCCTGGGTATGCATCTATGGATATAGGTCTATTTATATGTACGTATATGGGTATGTTGGTGTTTCGGTGTCTGTATGGAGGTTTAAATGTTTGGTGCCTGGCCTTCTGCCACGGTGCAATTTGGGTGCATTAAGGACACATTAGGACACAATATGGGTGCAATAATGTTGCAATAAGGACACATTAAGGACGCAATATGGGTGCAATATTAGTGCATTAAAGTGTTAGTAATGTCTGAAAAAACTTTTTTGCATTTAGAAGAGCTTAAAAAGCTGATCTAAATGCAAAAAAACGTATCTCTCAAACCACTATGGTTTAAGAGATACAGGCGTTTAAAGTTTGATTTCTCCTACTGACAGCTGTAAAGCTGTCAGCAGGAGATCCGTGTCGGTCAACATGCTGGCGCTTGAGAAGTGCCGGGATCTCGTTACTTACAAGGAATCCCTTGTTGGAAGGGTCTAAAATGTGTGCCTGAACACTAGGCACACGTTTTAGACCATTCCAATGAAGGGATTCCGTGTAAGTAACGAGATCTCGGCACTTCTCAAGCGCCAGTGTGTCAACCAACACGGATCTCCTGCTGACAGCTTTACAGCTGTCAGTAGGAGAAATCAAATTTTAAACGCCCGTATCTCTTAAACCATAGCGGTTTGAGAGAGACGTTTTTTTGCATTTAGATCAGCTTTTTAAGCTCTTCTAAATGCAAAAAAGTTTTTTTCAGACATTACTAACACTTTAAGGACGCAATATGGGCACAATAATGACGCTACCCAAACATACCCAAAACCCAACAAAACATACCCAGAAAACCAACCCAAAAACCCACAAAACCAACCCAAAACCCACCGAAACCAACCCAAAACCCACCAAACCAAAACCAAAATCAACCCAAAATCCACAAAACCCAACCTAAAACCCAAACCAAAACCCAACCCAAAACCCACAAAACCAACCCAAAACCCACAAGACCCAACCCAAAGCCCAACCCAAAATCAACCCAAAACCTACAAAATTCACCAAAACCAACCCAAAACCCAATGCAAAACCAACCCAAAACCCAACCAAAAACCCACCAAAACCAACCCAAAACCCACAAAACCCAATCCAAAACCCACCGAAACATGCCCAAAAAGCAACCCAAAACCCACCAAAACATACCCAAAACCCAACAAAACATACCCAGAAAACCCAGAAAATGCACCCTTATTGCACCAATATTATTCCCATATTGCACCCATATTGCGTCAGTATTGCACCCATATTGCGTCCTTAATGCTGCTTGCATCAGTATTGCACCCATATTGTGTAAGTATTGCACCCATATTGCGTCCTTAATTCATCCTTATTACACCAATATTGTTCCCATATTGCACCCATACTGCATCAGTATTGAACCCAAATTGCGTCAGTATTGCACCAATATTTATTCCTTAATTATTCCTTAATTGCAACAATATTGTTCCCATACTGCACCCATATTGCGTCAGTATTGCACCCATATTGCGTCTTTAATTCATCCTTATTGCACCAATATTGTTCCCATATTGCGTCAGTATTGAACACAAATTGAGTCAGTATTGCACCCATATTGAGTCAGTATTGCACCCATATTATGTCCATATATTGGACCCATATTGCGTCCTTAATGCTGCTTGTGTCAGTATTGCACCCATATTGCGTCCTTAATGCGTCCTTATTGCACCAATATTGTTCCCATATTGCATCCATATTGCATCAGTATTGAACCCAAATTGCGTCAGTATTACACCCATATTGCGTCCTTAATGCACCCATATTACGTCCATATATTGCACCCATATTGCGTCCTTAATGCTGCACCCAAATTGCGTCATTAATGCACACATATTGCGTCCTTAATACTGCGACATGTTAACACACTATATGGTGAATGCACAATTCGGAACAACGCAACCTGTAAAATTTGCAACAGTTTAAGAAGCATAACTTTAATTGTGACATTTTCAATGACAAGGCCGAATACATGCGTCATTTTATGACGCAAAACTTTACATGCAACACTTCAAATGGATACCCATCTGGTAAAGGTATTTACAGTCGGGCCTCGTGGCAGATAGTACTTGCATGGTTTTCAGAGATCAATAACTGATGTGGTAAAGTCAGGGGAATTTAATTTTCCGGCGGAATCCTTTTGGGAGCTTGCCCTGGACATAGGTTGCGGGAGGTGACGTTACCCATTGAAGCTAAAGTGGTGGCCAATGGGGTAATTTATTGGGAATCAGCAGTAAGTGCTGAAAAATGATGGCCAGCTGTAAGTGCTGAAAATGGAAAATGGTGGCGTCAGCGGTAAGTGCTGACGAATGGTTGAGTCAGCTGGGAGTGCTGACGAATGTTGGGATCTGCTGTAGTGCTGAAGAATGGGGAATTTTAGCATGAGCCCGTACAATTTGGCCATGCTTCTTTTCAAGGAAAGCAGATTGCCAAGGACTGTCAGTTAATGACTGATTATTGTTGATGTTAATTATTGTTGTGTTTGAGTAAGAACAATAATAATAATGTGAGTGAAATAGTAAAATAAAGCAGTGGTCTGTTAACCCCAAAAAGTAGATGTGTCTGTACTTTTTTATGGATCATGCCCTCTCCCTATGACATGAACATATGATACCAAGCATTTTTGATTTAAACAAATTATAGTACTGTTTATTTTGCAGTTGTATTTTTATTGTCTAGCATTCATTATGAGTTAAGTTGGGATTTTATATTGTTTTACAATTACCATAAGTAGCGCTGATTGTGTATATATTTTGTTGAGTTGTTTGGAGCATAGTTTTTTTCCAGACAGCTCTTTTTTTGTATAACTGACACTCTCTTCCATATAGCGCCACCATTTGTGTATCATTACCTGTCAGTTTCTTCTAGCTCTTGTACATCTACTGTGATTTTTCTTGGTATGGTTAATTTGTTAAACAATGCTTTATTTTGATATACATCTTTAGACCACAATTTTTGTTTCCTCTTGTAGCTCTTCTTGCAGTTCTTCAGGACTACTGGCAAAGAGTATGAATTTGGTTTGTGGAAAATTTCTTCTAAACAAGCAGAAAATAATTGTGTGTGTATCTTTGTATGTGAATTTTACCTTAGCCTTTCATTCTTTTAATTCCAACGGGATAGGAACCACACTGCACAGCCAATCAATGCCCATAGTTTTGTTAATGAAATGGATAATACCTCAGGCCTCAGTGTGATAATGTTTCCTTTTTAGCTCATAAGGTGCAAAGGTCTCTATAATTCATTGTGAATTGAAAGTGGTGTAATACTGGGGTAAAAAAATTGCACTATATCGGACCAATAAAAATCTCTCATATTCCCATTAATTTAAATTGTACTTTTAAAGGGATAGTAATGTTTCACAAAAGCAGCAGCTCAAATTAATCTTCGTAGCATTTGGGACATGGAGAGTATTGTTTCAGTACTGTCAGAGTTTTAGTTCAAGAGTAATTGAATGTTAAAGTATCCCCCTCCCGCCCCTTTTACCTAGTGTAAGCCACCTCCCCTCAGATGTGGAATCTTGTTACTTCACCAGACAGATCACAGCAAGGGACAACCTTCTTACTGTGAACATAAGGAAAATCCTGTCCCCCTTAACAGGTTTTTCAGGTTTTTCCTAATGCTCACTGAAGATTGTCCCTCTCTGTGATCCACCTGGACACCACCTTGCTGCTCTGAGGTGACCAGTAGTGATGAGCGAGCACCCCAATGCTCGGGTCTTCGGGTGCTCTGACCGAGCGCCCCCGGAGGCTCGAGTGCTCGGCCGAGCACCCGAGCCCCATTGAAGTCAATGGGAGGACTCGAGCATTACACCAGGCACCCCCTGCTCTGATGAGGGGAGGGTGCCTGGTCCATAGGAAAAGGGCAGAAAATGATGGAAACACCACAGAAATGGTTCAGGGACAGCATAGGGAGGATGTCTGGATGCATCTTGGACTCCAACATCGCTGCTGGGAACGATCTTTCGCCCGTAGTACGCCATTTTTACAGACTGACCGTAAAACACACAAAAAGGAAGATAAAAACGACTTTAGGCGAAAAATTGTTACCAAACAGTATTTGCTGTATATTTACTTGTATATCATCTGCAAATTCTCCCAAAAATTTCCTCGATTTTCTGAAGTGAGGCCATGATTAAGAGGGAAACGTGCGCAGAGGCAAATTCTCCCAAAAATTTCCTTGATTTTATTGAACTGAGGCCATGATTAAGAGGGAAACGTGCGCAAAGGCAAATTCTCCCAAAAATTTCCTCGATTTTTCTGAACTGGGGCCATGATTAAGAGGGAAACGTGCGCTGAGCCGACCATCTAAAACATTATGGGTGAGGGTCTGCTGCGGAGCTGACCATCCTAAACATTATATGCGAAGGCCCGCTAGTGAGCTGACGCTATAAAACATTATATGAGAGGGCCCGCTAGAGAGCTGACCCAATAAAACATTATATGAGAAGGCCCGCTGGTGAGCTGACCTATATAAAAATTGTCAAACAGGGCCCGCTGGTGAGCTGGCCCTATATAAAAATTATATCACAGGGCCCGCTGGTGAGCTGGCCCTATATAAAAATTATAGCACAGGGCATATGGAAGAGGAGGAGGAGGATGAGAAGATTAAGAGTCAACCATATACCCGTTTTTTGGGTGGAAGGGGTGAATGGGAATACAGAGTATTCCCATCATTGTAAATAACATATATAAAGTGAGTTTATGTTCCCCCGGGGCTTTCCTCCAGTGGAGTGGAGAAGTCAGGGGAAATCCAGGCCTTGTTCATTTTTATAAGTGTCAACCTATCAGCATTTTCGGTGGAAAGGCGGATACGCTTATCTGTTATGATGCCACCAGCAGCACTAAATACCCGCTCAGACAGAACGCTGGCGGCAGGGCAGGCCAGCACCTCCAAGGCGTAGAGTGCCAGTTCATACCACGTGTCCAGCTTGGACACCCAGTAGTTGTAAGGCACAGAGGGATCATTGAGGACGCTGACACTCCTTCACCATCTTCCAAAACTTTTCCCTCCTTGTGACACTAGGCTGCGCATCAGGGTGAGGGTGCTGGCGGGGTGTCATGAAGGTGTCCCACACCTTGGAGAGTGTTGCCCTGCCTTTCTCGGAACTGCTGTGTGCTCCCCTTTTCTCCCCTTCTCGGTTGGCCAAGGTAGCACGTACTCTGCCGCCAGCGTTGTCAGATGGAAAATTTTGGAGCAATTTTTCAACAAGAACCTTCTGGTATTGCACCATTTTGCTTGTCCTCTCCACCGGAGGAATGAGAGATGAGAAATTCTCTTTGTAGCGGGGGTCCAGAAGGGTGAACACCCAGTAATCCGTGTTGTTTAAAATGCGTATAACGCGTGGGTCACGGGAAAGGCAGCCTAACATAAAGTCAGCCATGTGTGCCAGAGTACCAACAGTCAAGATTTCGCTGTCCTCACCAGGAGGATGACTCTCAATCTCCTCATCCTCTTCCTCCTCTTCTGCCCACCCACGCTGAAGAGATGGAACTAAAGTTCCATGGCTACCCTCTGTAGCGGAGGCAACCGTGTCTTCCTCCTCCTCCTCCTCCGCCTCCTCCAATTGTCGCTGAGAAGACGAAGTGAGGGTGCTCTGGCTATCACCTTTTGTAAGCTCTTCCTCCCGCATTTCCACCTCTTCCACATGCAAAGCGTCGGTTTTAATTGTGAGCAGCGAGCGTTTCAGTAGACACAGAAGTGAGATGGTTACACTGATAATAGCGTTATCGCCGCTCACCATCTGTGTCGATTCCTCAAAATTGCGTAAAACCTCACAGAGGTCTGACATCCATTCCCACTCCTCACTTCTGATTACAGGAAGTTGAACGGAGAGGCGACGACCGTGTAACAGCTGGTACTCCACTACTGCCCTCTGCTGCTCACAAAGCCGGGCCAACATGTGGAAGGTGGAGTTCCAGCGCGTGCTCACGTCACACAGCAGCCGGTGAGCTGGCAATTGTAAGCGCTGCTGCAGCTTCAACAGGCCGGCCGAAGCTGTAGATGACTTACGGAAATGTGCACACACGCGGCGCACCTTGGTCAAGAGATCATGCACATTGGGGTAGGTTTTTAGAAATCGCTGAACCACTAAATTAAATACATGCGCTAGGCATGGTACGTGTGTGAGCTTGCCGAGCTCCAAAGCCGCCACCAAGTTACGCCCATTATCACACACAACCATGCCTGGTTGCAGGTTGAGTGGCGAGAGCCACTGCTCGGTCTGGTGACTAATCCCCTGCAACAGCTCTGAGGCCGTGTGCTGTTTGTCCCCAAGGCAGATCAGCTTCAGCACGGCCTGTTGACGCTTCCCCACTGCAGTGCTACACTGCTTCCAGCTACTGGCTGATGGGGGAGTGGCTCTGCGTGTAGAGAATTCGGAGGTGGAAACGGAGGAGGAGGAGCCAATAACGTAGGTGCTGGCGGAAACCCTGATGGAGGTAGGGCCCGCAATCCTCGGCGTGGGTAGCACCCGTGCCATCCCAGGGTCTGAGTCGCTCCCAGCCTCCACGACATTCACCCAGTGTGCCGTCAGGGAAATGTAGCGTCCCTGGCCACAAGCACTTGTCCATGTGTCAGTCGTTAAGTGGACCTTCCCAGTAACTGCGTTGGTCAGGGCACGGGTGATGTTACGGGACACATGGTGGTGTAATGCGGGGATGGCACACCGGGAAAAGTAGTGGCGGCTGGGGACCGCGTACCGAGGGACAGCTGCTGCCATCAGGCTGCGGAAGGACTCAGTGTCCACAAGCCTAAATGGCAGCATTTCGATGGCCAGTAATTTGGAAAGGTGTGAGGTTAGTGCTATGGCCTGTGGGTGGGTGGCTGGGTATTTTCGCTTGCGCTCAAATGCCTGGGGTAACGACATTTGGACGCTGTGCTGGGACAGGGAAGTGGATGTGGTCGCTGATGGTGCTTCAGATGGTACAGGTGCAGGGCGGGAGGTATGCGGGCCTGCGCCTTCGACAGGCGATTGGCCGGCACCGAAAACAGGGGAAGAGGAGGCAGTGGTGTGGCCTGCAGACACAGATGGGCGATCCAGGCGTTCCTCCCACTTACTACGGTGCTTGGATGCCATGTGTCGGATCATGCTGGTGGTGGTGAGGTTTCTAGTGTTCATGCCTCGGCTCATTCTGGTGTGGCACAGGTTGCAAACTACAATTCTTTTGTCGTCCGCACTTTCCTTAAAAAAACGCCATACCGCGGAAAACCTACCCTTTGGCAAGGGAGATTTACGCAAGGGGGTGCTCCGTGGAACATTTGCGGGCCGGTTTGGTGCGGTCCGCCTTCTTTCTGTAGCCACACCACTGCCTCTTCCAGCCTGTTGCGGTGCTGCAGATGGCTCACCCTCAGGACTGCTGTCATCGCTCGGCTCTACACCTTCCCAGGTGGGGTCAGTCACCTCATCGTCCACCAAGTCCTCCTCCACTTCCTCACTCTGATCATCCTCCTCATGTCTTGATCCCACCACATACTCAGTCATTGACAACTGTATAACATTCTCCTCAACAAGGTCTTGAGACAGTAATAGTGGTTGATTTAATGGCAACTGTGTCTCATCATCATCATCATCATCCACTACTTCCTTTGACCTTAAATGCCGTTCACATCTGTCATCTTCTTGTGATTGGGTACCCTCTAGAGGTTGTGAATCAGGGCACAAGATGTCATGTTCCTCTGCAAGCGTGCTTGGAGAGAGGGTCAAATGAAGGATTGGTGATGAGACGAGCTCATCACTATATCCCAGTGTGGGATCACTTCTTTGACCAGACCGTCTATGGTGGGAGGAAGGATGATCAGAGTGAGGATTATGTTGACCAGACTCTTGGCTACTGAGAGTGGACTTGGTGGAAGACAGGGTGGTGCTTAACCGACTGGAAGCAGTATCAGCTGACATCCAACCGACCACCTGTTCTCAGTGGTCGGACCTCGAGAGTGATGTCCTGCGATGCCCTGTAAAATTAGACATGAAGCTAGGTATGGTGGATGTCTTTCTTTCTTGTGCTCTGGCACCAGGCACAGTTTCTCCGCGTCCTGACCCGCGCCCTGATCTATCAGGATCACGTCCACTTCCCCGTCCCTTTTTACCCGCCTTCTTCATCTTACACGGAATATGTGACTTTGATATTTGAGTTTGAAAACTTAACAGTATTTCTTCCTATTCTGCAACTGTGCAGAGTACACAGAATAGGCTGCTAAACTGCGGTGACGCACACTGAATGGAATATGTGACTTTGATATTTTAGTTTGAAAACTTAACAGTATTTCTTCCTATTCTGCAACTGTGCAGAGTACACAGAATAGGCTGCTAAACTGCGGTGACGCACACTGAATGGAATATGTGACTTTGATATTTTAGTTTGAAAACTTAACAGTATTTCTTCCTATTCTGCAACTGTGCAGAGTACACAGAATAGGCTGCTAAACTGCGGTGACGCACACTGAATGGAATATGTGACTTTGATATTTTAGTTTGAAAACTTAACAGTATTTCTTCCTATTCTGCAACTGTGCAGAGTACACAGAATAGGCTGCTAAACTGCGGTGACGCACACTGAATGGAATATGTGACTTTGATATTTTAGTTTGAAAACTTAACAGTATTTCTTCCTATTCTGCAACTGTGCACAGTACACAGAATAGGCTGCTAAACTGCGGTGACGCACACTGAATGGAATATGTGACTTTAATATTTGAGTTTGAAGACTTAACAGTATTTCTTCCTATTCTGCAACTGTGCAGAGTACACAGAATAGGCTGCTAAACTGCGGTGACACACACTGAATGGAATATGTGACTTTAATATTTGAGTTTGAAGACTTAACAGTATTTCTTCCTATTCTGCAACTGTGCAGAGTACACAGAATAGGCTGCTAAACTGCGGTGACGCACACTGAATGGAATATGTGACTTTGATATTTTAGTTTGAAAACTTAACAGTATTTCTTCCTATTCTGCAACTGTGCAGAGTACACAGAATAGGCTGCTAAACTGCGGTGACGCACACTGAATGGAATATGTGACTTTGATATTTTAGTTTGAAAACTTAACAGTATTTCTTCCTATTCTGCAACTGTGCAGAGTACACAGAATAGGCTGCTAAATGCGGTGACGCACACTGAATGGAATATGTGACTTTGATATTTTAGTTTGAAAACTTAACAGTATTTCTTCCTATTCTGCAACTGTGCAGAGTACACAGAATAGGCTGCTAAACTGCGGTGACGCACACTGAATGGAATATGTGACTTTGATATTTTAGTTTGAAAACTTAACAGTATTTCTTCCTATTCTGCAACTGTGCAGAGTACACAGAATAGGCTGCTAAACTGCGGTGACGCACACTGAATGGAATATGTGACTTTGATATTTTAGTTTGAAAACTTAACAGTATTTCTTCCTATTCTGCAACTGTGCAGAGTACACAGAATAGGCTGCTAAACTGCGGTGACGCACACTGAATGGAATATGTGACTTTGATATTTTAGTTTGAAAACTTAACAGTATTTCTTCCTATTCTGCAACTGTGCAGAGTACACAGAATAGGCTGCTAAACTGCGGTGACGCACACTGAATGGAATATGTGACTTTGATATTTTAGTTTGAAAACTTAACAGTATTTCTTCCTATTCTGCAACTGTGCAGAGTACACAGAATAGGCTGCTAAACTGCGGTGACGCACACTGAATGGAATATGTGACTTTAATATTTGAGTTTGAAAACTTAACAGTATTTCTTCCTATTCTGCAACTGCGCAGAGTACACAGAATAGGCTGCTAAACTGCGGTGACGCACACTGAATGGAATATGTGACTTTGATATTTGAGTTTGAAGACTTAACAGTATTTCTTCCTATTCTGCAACTGTGCAGAGTACACAGAATGTGCTGCTAAACTGCGGCGAAGCACACTGAATGGAATATGTGACTTTGATATTTTAGTTTGAAGACTTAACAGTATTTCTTCCTATTCTGCAACTGTGCAGAGTACACAGAATGTGCTGCTAAACTGCGGCGAAGCACACTGAATGGAATATGTGACTTTGATATTTTAGTTTGAAGACTTAACAGTATTTCTTCCTATTCTGCAACTCTGCACAGTACACAGAATGTGCTGCTAAACTGCGGCGACGCACACTGAATGGAATATGTGACTTTGATATTTTAGTTTGAAGACTTAACAGAATGTGCTCTAATCTGCAACTTTGCACACTAAACAGAATGTGCTCTAATCTGCAACTTTGCACACTAAACAGAATGTGCTCTAATTTGCAACTTTGCACACTAAACAGAATGTGCTCTAATCTGCAACTTTGCACACTAAACAGAATGTGCTCTAATCTGCAACTTTGCACACTAAACAGAATATATGAAATTTTTTTTTTTTTGTTTTTTTCCCCCCACACAAAATAACCTGCTGCCCCCACACACAGTAGTCCTAAAAAGGACTTTTGGTTCTTTTTTTTTCACAATTTTGCTTTTTTTCTCCCTACACTGACTTTCCCTTCCTATCCTCATCTCTCCCTGGCTAAGACTGAGCCGAACTCGCTGGTCAGGTGCTATACAGCACCCGACCACGGGTTCTGGCCAGCCAATCAGTGTAATGCCAGCAGCCAACATGGCTGCTGGCATTACACCGATGTCAGAGCCTCCCTGCACGTTTATTGGCTGCGCAGCAGCCGTAAAACGTGCGGGGAGGAGACCCGAACATGGCGGGCGAGCACATGCGGTACTCGTACGAGTACCGCCATGTGCCGAGCAGAGCGATGCTCGAGCCGATCCGAGCATCGGCCGAGCATTCTCGCTCAACACTAGTGACCAGTGTTACATCAGTAAAAGGGGTGGGAGGGGGATACTTTATCATTCAATTACTCTTTAACTACATCTCTGACAGTATTGAAATAACACTCTCCATGGCCCAAATACTACGAAGATTAATTGGAGCTGATTTTATTGTGAAACATTAATATCTTTTTAACTACCTAAATGCTGATGAAATTGATGAAGCAATATGTTGCACCTGTCTGGCACTACAAGAATTAAATAGCTTGGTTTCCCATGGAATTGCTTTACATTTTTTGAGCATATTGTTACTGTATTGGATATTTCTCTAGCTTTCAAGAGGTTTTTAAGGATAATATGGAAATACAATGTAGTTTAGTACATAAGTTCTGTAACAGGAGCAGGCAGCCTGATGCATTTGCAGCCAGAAGCTAGCTGGGGATGATGGGAGTTGCAGTCCACAACAGCTGTAGGACCTCAGACTGCCCAGTCCTCATCTAGAATCTGTTTTTCTGGAACTGATTCCTGTTGTTGGTCCAAAGATGGTATAAATATTTGAGGTTTTTTGTTTTTTTTTACAGTACTCAGCAGACAGACTTTTATTTCTTGGAAACTGTACTCAAATTTTCAATCCAAGTCTGCAGGAAATTATGATCTCTTTGGTGGAAATTTGTTCAAACTTCTGGGAGCACAAATATAGGAGAAGATATGTTGTATAATTCCATAACAAAAGGACATGCAAGGTTTGTTCAATGTTTTTTTTTTTGTTTGTTTTTTAATAGCTATTCATATTCTGGGCATTGTTTTAAATAAACTGAGAAACTGAGTGTCATCTTTAAGTAAATAAGGGGAAGGTTACACTGAATAAAAATATTGTGTTGATTTTATGTGGTACTTTCTGTCATAGAGAAAAATGTCCTGTAACTGAATCCAAGTCAAATTTCCCCCTGATCAGTGTGATAAAGTGCAAGTTTAAAAAGTGGTGTATGTTTGTGTGTGTGTGTGTGGGAGGGTTCTAAACTAGGTACTGGTGGCCAACTAAGACATTCACAGGATGGTAGGGGCTTTAGCTCAAACTGCTGATGTCCCCACAGGTTGTAGTACCAAACACGGTACAAAGATTTGATGTTTTTTGCAGTACTCAGCAGACAGACTTATTTCTTGGAAACAGTACTCAAATTTTCGAATACAAGTCTAGAGGAAATAATGATCACTTTGGTGGAAATCTATTCAAACTTCTGGCAGCACAAATATAGGAGGAGATATGTTGTGTAATTCCAGAAAAAATGGACACAATCTTTTTTTTTGCATAAGAAATAGCAATTCAGCTTCTGGGAATTGTTTTAAATTATAACATGAGCTCCCCCTTTCCATAAAGAAGGGGAAGGCAACATTAAACAGAAATATTATGTGGCTTTTATGTCATGGAGAATAATGTCCTGTAATTGAAAATTAGACAAATTTCCCATTGAGCAGGGTGATAACGTGCCAGTTAGAAAAAGGGGCGGGAGGTCCTGAACTAGGTACTGGTGGCTAAGATGTTTGAAAACATTCACAGGATGGTAGTGGCTTTAGCTCAAGCTGCTGATGTCATACCAGGAAGCATGCATCAGGTTGCCTCCTGGAATTCCACAGGTTGTAAGGGGTTCTTAGCTCAAGCTGCTGATCATATCATGCCAGGTGTGGACTCACAAGTCTATTTCCATTTTGAAATTGCCAAAGGGAAGGAAGTGTGGCCTAAGTAATAAAAAAGGCCTAGAACTACATTAATCCTGCAGAAGAAATAAAAGACTCAACAAATATCTTGAGATCCTGCCTGTGTGCTGTTGAGTCTTCAAAAAAAGTAATTCCCAGATCTGCATTAAGAGTCTGAGATTGATTGTAGTGTTAATTTTATTACTTGTTAATCTATATTGATCCCTTTATTGAGAGACCCATGCTGGGTTTTTGCCTGACATTGTGTATATATTTTATATTAATGCATTCATATGTATATAAAATTATAGACGCAACTTTTGTCCAGTGCTTTGGTAAAGTTGTTAAACATTCACTGACCCCATTTAGAAGCTACCCCTAGACATTTTAAGGCAATGGAAGCCTCTATGGGTTGGTGTGAACTGGAGGGACACCCTGCTATCTGTGTCTCCCCATCACAACAGAACAGACAATTGATTAGTATGTTTTTGGATCATATGAACAAGAGAAAAGAGGAGCAATTCTGAATAAACTAACTGCACCATAGGGATACAATAAAATTCCCCTCTAGCAGTCAACGAGTGAAAATCTATTGGAATTTTTGTTTGTCCCCTTTAGTGTAGTTGGTTTGCTAATCCTGGTGTCCCTGTTCCAGACACTGTTTCTTTTCTGTTTGTTCGGGGGAGGGGTGTTTTTTTATGTTTTTCTATTTATTTTTCACTAGTTTTATTAATTGCTCCTCAATGCCTCTCATTGCCCCCTTCTCATCCTCAATGCTTCTAATAGCCTCTGTTCCATCTCAGTGTGTCTTGTCATCACCCCCTTCCCATTCCAAGTGCCTCTCATGACATCTTTCCCTTACTGCCCCTTCCTCAATAAATCTCATTGCCCATCAACCCACCCCCCTTTCTCTGCAGTGTCCCACATCTTCTTCCTACCTATCCCCTCTGCACCTCCACAGTCTCAGACTTGATGTCTGTATGTGATATAGTGTGTGTGTGTTTTACCTCTATGAGTGGCATATGATTAGAGGAAGAGAACACCATAAGTTTTCTCTCTCCAGTCTTTTCTTCAGCAGAGAGAATCAGGGGCAGAAAACAACCTGGACTCGTTTTTGCATCAGATTAAGGAGAGAGTAAATTTAAATGCCCCAATAATAAGAACTGTTTACCACTGTTGTGTACATGGGCTTTTCTGCAGCTGTTGTTGGGCTATAATTCCCATCATCCATAGCCAGCCACTGGCTAGTGGAGGATGATGGGAATCTTAGTCCAACAAGAGCTGGAGCACCACAGATTCCTCACTTCTTCTCTGTAATCATAGATCGGAAATGACATGCATATACTTACATAAAGCAAAATCTAGGTATCATATTACCTGTTTCTATATAATTTTTAGAAACCCATCTTTGGAAATCATGCATTTGCCCATGAAAGTGACACACTATACCACTATTTCTGGATTTTGATCAAAGGGGCTCTTTTCCTAGGGGCATCTTGAGAAAGAGGTCCTGAGTGATATGAAACTGTTAAAAAAATTGGTTTAAATGAGAAAAAATGTATAGGCAATTTGAGTTTAATTATTCTGCAGAAAATAGAGAATCAAGGTAAACCATTACAATCTCAATTATGATCAAAAGATAATCTCACTGAAGGTAACATGAAGGATCAGCTTGAGCTACTCACCATAGTAAATAAATTGAAAGCAAAGTCTCATTCCATTGTCATAGTGACACATACTCTTGGTAAGCTGTTTTCTAAAATATTTTTATGTGAATAGCAGAGGACAAAAAATACAATCTGATCGGCTCAACATGCTGCTCATCTAATTTTTGTCTAAGGAGTCACTGGAGGGAATGTACAAATTTGTCAGTATAGCCACAAGGCATTAGTGTCTATGTTACACACTACTGTGTATAATGCATACTGGTCAGCACATTTCACCAGCACTGGATTATTTGCCCTACACCACCATCCCTATAACATGCACAGGGAAATGACATACACCAATTCCATTTTCCCTACATCTTGTCTATGACTTAATCTAAGTAAGGCCTAGAGGAAATAACAGGCCCAAAATGCCCACAAACTGTTCCCTTGGCATCCGCTTGGAGCATACAGCATTAGTGGAAGATTTCATGTGGCTGTTGTTTAGCAGAATTCCATTATTGTCTTGAATCATTGTGATGCATTCAGCCTACTGTCCCCTTAAATATTTTTGTTGCATCATGTCATAGAATAAGTATGCTATTTGTGCCAATAGCTGAAAGGCCATTCCAGGACTTAGGCTTTGGTCCTGGGTAGTGCTAGGGACACCTAAAGTACCTTTCCTCCAGGCATTTGAGATTTAATCTAGCCCTACTCAAATATTAGGTTCCATAACATTCTTACTTCTTACTGTTAAAATTACAGTTGATTGATACATTTGTGGCTCATTTTGTGGATCAATTCAGAGGACCCCAAAAAAAAATCCAATTCAAGAGTGAGAGATGGATGGGGGGACAGGAACAAGAGGATACCGAAGGTTAAAAAGGGGGCAAAGGTGATAGTGTAAGACCAGCTGGGAAGTAGAGCAAGTTGGGCTGGGTTGTGAGAGTAAAAGGGAGCCAAAATATGGTAGAGAGAAGGACTGGAGTATGGGACAGAGGAGCTGGGATTAAAGCATGGGGAACAGATGGAGGAAGTGGTGCATGGGCCAGAAAAAGTGTGCTAAAGCTGGGGAGAGGGGAGTGAGTGACTGAGAATGGGGCCTGGAGAGTATGAGAGAAAAGAAGGGAGGGAGAAGGAGGGGAAGAGAACTGACAAAAGGGGAAGGAGAGGAAGGAGAAAAAACATCCAGAAGACCTAACTGAAGAAATTCTCCTACATTGCTTAAACAAGTGCCCCAGGCAGGAATGCGTTGTGATTGATGTCTGGAAGCATGTTAATCTGATTTGTTTTAATGGTCATCACCTGATCACATTACAGGCTTATGACTGGCTAAAAAGGATAATGAACCTAACATCCAAACCTTAGACTTCCAAACCATACTTCCTAACTCGCTGGGGAAAGGAACTTTCATTCATGCTGTCCATGACCTAATTTTAAATGTCCAGCTATACCATTTATAGTTAAATTGCAAACCCATCACCATATGGTACACAACCCCACTCCACTTATTCCACTTTAGCCCACAGATGTCTTCACATTGTTGGAGGTCAGGAAACGCATTGACTTTATTATTATGGATTGATGTGTTCAGTAATAAACTCATAACTATATTTACTTATCCTGAGTATCCATGGTGATTATCTGCGGTGGAGATCCCGTTCCCATCCCAGAGCACTTACAGCCTGGGATATAATCCAGTGCATATGTTTATTCTGAGAGGCAAGATATAGCCTCTGTCTATAGTAAGTACCATATATTGAGCGAGGTATTGTGACTGGCTCCTAATACTGCGCTTAGAGGCAAATTGTGATCTCTTGTTTTGTATTTCTTTGTTACTTAGGACACAAAGGTGAGGGATAGTACTACCCTCACAAAAGTAGAAGCTGCAGTTCCCGAGGACTCTGTATCCAGACACATACCATATAGCAGTTATATTGGACCTGGTTATATTCTGGTTGAGCGAGCCAGAAGGATGTGATTTTGTTGATTAACAAGTCATGATTATGGTGAAACAACCTGTTTATACAAAAACTGAACTCAGTGAATCCTTTCAGTCATTATTAGTTATGATACAAACTTTATTTACACATTAAGCACAATATTTAACAATACAAAATACTTTAGAAATATTACTTACAAAATTGTAAAATGTGATTCATTGAACCAACACAAGGTTAACATATAAATATGTGTAAAGAATTTGTAATTTTCTTGTTGGATGCTGCTTTGCACTCACATCTTGATATCTCAGTATCAGGTCTCAAGCTTTTATACTTATTGTTGTACTTTTTGTGAAAACTAAGTATTACACTAAAATTACCTTAAAGTGGAACTTCCACCTTAATTCAAGTTTGTATACTTGAAAACTGCATTAAAAGCTGCCAATTTGTCATGTTAAACAAAAAACCAGAACATTTACAGTTAAGTTTATATTCACACTTGTTACCATAAGCTAATATATGCTAATTGTGGTACCAGTGCAGACCAGATATGTTTTAATATGTTAATTAAGCTCTTTGGTGATGTGTCATATGCTAATGAAACCTTTCACTGATGTGTCATTTGCTAATGAAGGTTTCAATTACTTTTCATATACTAATGAAGCTTTGTGCAGTACAAGGAAATGTTCACTTTCACTTTGACCAGAAATAAGTGTGAATATCTCCAAAACTAAACATCTGCTGGACTTCTGGTTAACATGACACATAGGCAGTTTCCAATGCAGTTTTCAAATATACAAACTTGAATTAAAGTGAAAATGTCACTTTTACTTTTGACCAGTTGATAACTTACTGAGAATATGGTCATGTAGACTGAACTAAATTTGTCAGGATCATTTCAATGGATCATGCTTGTTCATGGATCAAAACTTTGAAGATAAAAGTTTTATGCAATGTGAGCTGCACATACTTCATATAAATAAGTGTGTAAGCAGGGGAGGGCTGGCCTGGGGGGCAGGGGGGCAATTGGCCCCTGGGCCGGTCATATGTCTGGGCTGGTGGGCCACTGCTCCTCACTAAATCTGCTGTAAATGGAGCTACACTAGTGATACGACAGAGCTTACAATTGAAATGGTGCTACATAAATGATACCACAGAGGAACAATCCAAATGGAGCTAAACTGGTAGTATAAACCATTTATCTTGTAAGCTCTATAGTATCACTAGGTAAACTTTAGTTAAATTGTAAGCTTTGTAGTAGCGCACTGGTGTAGCCCCATTTCAACTGTAAGCTATGTGGTATCACTTGACTTACATCACAACGTTAATGCCAATTTAAAAAATTAACAAAAGTAGGTAGGCTGGGACAGTGTGCTTGAACAATATAGGAATGGGCCACTTGAATGTATTTGCCTTCTGGGTCACAAGTTGCCAGCCCTCCCCTGTGTGTAAGTGTCTGATTTTAAAACTGTCCTCAATAAAGCTGCATTCCTTTAATCATCTTTATGTCATCACAAAAACAATTGCACTGTTTATTGCTTTGGAGCTTATATTTTGGCTTGTATAGACCTAAATAATTCCTAAATAATAACTTATGAACATTGTAGTCATAGCAATATAATACATTATACTCTTTTATATGAACTATATTTAAAAATGCATAATAGTCGGCCATCATGGTCTTCTCGTCAAAAATGAAAATTCCATTGTAGGTACTGGAAATATAATTTCTTAGCACAACACTTATTAATCCAAATCCTTCATAAAGCTAGCAAACTCTTACTGGAGAAACTGGTCCAAATTGTAAAGTGACATTAATTTGTTCCTCATTCCAGCAATTTCTTACTTTTAATTCTTCTTCTTACTGTAAATTGGAACTGTCCATATGTTGAAGTATGGTAATGTTGCTTATTATTAATTTCAGTAATAATCAGAATCTTCACTGTCAGCATCCTCTTCAAATAACTGGTTACGTGGTTTTGGCAAAGACAAACCAGTCATGTTTAGTTGATCTGAAGCACAAAAAGAACGTGTTCATTTATATTAAGCAGTGTATTTCTACAAAAACATTCAAATTAAACACCCATTTGGAAAGAAATGTTAAACATTCTGCATAATAACATCCAAACAAGAAGCATTCAATTTTTTAAACATGTTGAGGCAGATGTATTAAGAAGAACGGTAGAAATTCCGGGGTCAACCAATTGTTCCAAAGGGGATATTAAATATTTCTATTGATTTAAATGGGACTTTTAACCCATTGAATACATATGAATAATAAGAATGACAAACTATTAAAAACTGGCTAAATGACACACTCCCTGATATATGGAGACATTTAACCCTGCTTCGAAAGGCTTCTCATTCTACTCCCATAAATCTTACTGTGGCATAGACCTCTTCCTAGCCAACCCAATCCTATAGCATATCTCTAAAACCAGAATTGGCAATATCACCTGGTCCAATTATGTATAACTTGCACTAAGTATATCCCTTAGGTCATATACAGTAATACAAGCTACAAGTGGAAACAACATTAATTCCTTCTGAACAACAAGAACATCCTAGATACAATTATCCAAGACTCATGGAACTCCTCCTCCTATTATGTGCTTTGGGACACATAAAAAAATGTTAGTAGAGATGGTGAAAAGTTATGTTTTTTTCACAGGAGGTTTCATATCCAGAAACATAATTTGAGGCTTTTCATTGGAAGTTTCTATAAGGAAAAAAAAATTGCACCTTTTCCCTATCACCAATGAATTTCCAACAAAAATGTTGACATTTTCGTCCTATGCTTTCTATGGCCACAGGAATTCCCACTCCAGTACTGCTGTTGCTTATTGAATCCATAGTTGAAATTTAAAGTCCTACAGCAACATAAGCCTTGAATAATTAGTAGCAGACTGAGTCCCTTTACCCTTTGCCTATGACACTAGCCATATACCTGTGCAACACTGCAACACTAGAAAAAATAAACATGGCCTTGGATATTCCAGTGGGGGGCAACACATGACATCAGTTCTTTAAAACCTCTTTTTTCAACCAAAGAATAGGGCAGTATGTCAACCACCATCAATTTGGCAAGTTTGCCATTTCAAAGGCATACTTTGGAATGTTTTTGTGAATTTTTTTTACTTCTCTTGAGGAACTCAGTAAGTGTGGGATGACAGGATATAGAAGAACTGTGTAACTTAGCTGCTTTAACAATATGCCTAGTGGTAACATTTACACAACAACAGTAAGTGACATGGGTGCTATTGTTACTGAGGAAAAATGTCTCACTCCATGAGATATCTACAACACCACTATTAAGTATTTTGTGACAGAAAGCACTTTTAGGAGTGCTGCTACTAAGGCTAGTCATTTCACCTCTAACATGCTGCTGGTGTGATTGGAAGAGACAACAGATAGCAACATGTTCAGCTTATGGATCATTAGTGAAGTATCTTCATAACGGAGATTTCAGAGACTGAGGGATTCCTGAAGGACTGCTACTACTATTACTACTACTACTATGTCTATTGATGCTAGATGCTGCAATATTAGTAGCAGCAGATGCCAGTGTCATCCATCAAAGTTTTTTTGTTTTTTTTTTAAACTGTCCAGGTAACTGTCAATGTCACTTAATACAAATTACACACACACACACACACACACACACACACACACACACACACACACACACACATATATCTAAAGAACTGGTTAGCTTCAATTCTCCAGCTGTTGCAGATCCCCCTCTTTGCCTGCCTGCCTGACTAGTAGCTAGAGTCAACATTTCAGAAGATTTATCTTATGACCTCAAGGACTGCTGTGTACCAACCATTATAGGATATAGCTGTTAGCTTCAGAATCAGCAGTTTGCAATAAGGGATAAAGCACACTCCTGGTGAAGCTCCACCACAACACCTCAGTATATACTTTTGTTCTTGTGAAAATAGGAGTGGCTGTGTTTAAAGAGATAGTAATGTTTCAAAATAAAAGCAGCTCCAATTAATCTTCATAGTGTTTGGGCCATGACGAGTGTTATTTCAATACTGTCAGAGTTGTAGTTCAAGAGTAATTGAATTATAAAGTATCCCCCTCTCACCTCTTTTACTGATGTAACACTGGTCACCTCAGAACAGAAAGCTGGTGTCCATATGGCTTGCAGAGAGGGACAATCTTCAATTAGCCTAAGGGAAAAACCTGAAATACCTGTCAAGGGGGCAGGGTATTCATTGTTCTTACAGTAAGAAGATTGTCCCTTGCTGTGATCTGTCTTGTCTTAAGACCAGATTCCACATCTGAGGGGAGGTGGCTTACACTAGGTAAAAAGGGTGGGAGGGAATACTTTATCATTCAATTACTCTTGAACTGCACTCTCCATGGCCCAAATACTATGAAGATTAATTGGAGCTGCTTTTATTTTAAACATTACTATCCCTTTAAATGCTCATTATATCCCAACACATGGTCAGAAGAAATAAGATGCCTTTATATAACCTTTATTTGCTGGTGCATATAACGTATTTCTTACCTGTCTGCATATTTTCTGGTGAATGTAATAATGTATCTTAATTGTCTGCACCCCCTTCTTATTTCCCACCTCTTTTACCTTCTGCCTCTCTTATTTTTAAACTTAAAGCAAACTTTAGTTGAAAAAAGTCCCTTATAAATCAATAACAATTTTGAAAATTTATTTTTTTTTCTCTTTGGTGCACATGGTTTATTCTAAAATTACTTAAGGGGGGATGCACTAAGGCCGGTCAGGGTCCAGACAGGCAAAATTGTGGCAAATTTGCACACATTCCTCACTAAAATGTCTTCAACATCATATCACTATGAATACACAGTAAATACTCCACCATTTACAATGTTTCACCACGCCTTTACCAGGTTTATGATGTTGCAGTGTGTAATTCAAGAATGTCTCAATTGCATTTTAAATAGAGTTTAATGAGCCATTTTATTCTTGTTGTGGATGTGTGATATATTAATGTGGCTATTTGCCACATGAACTAAACTCCGATAACTGGCTCTGCTGCCAGAGTTCACAGTCCCAAATTCACCAAATAGATGGTAAAGTTAGGACCTTCTTAAAGCTTTCTATGCAACCAAATGGGACAGACTGCAGTCTCCACTGGAGAGCAGACAGCAGCTGTTCTCCTATAACCTTTTGCATGCCATAGGGGTGTGCAACGAATTGCTCTGCAGTGAGTTGCACACCCCTGTGGCACTCAGAGAGTTATTCACAAGCTTCTGAACTGCTTAAAGTGATAGTAATGTTTCATAAAAACAGCAGCTCCAATCAATCTTCATAGTATTTGAGCTATAGAGACTGTTATTTCAATGCTGTCAGAGTTGTAGTTCAAGACTAACTGAATGATAAAGTATCCCCCTCCAGACCCTTTTTACCTAGTGTAAGACCCCACTCCTCAGATGTGGAATCTGGTCTTAAGACCAAACAGCTCACAACAAGGGACAATCTTCTTACTGTGAGAACAATGAAAACCCTGCCCCCCTTGACAGGTTTTTCAGCTTTTTCCCTTATCTTAATTGAAGATTGTCCCTCTCTGCAATCTACCCGAACACCTCCCTGCTGCTCTGAGCTGAGCAGTGTTATATCAGTAAAAGGGGTGGGAAGGGGATACTTTATCATTCAATTACTCTTGAACTACAACTCTGACAGAATTGAAATAACACTCTCCAAGGCCCAAATGCTATGATGATTAATTAGAGCTCCTTTTATTATGAAACATTACTATCCCTTTAACATATGATTCAAATACACACATAACTGACAGATCAGCTGTTACAACTGCACTATATTAGTGGTCACCAATCAAGCCAGAAAAGAGGAGACCCTTCACCCAATCACTAGGAACTCAGAAGTGATTAAGGGTGTGGCTAGGTCAGAAAGTATCAAAGTTTAATCTTTAAAACGTGGATCATTGTGCTCAGAGCAACGTGCCTTTCGACTGAGCACTTTTTTCAATGCTTACTGTTTCTTTAAGCAACCCAGATGCACAGTATAGGCAAGTAAAAGGAGTAGACCAACATGCGCCATAGGGGACAAATGTAAATGTCCAAATTCCTCACTGATTTAAAGGGATAGTAATACTTTGTTTTATCTTCATTTTATTTTATAGGCATTAAAAAAAAAACATGAAGAACGATAGAAGTCTTATCTCTCAAACCTTTATAGTTTGAGAGATATTCACAAGCAAAATTTCCCCTCCCATCCCTTTTATCTAGTGTAAGCAATCTCTTCTCAGATGTGGAATGTAGTCCATAGACTAGACAGATAACAGAAGGGGACAATCTTCTTCCTATGAAAACAATGAAGGCCCTTCCCCCTTTGACAAGTTTTTCAGGTTTTTTCCCTTATCTTAATTGAAGATTGTCCCTCTCTGCAATCTACCTGGGCACCTCCCTTCTGCTCTGGCTGAACAGTGTTACATCAGTAAAAGGGGCGGGAGGGGGATACTTTGTCATTGAATTACTCTTGAACTACAACTCTGACAGAATTGAAATAACACTCTCCAAAGTCCAAATACTATGATGATTAATTAGAGCTGCTTTTATTATGAAACTAGTTGAATAGCCCATTACATGGGCCACAGTGTCACAGCCACCCGGTCGTAGGGCAGTCACGCGCAGTGGAGACTGCCCGCGCCACGGCTGATACAGAGCTGGACGCTCCTTCGGAGCACCCAGCTCGGTATCAGCCGTGGCGCGGGCAGTCTCTACTGCACATGACTGCAGCACGCGCAGCAGTGTCTACTGCGCATGTTGCGGCGTTACACACGATTTAGCGAATTACTAAATAGGATGTTACTATCCCTTTAAATGATGGTTTTAACTCATTGTATGTTAGAGCAGAAGATATCTTTAACATCAAGTGGGAATTCAATGGGAATCTTTGCCTGATGTGGAGAAGTTGGTTTACCCCAGAATTGCTCCAGTTCTACTTAGTATATCAGCCTCTCTATCTATAGGATATTTAAACTGTGTGGACTGGTTTATGATGACCTTTCCACTGGCACACATGTTGTTACTGAAATAATTATATTAAAAGAGAACAATATCTATAGTGGTTCTTAATTTGATTCAGCCTGCCTTTAGTTGACCTTTCCTCACAAGAGACAATGACCTTGACAATCTGAATAAGTATTAACATATAGATCTAGAGAAGATCTATCTATTGGTCTTTAGAGCATTCAAAGCATTTTCAAATATTAAGATTACATTGTTCAGGCATAGGTTACTGCAGAATTCCAAGGCCAAAAAAGAGAGACTCCTAACTGAGTAACTGCTTCCTAGAAGTATAGCTTCCCTTTAACCAGAAAATGTGATAGAAAAACAAACAAATGGTTCATTGAACTTGTGAGTCAACCCATGACCTTTAAATTAATTCATACTTTTCACTTAGAAGAAATGGAGAAGTGAGAAAAAGTTTCAGTGCATTAATCTACAGAGCCCCTTTTTAACTTTCTAACCAAGAGTTTTCAGACATCTTAAGAAATCAGCTGAATATAATTACAAGGAGTTAGGGAGTCCCCACTCAACGGAGACTGATCCGTGCTTTTGCATGGTTGAACAGCCTTCTGTGCAGCTGCTAGCCAGCCGAGAAATGGAAACTGTAGTGGAACAACTGTTGAAGTCACACATGGGACATTTGTCACCCAATACCCCAGAGTGATTTAAGCTCCAGTTTAAATAATTTCTTGCATGAATGGGTTGGACTTGGATAAGATAAGGGCAACAGAGAAGGATATTATGTGGTGCTATGTGGTACATGGATAGGATGTGGAGGAAAGAAAAACAGTAGGAGAAATTGTGAAACTAAAAATGCTCAGAGGTATGGGTAGAGGACCACAGGATGTCCACCCCAGCATAAAGTATCTCCCCACTCATCTCTTCTAAATATATTTGGAGTCTATGAAGGTTAAACATTTAAATAACAGCATTTTCATATTACCTGGCGTAAGAACAGTGAGGGTGGCTCCTGCCATGACTTCGCCCATTTTGTTCTTAGCAAAGCAACGGTAAGTTCCTTCATCAGTAATACGCACTGATTGGATCTGAAGCCATCCAGTTACTTCATACTTCTGTGGACCTCCCCTAAACTGAATATAGAAACATGTATGAATGAAGAGCAAAGGTGCATGGCAATGTAATTTAGGTTGATGATATACAATTGTTTAGTCTAAATGTAATAATTTAGAGCAATGATGGATAAACTATAGAATTCAATTTGTTGTTGTATTATAGTTTTCATTATCTACAGCAAGCAATTTATGGTTATGGTTGATGGAAATTTACCAACCCCTGCTTAAGAGGTTAGTAATTTAGTTTTTTTAGCATCCTGGTAACACAAAGGGGAATTTAGGTGCCTGAGGTGCGCTTATATATACCTTTTTAATCCGGCACCTCTGACTGTGATAAGAAGACACATTAGTACATACTGCTGTTCTACTCTGCTATTGAACAACTCCTATGTGAAAGCCCTTAATGCCACTCCCGTCAACAGAGTAAGAACAAGGAATACCTTACGTGCTGGTTTCCTCTGCTCTGTGTTTGAACATACCCTAGGACCTTCTACAGATAACCAGCATGCCCCAGAGTGTCTTCATACTCAGTGTCCCCCACTTGATGCAAGTGATACAAAGCATCCATTTAGTCATGCATAAATCCTTTACACAGTTGTTATACAGAAGCAAAGCCCAAGTGCTTATTTTAGGTTACATACCCCTGTTTTAGGGGTTATAATCAGAAAAGCCACATCAGAGTTGGAAACTATTTACATTTCATTCCTCCCTCCACACATCCCCAACTAAACAATAGTACAGACATCGACAGCCATTGTTGTGGTCAACTGTTGCGCATGTGGCCCTCCTTAGAGGGAGTTGTTGACTATACAGCCCTCCTTAGAGGAAATCATTGAGTACTGGTCCTACAACTATATCTATGTTTGACATGCCAGTCCTAGATTAATGAGTAGTAGATATCTTGAAGGAGAAAAAAACCCTAATATAAAGGGAAAGAGCAAGTGTCCATAAGATAAAGCAGCACTCATAGGGTATGAGCTATATGACATTTACTCACCAAATTCTGTTTTGCTGGTAATGGCACAAATTCACCAGTCTGATAACATGCAGGAATACATGAACCCATTTCTGCTTGAGATGAGACTCAAAAACCAGATTCGATAAAAGAATGATAATTTATTTCAAACTGTTAGAAAAAACTAATGTCACCTGTTTAATATGTTAACATGTTGAGGAAATCACATGTCATTAAGATTAGTCTGGTTATACAGTATCTGACCAAATCAACTAATCAGTCAAAAAAGCTTTATGAGTAAATTAGTTATGTTTTTTGTGTACTTTACAAATATGATTGGAGAATTGTATGAGTCTATTTTATACATACAAATAATGAGATATTTGATGTTATGATGTACCATAATGAATATATTTATGGACTTACTGAAATGGTTATATGCATTTTACCCCATTTTGGTTACACAAGACACATTTTAAAATGTATTGCCAATGAATATATATAAGGGTTATTTGATTACTGTTTTTAATATTTTAATAATCATTTATCATCCTATGTAATAATTCTCTAGTATATTTGTCAGAAGCCATCGTGTGCAATAGAGACTGTCCGAACACACAGCATGGGAATGCTGGGAGCATTCTGCACTTTCAGACAGTTTCTACAGTGCATGACTGCGTCAGCGGCAGGATGCAGAGCAGGACTGGCCTCTTAACATCACCCAGACTTTGGCCCGTGTACACGGGCTTTTACACTGGTTGTTAATATATGTGTAGTAGAAGTGCTCATAATTACCTCTCTTTAAGTGTTTTTTTTATGCCAAACACGTTATTATAATTTTCACCTATAAATATTTTGACTGACTATTCCATTTGCCTGGATATTATTTAAACAGCTGGATACTTGATGACAGGTGGTTTCCTTCTGATGGAATGATCAGTCAGGCCATGAAATGCATAGAATTGTGTCACGGTTTCCCCAGTAACGTTCAGGAGTCAGTACAGTATAGTTAAATGCAAAATTTATTAATAATAGAAAAGTAGAACACACTATATACACAAGTAGCAAGCAGAGGGTAATAAGTCAGCAAGCACTTCTATCAGGAATAGTAGGCTGCCAAGCTTGACCACTCTGCTGAAGACTAGGCCTCAGCCACTGGTAGTCTGGAAACAGGAGCAGGAACAGGAACACTGGATCTTGATCCAACGTAGCGAGAGTAATGACTCAGGCCTGCAGTCAGTAGGGAGTGATATCTGACTCATGCCTGCAGTCAGTATAAGGAAATGGATAACTGACTCACGCCTGCAGTCAGTATAAGGAAAGGGATACCTGACTCACGCCTGCAGTCAGTATCGAAGCTAGTCTGCCAGAGCCCAGGTCCGCACTAGATTGAGTGTCTGCTAGGTACAAGGAACAAACGTAAGAATAGCCAATCAGAGCCACAAGTCAGCACCAGATGGTGTAGTCAGACAAGTCAGGTCATACACAGTTCAGGTAGTCAGCCAGAGCCACAGGTCTGCACCAGGTTGGGTGTCCACTATAGGGATAGACAAAAGAATAGTCAGACAGAGCCACAGGTCAGCACCAGGTTGGATGGAAGACTAGCCTGGTCATAAACAGAGCCCAAGGTAATAGAGCTGCTATGAACAACAACGCAAGGGCAACTGAGTCAGGACTCAGGCTGCCCTTTAAACCCCTCCTCAGGAAGTAGGTAGGAGGAGCAGGCTCAGAGGAATGAAGTAGGTAGGAGGAGACTACAGGAAGCAAGGCATAAAACAGAGGCCTGCTTCACTCTGAAGCCTCGCGTCTGCAGATGACGTGTGGAATGACGCCGAACGTTGCTGAAGCTGCGGCGCTGGAAACAAGGTAAGCTGTGACAAGTTGTAGTTTTGTTTTTACTTCAAAAACAAAATATTAAACAGTCGCTACCAATATCAATAACCTCCAATAAAAGAGCACTCACCCAGTCGCTTTAGGACCGGAGGACCCGGTGCAGCTCTCCACAATCGCAGCCACGATTCCACAAACAAGAGGACAACAGGAGGAAAGCGCACTCTGATCCACCGACAAATTCTCAGCCAAACCAATAAGTTTAAAAGTCCGACACTTTATTTTAGTCACATAAAAGCATCCATGAATGAATACATGTACAAGATGCGCAGGACTTGCCTAACGCGTTTCGTGGCGATATACCACCACTTAATCATAGGCTTGCCAATTGCGCTTTCCTCCTGTTGTCCTGTAGTTTTGTTTTTACTTGATTTAAATAAATTAACACTTTTTTAATTGTGTTGTCCAAGTGGGAAATGATTCAAGTATTCCTATATGTCATTAGACATTTGCATCATCACCATCAGAACTAGTTTGGTGAATAACTGTCATATACATCACACCCTTTTGAATTCTGGTTTATCTTATGGGCATAGATACACACTCACACGTGCTTTTTTTCTGTGTACTGTGATTAGCTTGAGGCTCATGCATTGAATGGGATCAACAGCAGTCCGATAATAACAAAAGTGATCACATACAGCACAGCTAGTTAGTTATAGTATATGGAGCACCCTCTTTTTCTTCTTTTCCTAAAATAAGTATAATATCATTATATGATTAGAATGTAAATAGTCCCAAGGATGGTGCAATTTTTCATAGCTTGGGATAATGTTTTGATATTTATTAATGAGGGATGATATGCAGTAGAGATAAGAAATGTACTCCTGATCCTGAAGCATCTAAAATTCTTAATCTGGCTATCTTGTAAACAGGTGGGTAATACACATATGCTGTTATGTTGGGAAAACCTGTAACATACGGATCTTATCACTGACACGTGCAAATAATTTACATAAAACAATCCATATAAGAAATCATGTGAGAAGTGCAATGTGCAGAGATGCAGTCAACAGAGTTAAACCTTTGAGTGCCAGAGAGGTATACAATGCATTGCAACAAAATGTGTTGTATACCACTCTGGCATTCTCATGGTTAAAAAACAGTCATGATTCATTATGAAATAATTTTCTTTTTATTTATAAATTAGATAGTTAGCTATAGTGCTCACTGGTGACATAACAGCATATGTATATTCCTCTTGTTATTTATTATAGACGTATTACTGGCTGGTATGGCCTGATGTGCCAGATACTAATATTTCACTCTCCATCCCTCCCAACTGCCACTTCCTACCCTGACAGAAAAATAAAGCTAAATATCTCAAAAGCTTAGTGTTAAATAAAGAATAGTTAACATAAATATATATTTTAAAGGCCTTTTCAAATTAAACATTAGTTCCACTTTAATATCATTAAGTTAACCCTTTCAGTGCCAGAGGAGTATGCAGCAGATTGCTTTGCAATGCGCTGTGTACCTCTCTGGCACTGAAAGGGTTAAAGTCTCCAGTGTGAATAGGGCCTTTTGATTAATGACAATTTAATGCATGTTTTACTGTATATTTAAACCCCATGGGTATAATGATGCCCCTGTGTCATCATAATGATGCCCCTATGTCTTTTATGAATTACATGTATTTTACTCTAATTATTTACTGTAGTGAAACAATTAGAGACCATATGCATAAAAACAAAGTTGAACAATTCTTGGATAATCAAGCTACGTCACATGATACAAATACACTGTGTGCACAATTAATAGGCAAGTGAGTATTTTGACCATATCATCATTTTCATGCATATTTTCCAACTCCAAGCTGTATGATCTTGAATGCTTATTGGATTTAAGCATATCAGATTATGTGAATTTGTGTCATGAGAGATGGTGTGGCCTAAGGAGATGATCACCCTGTGTCAAGGTGTGTATAATTATTAGGCAGCTTCATTTCCTCAGGCAAAATGGGCAGAAAAGGTGATATAACTGACTCTGAAAAGTCAAAAATTGTAAAAAGTCTTTCAGAGGGATGCAGCACTCTTGAAATTGCTAAGATATTGGGGCGTGATCACAGAACCATCAAACATTTTGTTGCAAATAGTCAATAGGCTTGCAAGAAATGTGTTGAGAAAAAAGACACAAATTAATTGCCAAAGATTTGAGAAGAATCAAACATGAAGCTACCAGGAACCCATTATCCTCCAGTGCTGTCATATTCCAGAACCGTAACCTACCTGGAGTGTCCAGAAGTACTAGGTGTTCAGTGCTCAGAGACATGGCCACGGTAAGGAAGGCTGAAACCCGACCACCACTGAACAATACACATAAGTTGAAACGTCAAGACTGGGCCAAGAAATATCTGAAGACAGATGTTTCAAAGGTTTTATGGACTGATGAGACTGTTGATTGTCCAGATGGTTGGGTCCATGGCTGGATCAGTTATGGGCACAGAGCTCCACTCCAACTCAGATGCCAGCAAGGTGGAGGAGGGGTACTGGTATGGGCTGGTATTATCAACAATGAACTAGTTGCACCTTTTCAGGCTGAAGATGGACTCAAACTCAACTCCCAAACCTACTGCCAGTTTTTAGAAGACACTTTCTTCAAGCAGTGGTACAGGAAAAAGTCTGCATCTTTCAAGATGACCATGATTTTTATGCAGGACAATGCTCCATCGCATGCATCGAAGTACTCCACTGTGTGGCTAGCCAGTAAAGGCCTCAAAGATGATAAAATAATGACATGGCCCCCTTCCTCACTTGAACTAAACCTTATTGAGAACTTGTGGGCCCTTCTTAAACGGCAGATTTAAGCTTAAGGAAAACAGTAAACCTCTCTAAACAGTGTCTGGGAGGCTGTGGTTGCTGCTGCACAAAAAGTTGATTGTCAACAGATCAAGAAACTGACAGACTCCATGAATGGAAGGCTTATGAGTGTTATTGAAAAGAAGGGTGACTATATTGGTCACTGTATTTTTTTTTTTTTGAAATGTCACAAAGGTTTATTTGTAAATTTTGAGTTGCTTGTTTAGTATTCTCACTTTAATAGATGAAAATAAAAAAGTAAGATAGGAAAATTATTGTTTTTCATTTCATTGCATAATAATTCTGCACACTAATAGTTGCCCAATAATTGTGCACACAGTGTAAAAACTCCCATTGATTTAAATGGCTTTAAAAAGACTCATTTAAATCAATAGGATCAATTGGATTTGTTTGTTCTCTCTAGTAGTTAGTTTATTTCAAAATTGTCCATCTTTTATGCTCCTGTGAGAGCTCATTTTTGTTAATGGACTACAATTATCATCACTTCTATGTCTAGTTGAGTATGATAAAATATTCAGTCTGGCAATTGCTGGAAATTGCTGGTTGCCCATCAGATCTTTAACTCATAGCTGCTAAAGACTAATACACTGGAAAACATCCAGTTGTGTGAGACAGTCCTGGCTTAGATTATTATTCCTGTATATTTACTCAATTTAAAGGGATAGTATTACTTAAATTTTACTATCCCCCCATCTTGTAGCCCTTAAAAAACTGAATTAAATGAGCCCAGTTGCATCTCTCAAACCTTTATGGTTTGAGAGCTATCCGCTTTCAAAGTTCCCTCTCCCCTGACATCAGAGTTCAAGCTAACAGCAGGGGAATCCAGTCCCGGGACCGGTGGAGGCTCTTCAGCAGAGCTGACATCGCGTTACGAAAGAAGAAATCCTCCACTGAAATGGTCTTCTACGTGTGCTTGCAAACCAAGCACACGTTGAAGACCATTTCAGTGAAGGATTTCTTCTTCCATAATGCGATCTCGGCTCTGCTGCAGAGCCTCCACTTGCTCAGGGACCAGATTCCCCTGCTGTCAGCTAGAACGCTGACGTCAAGGGAGAGGGAACTTTGAAAGTGAATATCTCGCAAACCATAAAGGTTTGAGAGATGTCGCTGGGCTCATTTAATTCAGTTTTTTAAGGGCTACAAGATGGGTGATAGTGAAATTTAAGTCATACTATCCCTTTAAGAACCTGAGTGGTTTATTATTTATGTGCTGTGTTTCAGAATAAAAGCATAGCTACTAATGGCAGGTGCATTTTTCCAGTTCTGTTCTGCAATTTGTTTTGATGGGTTCAAGACTTATCCACATTGATCTGACTTCAGGCAGTAAAATAGCATGATTGGGGGGGGGGCACAGTAAAATGTTCCTTTATCAGTTTACTTATGTTACATTTTATATTATAAAACGAGGACATTTTGTATTTATTAGCAATGTGTTATGGTCATGTACTTTTGATCAATTATTACTAAAGATGAGCACAGAGTAAAAAGGATTTTGGTTAAAATGTTGAAGTTTAGATTTGGGTTTTTACCAAAATCCTTTTTACGCTGTGCTGAATTTATTGATTTTAATGAGGTATATAATGAGGTAACCCACTGAATGCAAGAAAGATCTTCAATACATTGAAATAAATGTTGGAAATGATTATTTGTTCCCTATAGCACAGCTTATTTGTTACAAACCAACATAATTTAAGATGAGTGCTGGTCCTGTTTTAGCGGTAGAAATACAGGAGGAAATTATAGTCCAGTTGACACCTTTATTGGCTAACTAAGCAAATTTAGGATGCAAGCCTTCAGGACCTCTTAGTTCTCTTCCTTAGGCATGTCATCAGAAGTTCTTAAAACTGCTATGTTGGAGACTCCATGCATTGATTTGCGCCGGAGAACTTTCTAGCATTCAAGAACTTAAAAGTATCATTTAAATATTTTAAAATGGTGGACAATTTTATATCCCCCTCCCCCAAGGGTGGAGTTGGTTTGTGCCATAATGAGTCCAGTTCTTACTAGTACATCCACCTACATGTTCCCTCTAAACTAGAGGTGGCAAAACTCCAGCTGCTATTGGACAACTATTGCAATCATCCTCAGCCTGCCAACAGATCTAAGCTGTTAGGTGATTGTTAATAATCTAATGATGTTAATACAATATTCTCCTAACTATTCCCTGCCTTCTACACATACCCTTCAGTTTTCATTTATCTTCTCTTTATTTTCATAATTTATCCTAGGCTGCAACACAACTATGAAACTCATTACCATGAAATACAACATTCTCATCCAACTTTCTTCATTTCCAGAACTCTAACATTCCAAATTAGTTTTGTTTGTTACAGAAACTACACTTGAGTTAGCTGTTGTTGATTAGGTTTGCAGGTTTAAATGTCATCTAATAATAGCTGGAAAGTCCTTCGAATGTCATCATAAAGGGAGTTCTGCTGTTGTTCTGTAATGCTGTGGTATTAGCTTTGTGTCCCTATAGGCTGTAGCAGATGTTTTGCTGTCTGATTGTCTGACTAATTTATTATCTCCTGAATGGACATAAGACTACATTCCCTTGAGAAGCTGATAGCTAGTTCATGCACTCTGCAGGAACTTTTATGGAAAAGGCAAGTTTATATTGTCTAAGTGCATTGTGCAATGGACACCATTTGGAGCTCCTGCTTAGGTAAGTCACACACTCTAACATGCACACAGAGGGTGTTATTCACGAAGCTAAAAAGGTGCAATTGCAGAGCAAACCAACTGCACCATAGGGTACAACTATTATTATTATTGTTATTATTAAATTTTATTTATATAGCGCCAACAAATTCCGCAGCGCTTTACAGTAGGGAATAGACATACAGAGGTATTAAATAGTACAATCAAATGTGGAGAACAGAAGGATCAGAGGACCCTGCTCATAAGAGCTTACAGTCTAGAGGAAAGTAGGTTTGACACAGAAGGAGTAAGTGCTATTGGGTGTAAGTTCCTCCTGCTACATGAACTGCCAGTCAGTGGTTGGGAGTGAAAAGCACTGTTGAGTGCATTGGTCCAAGCAAGGGGTGATTGTTACTGATAATGTTTATGGAGGCAGCTGATAGGCTTCCCTGAAGAGGTGAGTTTTTAGGGAGCGTCTGAAGGCTGGGGGAGAGTCTGACTGGGCGGGGGAGGGAATTCCAGAGCTGTGGTGCAGCACGGGAGAAGTCCTGTAGGCATGAGTGGGAGGATGTGATAAGAGCTGTGGAGAGCAGAAGGTCGTGTGCAGAGCGAAGATGGCAAGAGGGAGTGCATTTGGAAATGAGAGATGAAATATAGTGTGGTACAGTATTAGTGAGGGCTCTATAAGTAAGCACTAGAATTTTGAATTTATTTCTGTATGGTAATGGGAGCCAGTGTAGGGATTGACAGAGGGGTTTGGTGTCAGAGAAGCAATGAGTGAGGTAGATTAGTCTTGCAGCAGAGTTCATTATGGACTGTAGTGGGGGTTAGTCGAGTGAGAGGAAGGCCAATTAGTAATGAGTTACAGTAGTCAAGACGGAACATGATTAGTGTTTGGATTATAATTTTGGTAGTGTCTTGTGTGAGAAAGGGTCGAATTCTAGAGATGTTGCGGAAGTGGAGGCAGTATGATTTGGAGATTGACTGGATGTGAGGAATGAAGTACAGGGCAGAGTCAAATGTGACTCCCAGTCAGTGAGCTGTAGGGGTTGGTGTGATGGTAGCATTTTTGATGGTCAGGGTAATATCTGGGGTAAGGCTAGTTGTAGTGGGAGGGAAGATGATTAGTTCAGTTTTGCCAAGGTTATGTTTGAGTTGACGGGAGGATATCCAGGAAGACACAGCAGGCAGACAGTCAGATACTCTGGACAAGAGGGAAGGGGAGAGGTCAGGGGAGGAAATATATATTTGAGTGTCATCAGCATAGAGATGATGGTGAAATCCAAGGGAGTTGATTAGTTTTCCGAGGGACGCAGTGTAGATTGAGAAGAGCAAGGATCCCAGGACTGATCCTTGAGGCACTCCAACAGACAGTGGTATGGGTGGAGAAGTGGAGCTAGAGTAGGAAACGCTGAAGGGGCGGTTTCAGAGATAAGATGAAAACCAGGAGAGTGCAGTGTCACAGATACCTAAGGAGTGGAGGGCTTGGAGGAGGAGCGGGTGATCTACTGTGTCAAAGGCGGCTGACAGGTCCAAGAGAATGAGTATGGGGTAGTGGCCTTTTGACTTGGCGGCAAGCAAGTCATTGGCCACTTTAGTAAGGGCAGTCTCAGTGGAGTGATGAGGGCGGAATCCAGATTTCAAGGGATCTAGCAGGTAGTGGGAGCAGAGGAATCTAGTGAGTTGATTATATGCAAGGCGCTCAAGGAGCTTGGAGGCAAATGGGTGCAGAGAAATTGGTCGGTAATTTGACAGTGCATTTGGGTCCAGGGAGGATTTCTTTAGGATTGGTGTGATTAGTGCATGTTTGAAAGAGGATGGGAAGGTGCCGGTTGAGAGGGAGAGGTTGAATACGTGAGTAAGGACTGGAGTTAGTAGAGGGGAGAGTTCTTGAGTGAGCTGAGATGGGATGGGGTCGAGAGGGCATGTGGTTAGATTTGAGCGAGTGAGGAGACAGGAAAATTCATCCTCGAATGAACACTCCATTGGTAAAAGCTAAAATACCATAGGGGGTTCCAGAAGTATAAAACTAAACTTACCAAAATCTGCCTTTTCTCTTAATTCTTTAAATATGACCTGACTGTACTACATTGACCATCAGAGCAACAGATATGAAAAAAAGGGTAAACAAGATAGAAAGAAAAACACCAAACCTACCAGAAGTTGGTCATATAGGAAAATAGGGCTTTTTTACATTTCCCCCTCTTCAAAGAAACATATTTCTTTAAAAACTATGGATTTCCTCTTATAACCAGCAACTACTGCCATCCTGAGTATTATGGTACCCCAACAGTATCAACTGACATACTGTAGGGGTGCCAAGTTTACAAAACTAGACCTATCACAATCTGCTGGGTTTTCTTACATTATGACACACCTACAGAATGGTTGTAACAAACACAGACAAGAAGAAAATGAAGTCATCTGGGTGTTTTGGAAAGAAGACAACCCACCACATTAAATGAGGGTTAACTTTTTTTCTATCCTAGTGCACACAAATATTTCCAGAAGGTGGTGCTAAAGGAAACAATGTGCATTTTTTAACATTTAACTTAAAAAATGTTAAAATCTTTAAAAAACAAAAAGAAAAAAAGAGGGGTTTTCTATTGTATTATGTGAATAATTATAGTATAAGAAAAATTGTACCCCATTGTTATGGACTAAGATAATGGAAAGAGTGACAGGAGCACTAGATCTCACCCATTAACTTTCTTTTTTTTTATTACCAGCCTGCATTACACCTAGGCTAGTACGCACAAATATTTCCAGAAGTTAGTGATATAGGAAAAATTGTTGTGTTTAGGTTTTTTTTTTTTTTAATTTTCAAAGATATTAATCTTTGAATACCATGCAGTTTCCTACTATCTTCAGTTCCTACTGCCAGTACTCTATTAGTATGAATTGACATACTGCAGTGGGTGACATAAGTAAAAAAAAAAAAAAAAAAAAATTATAACACAATTGTTTTTTTTCCTTTATCATATTTAATACTAGCAGTTTTGGACGGCGTTGTCCGTCATGGGTTTGTATGTGTGTTATTTTGTATTTCAAATGTAATTTGTTTAAAAAGTGTTTTATAGGGTCTGTGAATGCGTATATGTGTAAGTATGTGTGTGTGTGTGTGTGTGTGTGTGACAGTATGTGTGTGTTATTGGATGTATATGTGTTGATATGTGTGTGTTTATATATGTCATAATGTTATTGTGTATGTATGAAGGGTACAAGTAAATAGTGACATGTACAGAATGGCATGTGAGTTGGATGTCATGTACAATGTACAGTATAACTACCATCATCCTTAGTGAAGGTGCGTTTGAGTATGATAAATGTTGTTCATGTGTGGGGCACAGATGTTTTATGTAAAACGGTTTGCTGTGGTGTGCAATGCATTGCACTCCACTGCAGTAGTGAAAGGGTTTAAGTTTGAGGCTCAAGTTTTGCAAGCAAATTTGTACATCTTCACCATCAGGCTGTGCAATATGCTGGAGTCCCATATGGTAGTGCAGATGTTGCATATGTGAACCTGCAGGTACAGAAAGGATTAACAGGGGCTGAGGCGGCTGGATTGTCTGCGTGCACTGAAGAGGTGTAAGGATTGTCCTGACAGATCTTCAGCGGGTGCCATGAAAAGAGCGATTCGAGTTGACAATTAAATATGTGCATTTAACTGCCTTGGATCGTGCTCAAAATACTTTCCTAACATCACAGTGTTTTCTCCCGTTGTGATTAGTACTTTTGCTCCACTATATATTCAGAAGTGGGTTTCTGAATATGTAGTGGAGCAAAAGTAGTAATCGAAACGGGAGAAACCACTGTGATGTTAGGAAAGTATTTCGAACAAGATCCAAGGCAGTTAAACGCACATATTTTGTTATTGTTATAGGTGATCGCTGAAAACCTTTGGCCAGACCCATTCCACCCACTCCGGAGCGGAGCCTGGTCATTCCACACTTCTGCTGAGCGGTGCACTGGGCTTGTCTGTGTTTGGAATGACAGGCTTATGTATATAATTATATGTGAGCGCTGCATGTGAGTGTGAGTGTGGATGATGGGAGTTGTAGTCAGTACTCATTCTGCATGCAGAGAAGGGGGATAGAGAGAGAGGGCGGCTGGATCTCTACGTAGGCAAGTGTCTGCAGACTTGTATGAAAATGATCCGTCCTTGTGAAGGTACTTGGGGAAGTGCTGGAGCGCGATTACCTGCTACTTTGCGGTAGAACTACCGCAGCAAGAGGGGTGTAGGGCGCAGGGTTTGTATTGTGGCTCAGCGCGCCTCCAGACAGTGGGTGGTATGTGGCGAGGCGCTAATAAAAGCAGTTGCAGGTCCGTTTGGGAAAAGAGAGCGACCGGCCACAGGAGATAACAACGGACCAGGTCCCACAGGCAAGGAAGTCTTGTGTGTGTGTTAATGTTTTGCAAACTTGGATAGTGGTGGGTGGGCTGGAAAGTGGGGGCGGGCCAACTCCCTGCATGATTTTCACAGGACTTAGCAGTGGCCTTCGGCCACTGCTAAGTCCTGTGAAAATCACGCCCCCATTGAATCACCCAATGGGAGCAGTAACTCCGCCTTATTGCCGCCCCTGGGTGTGTTTGCCAGGCACACAGAAATCTTCTTTTATATATATAGATATTAATATATAGGTACTTTTCTGGATTATCAATTAATAATCCATCATAAGTATTTTTTTAAAAGCACCCTCATCTGAATGAGGGGTCTTTTCTTATTTAGATATGGGTATGCTTGACCTGCCCCTAGTGTGTTAGCATGTATGTGCGTGTTTGTGTGTGTGCATTTGTTTGTCCCTTTTTCCTACCCTCTTTTAGTAGATCAGACTATTTAGTGTGTATCCCATTAATCCACAGCAATTAAACTCACATTAATGCTTGTTTAAACTTCAGTATATGCGTTTATAAGTTTGTAAATAAAATAATTTGGTCTTTCTATAATTCAGGGCTTACAATTTGAAGTCCTTTGCTACTAGCCAGACCTGAAATGTTACTCGCCACTGCAAGCCATAACATACCCACCAGGGCTGAATATCTACTCGCCAGGGCTAAATTTTCACTCGCCATTGGCTAGTGGAGAGTGGAAATTTTGAGCCATGCTATAATTCATTCATTCAGTTACAGAAAGATGTTTCAATAGGTCATGAAATAACCTATAAAATGTCCTGCCCACAAGCCACACCTCCAGCAACACCACCTAAAAGAAAAAATATACATCCTTGGCCATTTGAAATGTCGGGAGGTACGGTATGTATATATGTGCATGCTTGCATGAGTGTATGTGTGTGTGTGTGTGTGTGTGTGTGTGTGTGTGTACACATGAATGCATGTATATTTGTGTGTGTGTGTGTGTGCACATTAATGCACTTGTATTTGTGTATGTATGCATGCATGTATGCATGCATATGTATGCATCTGTGTGTGTCCATGTGTTTTTGAGTTTTGGGATTCCCCACATACCTGTTAATTAAACAATCATAGCATGTTGGGAGATCACTAACCTGCACACTATTAACTTGCATTTAAATGTTAAAAAGTACCACTGAATGAAAGAGAGGACTTCCCTTTTTCATTATTAGATGAAGAGAATGTGGAACAGGGGCTCCATATGCTCACACTCAATGATCTGTAATTTTCAGATTTACATTTGAAAATTACCCTTGTGTGATATAGGGGATTTCTCTTTCAAAGGTATTTCCAAATTGTTAAGTGCAATGGGGGGCTGCAATCATTTGAGAGCTCCTTCCTCAGCTTCTCCTACACTGTGTAATAATATTGGGTGGACGACATCACTGACATAATAAACGTGTGTATATCAGTTTGAAAGAGTCCTCTCTTTCAAACAAGGGTACTTGAGATCAATTTGGAGCAATGGGAGGGGAGATATAGGCATTATAGAACACCCCCCCTGTTTCTCAGTGAATGAATACCTGATAGTCTAGTAGGTACCGGTCACATGAATGACAACATCATGAGTGACAAAGTAATTTATGCAATGGTTTCCAAGAGTGGCAGAGGTCTACTGGAACTAAGACGTAACTTAAAGTAAGGGTCAGTGTGGAGTAGTAAACATGTCGCTACTGAACTGCAGAGGAAGTAGATGTCCATATCCTTAATAGTATTAGGGGACTTGCTCATGATGTGAATGGCCAGATACTCTGCAGCAAAGTGGGTAATGCATAACTAATACTCCATAATGTTTATAAACAGTTGGAATCAGATAATGAGCTGGCTGTAGGCAAAATTGTTATAACAATATAAAAAATGATATGGTACATAGCATAGTACAAATGTGCAAACACAGGAACAGATCTTGACACACAAATATATAACCACCAGCTAATGTCCTGTCTTTATAGCCTTAGATCAGTGTTTCTCAACCAGGGTGCCATGGTACTTTGGTGTGCCTTGGGTACCAGGTTAGAGTGCCAAAGTTTTTTTCACAAAAATAAGAATATTGTGTTGCAAACTTATATTTATCGAAATAGTAATCCACAACATGCTAGCTTCTGTCATTGTGATTGTGAGACAGAAGAACAAATTATAGTTATACATTTTTAGCACTTCAGTAAGTGCTTGAGAAATGACCTATAAAATGTTAAGGGTGCCCTGGAAAATCCAGAGTGTGTACTAGGGGTGCATTGAGTGAAAAAAGATTGAGAAACACTGCCTTAGATAACTGGAAACCTATATTACACCTTTGACAAGGAATAGTACTGGATTTTTGCTCTACCCATGAACGCACCCCTGTTCCTCAAATGGCCCCACCTCTAAACCCATCCACTATTTCTTGGCACAGAAATACTCTTGGATAATAACAGGCAAGGACAAAACAATACTTTAACCTTTGGTTGCTAGACAGATCTCTAACACGTTGTGAAGCAATGAGTTACAACAGCTTGTAAACGGGAATAAAACTGTACAGGGACATTAAGATTTCTCTGGCCACAGCCACAATTCAGAATGTGGGTATGGTCAGAACAGCTGTGGCGCCCATCAAAATTTGGAACACTAGGCAGTTACCTACTCTATCTACTGTGAAATATGGCCCTGACTAGAAGCTTCATTTATACAGCATCCAATCAGATCAGAATGTTATATAATTGTTGAAACCATTAATATATGATATTTTTCATGGGAAGATCACATTCATCAAAATTGCCTTTTAATTAATACCAGAAGCTTGGCAAAGCCTAAAGGTACTGATGTAATCTTACTATCCTTGTGTCTGGGAGACTTAGAACTAATGCTGCACAGTGCACACAATTAGCAATAGACAATAAAAACAAGAGCTAATGAAAGAAACTGATTATACTGTGGAACACCATTTTGTCCTTCTTCATTAGTGACTAATGTAGTTAAAATAACAGAAAGTGAAATAAATCATTTAGAGCGCAATGTATAATCTTTCTACCTTCAGTGCTAAAGCTCAGAAATCCAAACTGTGGCATCTGAAGGAATACAATGTAGTTCCTTGAGTAGAAATCTGGTCCCAAAGCCACAGATATTTAACCCTTTAAGTGCCAGAGGGGTACAGAATGCATTGCTTTGCAATGCATTCCGTACCCCTCTGGCACTCAAAGGGTTAACACCTTGAATACTATAAATATCTCCAATACAATGCTTTGCAATGCATTGGAGCTATCTCTGTTATCCATGGTGTTATCCACAATGAATGCTTGAACTGTTCTGTGTCACAATGATCTGCACAATTCCACCACATACCAGCACTACGGGCTACGCAGTCACAGCTGTTTTATACATAGTGGTTTATAAAGACCAGCTGCTTTATATATGGCACTTTATAAAGGACAGCTGCTTTACATATAGCTCTTTATAAAGGACAGCTGTTTTAAAGTTGTGATGTGTTATGCACATACTTGCCTTTTGTTTAATTCTGTTTTTGCTTACATATTTGAAAGACTGAAAGATCTGTGTAGAGGCCACATTGCACATAGGGTACAATTCAATCAGCTAAACAAGTGCAGTTCTGGAGCAAGGTGAAAACTGAAAATTCCCATTGATGTAAATGTTGCTTTTAACCCCTTGAATGTTAAAAGCAGCAAAAAAGTTTAATAATTATAATAATAATGAGTTTGAAAAATCTCTAGCAGTTAAGAAGTTAAAAAACTCTTTTAACCCTTTGAGCACCTGTGATTTGCAGTGAGTTGGATACCTCTATGGCACTCAAAGGGTTAAATCAATTTTTATTAGTCCCTTCCAATACAGTTGGATGGATCCAAAATTGTACTTGTTTAGCTTTTGAATTACACTTTATGTGCAAAAGGGCCAGTATACAGATTTTTCACAATATTGTTTTTCGTGATTGCAAGCACAAGTCTAACAATGAATTAAACTAAGGGGAAAATGCACATAATGCAGCACTGCTTTAAAGGTTCTGAGATTTTAACCCTTTGAGTGCCAGGGGGTATGAAAAGCATTGCAGAGCAATGGTTTGCATACCCCTCTGGCACTCGAATGGTTAAGGGGGCTGAAACTTTATAGATGATACCCTTTACTCCCTTTTTTCATACACATATAATGTATCGGAGATCCTTCTAACATTTAATGGTTTAAAAGCTCAATTTAAATAAATGGAAATGTTAATTTCTTCCCTTTGGTGCAGTTAGTTTGCTCCAAAAATTGCACCATTTTTTTAGCAAATTGAATATGGGCTCAAGTGTGTTACAAAACAGTCTGAAAATTTCATAATTCACTGATGTTTTGGTTCATCTTGTCCTCAAATGACATTTGCTGCCTGTTTCTCACCCCCAATTTATTATTTACATGGAGACTACACATATGGAGTAAATTCCCTATTTTCCATCTCAGAAAAAGCTCCACACATACGCTCCAACAAGACACGATGAGTCCGTTTTTTGCTCTGTGATCAATTAGTACATTCCCACTGACGTCTGTTTTTTTAAGAGCAGAGAATGTAGGAAGGCATCGGCTTCAGCAGAGAGGGCAAGAGGGGGGCACTTGTCCACCCAACACGTTCTCCCTTCCTGAATAAACATAGGAGCTGGGTGAGGTGGCCTGGGGGATATTATGGCTTTGACCCCACCATCTGGAAAAATTAATGTAGATGCCATGTAGGAAGGTTTCATTGTTTCTGCCTCCAGATGATGTCTGAGTGGTCACTATCTTAGCATCCTCACATAGGTGCAATACAGATGTGACACTTCAACTTGTGGTGGTTTTGTGTATTTGAGGACCACCATTTGCAGTGCAAAGATTACACTTTACCCAATTAGCCTGTCTGTGTTTCCCTACTGTTACTCCCAAAGCCAATTTCCATTTTCTTTATCAGTTCTTTCAGTAAATTAACAATAAGTAAATGTGCGCTTTCAAAAAGATTAAATAAAGTGGTTATATATACTATCAGAAAGATGG
Source organism: Rhinophrynus dorsalis (assembly GCA_037306005.1). Taxonomy (NCBI): domain Eukaryota; kingdom Metazoa; phylum Chordata; class Amphibia; order Anura; family Rhinophrynidae; genus Rhinophrynus; species Rhinophrynus dorsalis. The sequence continues at coordinate 84,345,762 of CM074724.1, read as the reverse complement.
CTTGAGACAGTAATTGTGTAGTATCCCAAAGATGACCTGAGGTGGTAATTATGTGCTGTCAGAAAGATGTCCTGATGTGGTGATTGTGTACTATGAAAAAGATGTTGTAAAGTGGCAATTGTGTGCTATCAGAAACATGACTTGAGATGGTAATAGTTTACTATCAGAAAAATGACCTGTGGTGGTGATTGTGTACTATTAAAAAGGTGTGTTAAAGTAGTAACTGTGTACTAGCAGAAAGGTAACTTGAGGTGGTAATTGTGTACTGTCAGGAGGATGATCTAGGTGATGATTGTGTACTATCAGAAAGATGTTCTAAGGTGGCAATTAAGTACCATCAGAGATATTACCTGATATGGTGATTATGAACTATCAGAAAGATGATCTGAGATGGTACTTGTGTATTATCATATAAGCTTAGCAAGATAATCTAAGGTAGTGAGTTAATGTGTACTTTCATAAAGGTGAGATAAGGTGGTACTTTCATTAGAAAACTGACCTAAGGTAATACATTCTACAAAACATATAAATGTGTACTTTACCAAAGGTCAGTTAAGTAAATATTTGTATACCTTCACAAAGATGACCTATGCTAGTAAATTATATAAAATAAGTGAATGTCCAGTTTTATTTGTGTGTAAAAAAGTTTCCAGCAAAGTACACCAATGACAAAGGGTATTCAGGAACATACATGCTTACTTTGACTACTGGGGAAATCAGGTCCTCTATGTAAAAACAAAATCTGTTATAGTCTCATTGGAAACAACAGTGAACTTTGTACTTTAGTCCATACTCCTCAATATGAAGTTTAATGAGAAATAATGCATATGAAACATGAACAGCATTATGTTTGCTAAAGCAATCATATGAAGGAACAAGCAATGTTCATTTATCAAAAATAGATCATCAAGACTTCAACAGCAGCTGCAGGAAACATGATCACCATGAAGTATAAAATAATTGCTTGCTTGCCACTAAGTAAAATCAGCAGACAATCATGAAGCTTAGCAATGCTGATGACCTGGCCAGGAAGCAGGGATCCATTAATTAGATATATAGTAGTAGCCAAGTCTAGTTCTAGAAAAACAGGAAATCCTCAGCTATGTTCACTGGAAGACATTACATATAGTCTTCAGTGTGCTGAAAAATGATGTAAAACTATCATGCTTGCATTATTAATCTGAACCACTGGAACCAGATATGTTAAAATACGCCAGTATACACATGAAAGCTGATAAACTAAGCAGGAATGTAGCAATTCTAGCTGAAACTAACTGTGCCATAGGAGAAAAAAAGCCCAATAATTTAAATGGGGATTTTAACACTTTGAATTCTAGAGAATTTTTCTGTACATTGCAAAACAATGGGTTGAATTCCTCTCCAGCATTGTGTAGGTAAAACATTTAAATAAGTGGTAGTTTTTATTTGTCCCCTATGGTGCAGTTGGCTTCTCCCAAAATGGTTTCAGTTCTTCTTAGTACATCTGCAGGGCCAGATTTTGCGAAAAGCAGAATAGGCATCTGCCTACAGGCGCACCCTACAGAGAGGCGCTTGCCATTGCAATGGATATATTTTGTTTTTGTTTTTTTTAAGTGGTGTGGCATGCCGTGCAGCGCCGCCCGCCGCATTGTAAGCTGTCCCTCACAGACCCGTAGCTGCTGAGCTCTCCTGGCTCTTTAGTAACGCAGAGCGCTGGGAGATGATATCATCTCCCAGCACTCTGCATTACTAAAGAGAAGACCATGCAGTAACTCCAGCAGCTGCAGGTCTGTGCAGGAGTACAGATCTCTCCTGCCACTGGACCACCAGGGAGGTAGGAAACAGATGGGGGGGAGAGAATGTGAGGCTTAATTTGGAGATAATGGGGGCAATGTGAGGGCAATATGGGGGTGATGGGGGGACAAGCAATGTGGACTTGATAGGGGGCAATGTGAGGACAATATGGAGTTGATGGGGGCAATGTTGAGATGATGGGGCAATATGAGGGCAATGTGGAGCTGATGGGGGCAATGTGGAGCTGATGGGGGACAATGTGAGGGCAATATGGAATTGATGGGGGAAATGTTGAGCTGATGGGGCAATATAAGGCAATGTGGAGCTGATGGGGGCAATGTGGAGGTGAGGGGGCAATGTGGAGATGATGGGGGCAATGTGAGGGCAATATGGAGATTTGGAGCATTGTGGAGATGGCCAATGGGGGTGGGCGCTTCAGATATCTGTGCCTACAGGGTCCTGAGATGTAAATCCAGCCCTGTACATCTGCTTTAATGGGCAAGTAAGCAAATCCACCAACACAGCAAAATGTTTCTGTTTGGATGTTGGCATAAAAATGACATAACTGCACTTTGGGTAATGTACAAAAGCAGTCTAAACATTCCTCCAGTTTTATTATGCAAGCACACCATTAACTCCTCCCCGCAGCATGTTAAAAGACATATTTTATTACAATTTCCTTTCCATCATGTTAGTAAATGACAAAAAAAAAGTGTAAAGGTACAGAATCCCCTTGGAGCAAGTGGCATAATTGGGTGGAATTTAGAAGTACACAGGTGATAAACAGGCGCACTTTTATTTTTTCCTCTTATGTTACATAATAAAATAATGCAGGGAGTATTGGAGAATGTTGATGAATTGATATTTTTATGTCTCTAAGCCTGTGTCCTTTGAGGTCTTTCAAATCAGGAATGGGCTACTGTGACTTCCTAGCTGTTGACTGGCTGAAGTTGATGCCCCACAACAGTTGAATGGATACCAGTTGCTTACCCCTGTTTTAGATAATGTATAGACTACATACCGTTTTGTGCAGTTTCTCCAAAATGCAGATATATATCTTAGAAATATATACCTGCCATCCAAAAGTAGAATAACAGCACTCATATAAACTTTTTCTCTGTAGAATGTAAATTGCACAAGATGATACAAACAAGACTGTGAACTTTGAAGAGAAATGAAAGCCCTGTTCTGCTGTCAACGGAAAGTAAGAACCACAGGCCAAGGAATTAAAAACACTTCATTACTGGAGTCCTCTAAGCAGCATGGATGTTATACAGATACAGACTAAACTTGTGCCTTTGTTTTGTTACCAATAAATATTTAATGTGTGTTTCATTGAATTTGGATTAAAATGATAAACAAATAACATGGAACATGCAACTAAAATAATGAACATTCAACAATAGTATACATATCCATTCATTCATTTCATTCATTCATTCATTCATTCATTCATTCATTCACTCACACACTTTCTCACATGTTTACACCACATTTACACTTGTCTTGATGATGGAGGTCCTCAATACCTGGTCCTTCTGAATCTTCTATCCAAAAAAACAAATAATAAAAATCCCTATTACCCATTACCATCATCACCACCTATGTCTCTTTAAAAAAATATTTATCCTGCTTGGGCTGTTGCCTGGCACACAGTTAGAAAAAATTAACAAGGACTGAATTTTATAAGGCAATCCCTGTTCAGATTATCTTCCAGACTCCCATTTTCTGGGATTGTGGGGTTACACATGCCCTGTGTAGCCCCACAATCCCAGCCAACAGGAGTTTGGAAGCTAATCTGAACAGGGATGGCCTTATAAAAACCAATCCTTTTTAATTTTTTCTAACTGTGTGCCATCAATCAACATCTAGCTGGAGGGGTCATGGACGTGCAGAATGTCACCCCTCCAGCTAGCAAGTTAGCTAGCTGGTGGGGTAACGTTATTTTCCTCCATATTGTTTAATGTAATAGGTGTCCTCAGTACAGAAGTCAGTTCTATCTATATTCTGCTTTTAAAAAATTCAAAGTAAGTGTTGCTTATTTGTCACAGTCCTATTGTTAAACATATGGTTCTTGTGATGGAAGGTCTTTGGCTTTCACCAGTTCCCCAACCATGGACAATATGTAGGCCCCATGGAGCCCTTGATTAGGGCTATTCTTTCAGTTTGTTCCCTTGTTACATCTGTTATATATTTTATATATATGTAATACGTGTTTAGACTGTTCTATGTATTTTGGGGTGAGGAGTGTAAAGGGTTAAAGTGCTTAGTTTGTACTGTGCTTATGTATTGGAACTTGTAGCCCTTGTGTATTTCTGCCTATTATCCTCGCTCAACCAAGGCCTACACAATGGACTGAATTACCAGACTGGTTATGCCTTATCTCATGGTTTAGGTCGGGGCTGTCCAAGTTCAGTTCTCAGGGCCACCAGCAGGTCAGGTTTTAAGGATTTCCCTGATAAAGCACAGGTGAGTCAGTGAAAATGAATGAGCCACTGATTAACTCACTTGTACTTAATCAGTAAATTCCTTGGCCTGTTGGCAGCCCTTGAGGACTGAACTCAGACAGCCCTGGTCTAGGAGATGAGAAGACTTAAATGGTCTTTATCAGTGAATTGATATCAGCTCTCTGTACCATACCTTATGGCATCAGGCTGTGGGACTTCAAAGGCAACTAATCTCCTTACAGACCTACCTGTTTCTCATATCTTCCCATTTGTTGTATAGAGTATATAAATTCTGTGTGTATATGTGGTAAGGTGTATAGGGATTTCCCAGCATTTCCCAAGTTACATGCTTCAGCTGTATCTTGTGCCTTTGGTATTTGAAGTGAGTCAGTTAGAAATGTATTTCCTTTTGTTGTACCTCTCAAGATTTTCGGCTGTAAATCTATAATATCTCAGACCCATTGGAAGGCTGTCTATAAACCTTCAGTGACAGTCCTTCCAAGTAAGGATACATATAATAACAGAGTGCCGGGTCTAGTCCATTTGGGTTTTTTACATATGTAACTACACACTTATATTCACTGCTGTTAGCTTGTATTTTTAACACTGGTAATGACTCAGGTTGTCCATTTCCTGGCAGGAATTCCACACTATCGTGGCTGCAGTATACACAGGTACTGTCTTAGTGACTTGGTATCATGCAGCGGACTCTTTCTTATTTCCTGTTTATTCTCATGACCTCTATCTTAGGGGGAATTGTCTGCTGCTATACCTAATTCAGAGTTATACTATTTTTGTTATTTCCGTGTGTTTTAAGAAATTGTGGTTTACTGATCTCTTGAGTTTATTTCTATATTTGATAAATAACCTATTTCTTTAACTGCCTGTCACTCCTTGGACTATAGATCTAATTATATTGATATAGAAAACATTTTGCTTCCCTCTATTTATAATGTATATATATATATATAAAGTCTAGGGCTGTTTTTGAAGACCTAGCTTGTTTCTGGTTCGGTGGTAGCCACACCCCAGGGCAGGCTGAAAGGGAGGGGCAGCAAACAGGCTGCATTGGGGTGGTACTTACAACAGTGACTGCATGCTCGGGTTGAGGAGTCCATAGTCAGAAAAACACTCAGTGGAAGGAACAACACACAAACACACAATAAAGCATTTATAAATTTGTAAATTTCCTATGCTCCTTTCTCACACCTGCAGTCCCCCCTAGGACAGATATAACAGCCAGAGCAAGAAGAAACTTGGATCATCTCTGCCTGTGTGTTCCCAGTGAGTCACACAGAATTTTGGTGTATTTGGTGTAATTCTGCTTTGCTCCCTTCTCACACCCCCACACTCCCCTCACAGAAATAACAGCCAGGTCAAAAAGGAACTTGGATCATAGCTGCCTGTGTCTACTCGTCACACAAATTTTTTGGGTATGTGGGTGTTTAACGTTTGCTCCAATCTCACTCTCACAGACTCCCCTAACACAGAGACAACAACCAGATCAGAAAAAAATGTGGAACACTTCTGCCTATGTCTTCCCAGTCAGTTACAAAGAGTTTTGGGGTATTTGGGGACAACTTCCTTTCTCCCTTCCTGTCCCCCAGAGTGACCCCAGACTCCCCTAATGCAGAGAACAAATGTCCTGTCTACAAAATGCCCTAAACTAAGCTTCAACTCATTTTTATTAGCCTGTCTTCATTATCTGACAAATATGCTGTTCTCTCTTCCTCTCACAAACACAGAATGGTATGCGGTGAGAACCTGACGCCCTTTTACATGCCTGCGGGAAAAGTAGAAAAACTTGCCATGTGGTGGGGAGAAATTATGTCTTTCCATTGATTTCAATGCAAGGAGCTAGGTGAATAAAGTGAAAAAACTGACACTTTTTGGTAAATATTTTCCGCTTCGCGAAAAGTGCCATTTTTCTCCTTTTTTCTCTTTTTAGGAGAGCACTTTGCCCCATCCCTACCTGGAAGCCGTCAACTAAGGTTAAGGAGATTACATTGATAAGATCAGCAAAACTGAACTGCGAGACTTCAGTCTCATGGGACCCACCAAGGAGCACCAGAAGTCAATCTTTAGACCCCCGTTCTGCTCCCCTGTAGGTCTGCCAGACACAGTAACACTAACTTCATCGGCACATTTGCTCCAAAGCAGGCAGTCCCACCAATAAGGCAATATACAAGTGATAGTTGCCCTTTAATATTAAGTTTTAAGAATGTCAAGTCTTCTTTAGCACCAACTGCATGATTTCTATATAATCCGTTTGGTGAATGTGTGTACATTTGTTGGAGAATAATGAGTCATTCAACTTACATTCTTTGTTTGCTTAAGTCTCTCTATGTCTAGACTGTTAAATCCACTGCTGAAAACTAGCAAGGAGAGAATTGTAAAACCAAGCTGACTATACTGAATACAAAAGAAATTTTAAGAGAAAAAGAAATAAAACAACACCGAGGCACAAAGTTGTCATCAACAAATATTTAATAAAATGTATATTCTGACTACAAAATCTTCTTATATAAACAATAATTCTCCTTTGAGTTTTTGTGAAACATAATTCATAAATTGGCCTTGAATAATATCGAGCCATTTTAATGTCTGAGCATACCTAAAAGCTAATCCTCCAGATTTCCTTGTCTGAATACTGACAGGTAATCACTGAGGCTGGGGCAAACCCACTGCACCATCCCAGAGGGGGGAGTCTTCATTCCGGGGCTTTATACTGTCCCTGAAGGAGGCTGCCTGTGACACGTGACACACGTTTAAAATCAGGGACTGTCCAGGTCAATCCGGGACATATGGTTACCCAAAGGCTAATGTACTATGAAAAGTGGTGCAGTTCTGATGCAAAACCACTGCACAATAGGGAATTATTAACCCTTTGAGTGCCAGAGGGGTACACAATGCATTGCTTTTCCCTCTACCACTCAAAGGGTTAAAAATCCCCCAAATTCCGATTGATTTAAGTGGGGCTTTTAACTTGTTAAATGTTAGAGAGGTCTGCAACACATTGCAAAGCATGCCATTGGAGACCTCTCAAGCATTCAAGGGGTTAAATGTTTGATTTCAATGAATGAGAATTTTCTTATTTATTTCCTACTAGTTGAAGAGCCCGTTACATGGGTCACAGTGCCACTGCCAGCCGGTCGCGGGGCAGTCATGTGCAGTAAAGACTGCCCACGCAGCGGCTGATACAGAGCCGGACACTTTGTATCAGCCACAGTGCGGGCAGTCTCTACTGTGCAATGACTGCAGCACGCGCAGTAGTGTCTACTGCACATGACTTTGTCGTTACACACGTTTTAACAAATTATTATATAGGATGATGCAATTGGTTTTCTTCAGAACTGACCATGTTTTTAATACATCAGACTCACCATGAAAATTGTATGACACATCAAAAAGCACATGTTATATTACTTTAATAAAGCTGTTATTGATTGGTGATGATTTCTCTTTAAGATCTTTAAATGACCCAGGTATCCATTTAAAGGAACACTAAAAATGTAATGTAAAAATGAAATTGGTTTATATACCTATACATATCATGTACTTACAGCTAATATCTGTAAAAAAGTACTTATTATATGTTAGATCCTTAAAATATAATCCTAAACATAAAGAGAAAACACAGCCAGAAGAGTGCTGACATGCTGAAATGTATACCAGTGATAACTGTAGAAGGGAAGTAGAAATGCAATCACTTGCGTGTAAGAAGAATGACCTGTGATATACCGTAATCTACCAGTCTAAGCGCTTATAGGGAACATTATACTGGTCCTCCCAACTTGGACCAACCAGTGAAATGCATGGAGTCTTGATTGTAGACTGATATAACTAGGCAAACCATGATGTTTGGAAAATTTTTTATAAAAACACTTTATTGTGTAAATAAATTAAAAGTAGATATATATCAATATTATTTATTAAAAATAAAATGCTAATCCCTCAACACATTTCATTATTAATCTGACCATTTCATCAGGAGGCTATAATCCAAGTGGGGAGGACCAGAATAATGTTCCCAATTAGCTCTTAGACCAGTAGATTACTGTATATCATCCGTTAAGTTTCTTACAAATAAGTGCATTTCTGCTTCCCTTCTGCAATTATCATTGGTATACATATCTTATCACATCCTCCCACTCCCGCCTACAGGACTTCTCCTGTGCTGCACCTCAACTCTGGAACTCCCTCCCCTGCCCAATCAGACTCTCTCCAGCCTTCAGATCTTCAGACGCTCCCTGAAAACTCACCTCTTCAGGGAAGTCTATCAACTGCCTCCATAAACATTATCAGTAAGAACCACCCACTCCCTGGACCACTGCACTCAACAGCACTTCTCACTCCCACCCACTGAGTGGCAGTTCATGTGGCAGGAGGCACTTACACCCAATAGCACTTACTCCTTCTGCGTAAACCTAACTTCCTCTAGACTGTAAGCTTTCACGAGCAGGGCCCTCTTATCCTTCTGTTCTCCACATTTGGTTGTACTATTTAATACCTCTGTATGTCTACTCCCTACTGTAAAGCGTTGCGGAATTTGTTAGCGCTATATAAATAAAGATTAATAATAATAATAATAATGAACACTCTCCTGGTTGTATTTTTTCTTTCTGTTTTCGCAAGTAATCCTTTGGGAAAGGATCTCAGTGTTAAAGTGATAGTAATACTTAAGTATTACTAATCCCTATATTAAAGGACTTTTATTTTCTTACATCTCTCAGACCATAACAGTTTGAGTGATGGGAATAAGGGCATTACATGTGTTTTTTATTATTCCTATCAATTCGCAAACAGTTTTTTTGGGGGTTTACTAACCCTTTAAAGGGTTACTTATATCCCATGCTACTCGTGTGTTGAATAGGTCTCATGTTCCTACCAAAAAAAAGAGAATAGTTTTGTAGCTGTTTATCCCATGCAGTATGTGGGTGTTGAAGACCACAGTGGTAATTGGGGAGTTTGACTGGGGTGGTGCAACTGTAAACTGAAATGCAGTGTCTGAAGACAAGCTCAGGGAGGACAGATACTACCAGTGGAGCGGATATTTTGTTTATAATATAGTTAAAACTCTGATTTCGGTATCTTTTTTATCAAAAAGTCCACAAAAGATATAACTATATTTAATTCAATACATTCTAGATTTATCTTTGTAATGGTGAACCATTTGTAATGATTGATCTGCTGACATACCTGGACTGAGATATGGGGGTCATCACCTGGAAGAAGCATCTCTGCCCCATCTTTTCTCCATTCTATAGATGCCATGGGATAGGCAAAAACTTCACAGCCAAAAATGGCATCCTTTCCAGTGACATTCCAAATGTCATAGGGTGGGGACAGGATCTGAGGCGCTGCAGTTAAGTGATAGAAAGGGAAAAAAAGTAAGAAATGTATAAAGTTTGTTCCACTTGTATCTACTAAAAACATTGAGGCTGACATACATAGAAGAACTAACTAAATTCCAGAGAAAATCAAAGGCACTATAAGGGACAAATAAAATGCCAGTTTATTTAAATGGGGTTATTAATCCACTAAATTTTAGAGGTATATCCAGTGATTTATTATACATTACTACTTCCTTTCTTTGCTCCACCAGCCCTACTCTCAAAGGCAAGCATCCAGATGGAATTTTAAAGGGATAGTAATGTTTAACAAAAACAGCAGCTCCAATTAATCTTCATAGGATTTGCACCATAGAAAGTGTTAGTTCAATACTGTCAGAGTTGTAGTTCAAGAATAATTGAATGATAAAGTATCCCCCCTCCTGACCCTTTTACCTAGTGTAACACTGCTCACCTCAGATGTGGAATCTGGTTGCTTGACCAGACAGATAACAGCAAAGGACAATCTTCTTACTGTGAGAACAATGAAAACCCTGCCCCCCTTGACAGTTCAGCTTTTTCCCTTCTCTTAACTGAAGATTGTCCCTCTCTTCAATCTACCTGGGCACGTCCCTGCTGCTATGAGCTGAGCAGTGCTATATCAGTAAAAGGGGCGGGAGGGGGATACTTTATCATTCAATTACTCTTGAATTACAACTCTGACAGAACTGAAATAATACTTCCCAAGGCCCAAATACTATGATGATTAATTAGAGCTGATTTTATTATGAAACATTACTATCCCTTTAACAGATGATTCAAATACACACATAACTGACAGATCAGCTGTTACAACTGCACTATATTAGTGGTCACCAATCAAACCAGAAAAGAGGAGACCCTTCACCCAATCACTAGGAACTCAGAAGTGATTAAGGGTGTGGCTAGGTCAGAAAGTATCAAAGTTTAATCTTTAAAACGTGGATCATTGTGCTCAGAGCAACGTGCCTTTCGACTGAGCACTTTTTTCGATGCTTACTATTTCTTTAAGCAACCCAGATGCACCGTATATATATTTAGAGCCTTGCCATGCTAATAATGTGTCATGTTTACTAAGATTTGGATGACTAATCTTGAAAATCTACACCCTGAAATGACAGAATGGAATTCTCTTATTTACTAAGATGAAATCATATACACATATAAGCAAGTAGAAAAATCATTATGAGAACCAGCATAAAACAAGTATGGAAGGACTGAGCAGGCTGAATGTGAACAGACACCTGCTAATAATAATCCTAATGGCCCTTGTGAATTGTTGCCCTCATGCCCAAGTTTAAGAGATAACATCTTCAATCCATCCCAGTGTTCAAGGAGGCCTACAAGTCCTCAGACTCCTGCACATAGAAATCTTAAATCTTTAAAGACCAATGAGTTGCACAGTCCTCTGATCCTTAAAGGGTCAGGTAGGCTCATGCACTGTGCTTGCTTCAGTTTGGAAAACTGCCAGTGTCATGACTGCCTCCGTTGACATCACATCCATAATGATTGAAGATATCACTTGAACAAATGCACAAGGGTAAGATTCATAGGGGCTACTAGGATTTCCTGTCCATAGTAAGGTAAGTGGGAGGTTATTATTCGGCACTGCTAGTTCTTCTCTAAACTAAGGCTATGACTGAAGCTGGAAAGCTTTCTTCAGTTCCCACATCAGCTCCTTGTGACCTCAGGCAAGTCAACTTTTCACCCTAAACCCCAGGCTCCAAAACTTATTGAACGTTGTACAGGGTAGGGATTCCCTGTGCCTGAAAAAATATTTATATAGAAAGGTGCAGAAATAAAACATAAATATAAAGATATTATTGTTACTTTTTGAGTATGTTACTTCCATTTAAGAGTATAAATAGAGCATACTGGGCTAAGGGTGTAATCTGAGACTGGGACTCCCTCTTACAAAATTTGGAGCAAATTTGAATAAGGTATTGTAAAGGTTTGTACGACACTCAGACACAGCAGGTTAGAATAAAACACAGTTTTATTAAAAAGATTACAATTAGAATGCCCACCACGGGCTATAGAATATCACAGGAAAATATCAATCATGTACATATGCCTTCTCAGGCCCAGTATACAAAGGTAGAGAGTAAATACTGTCACAGGACAGGCATATCCAGGCTATTTCTGTACAACATGGGTTAAAGTTCATAGAAAGTAATTAGTCTCTGATGTGGTGTGTTAGACAACGCCCAGTATGTTGGTAAATGTAGCAAGAGACTGTGGTGCAAGGTGGAAGCACCTAGTTAGTAAAGCAGGACTGAGACTCTACCCTGTGCTGAGTAGAAACGGAGACCACAACACTCTGCTAGAGCTAGCACTACCGTGAGCCACGAGCACCCAACCGGTGCAGCAACGGAGTCACTGTACACTGCATGAGCAGAAGGACTACAGCCAATTAGTGTTGAGCGAGCACCCCGATGCTCGGGGGTTCGGGTGCTCTGACCGAGCACCCCCGGAGGCTCGAGTGCTCGGCCGAGCACCCGAGCCCCGTTGAATTCAATGGGAGGACTCGAGCATTACACCAGGCACCCCCTGCTCTGATGAGGGGAGGGTGCCTGGTCAATGCCCCCCTTCATCTCCACAATGCCCCTCTTCCACAATGTCCCCCTTCCACAATGTCCCCCTTCCACAATGTCCCCCTTCCACAATGTCCCCCTTCATCTCCGCAATGCCCCCTTCATCTCCGCAATGCCCCCCTTCCACAATGTCCCCCTTCCACAATGTCCCCCTTCATCTCCGCAATGCCCCCTTCATCTCCGCAATGCCCCCCTTCCACAATGTCCCCCTTCCACAATGTCCCCCTTCATCTCCGCAATGCCCCCCTTCCACAATGTCCCCCTTCCACAATGTCCCCCTTCCACAATGTCCCCCTTCATCTCCACAATGCCCCCTTCCATCTCCACATGTCCCCTACCTCCAGTCCCTGGTGGTCCAGTGGAGTGTCTGTAAGATCTGTGCCTCCTTCGGCACAGATCCCTGCCACCCGAACATGGCGGGCGAGCACATGGCGGTACTCGTACGAGTACCGCCATGTGCCGAGCAGAGCGATGCTCGAGCCGATCCGAGCATCGGCCGAGCATGCTCGCTCAACACTACAGCCAATAGCACCCGACCGGTGCGGTAACGGAAATGCTGTACATTGCAAGAGCTGATGGACTTAGAGCCAATAGCACCCGACCGGTGCGGTAACGGAAATACTGTACACTGCAAGAGCTGATGGACTTAGAGCCAATAGCACCCGACCGGTGGAGTAACGGACACAACAGTGCTCTGTAAGGGTTAACGGATGGCTCAGTGTTACCGGAGGCAACAGTGCTCTGCAAGTGTAAACGGAAGGCTCAGTGTAACGGAGGCAACAGTGCTCTGCAAGCGTAAACGGGAGGCTCAGAGTAAACGGAGGCAACGCTGCTCTGCAAGTGTTAATGGAGGCTCAGTGTAACGGAGGCAACAATGCTCTGCAAGTGTAACGGAAGGCTCAGTGTACCGGAGGCAACAGTGCTCTGCAAGAGTTAACTGAAGGCTCAGTGGGTTGGAGGCCACAATACTCAGTCTGCTAGACCAGCACTTGCGGAAGTAAGAATGTCGCCCAAGCGACATGGAGAACAGGATCAGGATCGCTGGCCGAATCACAGAGCAGGAACGTCAGACAAGCCGGGTCAGGTCACAGAGCAGGAACGTCAGCCAGGCCAGGTCGAATCACGGAGCAGGAACGTCAAACATGCTGGGTCAGGTCACGGAGCAGGAACGTCAGCCAGGCCCGGTCGAATCACAGAGCAGGAACCAGCAAGAGTAGTCAAACGGGCCAAGTCGGTACACAGGAACGCAGGATCACAGCAACACAGTAGCACTGGTACAGGAACACCACAAAAGGGCACCTGACAGGTGCCAGAGGCCTGGTATAAGAAGGCCATACTGGGCGGGCCAAACTAAGCTCAGCCAATGGGAGCGCACCACACAGAGAGTGACAGACCAGAGCACGGGCAACGTGATAGGTACTGACACAGGCCCAAGGTGCTATTCACCACTGGAGGTCATGTGATACATAAAGACAGAGAGGGAAAGCAATTTGCAGCACCAGGGTATTTCTATATCAAGATTGATGACCCACATGTGACATCTGCACGCACTGCATACCCGTTGCTCAAAGTATTAATGAAAAAAATGGACATGGCTTATCAAAACTATTCTTATCTTACTGTCCTGTAGAGTCAGAGGCCTCCAATCAATATTACATACTGGTCTTACAGTAACAGGTTGCATGATAGAGTTGATGGGCTCCCTTGGATGCCAGATCTCATCACAACTGCACCCTCTTACTCCCTGTAATTCCACCTCCCATTCATGGTTGGCTTGGTATAACATTAAGCCAACTGAGTGCATCTAACCAACATATTCATGAAAATCCTCTTTTTGTGCACATAATCCCTTTGTAAAAAGCATAAAATAGGAAATAAGTTAGTACCCCCCATTTCACTCCAAAAGGGTTAATATGGTTATTTGTTAAAATCACAATAATTTATATTTTACAATTATTGTGCACAAAATAGGAGAAATTCTGTAGACAGCTGAAATATATGGGAGAAATACAAATTTCAAACAACAGAACAAAGAGATTCAGCAGCTCCATTGTTATTCAGCCTTGAATTCAGTAAATATAGCTTGTCTAGACGTAAATTATTCCTATTAGTATAAAGCAGTAATACCCTCTCAGAAGGTATATCCTTTAATGCTGCATATACAGAGGTCTGATGTGCCCAATTCACATAATGCTGGATGTACAGAGGTGGAGTGTACTCAGAGCTCTAGCGTACTCATGTCTGGTAATGATGGTTATACAGAGGTATAGTGTACCCATGACAGACTATGCTGGGTATACAGAGCTCTAGCGTACCCATGTCAAGTAATGCTGGGTAGACAGACTTATACTGTATCCATGTTCATGCTGGTATACCAAGCTCTAGTGTACCAGTGTTAGGTAAAGCTTGATATACAGAGGTATAGTGTACCCATGTCAGGTAATGCTGAATATACAGAGGTAGTGTACCCATGTCAGGTAATGCTTGATATACAGAGGTATAGCGTACCCATGTCAGGTAATGCTGAATATACAAAGGTATAGTGCACTATTTTTTTGGGGGCGCAGCGCTTCAGATTTCTGTGCCTACAGGCTCCTGAGATGTAAATCCATCCCTGAAGTAAATGATATTAGAGAATTATAGAAGACTGATATTTCCCTGGACACTCAAAGACTGACAGATGTGTTATTACATTACAAGCAGCAACAATGATACTATTACAGTTTTCTCTAGTCTTGAGACAGGAAAGGCGGCTTGGAAGCCATTTTGATTTTAATGGCAACTACAAGAATAAGTAGCCCAGGGACATGCATGGTGTTCACCTCTAGAGAAACAGTGAGTCTGGAGATAAAGAGGGAGAGAGGATAACTTGAAAAGAGATAAACTAAAAAAAATAATATGCAAAAAGTTATAAATGAAAGAAAATACTGTGGGAGTCTGAACAAAAAGGATTCAAGTCAATTAACAGACTATGTTTTGTTTTTGTAATTTTCAATAATTAACAAATGTATGCATACAAGCCAAAACATTGAATGGGAAGAGGCTTAATTTAAATGAAATGCATTCAAATGCAGTTATCACTTTGTCAGGTCTGCTTCTCTAGAAGCAAACCTGCTGTAGAAGACAGGGTTACATTGTGAGCTGTGGCAGATCAAGTAGGAGCTGAAAAGGGGTCATTAATGTGTCCCAGGTGCTCTCATGCTGATCATGTTATAAACTCTAAACTGTGAGGTACCACTTTAGAGTCATGTGAGGCATGGCCAAGCAGTATCCACAGGGTTTCCAACCCAAACCTATATGGGTCTCTGTGAACAACCTGATGAAGTTTGTGGTGGTGAGCCACAAACTTACATGTTGTGTCCAGCCTCCTGCCAGTCGAGGTGGTCTGTTTACTAATCCTTAAAATGTCTGATGGGAGCATTTCAGGCTTCACAGTGCATCACCAATTGTTTTACTAACTCTTATCATAGTTAGGTCTCAGGCTTCCCTAAACAAAACACGCCAAGGCACCCAACAACAAAATTCCTATGACATTTTTTTTTTTTTTTTTTTTTTTTTTTTTTTTTTTTTTTTTTTTAAAATTTCAAAAGAGCTTTATTGGAGAAGAATGAAAAGAACAAAGCATTACAAATATCAATTGGCAATCAACATAAGTCAAATTACATGTAACTGTATAGAAGCCAATACAAGGAGAAAGATATAAGGAGACAAAACAAAAAAGAAAACAGATGCCACGCAAAAAGATCCAGTACTTAAAGCATAGACATGTATGTCCCATTACAGTCAGGAAAATAATGCATCTGAGAACACAACATGTCATTTGCATGGTAATTGCAAGCTGTATCAGTTACATAATTTGAGAGGGTGTGGCAGCTGTAAGGGTTGGAAAAACAGAGAGAAGGAAGGAGTCAGGTGTAAGGGAGAGAAGAAAAAAAAAAAAAAAATCCCACCGGGAAAAGAGCTATAATGCACCATATCCGAGGTTTATCCAGAAATGACTTAACAAGAGTCGCATTCATAAAGTTCATAGCCATAAAGTATGATGACATCCCGCCCCTACTCCAGACCCCACTCTCACCACTCACACACGTTCGCCTTCACGGTATACACCTAAAAGGGACACGATAAAAAGAATGTATTTACCGCATCCGGATCTCCACATCTAGAAGCAATCTGTATCCTCATCATTGAGATGTGTAACCTCACAGAGCTCGCCCATTCCCCAATTGTAGGGGGATTAACATCTTTCCAATGACGAGGAATCAGAGACTTTGCCGTGAGTAGCATTGCAAAAAGAAGAGATTTGTTGGTATAAGATAAACGGGGTATATGTAGCAGAAAGAGGGATTGCCATATGTCTTTAGATAAAGAGATATCTAAACTTTTTGCAATCAGATCTAGGCATTCGGACCAGAAAGGCTGAATTTTAGAACAATACCACCAGATATGCGAAGGAGTACCAATAACCGACTTACATCGCCAGCATAAGGCACTAGCCGATGGATAAAAAGCATGAAGTCGAGATGGAGTTAGATACCATCGACTCAGGAATTTGAAATGAGATTCCAACATAGTGGATGAGATGGAAGCCGATGAAGCCACTTTCCATATATCCTTCCAATTTTCAAGAGATTGTACACAATTGAGCTCCCTTTCCCAAGCCAGTGCATAACTCGGTTTGGAGGGGCTCCTCAGGACTGAAAGAATGCGGTAAATCCTACCAAGTTTACAGACTGGAGGCGTTATCCTCGTCAATAGTTTCTCGAAATCAGATGGGACCGACGTCCTAAGGGATCTTAAAGTAGGATGGTCTAAGAAATGTTTAATACGCAGAAATCTCCAGATTTCTGAGCTAGATAAATTATAAGTCTCTCTTAATTCTTCAAATGATCGGATCAAACCACTAGATATAAGATCCATAATGCGTATACCAGAATGAGTTTGCCATCCAGGGTAATCCGTACGGAGAAGAGAGAATGAGGTATGCCTCGTATGGAAAACCAAGGAAACTAATGAAGGGGAGTGTGCCAGTACCTCAGCTTTATTGCATTTTGACCAGACATCAAAAACGTGCGAGATAATGGGGTGCGAATAAAGCGATTTATGCTTCTCCTTAGCAGGTAGGAACAATTCTATAAGTGGATCAAAGCGAACCAATAACTGACGTTCAAGTCTTACCCAAGCCTTGTCTCCTTCGTTATGGGTCCAATCTAAGACAGAGGCAATTGCTGCTGATTGGTAATAAAGAGGCAGGTTAGGTAGACCAAGCCCCCCCTGAGATTTATGTAAGTACAAACAACGCATGGCTAACCTAGGGGGTCTCTGTCTCCAGAGAAAGCGACAAATAGATCGGTTGAGTAAGGAAAAGAAGTTCGAAGGAATATGAATCGGCAAAGTTTGCAGTAAATAGATGAAACGGGGCAGAACATTCATTTTTATAACATTTATCCTACCGTACCAGGATAAATAAAGTTTAGACCAGGTCAAAAAATCATTCCGAATAGTACGCAAAAGTGGTAGAAAGTTTAGACTGTATAGGGAGTCCAGAGAAGGAGATAAATTAATTCCAAGATATTTAATATGAGTATCTGACCATTTAAATGGGGTTAATCGTTTCAAGCTAAGCAGCATCTCCTCTGGTAGTCCCATATGAAGCGCTTCCGATTTAGTGGAATTAATCTTGAAATTAGAGAGTGCAGCAAAGGACGCCATTTCTTCAAGAACTGAACGCAAGGAAGAGATGGGGTTAGTGATTGTCAGAAGTACATCGTCCGCAAACATTGCTAATTTGTAATCAGAAGATCCAATCCGGACCCCCTCTATATCCTCCTTAAGACGAATATGTTGTGCAAATGGTTCCATAAGTAATATAAAAAGTATAGGAGAGAGTGGACAACCTTGCCTAGTACCATTGGCTATGGTAAAACTGTCAGAGAAATGACCATTGACCCTCACCCGGGCTGAAGGGTTTGTATAGAGTGCAAAAATTAAGCTCAACATCAACGGCCCAAATCCGAAAGCTCTTAAGGATTTTTCGAGAAAAAGCCAGCTCACCCGGTCAAAGGCCTTTTCGGCATCAGTAGATAAAAAGACCGCAGGAATTCGCTCAGTTCTCAGATAGTACATAATATTCAGCAATTTACGGGTGTTATCACGTGCCTCCCTTCTGGGGGTAAAGCCAGTTTGGTCAGTATGTATCAGAGAGGTTAACAGGGGTTTTATACGGTCTGCTAAAATTTTCGCATAAATTTTTATATCAATATTAAGCAACGAGATGGGTCTATAGCTTTCACATCTTAACAGATCCTTACCTGCCTTTGGTAAAACAGTAATATGAGCTTCCGTCAGCGAAGGATGATGTCCTATCTCAGTGGGGAGAGCTTTGAATGCCTCGCAGAGTAGAGGGGTCAGTTTGTCCCGAAACGCTTTATAATATACATGGGTAAATCCGTCAGGTCCAGGGCTTTTACCAGTTGGTAAAGCATCAATGGCCCTCCTGATTTCGATCAGTGAGATCGGATTTTCAAGGGAGGCAACGACCGAAGGTGATAATCTAGGAAGATTCGCGGCATCAAGATAAGCCGAAATAGACGCTTCTAGGGTCGGCCCTGGACATGACTTTTGATCTTGCAAGTTATACAACGATTCATAAAATGTTCGGAAAGCCTCAGCAATAGAGGTTTAGTCATGCACAAGTTTATGTGTAGAGTCCCGGATAGACGGGATAAAATGAGCCGCAAATCTCTGACGTAACTGGCGAGCTAAGAGAGATCCAATTTTGTTTCCATGCTCAAAGAATGTGCATTTAGCTTTGAAAAAAAGACGTTCCATGCGGATATTTAGTAGCGAGGATAGTTGGGACCGTAATTGAGTGAGCTTTAATAAGTCCGAATCCCTGCCGGAAGTCTTATGATTGTATTCTAGTTGAGCAATATCAGACAGAAGTTGATGGATCCGTGCCATACGTTGTTTCTTACGATTGGCAGCCAATTTAATGAACTCCCCCCGAAGAACACATTTATGAGCAGCCCATATAGACAAGGGAGAGATAGCTTCGTCCACATTTTCAGCAATATAATGATCTAAGACTTTGGAGATGTAGGTTTTCGAATCCTCCTGTTGTAGCAAAGTACCATCAAGGCGCCAAGTAGGAGCACTAAGATGTCCTCTGGGCATCCGTATGTCTAATCTAATAGGCGCATGGTCAGACCAGGTAATGACGTCTATTGCTGCAGATTCCAAAAGATCAAGATGGTCATGCGATAAAAAAAAATAATCAATCCTAGAATAAAAGCCATGCGGATTGGAATAAAAAGTAAAATCCTTACGATCAGGGTGACAGATCCGCCACGCATCAATGAGTTTGTGACTCTGAAGTGAATTGTGAACGGATTTAATTAAAGATTTAGGATAAGAAGAGTGTCCAGATGAACAATCCAAGGAGGGTTGGAGTGGCAGGTTAAGGTCACCCCCCACTACCAACACTCCTTCTTTAAAAGTATCCAGTTTTTCAAGAGTAGCAGAGAGAAAAGAGTCTTGCATCGAATTTGGGGAATAAAAACAAGCAAAAGTGTAAAGTTGCGAGTCGATGAGTCCCTTCACAAAAATAAACCGTCCCTGTGGATCACTAATAGAAGAGGATAGGATAAAGGGGATCTTTTTGTGCACAAGAATAGCTACTCCCGCTTTCTTCAGGGAAGAGGAGCTCAGAAATGCCTGTGAAAAGAATCTATTCGTTAATGTCAGTTCCCTGGATCGTTTAAAATGAGTCTCTTGGACAAAAACTATGTCACCCTTCATGCGATGAAAATCATGAAGAGCCATAGAACGCTTCACAGGAGAATTTAACCCCTTCACATTATATGACAAAAATGTAAGAGTGGATGTGTGTACCAGAGCAGGGCGGATGTCATGAGCTTTGGAGGTCATAGTGAATCATATGGATGGAATTGTAAGGAAGCAAACCATCGGACACGGTGCATACCTGTAAAAAAAAAAAAAAAAAAAAAGGGGAGGGGAGTTGATGGGGAGGGAGAGACAGGTAACAGAATAGAAGAAAGAAAAAGGCTCACGCTTGGAATGAGAGGTATAAAAATTACCCCCCAATCCAACCGATAAAAAGGGTATGAGCCCAAAGAGGGCGAGAACAAAATAAGAAAATGAGAAAGACAATTTCATAAACTGTAAAAGTAATGAGTAGCAAATAAGACTACAGGACTGTAGTTAAAACATGAACACAACCAATAGAACAAACCTGGCAAAGCAAACAGGCACATATTTATAATGGATGGTAACCAAGTATGGAAAGGCACACCTGGTTGTTAACAAACATTCGTAGGGCTGGGTGAGAACCACAAGTACTACCGGGATGGAAGATAAGAGGAAGAACACTGTGAAGACAGGAGAAAACGAAGAAGAGTGCAGCGTTCTTACTGGGTTCAGCATAAAAGAAGACAGGAGCAAAGGTGAGCATGAGACATGTAGCAATATATGTCTAATCAATATAATATTCGGGAAACAAAACACTGATAACTCAATGGAGGGAATACATAAGGAAATCGGGGGGGGAGAGTGTCTTCCCGAGTGTCTAATCGACCAATTAGGATCTGCTGACCTGATGCGTCTACATAGATTATTAACGTCAAGCCAATATAGCCTTAACAGAGCAAAGCAGTGTATTCTACCCCATTCCGTCTAGCTGAGAATTCAGAAACTGATCCCCGGCCACACACAAGGAGAATGCATAAGGCAGTGGCTTCCAAAGGAAGCATGAGAAATTAACTAACGACTCGGGAAGGCCTCTCCCACCCACCCCATTCACAAATAAAAAAGAAATACAGTCCATCATAACGTACACTCCCCCAAGAGCCATTGTCTCTCTAATTTATCCACTCACCCACACCTATACCTTCTCGACCTTCACATCAACCCCTTTCCTCCCTCTCTATCCACACTCATCCCCTATCCCGCTCTCCTCCTAACCCGATCTCCCCCTCCCCTCTCCCATCGCTTCCCTCTCTTCCAGCTTCCTAACATCCCTTAACCTATATAAAACTGATTCCCGTTCATCCTCTCTCTCTCTCCAAAAATCAACCCATCCAGAGTAACCAGTATATGGAGTCAACAAGCTAGCCCGGTTCCCACATAGATGCATCCCGTCCGTCCCCCCGCCGTCCACCCCCAACCCCTCGCCTCCCAAAGAGGAAAGGAGCAGACAGAACGGCAAAGGGAGAGACAGGGTGCAGCACCCAACCAATCAGGGGAGTCATCTCCCTAGTTAAACCAAAATACTACTGCTATCTAAGCAAGAAATAAACTGCAGGTATTAAAGCTGTAGATCCCAAAGGGACCATAAGTAAAAACCTGAAAGTCCTCTGGTATCCCAGTGGTAGAATGAACGGCGGGAAAGTCCCTTTAGAGCTTCAAAGAGGAGAATGTCTAACTGTAAACGTTCCCAGGGAATCATCCCGCCACCTCCGGACCCACCACCTGGGTTGGGGATAGCGGAATCGCCCTTGATGCTTTTCTCTTCTTTGAGGCGGGTTTCCAAGGTGAGGTGGACGATCCACATTCCATATCAACAGGACCTTGATCCGACTCAGCGAAAAATCCCTCCGGTAGGTGAAGATTCAATGCAGTAGCAAAAGCTCGGGTATCTCCCTTAAATCGTAGAGTATGCGTAGTGCCATTAGCCGAAGCCAGAAGGGACATAGGAAACCCCCACCTGTATTTGATTTGTCTTGCTCTAAGTTCCGAAGTGATGGGTTTCATATCACGTCTCCACTGGATTGTGGTGGTCGAGAGGTCTTGGTAAACTGATATGTTATGCCCCTCAAATTGTACTGATGGGGTACCTCTCGATGCTTTGTACACTGCGTCCCGATCCGGGTAAGACTGGAAGCGAAGAATGACATCCCTTGGGGAGTCTGCTGAGGGGCCTCTGGGTTTAAGTGCGCGGTGAGCTCGATCTATCAAGAAGACACGGTCCTGTGGGGACTGTGTCACAGAAAGGAATAAACGTTGGAGAAAGTCAGGTAAGTGAGCTTGATCAACCTCCTCAGATATGCCTCTCAAACGTAAATTGTTTCTTCTATTCCGATTTTCCAAGTCGTCCACTTTAAGTATCAGGTCAGCTTGCTGTAGCTGTAAAGAGTGAAGCGACTTGGAGGACTCAGATGCAAACGAAGAGAAGTGCGCCACATTTTCCTCCAAAGTTTCTACTCTCCCACCAATGTGCAGTATTTCTCTTCTGACTTCAAGGATTTCTTCCCGTAAAAACAGTTTCAGTTCTGACAGTAAATTGTTTATATCGCTCTTAGTGGATGGCGATGTATCCACAACATGGACATTGGGTACCTGAGTAATAGAGGGCAAAACGGGCTCCGTCCTTGGCGCAACATCCGTAGCTGGCTGAACGGCCTCAAGATCCGCCATCTTAGCTCCGTTTGATCTGAGATGAGTAGATTTTTTCTTCGTGAAAAAAGCGTTTAGTTGTGAAGAATTCTTTAGGGATCGTCCTCTGACCATAATCCCCCTTCGATCCACCGCTGGAGAGTGAATACCACAGGTTGTGACAGTATAAAAGCGAACTTTCTCAGTCCTGTAGTCAGGAGCTATGAAGCTATGCGGCCATTCAAGTCGGCTGCTAAACCACGCCCCCCCTTCCTATGACATTTTAACCCATTGAGTGCCAGAGGGGTATCCAATGCATTACTTTGCAATGCATTGGAGACCCCTCTGGCACTCAAAGGGTTAATAAAAATAAGTCTACTGCTCCTTCAGCCCTGCAAATACACATATCGCATACCCATTTGAACTTCAATGGGTCTTGTTTTTAATACTTTTGGTGCTATTGATTCCCTCCACATTTAATCAATACTTGCCTTCAAACATATGATCGCTTCTGCCACTTTAAAATCCCTAATATTAGCTACTTTTTCATATTTAAAATAATGTAACTATATTGAAATGTTAATGTGTTCATTTTATATTTCTGACTTCTTTTTGTGTATAAATGTGTACTTTGTACTGTAAAGTCTCTCTTCAGGACATACTTAAAAACAAGAGAAATTTCAATATATTCTTCCTGGCAAAATACGTTCTAAAAAATGGTGCCTCACTGAGTGTTGGATGTGGCTTTATCTTCTTTGAAAATGGATTCCTGTAATAGGGTTTATATTAGCCAAAAGCACCACTTTGAAACAGCCATTTAACAGATCAGTAATTATACTGCCAAATGAAAAATTCTGAAAGATCCTAAAACCAAATAGGAAGTTTATAGGGAATAAAAATGTGATCCCATTTTCCATCTGGAAATTCTGGGTAATGGAATGTAAATTGACACTCATAAAGTGTCTGCTCACATTTACTTGCATCAGTGGAACTCAAAAATATTTCCTCTAATATTTTTCAGCCTAATTGTGGTGACGGAGACAGAAGGAGGGGGGGTAAAGGAACATTCATTTTTAAGATATATTCTTAAACTTGCTTTTCTGTTGCACGATGCAGTGGTACTATATAGGCAAATTGTGTTTATGCAAGCTTATAATGAGTGACACATTCTGAGCCATTTACTGAGATCAGTACACATTCATCTTCTGGTCAGGAAGACCTTTCTCTTATCTCTGAAAGTATATAGACAATAGTGCACACTTTTTAAATGGATAGTAATACTTCGTTTTATCTTTATTTTCTTTTGTAGGCATTAAAAAAACATGAAGAACGATATAAGTCTTACCTCTCAAACCTTTATGGTTTGAGAGATATTCACAAGCAAAGTTTCCCCTTCCGCCCCTTTTACCTAGTGTAAGCTTTCTCTTCTCAGATGTGGAATGCAGTCCATAGACCAGACAGATAACAGAAAGGGACAATCTTCTTACTGTGAGAACAATGAAAGCCCTGCCCCCCTTGACAAGTTTTTCAGGTTTTTCCTTGTCTTAATTGAAGATTGTCCCTCTCTGCAGTCTACCTGGGCACCTCCCTTCTGCTCTGGCTGAGCAGTGTTACATCAGTAAAAGGGACAGGAGTGGGATACTTTGTCATTGAATTACTCTTGAACTACAACTCTGACAGAATTGAAATAACTCTCTCCAAAGTCCAAATAATATGATGATTAATTAGAGCTGCTTTTATTATGAAACATTACTATCCCTTTAAGTCTTTTCTGGGTAAGCATGGTACCATGTTAGCCATAGTTAAAGCAGGAGAATAGCAGAGTATAAATGATACCTTTGTTGGCTAACTGAGTGGCTCTAGGATGCAATCTTTCAAGATAAGTAGGTATCTTTTTCAGGCATGATAAGAGTGAAGGCTGAATGCACAATGCATAACTTTAAACATTCATGCACATTATTTTAACATTTAAGTTCTACTGGCAGTGTATGTTCTTAATAGTGTGGACCATAATTAATTCCCTAAGCTCTAGTAAGGTCTCTTTCAAGTGAATTAGAAAATGCAAACAAAATTAATTACCCTTTTGATTCTCCATTGAATTTTAGTCTTTAGCTAGAGATGGCTAAGTCTATAGAAGGTATGGTTTAACCCTCCAAGAGCCAGAGGGGTGACAAGCCATCACTTACAATGAGCTGTGCTGCCCCCTGGCACTCTAGGGCACCAAAATATATTTAATTTTTTGAATAATTTCACATAAATTCATTGTCACGGTTCAAGCCACAGTTCAAAATGATAAACTTGGTTATAAATCTATACTCCCACACCGTTCTAGCTTTCTTGTCCTAAAATGTCCCATAAGTAGAGTCACTTTGAGATCTTTAATACTGTGATCAGTTTGGGAAAAATGTTGACCCACTGGGGTGTCTCTTGTGTTGTTCACACTGGACATATGAGAATTCATCATTTTTCTTAGGGTTTATCATGTCTTACCTACATATAGTCCTGTTTGGGGACATTTCACACATATGATTAGGTAAACAACATCAGAAGAGCCACAGGAGACTTTGCCCTTGATATTGTGTTTACTGTGTGAATGTGGTATGGACACCTTATCTGTGCTACATATCTGAACACAGGTTCCACATGTCTTTTGTAGACAGGGAGGAATACCATTTTATGTTTCATTCTTAACCAGCAGTTGTTTAAGGTTGGAGGGCTGTTTATAGGAGGTGGCAGAGGTCTTGGGAATATTCTTTTTAATCTGCCACCAATATGTAGTATTGTCTGGATCTCTTTTGAGATTTTTTTTTTCAGTACTTAAACTGTGGGTTGTAGGTGACTACTAATGGCACTCTGTTCTCTTCCTTTGGTTGTTTGAATTCCAGGAGATTTCTTCTGGATATGCTGGTGGCTCTCTGAATAGAGATTTCTGTGTGTCTGGAATGGAAAGTGCCATTTCTGAGATAATTATGCCTGTCCATCGGTTTATGATACAGAGATGTCCAGATGGAGTTGTTACTAATACTGATACTGATTGTAGGAACCAGAAAGTTCATTTGTGTGGGTGAATGGCTGAGTCTGAGGTTAATGGGGGATGTAAGGCATTGTAATTTTTGTGAAATGCCCAAGGTTCATCTGGCTGCCCAAATGCTAACAATATCATATGCATGGTGGAGGTAGACCAGAGGCTTTATTTGGAAACTTGACGAGGAATTTATGTCACATTATCCCACAAAATAAACATATTTTGGTCCCCTTGGGTGCCGGGGGTCTGCACAGGTCATTGTAATTGATGGGTTGTGCACCCCTCGGACACTTGTAGGGTTAACCCATATATTCAACAGACTTCCTTTGATAAAGACTATAATTCACTGGATCATCTAAAAGGTAATTAATCATGTCTGCACTTTTAGTTCACTCAATGAGACTTTACTAGATCTTAGCGAATGGATTATAGTTAACACTGATAAGAACATCCACCGCCAGTAGAATTTAAATGTTAAAATAATGTGCATGAGTGTTTAAAGTCATATATTATGCATTCAGCTTTTATTCTTATTAATTCTGAATAAGAGACCTAGTTGTCTTGAAAGCTTGCATCCTAGAGCTGCTCACTTGACCAGTAAAGGTATCATTTTTACTTTACTAGTTTCCTAAGTCTATTCTGAGACATGTATTATGATTGTTTATTGTAATGGGGTCTTGGGCCCCTGCAGCCATGCACAAAGCATGAATACATGCTTCCGGTGGCATATTTAAAACTAGATTTTAGTCCTTGTGTAACAAACTTAAATAATTGCAAGTGCTCATTTAGACTACAGGTTGTTAAAGTGTGTAATTCGAATACAGATTATAAAAGTGCCTAACTACATACATAGTGATTTACAGAATATGAATTTTTATGAAGCAGTGCTTTTATTCTTGTATTCTTTTATTCATCTTGTGCTTTTTTCAAAGTACGCTTAAGTGCATTTACAATAACTGTATCATCATGAAAGCCACATTGCATTAATTGCCATAACAATTGTCAGCCATTGTAAACACAGATTCTCATTGATTTATATAGGACATTTAACCACTTGAATGATAGGGAGGTGCAATGAATTGGCAATTTCTCTATCATTCAAGGGGTTACAGGCCACATTTAAATGAATTTGAACTTTTATTATGGTGCAGTTGCTTTGCTCTACAATTACTCCAGTACTTCTGAGTACATAAGCCTCTTTGTCATGTTGTTATGCTTGGTTAGTACATGATTGTAACAATAAGCAAGTCACATGAATGCCCCTGTTTGGTGCCCCCATTTATTAGTCTCAGCACTCATGGTGCAAGATCATTATACTCCAATTCAAAGTACTTGTGTGAGCAATATGAACTCCAGTTCACAATATGTATGATGATTCATTTTTCTAATTTTGCAGAGCTGCATAATCATTGCCTAATGCTTATGATTTGACATTAATTAGTTACTGTCTGTTAGCCCCACTGAAATAACAACTGAATCTCACTTTGTGTAAGTCTAGAGACTCTGCATTGAATAGACCAATTTCTTTGATGATATTCCATGCCAGTCATGTTGGACAATGTATGCATTAATAATTATCTCAGTGATTTTGATACAGAAATCATTGACACTTCTATAAAGAGTTTGCACACATACCCTGTTTACTTAAGCGGAACTGCCATGTCACAAAATGTTTAGGTTAACTAAGTCCCCTTCTGGCGACTACCTGCTTAATAGCGCTAGTCACCAGAATTATTACCTGATTTAATAGATATATGTTTTATTCCCCAGCGGACATCTTGCCAGAATGAAGTCCGCATGTCTGCGCTGTCAGTCCCAGCTGGAGCCGAATGGCTCCTAGGAACGCCTCCTAGACCCGGCTGGGGCTGACAGCGCAGGCGCATGGACGTCATTCTGGCAAGATGTCTGTGCTCCATGTTACTGACAGCTGGGGAATAAATCATACATGTATTAAATCAGGTAATAATTCTGGTGACTAGCGCTACTAAGCAGCTAGCCACCAGAAGGGGACTTAGTTAAACTAAACATTTTGTGACATTGGTAGTTCCACTTTAGATTTATACAGTTTGGGGATAATTCAATAAAAAACCATTGCTTAGTCATTGATATCTTAGCTTTATATTGTGTATATGTCTTAAAATAGAGATAGAATTTCACATTATAGATTGCTTCAGTCAAAATATACTGAGACTGATGTCCAAATGAAGACATAGATCTGAACGCTAGCATACCTCCCAACATTTCAAACTGCCAAAGAGGGACACTTGTGTTTTAGGGGGTGTTGCCGGGGGCATGGCTGGTAGGTGGGGCACTACCGAGAATTTTTAGGCTATTTCATGACCTACTGACACCTCCTTGTGTGACCTAATAAATTACTTATAACAAGACGAAAGTATTTTATTTATACATACTAATTTATAAACACATATACTGATATTTAAACAAACAATAATGTGAGTTTTATTGCTGTAGAGTAGTATGATACACTTATATGTACACCTCACAAGTCTGATCTCCTAAACAGAGGGACATCAGGGTGGGAAAGAGGGACAGAGGGATTTGGGTCTAAAAGAGGGACTGTCCCTCCTAAAGAGGGGCACTTGGAAGGTATGTGCTAGTGTAGTCTCCAAGCAGTGCATTCGAGGGGTTTAAAACAGCATTTAAATGGAAGTGAATTTTGGTAATTGTTATTTGTTCGTCCATTCAAAGAAGTAGATGGCCCTCCCAAATAAAAAGGTAAAGGTGGATTTCAGCAGGGAATATTGGTGTAGGGAATATGGTGTAAAATGTGAGAGGAAACAGTAGCCATTCTCATGTGAATCAGAGTTGACTCTGAGGATTCACTTGTTCAAGCAAGAAATGCATAAATCAGCTATCCTGTTCACTTTATTTCTTGTATGGATATCTTAACATATTAAATTTACTTTTGAATCTTTGCCTAATATGTCTGAAACATTTCAGTATGAATTGTTGTTTGTCCCATATAGTGCAGTTGGTTTTCTCCAGAATTTCTCCATTTGTATGTTCCACATCAGCCTCTATCTGCATCAGGATTTTTTAAGTGCTGCAGTAAGGGAATAAACAATTTACTATACACTGTGACATTTGAATATTGAACTAACCTTCTTTCACTACCTTTCAAACACATAATACCGTGTCAGGTTTGTTGAAACATTCTACATTAGCTCATTACATTTATTTATTTCTACTGCAAGAAAGAAACCACTATAAAAAGATAGTAAACCACTAGAAAGTTTATTCTCTAAAGCAGGTGTATGCAAATCATGTCACTCCTACTTTTGTTGGACTACCATTTCCATCTTCCTCAGCTAGACACCTGAGTAGGGATGGGAGAAAAGTCCCGTGGGAATTTTTGCTGAAAATGGGCAATTTTCCACTTTTCCCACCAAACTTAATGCCAATGGAAACCATATAAACTGTCCTGATTTTCTCCACTGACAATGAATTTCCCATAAGAACTTTGCCATACTGCAATACTATTGCTGCTAAGGTCTGAACTGGAGAAATTAACTGCTGAAAATAAAAGCCTTAAAAAAAAATTGAAGCTGAGTAACTTGGTCCTTTGCCAACAACACTAGTCACCTTTTTTGTACAACTCTGGCACAGCCACGCTTGAAATAATAACTGTGGCTTGGAATAGGCCAGTAGGGCACAACACATGATATAAGTTATTTCAAATATCTGTTTTCAACAAAAGAATGAGGCACCAAGTCAACCACCAACATTCTGGCAGTTACACGGACATACTTTTGGATTATTTTTGTGCAATTTTTGACTTCTTTCTATGAAACTCAGTACATGTGTGTTGGCAGCACAAAGAAATACTGTTTACCTTAATTATTTTAACAGCATGTCTATTGGTGGTGGACGTGGTGGTGGTGGCAGTGGGTGTAGGGACTATATGATTCTTATCACCATCACCTAACTTAGTCATCCATCTTTGTGATGTGCATTTGTAAAACTACATCATAAGAAGACATAGGTGTTGTGTCACAGAGGAGAATATTATCCCACTCCCTGAGACATCTACAATACTACTATTATGTGCCCCTTGGCTCTATGTACCTTTAGAAGTGCTTCTGTTGCTGGTAGTCGTGGCATCTTAGATGTGCTTCTGGGATATCTCCTAATTAGACCTGTGGTTGAGCTTTAGGTAGGATTTCAATAAGAATGTGCCTATATGAGAATCTGCTTTCCCTCTGCTCACATGTTCTTTACATAGACAACAAATAGCAATGTACTATAGCTTTCATAGACTGAGGGGTTCCTGAGGGACTACTACTACATGGGGCTAAATGTTACACTAGTACTAGCAGTAGGTGTAAATAACTCTGTACTGCCAACAGCAGCAGAAGCAATCTTCATAGTTAGGTTTGTGGATTTTGATGACCTCTCTTGCTGCTTACTCATCAATACTGTGTGTGTGTGACTGGGTGGAACTTGTACTTGGAAAAAGTGACACTGGTGATGATCACTGAGATGATGATTGTGCATTTTAAGGCATGTTTACTTTTCCAGAGTCCAGAAACTTTGCAAATGATCTCTCAAAGCATTTATAAACATTCATAGTGCTCTTTTTCAGTGGTGGAAGACTGAGCTTTTTCCTTTTAGCTAATGTTATGATCATATCATCATTTCTCTTTCTCTTGCTCTCTATTCCATCTGTATCAAAAGAAGGAGAGTATGATGGAGGGATATATTCTGTAGTAACATCATCATCATCAATCAATATGTCATCAGCATCGTCTGCTTCAACCTGTAAAAACCAAACTGTTGCTGACAACAGCAAAGTAAAGAGACAGCAGTAGGTATAGCTGATAGTAGGTAAGTAATGCTGCAAAGCCATGAGAAAAGCAAGCAGCATACTAGGTTGAATTAGATTCATTAGCAGCAAATAAATAGAGGTACTGCAGCCACCTTAAAGATCATTAGTTTTAGTTCACCTATAGTATGGTTTACAGTTCTGGAGACAAATCTCTAAAGGGACATCAATAAATTAAAGACTATTCAAAGAAGGGCCACTAAAATGGAATGGTGACTAAAATCTTCAGATACTTAGAGGATTTAATAAAGTTCAAGATGGATACATTGTTCAGAGTAATATAAGAACATTAGAAGTCATGCAGTTGTGGGGCAAACCAATTGCACCAGATGTGACAAATTAAAATGATCCTTGATATAAAACCCTTGAATGCTAGATTGGTCTCCAGTGCATTGCTTTACATGTTCACTGTATTGCATAAGCTTCAGTGGTATGTAATCTAGTGCAAGTAATTTCATTTTATGATACCAGTGAATGAAGAAGCTTTTGCACTGTTTCAGTACCCCTCATAATTAGGCTTCCTTACACCTTTAGCCCTGTTCTGGAGAAAGTTGCTGGCAAAGGTAGGTTAGGCAGACTATGATGCCAGACACATATGATTAAACAACATCATAAGCAGACCTCATAGATTGGTTATGTGAATTTCAATATTTTAATCTCTCAGGTCACTTCACCGTCTAAGTCTAGTTGCCACTTACCAGAAGCAAGCAAGGGAAGTTGCAAGACATCTATGAATGATTGTCAGTCATTGTGTGGCTTGTTTAACACTAGAGAACATAACTATTTGGGGTGGCAAGTTTCAATTACTTTCCCTCCAGCAATGTTACCTGCCTGTACTATAAATCTAGTAGTATAAAGATTATAATTAGCAATGTAATAATAACTAGTCAAAAATATACTTTTGCTATCCTGGTGTCTTGGTGTTCTCGAATATCACTCCTATGGCCATTTATTTTTTTACCATTTGTAACAACAGTGTAATCCCCGATACAATCTGAAAACCACAGGCAGAATAATAGCTTATTTCAAAATAATAAATCTCAGAGCAAAGAGGAAAAATTGCTTCACTGTGCCATATGGACATTCCTAAAGTTCAACAGTCCTCAACTTGTGTAGAGGACCATTGTATTGGTTGTCCCAGGGTGATTTATATGTTTGGAACTGCAGGTCAAATGTAAAACTTTTACTTTTGAGAAAAGCCAAATTCTGTCCCTACTGAATTGAGTGAAACTGAAAAGTCAACCTACTGGAAATGACAGGAATTCACAATTCTACATCTGCAAGTGATTAAAAATGCTGGAAAAATAAGGCTGCATTTCAATCCTTACCTTTTCTCCCAGGCCACTAGATTTCACATATTCAGGTATGTAATGTTTTAATTTGAAAAAAAAAGTCATTTTCCTATGAAATTAAATATGTCCCTATTGGGCGTGTGTGCATTTTAACTTTAAAAGCACCATTATTATAGAACTGTATTGGCAGCAAGCAGTTTTAATTTCCCTGCTTATATAAAAAGCAAATATTTTAATCACGTATGAAGTAAGAATTAAATGATGTTACTACAAGGTGCCTTCTGTTACTAACAGCTTAGTAATTTTCACTTAAGTCCTCAGGGCACATCAACAGGTCATGTCACATGTTAATTCATAAAGGGTGAAAAATTAGTGGCTTAGTAAACTGTGAGTGATTGATCTACCTGTGCTTTTTTAGAGGAACTGTCACCCCTGATAATTCTAACATCAGAGGGAGCATCCATCTTGACAGGATTTGTATAATTATTAGGAGAGAAGAGGAGGAGGACAATTTCAGCACTGGTGAATAAATTATTATGCAGGCTGTGTCAGACAAGAGTCCCTAACTGCGAAACCAGCATTTTCTAAAACAAAAACACTAACTTGAAAACAAAAAGCACACGGTCTAGGCAGTGAAAAATTATATGTTTTACTAAACTAAAAGCTACTAGGTTTGAAATCCACTTTATGTATAGATATCTTTAACTCTTTTAGTGCCAGTGATGTCTGCAGCACAGTGCTTTGCAATGTGTTCTGCACCCCTCTAGCACTCAAAGGGTTAAAACCTGAACTGACCGTGTGTCCTGAGGACTGGATAACAGTTCCCAATATAGAACAAACAACACATCATACAGTGGGAACCAAATACACTTCTAGCTTTAGATCAAGGGTACTGTTAAAGGAACTAACACCTGAAACAATCTGGGGTTATAAACTTAAATGTCCTATACTGCATTCTGCATATTCTCTGTTTGTTGTATGAGGTCTTAAAGGGATAGTAATGTTTCAAAATGAAAGCAGCTCCAATTAATCTTCATAGAATTTGGGCCATGGAGAGTATTATTTCTATACTGTCAGAGTTGTAGTTCATGAGTAACTGAATGATAAAGTTTCTATCGCTTTAAATCTACTCTTACATAGTCTCTGAGAGGGCTCCCATTTCTGTCATTTCCAGGATTCCATTTACCATAGTTATCTTGATAGGTGTATAAGAAGTGATAACCGCTATATTGTCTCTAAATAGGCTGAGATAACAAAACCAGCTTTTTTGAACAGAAGAGAAGTGGGTACTAGCCACAATAATTTAACATTATTGTAGGTGATACTGCTCCTTTAAACATATTTTGACATCACAGCAGGGAATTAATTAATGAATATAACAGGGCAGTATACCCAATCCTAATTCTCCAATTTTATAAGCATAATTGGGAAGATTTCATATATATATATATATATATATATATATATATATATATAGAGAGAGAGAGAGAGAGAGAGAGAGAGAGAGAGAGAGAGAGAGATATCCAGGGGAGGACTGGCAACTTATGGCCCAGGAGGCAGATACATTCAAGTGGCCCATTTCTATATGGTTCAAGCCCCCTACTATAGAGCTTACAAGGGAAATGGTTTATGCTACTAGTATAGCTCCATTTGGATTGTTCCTCTGTGGTGTGATTTGTGTAGCTCCATTTCAGCTGTAAGCTCTGTGGTATCACTAGTGTAGCTCCATTTAC
The DNA here is from genome assembly GCA_037306005.1 of Rhinophrynus dorsalis. Lineage (NCBI taxonomy): Eukaryota > Metazoa > Chordata > Amphibia > Anura > Rhinophrynidae > Rhinophrynus > Rhinophrynus dorsalis. The sequence continues at coordinate 84,312,294 of CM074724.1, read as the reverse complement.
AGGAGCAATTGGGAGATTTATTGAGGAGCAGTGGCCCTCCAGCCCAGACATTTGACTGCCCCCCAGGCCAGCCCTCCCCTATATCTATCTATCTAAACAAGAACGATTGGGAGGCACTCTCACTTGTACAGTTAATAGTGCCTGGGTTCTATGATAAGACTATGGTCAATTGCACGAAGTAGAAAATATCAAGCACTCACAGGACTTCAATTAGAGATGAAAAAAGGTGATACTTTAATCAGTCAACATTTCAGCCAGGCAACGCAGGCCTTCCTTAGGACATGAAACGTTGACCAATTAAAGTATCACCCTTTTTTTTATCTCTAATTGAAGTCCTGTGAGTGCTTGATATTTTCTACTTCGTATCTCTCTCTCTCTCTCTCTCTCTCTCTCTCTCTCTATATATATATATATATATATATATAATTTCATACGCATAATTGAGATTTATAAAGTAAATACAAATACATATATGTATATACAATTTGATATGCACTTTTTGAAGATTTATAAAATGCTAGCAAATGGTACACGAGGTTGCCCATATGATTGGGCATGCCGTGCAGTTCAAAGACCAACTGGTGAGTCTCGCTGCAGTGATTTTTAGTAGAGTGAGCATACCCACTTGCCCACTTCTGTGAAAATCTCTGCCCCTGTTTTCCTGTCTACCGTTGAGCTCTACCCCCTGCCACCCCAGGGTGGGGTGGACAGCAAGTCAGGAACCCTTAGACTTTTATATACATAGATAAAACTTTTTTTTTTTTTTTTTCCATTTTTCATAGTTTATGGGTTTTCTGATTACATCTGCACACAGTTTTATAATTATTTTACTAAAGTGGCTGTTTTATTGAGATGCTGGTATAATAACTGCCTCTTTCCTGTTCACAGAAAAGAACATCATTTCTTGTATTTCAAGTCACTGAAGTTATTTAAAAAAATATGAATTCATGTTTATATTATATCTTTAACCCCTTGATTGCCAGAGGGGTACGCAGTGCATTGCTTTCAATCTATTTATCATTTTCTGATTTTTAATGAATGGATGTTAAAGGGGTTTATAATATGTTTTTATTACAGACCTCACTATCATGACAAAGGGTGGAAGGAGTGGTAAACGTTATGAAATAAAATATAGAAAGGTAGGTAGATGATTGTATCGACTTCACTCAGCTCTCCACAGACTACAGAAGCAACAGTACCAACATAGTGCGACCAAAATTTGGAAGGCCGCAAGAGTTTTGCATCCACCCTCTATCAGAACTGCAGTTTTCCTCTCTAATAACATTTGGTGCTAAATGTACCCTTGTTTTATTCAGCAGGAAATGTAACATATTGTCATATTGTTTAATTGTGTTTACTGTAAAACCAGGCCAGGTGTGGGCAACCTTTGCCACACCAGCCAAAGTCTTGTTGGGGATGGTGGAGCGTGTAGTCTTCTGTCTTCAACAAGTAGAGAGGAAAAAAATTACCTAACCCTGATCTAAGCACTTTAGTGCCCTATGGGGGCTTTAGTGTGAATCCTATATAATAATTCGCTAAAATGTGTATAACGACGCAGTCATGCCCATTAGAGACTGCTGCACGTGCTGCAGGTATGTACAGTAGAGACTGCCCACTGCGAGGCTGATACACAGCTGATCAGCCGTGGCACGGGCAGTCTCTAGTGCGCATGACTGCCCCGTGACTGGCTGGCAGTGGCACTGTGACCCGCGGAACGGGCACTTCAACTAGTATGAAAGAAATACCAAATTATTTTACCGAACTTGAAATTATGTAAAGGCCCAAAGATAAATCATTTTGTATAAGTGTTTTTGTTTTGTTTTTTTCCTTACCTGTAGTCATTCCGTTTGGACAGCTACAGGCTCATAAATTTGGATTTCTAACAAATATAGTTTTTTTTACACTTGAAATCATGTTGTTGATTAAGTAGAAAGGAAAAACTTAGAAATGGGTATCCACAGGGTTCTGTAATTGCAAATTTTTACTATACCTGATTCACAAGGTCCATCATGAACAACTGTAAGGTTCACTTCTGGGTGCGCATTTGCTGCTTCTTTAAATTTACAGAGCTGGGAATAGGTTTTTCCATCTGATCCGCACACAGCTGTGTTAGACAAGCAGACACACTGAGGTTCAGGGACCTCTCCATGTCTAAGGTCTCCCATGTCTAGTTGACATTCTAAGTTATCCCCGCATTTCCCATAGAAGTGGTTGGTATTGTCCAAGTCACAGATCTGCCCTTCCAAATTGGCACATTCCAAGCAACAATCACAGGTGTCCCGCACAACTCCAGCCAGACAACCTCTGGGTACAGGGCATTCTTCTGGATTACAGTCTGTGCAGCTCTCCCCTTCCTCCAGCAATCTTTGCCAGCTTCGTTGCAGATACTCAGGAGCACTCGGTCGTGCTAAGCATGGTAATAATTGTAAGTAACTGAGATATAACAGGAGGAACAGTTTAGAAGTGATCCACGTTGAACATGTAAACATTTTCATGAGCTGTCCTGAACAGAGTAGCCAAACTCCATCACTTGTGAGTTCATAACTTTGATTTCTGCTTTTGGTATCAGTAAGTTATGCATCTGGCATCTTGAATCTAAAACACAAAAATTAATTTGAGTTTCCCACAATACAAACTGTTAGATTTTTATTAGAATTTCAGAAAAATCTAGTTGTGTATATAATTTCTTTATCTGACCATAGGAAACTTTCGGGTATACTATATGTATAAAAAGCTAAAAGTGGAAGAAGCTATGGGGCAAAGCAACTGAAATAGGGATGAAAAGTAAAAAGGTAACATTGTTTTACATGGCACTTTAAACCATTTGAATGCTAGAGAGGTCTCCGGCTAATTGCTTCCCAATGTGCTAGACTTCTTTAGTAATCAAGGGGTTAATAGTTACACTTAAATCAGTGGAAACGTATTTTTATCCCCAGTGGGGCATTTGGTTTGCTCCATGATTGCAATAATTCTTCTCAGTACACTAGCCTCAGTAGTGATACTGACCTCTTTCTATCACTCAAAAGATTAGACAAAGAAAGGTTCACATGGCATTGATATCAAAGTGGGCATAACTAGGAGCCTCCTTATCCATGGCCCATGGTAAATACACAGGACTAGAAATTTGAGTAACCAAATGATGCTACTTATGTCATGTAGTGAGTTGTGCTTAAACAGAGTGACACAGAGCTGGAGGGTTGAGAGGTGGGGTTTGCACTTAAATGGGCAGATATGTGGGAGAAACAGGAGAGGAGTGGGCTGAATGGATGGAAAAGTGGGTAGCTGAGCTCACAAAGCCAGAGAATCAACCTCTGTCCCTGGAGACCTAGTAATTCATTCAGAAAACTGGACTCTCCAGGGCAGATCCATAGAGTTCCCAGGTATGACTGGGGCCAGCTTGCAAAGTCTTGAGGCAAAAGTAAGGTCTCCTTTTCATCACTGAAAATGGAAGGAAGGAATTCAAGGTAACTACATTGAATTAAAAAGGAAGCCAACATGAAAAAAAATATATAGAGGGATATACTCCTAGAAGTAAAACTACTATTCTTTTAGGTTGGCCAGGCCTCCTGGAAAGCTTTTACCAAGATACATATGCATTCTATTGTAGCGAATGTTCAGTTTTTCATAATAATAATCTTATGTAAAGAACTATGATTTTATCTTAATATAAATCTACATATGTGCCATATAATCAAAACAGCAACAGTGCGAATAAAATATGGTGGGTCACATACACAAAGTTAAACATGAGCAAAAAAAGCTATGAATACTAGACTGTATTGGAGACCTCTCTATCATACAAGCGGTTAAAACACAATTTAAATCAATGGATATGTTTGGAATCTTTGATACATTTTTCACTAATGGTAAACAATTCAGGGTCAAAATAATTGCACTATTTTATCCATACACTAGTTAATGCAGCATAGATTTGGATTTAGGTCTGGAAACCAATCATTACTGAAACTGCAATCATTGCAGGAACACTCCAGACAAATTAGATCCATGTTTGCACACCTTAGCATATTTGGTTCTTGGTTTCATGAGGACAAACGGTTTTCTTGGTCTGTATGAAATTGCAATGAATGTTAATTTTGCAGCTGCAACAACCTGTCTAATCCATCAGAATATAACACAACTGGCAATATTTAGACTTCTTAATGTTTTCTCCACTCCACTTACATACAGAAGCTATACAAAGGCAACTTTAAATAGCACAGTTAACTTTCCTCAGGAATCCTGGATGTGAATTCCTCCTTGTTGCCTGATATAACTGACATTTGCTTCCCATTAACTAATAAAGGAATTGAATCCTATGAATTCTATTGCCATGTGACTTTGCCTTTTTAAATTCTGTATTGCAAGTGGAATGGGAGGTGACACTGCTACACTGGTGATAAGGTTGTCAGCACTGATGACTCCATAGGAACATAGAATGTGATGACAGATAAGAACTTATTGGCCGATTTAGTCTGCCCATTTCTGTATCTAGTTACCTCAGATTTATTTTATTCTTAGACTAGCCATAAATCTTTCCCAAGAGTTGTTATATTTAGTGTTGAGCGAGCATGCTCGGCCGATGCTCGGATCGGCTCGAGCATCGCTCTGCTCGGCACATGGCGGTACTCGTACGAGTACCGCATGTGCTCGCCCGCCATGTTCGGGTCTCCTCCCCGCACGTTTTGCGGCTGCTGCGCAGCCAATAAACGTGCAGGGAGGCTCTGACATCGGTGTAATGCCAGCAGCCATGTTGGCTGCTGGCATTACACTGATTGGCTGGCCAGAACCCGTGGTCGGGTGCTGTATAGCACCTGACCATCGAGTTCGGCTCAGTCTGAGCCAGGGAGAGCTGAGGATAGGAAGGGAAAGGCATTGTAGGGAGGAAAAAAAAAAATTGTGACAAAAAAGAACCAAAAGTCCTTTTTAGGACTACTGTGTGTGGGGGCAGCAGGTTATTTTGTGTGGGGGGAAAAAAACAAAAAAAAAAAAAAAAAAATATTCTGTTTAGTGTGAAAAGTTGCAGATTAGAGCACATTCTGTTTAGTGTGCACAGTTGCAGATTAGAGCACATTCTGTTTAGTGTGCAAAGTTTCAGATTAGAGCACATTCTGTTTAGTGTGCAAAGTTGCAGATTAGAGCACATTCTGTTTAGTGTGCAAAGTTGCAGATTAGAGCACATTCTGTTAAGTCTTCAAACTAAAATATCAAAGTCACGTATTCCATTCAGTGTGCGTCGCCGCAGTTTAGCAGCACATTCTGAGTACTGTGCAGAGTTGCAGAATAGGAAGAAATACTGTTAAGTCTTCAAACTAAAATATCAAAGTCACATATTCCATTCAGTGTGCTTCGCCGCAGTTTAGCAGTCTATTCTGTGTACTGTGCAGAGTTGCAGAATAGGAAGAAATACTGTTAAGTCTTCAAACTAAAATATCAAAGTCACATATTCCATTCAGTGTGCTTCGCCGCAGTTTAGCAGCCTATTCTGTGTACTGTGCAGAGTTGCAGAATAGGAAGAAATACTGTTAAGTCTTCAAACTAAAATATCAAAGTCACATATTCCATTCAGTGTGCTTCGCCGCAGTTTAGCAGCACATTCTGTGTACTGTGCAGAGTTGCAGAATAGGAAGAAATACTGTTAAGTCTTCAAACTAAAATATCAAAGTCACATATTCCATTCAGTGTGCTTCGCCGCAGTTTAGCAGCCTATTCTGTGTACTGTGCAGAGTTGCAGAATAGGAAGAAATACTGTTAAGTCTTCAAACTAAAATATCAAAGTCACATATTCCATTCAGTGTGCTTCGCCGCAGTTTAGCAGCACATTCTGTGTACTGTGCAGAGTTGCAGAATAGGAAGAAATACTGTTAAGTCTTCAAACTAAAATATCAAAGTCACATATTCCATTCAGTGTGCTTCGCCGCAGTTTAGCAGCCTATTCTGTGTACTGTGCAGAGTTGCAGAATAGGAAGAAATACTGTTAAGTCTTCAAACTAAAATATCAAAGTCACATATTCCATTCAGTGTCTTTCACCGCCGTTTAACAGCCTATTCTGTGTACTCTGCAGAGTTGCAGAATTATAAGAAATACTGTTAAGTTTTCAAACTCAAATATTAAAGTCACATATTCCATTCAGTGTGTTTCAACGCCGTTTAACAGCCTATTCTGTGTACTGTGCAGAGTTGCAGAATAGGAAGAAATACTGTTAAGTCTTCAAACTAAAATATCAAAGTCACATATTCCATTCAGTGTCTTTCACCGCCGTTTAACAGCCTATTCTGTGTACTCTGCAGAGTTGCAGAATTATAAGAAATACTGTTAAGTTTTCAAACTCAAATATTAAAGTCACATATTCCATTCAGTGTCTTTCACCGCCGTTTAACAGCCTATTCTGTGTACTCTGTACAGTTGCAGAATTATAAGAAATACTGTTAAGTTTTCAAACTCAAATATTAAAGTCACATATTCCATTCAGTGTCTTTCACCGCCGTTTAACAGCCTATTCTGTGTACTCTGTACAGTTCCAGAATTATAAGAAATACTGTTAAGTTTTCAAACTCAAATATTAAAGTCACATATTCCATTCAGTGTGTTTCAACGCCGTTTAACAGCCTATTCTGTGTACTCTGCAGAGTTGCAGAATAGTAAGAAATACTGTTAAGTTTTCAAACTCAAATATTAAAGTCACATATTCCATTCAGTGTCTTTCACCGCCGTTTAACAGCCTATTCTGTGTACTCTGCAGAGTTGCAGAATTATAAGAAATACTGTTAAGTTTTCAAACTCAAATATTAAAGTCACATATTCCATTCAGTGTCTTTCACCGCCGTTTAACAGCCTATTCTGTGTACTCTGTACAGTTGCAGAATTATAAGAAATACTGTTAAGTTTTCAAACTCAAATATTAAAGTCACATATTCCATTCAGTGTCTTTCACCGCCGTTTAACAGCCTATTCTGTGTACTCTGTACAGTTCCAGAATTATAAGAAATACTGTTAAGTTTTCAAACTCAAATATTAAAGTCACATATTCCATTCAGTGTGTTTCAACGCCGTTTAACAGCCTATTCTGTGTACTCTGCAGAGTTGCAGAATAGTAAGAAATACTGTTAAGTTTTCAAACTCAAATATTAAAGTCACATATTCCATTCAGTGTCTTTCACCGCCGTTTAACAGCCTATTCTGTGTACTCTGCAGAGTTGCAGAATTATAAGAAATACTGTTAAGTTTTCAAACTCAAATATTAAAGTCACATATTCCATTCAGTGTCTTTCACCGCCGTTTAACAGCCTATTCTGTGTACTCTGTACAGTTCCAGAATTATAAGAAATACTGTTAAGTTTTCAAACTCAAATATTAAAGTCACATATTCCATTCAGTGTCTTTCACCGCCGTTTAACAGCCTATTCTGTGTACTCTGTACAGTTCCAGAATTATAAGAAATACTGTTAAGTTTTCAAACTCAAATATTAAAGTCACATATTCCATTCAGTGTCTTTCACCGCCGTTTAACAGCCTATTCTGTGTACTCTGTACAGTTCCAGAATTATAAGAAATACTGTTAAGTTTTCAAACTCAAATATTAAAGTCACATATTCCATTCAGTGTGTTTCAACGCCGTTTAACAGCCTATTCTGTGTACTCTGCAGAGTTGCAGAATAGTAAGAAATACTGTTAAGTTTTCAAACTCAAATATTAAAGTCACATATTCCATTCAGTGTCTTTCACCGCCGTTTAACAGCCTATTCTGTGTACTCTGCAGAGTTGCAGAATTATAAGAAATACTGTTAAGTTTTCAAACTCAAATATTAAAGTCACATATTCCATTCAGTGTCTTTCACCGCCGTTTAACAGCCTATTCTGTGTACTCTGTACAGTTCCAGAATTATAAGAAATACTGTTAAGTTTTCAAACTCAAATATTAAAGTCACATATTCCATTCAGTGTCTTTCACCGCCGTTTAACAGCCTATTCTGTGTACTCTGCAGAGTTGCAGAATTATAAGAAATACTGTTAAGTTTTCAAACTCAAATATTAAAGTCACATATTCCATTCAGTGTGTTTCAACGCCGTTTAACAGCCTATTCTGTGTACTCTGCAGAGTTGCAGAATAGTAAGAAATACTGTTAATTTTTCAAACTCAAATATTAAAGTCACTTATTCCATTCAGTGTGTGTCACCGCAGTTTAGCAGCCTATTCTGTGTACTCTGCAGAGTTGCAGAATAGTAAGAAATACTGTTAATTTTTCAAACTCAAATATTAAAGTCACTTATTCCATTCAGTGTGTGTCACCGCAGTTTAGCAGCCTATTCTGTGTACTCTGCAGAGTTGCAGAATAGTAAGAAATACTGTTAAGTTTTCAAACTCATATATATTAAAGTCATATATATCGTGTAAGATGAAGAAGGCGGGTAAAAAGGGACGGGGAAGTGGACGTGATCCTGAAAGTTCAGGGCGCGGGTCAGGACGCGGAGAAACTGTGCCTGGTGCCAGAGCACAAGAAAGAAAGACATCCACCATACCTAGCTTCATGTCTGATTTCACAGGGCGTCGCAGGACATCACTCTCGAGGTCCGACCAGTGCGAACAGGTGGTCGGTTGGATGACAGCTGATACTGCTTCCAGTCGGTTAAGCACCACCCTGTCTTCCACCAAGTCCACTCTCAGTAGCCAAGAGTCTGGTCAACATAATCCTCACTCTGATCATCCTTCCTCCCACCATACACGGTCTGGTCAAAGAAGTGATCCCACACTGGGATATAGTGATGAGCTCGTCTCATCACCAATCCTTCATTTGACCCTCTCTCCAAGCACGCTTGCAGAGGAACATGACATCTTGTGCCCTGATTCACAACCTCTAGAGGCTACCCAATCACAAGAAGATGACAGATGTGAACGGCATTTAAGGTCAAAGGAAGTAGTGGATGATGATGATGATGATGATGAGACACAGTTGCCATTAAATCAACCACTATTTCCGTCTCAAGACCTTGTTGAGGAGAATGTTATACAGTTGTCAATGACTGAGTATGTGGTGGGATCAAGACTTGAGGAGGATGATCAGAGTGAGGAAGTGGAGGAGGACTTGGTGGACGATGAGGTGACTGACCCCACCTGGGAAGGTGTAGAGCCGAGCGATGACAGCAGTCCTGAGGGTGAGCCATCTGCAGCACCGCAACAGGCTGGAAGAGGCAGTGGTGTGGCTACAGAAAGAAGGCGGACCGCACCAAACCGGCCCGCAAATGTTCCACGGAGCACCCCCTTGCGTAAATCTACCTTGCCAAGGGGTAGGTGTTCCGCGGTATGGCGTTTTTTTAAGGAAAGTGCGGACGACAAAAGAATTGTAGTTTGCAACCTGTGCCACACCAGAATGAGCCGAGGCATGAACACTAGAAACCTCACCACCACCAGCATGATCCGACACATGGCATCCAAGCACCGTAGTAAGTGGGAGGAACGCCTGGATCGCCCATCTGTGTCTGCAGGCCACACCACTGCCTCCTCTTCCCCTGTTTTCGGTGCCGGCCAATCGCCTGTCGAAGGCGCAGGCCCGCATACCTCCCGCCCTGCACCTGTACCATCTGAAGCACCATCAGTGACCACATCCACTTCCCTGTCCCAGCACAGCGTCCAAATGTCGTTACCCCAGGCATTTGAGCGCAAGAGAAAGTACCCAGCCACCCACCCACAGGCCATAGCACTAACCTCACACCTTTCAAAATTACTGGCCATCGAAATGCTGCCATTTAGGCTTGTGGACACTGAGTCCTTCCGCAGCCTGATGGCAGCAGCTGTCCCTCGGTACGCGGTCCCCAGCCGCCACTACTTTTCCCGGTGTGCCATCCCCGCATTACACCACCATGTGTCCCGTAACATCACCCGTGCCCTGACCAACGCAGTTACTGGGAAGGTCCACTTAACGACTGACACATGGACAAGTGCTTGTGGCCAGGGACGCTACATTTCCCTGACGGCACACTGGGTGAATGTCGTGGAGGCTGGGAGCGACTCGGACCCTGGGATGGCACGGGTGCTACCCACGCCGAGGATTGCGGGCCCTACCTCCATCAGGGTTTCCACCAGCACCTACGTTATTGGCTCCTCCTCCTCCGTTTCCACCTCCGAATTCTCTACACGCAGCGCCACTCCCCCATCAGCCAGTAGCTGGAAGCAGTGTAGCACTGCAGTGGGGAAGCGTCAACAGGCCGTGCTGAAGCTGATCTGCCTTGGGGACAAACAGCACACGGCCTCAGAGCTGTTGCAGGGGATTAGTCACCAGACCGAGCAGTGGCTCTCGCCACTCAACCTGCAACCAGGCATGGTTGTGTGTGATAATGGGCGTAACTTGGTGGCGGCTTTGGAGCTCGGCAAGCTCACACACGTACCATGCCTAGCGCATGTATTTAATTTAGTGGTGCAGCGATTTCTAAAAACCTACCCCAATGTGCATGATCTCTTGACCAAGGTGCGCCGCGTGTGTGCACATTTCCGTAAGTCATCTACAGCTTCGGCCGGCCTGTTGAAGCTGCAGCAGCGCTTACAATTGCCAGCTCACCGGCTGCTGTGTGACGTGAGCACGCGCTGGAACTCCACCTTCCACATGTTGGCCCGGCTTTGTGAGCAGCAGAGGGCAGTAGTGGAGTACCAGCTGTTACACGGTCGTCGCCTCTCCGTTCAACTTCCTGTAATCAGAAGTGAGGAGTGGGAATGGATGTCAGACCTCTGCGAGGTTTTACGCAATTTTGAGGAATCGACACAGATGGTGAGCGGCGATAACGCTATTATCAGTGTAACCATCCCACTTCTGTGTCTACTGAAACGCTCGCTGCTCACAATTAAAACCGACGCTTTGCATGTGGAAGAGGTGGAAATGGGGGAGGAAGAGCTTACACAAGGTGATAGCCAGAGCACCCTCACTTCGTCTTCTCAGCGACAATTGGAGGAGGCGGAGGAGGAGGAGGAGGAGGAGGAGGAGGAGGAAGACACGGTTGCCTCCGCTACAGAGGGTAGCCATGGAACTTTAGTTCCATCTCTTCAGCGTGGGTGGGCAGAAGAGGAGGAAGAGGATGAGGATATTGAGAGTCAGCCTCCTGGTGAGGACAGCGAAATCTTGACTGTTGGTACTCTGGCACACATGGCTGACTTTATGTTAGGCTGCCTTTCCCGTGACCCACGCGTTGTACGCATTTTAGACAACACGGATTACTGGGTGTTCACCCTTCTGGACCCCCGCTACAAAGAGAATTTCTCATCTCTCATTCCTCCGGTGGAGAGGACAAGCAAAATGGTGCAATACCAGAAGGTTCTTGTTGAAAAATTGCTCCAAAATTTTCCATCTGACAACGCTGGCGGCAGAGTACGTGCTACCTTGGCCAACCGAGAAGGGGAGAAAAGGGGAGCACACAGCAGTTCCGACAAAGGCAGGGCAACACTCTCCAAGGCGTGGGACACCTTCATGACACCCCGCCAGCACCCTCACCCTGATGCGCAGCCTAGTGTCACAAGGAGGGAAAAGTTTTGGAAGATGGTGAAGGAGTACGTAGCAGACCGTGTCAGCGTCCTCAATGATCCCTCTGTGCCTTACAACTACTGGGTGTCCAAGCTGGACACGTGGTATGAACTGGCACTCTACGCCTTGGAGGTGCTGGCCTGCCCTGCCGCCAGCGTTCTGTCTGAGCGGGTATTTAGTGCTGCTGGTGGCATCATAACAGATAAGCGTATCCGCCTTTCCACCGACAATGCTGATAGGTTGACACTTATAAAAATGAACAAGGCCTGGATTTCCCCTGACTTCTCCACTCCACTGGAGGAAAGCCCCGGGGGAACATAAACTCACTTTATATATGTTATTTACAATGATGGGAATACTCTGTATTCCCATTCACCCCTTCCACCCAAAAAATGGGTATATGGTTGACTCTTAATCTTCTCATCCTCCTCCTCCTCTTCCATATGCCCTGTGCTATAATTTTTATATAGGGCCAGCTCACCAGCGGGCCCTGTGATACAATTTTTATATAGGGCCAGCTCACCAGCGGGCCCTGTTTGACAATTTTTATATAGGTCAGCTCACCAGCGGGCCTTCTCATATAATGTTTTATTGGGTCAGCTCTCTAACGGGCCCTCTCATATAATGTTTTATAGCGTCAGCTCACTAGCGGGCCTTCGCATATAATGTTTAGGATGGTCAGCTCTGCAGCAGACCCTCACCCATAATGTTTTAGATGGTCAGCTCAGCGCACGTTTCCCTCTTAATCATGGCCTCAGTTCTGAAAATCAAGGAAATTTTTGGGAGAATTTGCCTCTGCGCACGTTTCCCTCTTAATCATGGCCTCAGTTCTGAAAATCAAGGAAATTTTTGGGATAATTTGCCTCTGCGCACGTTTCCCTCTTAATCATGGCCTCAGTTCTGAAAATCAAGGAAATTTTTGGGATAATTTGCCTCTGCGCACGTTTCCCTCTTAATCATGGCCTCACTTCAGAAAATCGATGAAATTTTTGGGAGAATTTGCAGATGATATACAAGTAAATATACAGCAAATACTGTTTGGTAACAATTTTTCGCCTAAAGTCGTTTTTATTTTCCTTTTTGTGTGTTTTACGGTCAGTCTGTAAAAATGGCGTACTACGGGCGAAAGATCGTTCCCAGCAGCGATGTTGGAGTCCAAGGTGCATCCAGACATCCTCCCTATGCTGTCCCTGAACCATTTCTGTGGTGTTTCCATCTTTTTCTGCCCTTTTCCTATGGACCAGGCACCCTCCCCTCATCAGAGCAGGGGGTGCCTGGTGTAATGCTCGAGTCCTCCCATTGACTTCAATGGGGCTCGGGTGCTCGGCCGAGCACTCGAGCCTCAGGGGGTGCTCGGTCAGAGCACCCGAACATCCGAGCATTGGGGTGCTCGCTCATCACTAGTTATATTCATTTATACTTTTAGCCTCATCCAATTCTTCTTGGATACTATTCCACTCTTTGCCAATGTTTTAGATTTGTTCAGGTTCTAAAGATGTCTGAACTAAGACCAGCTAGAGGTTATTAGGGACAAACCAAGAATTTGTAGAAAGAGGTTTCCAAAAAAAAATTATATCCAAATGTAGAATTTTTGTGGACTTCTCTCTCCAAATCCTTTGCAAATGATTATGCAAAGATCAAGGGTGGGAAGTCTGGATGAAGACAGCCAGCTGATGTACAAAGAGCTGTACTGAAGCAGATTTACCATCTCTGTCATAGAAATATACATTGCAGAATAAAACATATCTCATTATTGGATGCTAAAGCTTTGTGTCTCTCTAATCTGACAGGGACAAAAGAATACATGGGTGGATTCCTGACAACTGGAAGCACCCTCTTGTCTATCCTTGGTTTTATCCCATTAATAAATAGCAATTAAAACATATTTTACTAAGGACTGAAAACAGAATATCTGAATATTTTTGTGGCTCTATACTCATGTCCCATAACTGCCTTCGTGCACATTTATGTTTCTCTCTGGTTCAGGTGTATTCTTGCTCTTTTTCATCTCACAAGTGCCTGTGTGCTTGGTATGCATATGTATAAGTGCTTTTGAAGGCTCAGCCCCCTGGCTTCTTATTGGATAGGATCTCCTAGTTAAACCTGACCCATCCTGTTAGTCCTCTTCTGGTTATTAAGCATCATCTAGGACTGGGGTGAGCTTCCTTTGTTATCTATCTACTAGAGTATTGACCTCTGCTTTGAACCTTAGACTACACCTGAACTCTGCCTGTCCCAAAATTCTGCCTGAATCACCATTATACCTGAATTCTGGCCTCCCCTACATCGGACCAATTCAACTTCATCTTTATCTCAGCCACTCTGTGCCTGTATTCATATGTCACTGGTGGCTACATAAACCTTGGACCTGAATGCTCCTTATTCAGAAAAGCTACTTGTATTCAAATTGCAACTGCTGAGAGACACACTAGGAATCAGCATGCCTGCATGTGTGTCCGATTCTCAGTTGTCTGACTATAATCAGGCAATCGCCAAAGACCCCACATATTTGGTGAGGTGTAGGCTCACCTGGATCATCAGGAACAGGTACTGGCAACTCATACCACATCTACAAAATCTTGAGAGGAAATTTTATGCTATATTAGAGATGCTACACTCCTCAGGGGTTTCCACCGCTATCCAAGGATTCCATTTTGATTGAGAATAATGCTCATATTCTTGATGACTCTGATGCTTTCATCAAAAGAGAATACAAAGATCCTTGGGACTCTCTCCATACTGTGGCAAAACGGGGCATCCCCTTTGCAGCTGACCAGGCTAACCAGGAAACACCAACACTTGGGGCTGTTGGGGAAGCAGTCTCAGACCCTTTACCATAAACTCAAATAATGATCCTGTCATGGGGGTGGCTAGAACTGTTTCTACTATGACATTCTTGGATTCAGGGGCAGCTGTAGCTTCATTGGCCAGGGTTAAGTTAATCAGGCAGGTGTTTATTCTCAAAATAAACTTCAAAAATTTGCCATCTCTACAAATTATAGAAAACCCCTTGATAATGGTTTGGTTGGGGCTATTCATCATGAAACTATCATGTGGTGCTATTTAGTCAACTCACACTTGCTTTGGTTAAGAAACCATAATCTGGTAAGTGGTTGGGTTTCTGGTCCAATTCTGGCTTGGGGCATCATTTGTCATGAAAACTGTATTCTTAAAGTCACTTCTTTGGCAGAACTCCAGGGGTTTTCTTTAGAGACTCTTAAGTCAGTAATAGTCCCGCAAGTATAATGAAATATCTGGATGTTTTCTCAAAGAAAAAGGCCAACATCCTTCTACCTCATAGAATTTACGATTGCTCTATCAATCTCCTACCCAGAACATTTCCACAGAAAGGAAGAATACACCTGTTACCTGAACCAGAAAACAAAAGCATTAGCAGACTATATCCAGGAAAGCTTGTTAAGGTGTTTATTCAACCATCTTCATCTCTGCTGTGGAGCCATTTTCTTTATTGGAACCAAAAAATGATCAGTCCCTCAGACCCTGTATTGATTACAGAGGCTTGAACAAAGTGATCATTAAAAATCAATATCCTCTGTCTTTAGTGCTTAAATTATTCCCTCTTTTTATAGAAGCTAAGGTCTTCTTGGGTCTCAGTGGAGGCCTGCACCTTAATCAGGTGGGGAGAGAGAATCAGGTGGAAAACAGGTGTTAATATTCAATTCAGGTACTACAATACCTTGCCCAGGTTGTATTCCAGACATTTGTAAATGGCAACCTCAGGGACATGCTGCTTTCTTGCATCATAGTTTATTTTCATAGCATCTTTATTCATAACAAACCAATCTGTTGAATAGTATCTCTGCTTCTTCATTGACTAACAGCATTCCAGATAGTCAGATATTTCACCTTTAGCTGAATTTTCTTTCAGTAACCTCCTTCATGAATCCCTTTCAATTATCTCTTATCTATGCTGCTCTGTGCTATCATCCGTGCTCCCTGCAGTAAAACTTACTTTCTTTTAACATTATGGCTGCAGAAAATGGTTGCTGATGAGAGGCTGTATTCTGTTCCCACCCTTCATCATGGAAGTGAAATATGGCTCTCCATCAAGATTCCTCATCTTCGACATCCTTCGGCTGAACTGTATTGGACTCTTTCATATTAAGGATCAAGTTTTCCCAGTCACATATCCCCTTGAATTATCTTCTATGAAGATTTCCTGGTCTTTCCATGTCTCTCTCCATAAGCAGGTTATTAAGAACTGCTTCTACTGTCCTACTTTTACTCCTAGTCCAGTGCTTTTTCATGTTTGGATGGAATTCCTAGTCCACAAGATATTACACTTTCATCTTGTCCATGGGGCTCTTCAGAACTTAATTGACTGGAAGATGTATAGCCCTGAGGACCATTCATTTTTCTGACATGTTCAGTCCCTGCATTGGCCTACACCTTCTACTGCACCCATCCAGATAAGCTTAATCACCCAGATCCAAGCTCTTTGAAGGTGGGTGGTGTCACATACCTTCTTTCTTTTATCTATCGTTTTCTCTCCAGGTCAGGAGCATTCACACACTTTTTTCTCTCATGAGTAAGTGCCCCATATTTATGGGTTAATGTGCTTTTGTAGACTCAGGCCTCTAGCTCCTGATTGAACTGGATATCCTATTCAAATCTGGCCCATCCTCTCAGTCCTCACACAATTATTTAGACTTCTCTAGAGCCTGGGAGCACTTAATTTGTTTTCTGTCTACTCCAGTAATGACCTGAGATTTGAACCTTAGACTATACCTGAACTCTACTTGCTCAACCTTCTATCTGGATCACCATTACACCTGATATCCACTACCCCCAGACCTCAGAACAAGTTAAGTTCACCTTCTTCCTAGCTCTCCTGTCCCTCAACTAGGTTTTCTTCTGGCTACTGATTGATACACAAACCTTGGGGCTAAAGCCCTGAGTGGTTGCCTCAGAGTAATTGAGAACAGTTACCTGTATTCCAGTTCCAATTGCTGCAAGACACACTAGAAATCAGGTAGACTGAAAGCAACTACAATTCTCAGCTGAGTGAAAGACAACTTCAAAACAGCAGAGTAGAAATCTCTTATTTTCTAAAAAGTTAATAAGATTTCATGTGTGTTCATCTATGCATAGTAAAATTATTTTCATGGCATGCTACATGCAAGAATGAGATGTCTGTAGGCCCTTATTGAAGTTGAGTTATCATTCAAAACTTTATACCACTAATTTAAATTGATTATGCCAGTTGCCTAAGAAAAAAGATAAAACATATTAAATCCTGCGCAATAGGATCAAGTGGCTGTTAATTTGTTTAACAGGAGGACTTACCTAAACAAGTGTCCTTCATACAGCAGTCAGTTATATCTACATGCTGTATATATGGGAAATTACATTTTATTGCAAGCAGGTAATCTTAGAAACTAAAAGCTATAGGTGTAGCTCCTGGAAACCCTTACAGTATGTCCAACCATTATTCTTAAGCTGGCAGAATGTACACACTACATTAGGAAAGGCCATGGTTTTCAAAGATATTAGCATCTTTGAAGTAGTAGAACTGTATTAAAATATGCATTTGGTTCTATAGTGCCATGTTTTGGAAGCATTTGGGCATGCCAGTCTGGACTTGAAAAGACATATAACCTATCATTTAATTCAGCCTGCTGTCTACATTTAAAAATAGTATTCTTTGTCTATCTTCCCCAAGTCTGTAACTTTTATGACCATTTTAGTACAAGTACATGATCTTAGAAAAGTAATACATATAGATTAGCACACACCTGGCACTCCGTTTGGTATGTCAACCCACACCATTATGGTACCTTATGCTGGGAGTGTAAATAATATACATGTACATATAATATACACTTTTCCCACAATGCCATTTTCTGGAAATCATTGTGCACACCAGACTAGGGTTAAGAAAGGCAAGTAATCCCTTATTTATGTGAATGGTTGTCTTCTCTCCAAAATTGTATACCTTGTCTACCTTTTTTTCACATCTGTTGTTACAGGCATTTTAGTACAGGCATGTCATGTTTGTCAGATATTACCAATGGGATGTTATTTGTCTTGGGATAGGGGTTGCTAATAATTTAGTAGGACATTTCATAGATTTTAAAGATTTGAATGTGCCAAAATGTAAAAATAGCATTTTTTCCTTTAGGACCAAATTCAGGAAACATTTATGAGCACCATGCTAGGGGTACAATGGCAAGTGACCACTCATTTGATGTACTGAGATGTCTTCTTTCCAAAATGGTATATCTTAATTATCTTTCCTTCTTGTCTGTGTAATGATCTGACAGATTAATTGCCCAGTGTAAACTGACTGGAAGACTCTGTGAAGTAGATTTCCCACAACAATATGACAGACTGCTATTTGATGTAAATATTATGATAAAAGTACAACAGACAATATAGGTATAAAGCAAGGCAGGCCCAAGTGGGCCAGATGCTAGGGAGTGAAGACTAGAGTATGAAGTTGTCTGGTGGTGGCTGTTCTCTGGGTTTCCTTGCTGAGGCCTAGAGATGCTGGCTACAAGGCCAGATTAGTGCCGACTGGAGGAGCCAGCCCAAGCCCCAGATGACAACCCAGGTAACAACAGTTACTCTCTTGGATCAAAGAAGATACTGAACAAATTGCCCACCTGCAGTGTGGTTGTAGTTGTTGTACAGGAACACAGAGGCCTGGACCTTGACTGAGAAGACAGAGAAAAGGATAGTCAAAATCCATTGGTCAAGGAGGAAGAAGCCCAGCAGAATCAAGGCAAATGGGTAGTCAGGTAAGCCAGAACAGGAACAGGGGGGCAATGCAGTACAAGGCAGCAAATGGAGAAATGATTGAATCAATGGAGCCAAGGTCATTAACAGGATATCACATGGGCACGGTAACAAATATCAGAACAGGAAAAAAGTCTCAGGTAATGCACAAGATAACACTCAGGAACTGGACTGGAAAATCAGTGTCATGACCTGGAATGCTTTAATAGTTCCTGCCCCAGGGTCCTGGGAACTTTGCTGAGTGCTTCTGCTGCTGCTAGTTGTGGCACCTCTGACCTGCTAATAATGTGTCTACAAGCCAGAGATGTGGCTGTGCTTCAGGTGGAATCTAATAGAGGAGGTGCCACTACCTAGGTGTGAGCCTGTTTTCCCCCTGCTCCCATGCTTTTTTTTCCACAGACAACAGATAGCAACATGCTTAGCTTTTGGATCTTGAGTGAAGTAAATCCATACTGTGGACTTCATGGGCTCAGGAGTTCTTGAGGGGCTAATACTATACTACTACTACTACTACTACTACTACTACTACTACTACTGGAGCTAGATATTGATGCAATTCTACTGCTACTAATACTACATGTCAAAGATGCAGCACTTCCAGCAGCAGCATTGCTAAGGTTGTGAATGTTAATAACCTGTGTTGCTGCTTTTGTTGCTGCTGCTGGTTACTCAACACAAATGTGTGTGGCTGAGTGTAACTTGGACTTGGAAGTGGTGATGATGCTGATGATGACTGACAGGAAGACTGTGTACTTTTTGACATCTTTGCTTGTCCAGGGTCAGAGTTTCCAATGGTTTACACAAACAGTGTATAGACAGGCACACCCCTCCTTTTCAGTTGAAGATTGAGCCTTTGTCTTTCTGCTAACTTTCTGGTCATGCCATCATCTCTCTAACTCTCAGCTTCATCTGTATCTGAAGAAGAGGAGGATGCTGGAGGGATATTTTCTAGATCTGCATCATCACCATCATGGTGCTTGTTTGTCTCACTGTCAGATGCAGCAGTTGGCTCAATTGCTACACCTTCCTCCATTATGCCATTGCCATCATCAACACTAGAATGTAACTCATTGTCATCTTCAGTGTTCTTCTTATATGGTTTTTTTTTTTGTACTGGTGCTGGTGGAACTTTTGGTGGGACCTTGAAAAACTGCATCCTCCCTGGGATGAGAGGGATAATCATCATTTATTGCACACGCTGCAGCAACCATGGCTGCAGTTACGTTTTGAACTACCACTTTACTCCCACATCCCTGCACTGCTCCACCTTTCCCCCTCCCTCTGCCCTTTGTGCTTTTGCTGGATATTACTCAACTACTGTGCGTGTTTTTACTCTCTCCAGTACACAACTGATGGAGTGTGATGTCTTGCCTTAGCCCTTAAAAAAAGTCTCCATGTCATCTGCTGTCTATCAAGTCTGCCTCAGTCACACAGCTCATGTTAGGCTCCTAGTCA
This sequence comes from Rhinophrynus dorsalis, assembly GCA_037306005.1. NCBI lineage: Eukaryota > Metazoa > Chordata > Amphibia > Anura > Rhinophrynidae > Rhinophrynus > Rhinophrynus dorsalis. The sequence continues at coordinate 84,292,575 of CM074724.1, read as the reverse complement.
GCTGTCTGACACTTAATATATTTATTTGTTTATTTATTTATTTATTTATTTATTTTTATTAATATTATTTTTTATTATTATTTTTGTTATCCACCCTATCTTATTGAAGTCTATCAAGAATATAAAAAAACTGAAAAAAAAAATCAATAACTTCTTTACCCAGACTTCTCCAGCACAGAGACAATAACAGCAAAATCAGCAAGTAAATTGGACCCCAGCTGCCTGTGTCTTGTCACACAGAATTTTGGGGTATTTGAGGTCAACCTCCGTCCTCCCTTCTTCTCCCCCCATGTGCCCTCGACTCCTCTAATACAGAGAACAAATGTCCTACCTAAATGACTCTCTAAACTAAGGTTCAATTCCCCTTTATTTACCTATCTTCTCTAGCTTAAAAATGTGCTGCTTTCTCCTCTCACAAACACAGAATGGCATGATGTGAAAGCATCACACCCTTTATATGGCTGAAGAAACGTAGAGAAAACCTTCATGTGCTGGGGGAAAAAAAAATTGTTCCCATTGATTTCAATGCAATGAGTTAAGTGAAAAACAGCGAAAAAACTACACTTTTCTGAGGAAATTATTCTCCAAGCAGGAAGTGCTATTTTTCATTGATTTTGGATTGAGGCGAAAACATTCACCCATCCCCACCAGCTTGGAAAAAAATGAAAAATCCACAAATTCTGTTTGATTTTAATGAGACTTTTATCTATGTTTTGTGATGCATTATAGATCTATCTAGCATTCAAGAGGATAAAAGCCACATTTAAAGCATGTATTTATTTATTTATTTATTTATTTATTTTTGAGGCATTTGGTTTTCCCCAGATTTATTGAATATTTTTCATAGTTTTTCTTTTGTTCTTATAGCTCACAGTCTTCCAGTAACTAATGTCTAGAGTAGAAAATAGAACATGTATCAATGACTTCCATTTTGTCTGTGACTTCCCCTGGAATGTTTGGTGACAGCTGTGTCCTATAGAAGTTATTATAGAGTAATTGCTGTGATTCTAAATTCACATGGTTTATGATGCCAAATACAAAAGTGATAATGAGTGTGGTGTGGTGTGGTGTGTGCTAGATCAGTGATTCTCAACCTGTGCCATCAGGACCCGCTACCTTGCCAGGACATGGAAATTTCCCAGCTATATCACAAGTGAGTGAATAAAAAAGGCAGTGCCTCTGTTTAACTCACTTGTAATCAAGCAGGGATATCCTTAAGTCCTGGCCTGTTATTGGTGGCTAACAGTATGAGTTTAAAACCACTGAGCTTCATTATTTATTTACTAGTTGAAAAGCCCGTGTACACAGGCCACAGTGCCATCCAGAAACCTTGGCTGGTGGCGAGATCCTGTTGGCCACGCTGCAGTCATGCGGAGTACTGACTGCCCGAACGTGTTGTGGCTGATAACGGAGCGGGGTGCTCCGAACTCAGACAGTAGTCCCAGGAAGGTGCGCAGAGAGGACTACGGTCTGAATTCAGAGTGCCCCCCTCCATTATCAGCTGCGGCGCGGGCAGTCTCTACTGCACACACTGCAACATACTTTTAGCGAATTATTATATAGGATGTTTCTTTCATTAATGCATATTAGAATTATTTTGATGAACTATTGAAGTCATCCTTAGGAACACAAAGTGCCATATGTATCAAGTTAAAGTACAGTAAATCTCAAAAACAAATTTTACCATAGTAGAAAAATAAAACTTTCCATCGATTTAACCCCTTAGTGACCGGACAAGCGCACACGCGGCCGTCACTTAACGCCTGGCTAAGAAAATTTTTTTTTTTCAAAATCATTCTGGAGTCCCTGAATGGCGTGCAGCCGCGCAGGGACCCGGACTTCCGGGACGTACGTATACGTCCTCTGTCACCAAGTGACAGTTTTTGCAGGACGTACATGTATGTCCATTGTCGGGAAGGGGTTAAAAGAGGCTTTAAGCTTCCTGACTGTTAGGGAGATGTATAACACATTACTTTACTTTAGAATTATAGGGAGTTAATGTTTGTTATCAAAGCTTTATCTGTACTGTTTACTCTGGATAAACTGTACTCGTCCAATTATAAGATCAAACATTGTTTTGAACCTGTTCATTATTATTTTATAGTTTGTTTTTTATTTCTGTGCCTGCAATATGTGCTGTATTAAGTAGAATAAATACTATATACTTTAAATGTATTCCCCTTTCATTCATTTAAGGGTATGAAGGTGATATATATATACACTGATTAATTTTTTATGCTAGTGAAATATTTGATCACTCATTATCAGCTTTTACACAGTACAACTCCAGTTAAGGTTATTAAGGCAATATATGTAAATTGATTAATTTTTTATGATAGTGAAACATGTGATCACTCATTAGCTTTTACACAGTACAGCTCCAGCTGAATTCAGTTTACACTGGACATGCTTGTTTACATGCATGTAGCTTGTAGACAAAATACTATTGGATTAATAATCTTCAATATTTGAGCCAGGACAGTTATTGGATTCTCAGAAGACACCCTTTAAAGAACCATGCATACCATTACTAGTAGTGAGATCAACAAATTGCACGCCCCAAGCTGGCACCTTAAGCAAGGGATCTAGGGCTTTATCCCCACCCAATACTTTTTTTTTTTTTTTTTTTTTTTATTGAAAGTATAGAAATACAAACAGAGCATCAAACTCACACATACATTGGGTGATAATATGACATACTCTTATCTCAAACAAACAAAGATTATAATTACATCAGCCAGTCCGTGAGACTAATTGAATACAATGTCTCTAATTCTTGATGGAAAAGAGCAATATCCATGTCTATAGTACATCAAAGTGAAATACAAGAAAAATTAAAACCTGTGAACAAAGAATATCACTCAGCTAAAGCAATCAAGCACAGGTACAGTATGAAGAGCAGAACTACCCTCTCTTTGATCTACAATAGTACATCCAATGGCTAGGTATTCATCATATGTAATTCCTGAGATACTGACAGAAAGCAAAGAAAGGACAGAATCAAAAGAAAGAAAAGGAAGGATAGGACTAAAACCAAATTTGGAGAGATAAATTAGATAAGAGTGGAACAAAGGAGGGAGAAAAGAGAAAAGAAAGGGGGGAGGGGGAGGGGTATGTCGGACAAAAGTGTCAATACTAACTTCGCTGATTAAGTCATATCTTGAAGAAGTGTAGAGGTACATCAAATAATTCAAAAAAGTAAAAAACATTCATTCCATCTCCATTACCCCCTGTAATCTGGTCCTCCACTGCTCCAAGGAAGGTGTGTTAACTATTTTCCAGTAAAAGGGAATCAACGCTCTCGCAGCATTAAGTAGTATATATAAGAAACATCTACGATGAGCTCCTGAGGGGCCTTGAGGAATGTTATCTGAAGTCAACGAAGAACACAAAAAAGTGGCTAGGGAAAAAAGCCAATTTAAGACCTGTCAGGGTCTCTATCTCATCTCACACTTGCTTTCAGAAGGGTGCAATGCGCCTACACTCCCACTATATATGCAAAAGCATACCCCAATCCTGCGTACATCTCCAGCAACGATCTGAAGTGTAGTACCTGGATAACAGATCAGGGGTCTGGTACCAACGTGAAATAAGTTTAAAATTTGTTTCTTTGGAGGAGGTATCACGTGGTAACACCTGATTTAGTCAAAATATCCTCCACCAAGTAACCAAGTCCCAAGTCAAATGTAAATCTTGTTCGCATTGCACCATGTAGGATAGCTTCTCGTGTGGCTGATTTGATAATAACATTTTTCAGAAAGAGGATAATGGTCTAAGACAAGGTGTCACCGAAGTCAGGGTTGTTTCAAATGGTGCCAGAGTCCTTGGAGTGTAGCCCTGGGCCACAAGTTTCAACAAATAGTGACGCACCTGTTGATACTCCCAGTCATGTGAACCAGTCAATCAACAATTCCTCGCCGCTGACTCTCTCGAAATAATTCCTGTATCTAAAATCAAAACCTCCAGCATATGCAAGTTCCCAGTTACCCAGGAAGCAAAACATTTAGCCTCCAACCCAGGAAGGAAGTCAGGATTACCAGTTATAGATAAAAGGGGGAGAGGTAAGGCAAAAGTTTCACTCTCGCATTCACTGCCTCCCAAACCCTAAGGATAAAAAGTAAGACCAGGTGACAACCAAGCGTAGTAGGTATCGAATCGTGATTTTAGCAAGAGAAGTTGTGATAAATACATTGAAGGCAGCAGATAGGAACAAGATCTGACCCATCCCTTAGCAGCATGCCTCTTCAGATCTAAATAACGGGAAAGGATGGCAGCTTCCCAATATAAGCGAATATCCAAGAGGCCTATACCCCCGAATTCCAAATCCATATATAACGTTGCAGCCGACAGCCTTGCAACCGCTGTAAGTATGAGACCGGTACAATAATAGGCAAAGTCTACAACAAATAAAGAATACGTGGAAGAATCATCATCTTAAGCAGGTTTGCTCTGCCAAACCACAATATGAACAGATTTGACCACGCCTTGAGATCTTTGGAGACAGTCAGCCAGAGGAATGTAATTAGCTGCAAATAAGTCATTGGTAACCCTAGTTAAATGGACTTTATGGAATCAGGCTGCAAGCAAAATGGACATTTATTCTGTAACTCTCTGGCTCGTCAATGCAAAATTCCGAAATTTAGAATTTCACATTTAGAATAGTTAATTTTATAAAATGAAAGGGCACTAAATTCCTCCAATAGACCAAGTACTGCAGGAAGCGATGTATCACAGTGACTAAGAAATAACAGAACATCATCTGCATAGCATTCTACCTTGTTATCAGGCTCTTCCGGGGGAATGCCCATGATGTTGCTATCTAGCCGAATTCTGCTGAGGAGTGGCTCCAAACCTAAAATGAAAAGCATAGGGGACAAGGGCCACCCCTGCCTAGTTCCGTTCGTGATCCAAAAGGGGGATGACAAAAAACCATTAGACCGAACCCAAGCAGACGGAGAGTCATAGAAAGCAAAAATCGCATGTAAAAATCTATTCCTCAGACCAATGTGTTGAAGCACAGTCTGGAGGTAAGACCATCTCACTCGATCAAATGCCTTCTCCGCGTCTAAAGCCAACAGCAGAGAAGGCAAGTTGCAGATCGAGGCAAGATGAATAAGGGAAATGGCCTTGGTAGTATTATCCTTTGCTTCACTTCCTTTGACAAATCCAGATTGACTGGAATGGAGTAGAGTAAGCAAGAGGGGTGTAGCCACATTACGAAAAGCTTAGCATAAAGCTTGACATCCAAATTGAGTAAGGAAATTGGCCTATAATTACTGCAAAATGTGTTGTCCTTCCCGGGTTTGGATAACACTATGATACGGGCTTCTAGAGATTGCTTAGGGAAAGATGCCCCAAAAAGCAATGAGTTAAACAACTGAAGTAAAGGCTCTGATAATTCCCTCACAAAAGATTTGTAATAAGAGGCCGGAAAGCCATCCGGTCCCGGACTCTTCCCAGTTGGGATCGAATGAAGTGTCCGTTCCAATTCATCCATCATAAATGGAAAATCCAAAGCAGCCGAATCCTCTGTGGAAAAAGCCTGCAGCCCAGCGTGGCGTAAAAAAAGAGTCCAGCTTTGCATCAGGAGCAGAATGCGAGGATGCAGTATCATGGGGAAATAGATTGTAAAGCGACACACAATATTCCGCAAAGGAATCTGCAATAACTGGGAGAAAGCCATTGAACCTGAACCTCCCTTAATCTTAGGAATGTGACTGGTGACCCTTCTCACCTTAACCACCCTAGCTAACGACCTACCACACTTATCTCCAGAAAGATAGTTATGAAATCTATGCCACATGAAGGACTTGTGTACTGAATGAGAGCAGGTAAGCTAAGTCAGAAGGCAAGGATTGCAGCAGTGTCAAATCAGCCTCTGACCTAGTTGATTTATGATGCCCCTCTGCCACCATAATTTGGGATAGCAGGCTGTCAATTTGCCAATGTTGCCGTTTGCGTTTATGAGCCCCAATCTTGATGAAATCCCCCCGTATAACACACTTGTGGGCTTCCCACAGTAATGGCCAGGAGACCTCCCCTGTGTCATTCAGCCAAAAATATGAAAGTATACTCTCACAAATCTTCTCTACGTCCTCCCTGGGCGTCAAAAGCTGTTCATTGAGCATCCATGATGGGAAAGTGTTCAAACAGTTTGGCAATGAAAATTAGACTTATACAGGAGCATAATAACGCCAAGTCATAGGATATATTCTAACCTCTCCCAAAGTGTGGATAGTGTATTAAGGCATAAAAACATAATCTATGCGGGAGTATGTATGGTGTAAACTCTAGAGATGTATGTAATCTCTATCTAGAGGGTATGTGATACACCACACAACGAGGAGAGCTAAGCTAGATAAAATCTTCCGAATCAGCTGAAGACAGGAATAGGGTAGACTAGAATTACCCGTTGAGCAATCTAATTCTGGGCAAAGAGCAACATTCAAGTCACCAGCTAAAAACAACCTGCCCTGCTTAAAGTGTTAGTAATGTCCAAAAAAAGTTTTTTGCATTTAGAAGAGCTTAAAGGGATAGTAATAGTTTGTTTTATCTTTATTTTATTTTGTAGGCATTAAAAAAACATGAAAAACAATATAAGTCTTATCTCTCAAACCTTTATGGTTTAAGTGATATTCACAAGCAAAGTTTCCCCCTCCCGCCCCTTTTACCTAGTGTAAGCCATATCTTTTCAGATGTGGAATGCAGTCCATAGACCAGACAGATAACAGCAGGGGACAAGCTTCGTTCTATTAGAACAATGAAAGCCCTGCCCCCCTTGACAAGTTTTTCAGGTTTTTCCCTTATCTTAGTTGAAGACTGTCCCTCTCTGCAGTCTACATGGGCACCTCCCTTCTGCTCAGGCTGAGCAGTGTTACATTAGTAAAAGGGGCGGGAGGGGGATACTTTATCATTCAATTACTCCTAAACTACAACTCTGACAGAATTGAAATAGCACTCTCCATGTCCCAAATGCTATGAAGATTAATTAGAGCGGCTTTTATTATGAAACATTACTATCACTTTAAAAAGCTGAGCTGAATGCAAAAAAACGTATCTCTCAAACCGCTATGGTTTAAGAGATACAGGCGTTTAAAGTTCCCTGTTTCCTATTGACAGCTGTAAAGCTGTCAGCAGGAGATTCATGTCGGTCGACATGGAGGCGCTTGAGAAGTGCTGAGATCTCGTTACTTACAAGGGATCCCTTCATTGGAATGGTCTAAAATGTGTGCCTGAACACCAGCGAAACAGTGAACTTTAAACGCCTGTATCTCTTAAACCATAGCAGTTTGAGAGATACGTTTTTTTGCATTTAGCTCAGCTTTTTAAGTTCTTCTAAATGCAAAAAAAAACTTTATTTTTGGACATTACTAACACTTTAAATCCACAGTGAACTGAAGAAATTGTGCTTGACCTGAATTGGGGGTATAAATATTTGCAATGGTCACCAAAGTATCGAATAAAAAAACTTTAAGGAACAGGAACCTACCTTCACTATCTCTCAAAACATCCCCCGAATGCCAGTGCAAGTTTTTGTGCAACAAAATACTCACTCCCTTGGACTTATTTGGCGCAGAGAAGTACCAGACACTTTAGAACACGCAAGACCTGAAAGACGGTTCCGCGTCATACTTGAAATGAGTCTCCTGGACACATACAATATCTGCTTTAAGCCTCTCAAATTCTCTTAAGGCAATGGAATGCTTTTCGGGTATATTGAGACCACCCGCATTAACCAAAATTAGTTTAAGGTATCTCAAAGCCATTGTACAAATAAAAAGAGGATCAAAATCAACGACAACAGCCATGGATTCAGGTTATCTCCGACAGTTGGCCAGGGAAAACGTGGAGGGAACACAAGGGGAAGGACAAGGAAGGGGCCAAAAGATGACCCAGAAAGACAGGAGAAGAAAAGAAAGGATAGTAGAGAGTAGAAATAGAAAAATAACCGTGGCTGTTGTCCACCAACCATATAGGTCTGGGTACTCAACCGGGATAGGTACGAAGATGGCCCTAGGGCCCGGAGGGGGAAAAAAGCCATGGACAGAGTATACAACTGAGCGCAAAACCAGGTGCCCGAGGTTTCTTTCATACACAAGAAATAACATATTACTGCCAATTATGCATCACTGAGATGAGACTGATTGATAACAGCAATAGTAACAATTCAATAACATATGGGAAAACACAAGGTTATAGAGGATTCAGAATTAAAAGACCAGTGTAGAAGTATATGCATAGCCATGAGAAAAGGTCAGCAATGGCAGCACGTGCCGCCCCACTGCCAGCACCCCACACACACATGCCACAATGAGCAACAATGAAAAATCAGGCTGTAGGGACGCGACATACATTGTGACAATAAAGGTATAGGGAAGAACCAGGAGGACCCTCCCTGACTTCTAATATTGCTCCTAGCAGCCCGGATAGAAACCAACTAGCGTGAGAGGGGCAGCAAGGCAACTCCACAGTAGCAACAAAGGTCATGAAGTGTCCGCATATGAATTAGCCAACACCCACCCCGGAAAAACAAAGCAACTATTGCATATACTCCGTGGGGTGGGAACAGCAGGAAAGCAATGCTCCAGCACCCCCCACTGCGAGCCAAGAGCCCCAGACTCCACATATGCCCAAGTAACATTGAAACCCGCAGATAGACCCAGGAGGATATCAGTATAGCCCGCCACCTGCCCCACAGCCAAATGAGCCTGCGTCACAAGGGATGCACGAACACAGCACCCAAAGAGAGAATGTCCACCAGTTCATGATAAAACCAAAAACTGGGAGTAATCCTCCAACATGCTCCATGTTCCCCCAATCCTCCTGCCTCACTCTGGCAAATAAAGCACCGTAGTGTATTGTTGTTGTTTTTTTTTTGTTTGTTTGTTTTTTTTTTAAACATCTTGTTGCACTAGTATAACATATAACACGTATAACGTATAACACAATAGCACAATGAAATAATAGGCAGTCATACTCATCTGTACAGCACCAGGTACAAATATCAGCTGTCATCCTGATAATGATGGCCCAATAAGACTAAGAAATCCTCATAGCAGGGCTAGGGAAGGAAGAAGTTCCAGAACAAGCCTCCTCAGTGATCATGGAGAAGATGGGCCAGATCTCCATATGTTGCTCCCTGAAGGGTTGTGCAGGTCAACTTCCTCGAGATCCCTCGACCGTTTCGGAGCTGTATTCATCTTCCTGTGCTAAAACTCCCTTTGGGGTTTAGACCCCTGTTCTTCAGATGTACACCCGGATGAGCAATCGAACACAGATGGAACAGGGATCCCAAGATACCTGCACAAGGCCGGAACATCATCCATGCTCCTCAGGGAAGCAAAAGTCCCACCCTTCTGAAAGGTCAATAAAAAAGGTAACCCCTAACGGATTACCTAAAATACCACCGAGTTTAGGTAATCCGTTAGTGGTTTAACTGATCTTTGCTGCTGCAAAGTATGAAAGGATAGATCTGGGTATGGTTGTAGACAGGCACCTGCAAACTTGACCTCCTCCTTGGCTCTAGCAGCATGTAAAATTTCCTCCTTAATCAAGTACCGCAGTCGGCAGCAAATGAAATCCCTTGGCCTGTCATTGGGACCTCCACTGGGTCGCAAGGCCCTATGTGCTCTCTCAATTTCTACCTCTCCCAAAAGAGAAGAAAAAGTAGCTGAAAAGAGGCGGTCAAGTCGTTAGGAGGGATGGATTCCGTCAGATTTTTAATGCATATGTTTCATCGCCTGCTCAGATTATCTAAGTCATCAATTTTGCCTTGTAGCGATAAAATTGTAGCTTCCTGTTGTAATACAATCTGTTCAAGATGTGAATGCTGTTCATAGAAGGACATCTGTGCCTCCTCCAAGTCATGGATCCTGGTGCCTAAGTGTGTAATGTCTCTCCGAAGGTCTGACATTTCAGCTTTCATGGCACGTTTCATGTCATCCTACAATTCTTTAATGTCCTTCTTTGAAGAAAGATGTTGAATATTGTCCTTAGTAAGGTAAGTAAACATACTGATGAGGTGGCTAGGTCTCTCAATAGAGTCAGGGTGAGAGGCAGCGTGGATATCAGGCGTCTGTACAGGCAGCGCAGAGATGGTAACACTAGGCTGCTCTGAATTCCTGCCACGACGCGCCTCTGCCTTGTGGTCAGGAGTCTTAGGCAGGTATTTAACAATATCTCCGGCCACGGAGGAGCGAGATTTGTTCTTCCTCTCCTCCCAGATATGGAAGTCATCTTTACAAAACTTAGAGGTCAAGAAAGCTGTAAATCAGATAGAAACACTCAAAACCTTGGGACACCACAGAGCAAACAGTTTATGCATCCATCCAAGTTGGTGCTTTGGCTCCGCCCCCGCTACTTTTGCTTTTTTTTAACCCCAAAAAGCATACACCAGCAAGATGTACAAGTATCTAATAAGAAATGGTTAATTAAAAGAATAGTAATGTTTTATTTAAACTTTTCATAGTTTGGTATTATATTTTAGTGCAAATAAATGTAAGCGTTTCACTTACCTGCCGAGACGGCCACCGGGCATCTGTGGGTGGCCGGTCTCGTGTGTGTTGCCTCGCGGCTCCTTGCCGTGTCTGATTCCTTAATAGCCGGCTGCCCTGGTTTCCTGGCAGGCAGCCAGCCTCCTGCTTCTGTCTGTGCTGCAGAGTGCGCGCACGCGTCAAGGGAATTCCCTGTGATGTCGCAACCCGGCTCTTAACATCATAGTACCCCAATTGCTCCACCTTCTGTACTTAAAGGGATAGTAATACTTCATTTTAACTTTATTTTATTTTGTAGGCATTAAAAAAACATGAAGAATGATATAAGTCTTATCTCTGAAACCTTTATGGTTTAAGAGATATTCACAAACAAAGTATCCCTTCCCTGTTCAACCAGATCAGAAGGGAGATGCCCAGGTAGACTGCAGAGAGGGACAATCTTCTATTAAGATAAGAGAAAAGGCTGAAAAACTTGTCAAGGGGGGAAGGGCTTTCATTGTTTTCATACAAAGAAAATTGTCCCCTTCTGTTATCTGTCCTGTCATACAACCAGACTCACATTTGAGAAGAGATGGCTTACACTAGGTAAAAGGGGCAGGGAGTGGAACTTTGCTTGTGAATACCTCATAAACCATAAAGGTTTCAGAGATAAGACTTATATCATTCTTAATGTTTTTTTAATGCCTACAAAATAAAATAAAGTTAAAATGAAGTATTACTATCCTTTTAAACTGCCTGGACACCACATCAGTTGCCGTTTCGTGTAAAGAAGAAGGATGATGAATTAAGGCCATGTATTGATTTCCGTGGGCTCAATAAACTTATGATCAAAAACACATACCCCATTCTTCTGATCACGGAGCTGTTTGACCAGTTGCGAGGATCAACGGTCTTTACTAAGCTCGACCTATGATCCGCATAAAATCTGGTGCATATTATAGAAGGCAATGAACGGAAGACAGCGCTCAACACCAGGAGCGGGCATTACGAATATTTGGAAATGCTCTTTGGTCTTTGCAATGCTCCCGCTGGCTTCCAGGAGTTCATTAATGATGTATTGCGGGATCTTTTGATGAGTTGTGTGGTCGTCTACCTGGATGACATTCTCATCCACTCCACGAATGTTGAACAACACCATACAGATGTTGCAAAGGTGTTATCACTATTAAAGGCCAATCATCTTTTCTGCAAGTTGGAAAAATGCGTGTTTCACCAGTCCCAGGTGACCTTTCTGGGGTATGTGATTTCCTGTTCTGGGCTGGTTATGGACCCTGGGAAACTGTCGGCAGTGCTCCATTGGCCTCTTCCTATGAGTCTCAAGGCAATCCAATGATTCCTGGACTTTGCCAATTATTATCGGAAATTTATAAGCCACTTCTCAACTATTGTCAAACCGATTACAGATATGACGCACAAGGGTGCTAATACTTCTGAATGGTTTCCTAGTGCTCTTCAAACCTTTGAAACCCTCAAGGCAGCTTTTGCAGCAGCACTGCTTCTGAGACAAACTAATCCGAAGCTACCATTTACTCTGGAAGTTGACACATCTGAGTCAGGAGTAGGCGACCTCCTGTCTCAACGGTCATCTCCAGACGAGCTGTTACTGCCACGTGGATTCTTCTCACGTAAATTCTCTAAGCCTGAAACCATGTATGACACTGGAGATCGAGAGTTGTTGGCCATTATTCTGGCTTTACGAGAGTGGCGACACTTACTGGAGGGTACTTCCATTCCAATCTTGATCCTTACTGATCACAAAAACCTTACGTACCTTTCTGTGGTGAAATGCTTGTCTCCATGACAGGCTCGAAGGGCATTGTTCTTGTCTTGCTTTAATTTCATGGCGTCATATTTGCCTGGTTCTAAAAACATTAGGGCGGACGCACTGTACCGCCGGTTTGGGTCCTTATCTAAGGAGGACTGTGATCCTATGCCTGTGATTTCGCCAGATCATATTCTGGCAACCTTGGAGACCTACTACTTGTCTAAAGCATCTGGGCACATTGGTAGAGACCAATTGATTTGGTTCCTATCACAACTGTTTTGGTGGCCCAGTATCCATACAGATGTATCTGCGTTCGTAGCAGCATGTCAGACTTGTGCTAGAACAAAGACTCCTTGGCACCTTCCTGTGGGTCTCCTGCTTCCAGTACCTAATGGCGAATGCCATTGGTTTCACATCTCTATTGATTTCATGGTAGAGTTACCACCATCAGACGGATTCACTGTCATTATGATGATTGTGGACTGGTTTTCGAAACTGGCTAATTTTGTACCACTTAAAGAATTTCCTACTGCCCAGCAATTGGCTAAGATCTTCGCCAAAGAGGTCCTTCGGCTCCATGGGGTGCCCAAGGTGATTGAGTCTGACCAGAGTGGTCAGTTTGTGTCTCAGTTTTGGAGGGCCTTCTGTGCGCAATTGGGCATCCAGCTCTCTTTCTCCTCCGCCTATCACACCTAATGGTGCGGCAGAGAGATTAAACCAGGCCTTGGAACAGTTCCTACACTGTTATATCTTGGACCATCATGATGACTGGGCGAGCCTGTTACTGTGAGTGGAGTTTGCCCGGAATTGTGCAGGAACTCTTCTACTCAGAATTCCCCATTCATGATTAACTATGGCTTCCAGACTTCGGTACTTCCTGAGTCACTTGAGGCACAAAATATTCCAGCTCTGGAGGAGCATTTAAGGGTACTCAGCTCCACATGGGTACGGGTACAAATAACCCTGCAATGGTCCACCCAACAGCAAAAGAGGCAGGCCGATCGTAGACGGTTACTAGCACCGGTATTTCAGGTGAGGGAGAGAGTTTGTTTGTCTACACAAAATCTGAATCTACAAGTGCCTTGTAGAAAACTGGCTTTCCGGTTCCTGGGTCCTTTATGTGTCCTGCGTAGGATCAATCCTGTCACCTACACCCTAGAACTGCCAGTCAATACGCGTATCATTACTAAAAACCTTGGTCTGCAACCGGTATACCTCAGCTCCTGTATGCCCGGCTCCTGTGAGAGTTGCAGATCACGAGGAATTTGAAGTACAGAGCATTCTCAATTCTCATAGGGTACGAGGTCATTTACAGTATTTTGTACACTGGAAAGGGTATGGACTAGTGTTGAGCGAGCACCCCGATGCTCGGGTGCTCGGGTGCTCTGACCGAGCACCCCCTGAGGCTCGAGTGCTCGGCCGAGCACCCGAGCCCCATTGAAATGAATGGGGCAACACCAGGCACCCCCTGCTCTGATGAGGGGAGGGTGCCTGGTCAATGCCCCCTTCATCTCCGCTATGCCCCCTTCATCTCCGAATGCCCCCTTCAGCTCCGCAATGTCCCCCTTCAGCTCCGCAATGTCCCCCTTCAGCTCCGCTATGCCCCTCTTCCACAATGTGCCCCTTCATCTCCGCTATGCCCCTCTTCCACAATGTGCCCCTTCATCTCCGCTATGCCCCTCTTCCACAATGTCCCCCTTCATCTCCTCTATGCCATAGAGGAGATGAAGGGGGGCATTGTGGAAGAGGGGCATAGCGGAGATGAAGGGGCACATTGTGGAAAAGGGGCATAGCGGAGATGAAGGGGCACATTGTGGAAGACGGGCATAGCGGAGATGAAGGGGGACATTGTGGAAGAGGGGCATAGAGTCTATGCCCCTCTTCCACAATGTCCCCCTTCATCTCCGCAATGCCCCCTTCATCTCCGCAATGCCCCCGTACCTCCAGTCCCTGGTGGTCCAGCGGAGCTTCTTCGGATCTGTGCCTCTTCCGGCACAGATCCCCGCCACCCGAACATGGCGGGCGAGCACATGGCGGTACTCGACGAGTACCGCCATGTGCCGAGCAGAGCGATGCTCGAGCCGATCCGAGCATCGGCCGAGCACGCTCGCTCATCACTAGTATGGACCTGAGGAGCGTTCCTGGGTACCATCTACAGATATGTGTGCTCCTGCTCTCATACGAAGATTCCATGTTTGTTTTCCTTCTAAACTTCAATACTTCCCTCAGAGGAGGGGGCGTTGAGAGGGAGGTACTGTAAGCATTTCGCTTACCTGCTGAGACGGCCACCGTCATCTGTGGGCGGCCGGTTTCGTGTGTGCTGCCTTGCAGCTCCTTGCTGCATCTGATTCCTTGATAGCTGGCTGCCCTGTTTTCCTGGTGGGCAGCCAGCTTCCTGCTTCCATCTGTGCTGCAGAGTGCAGGCGCGAGTCAAGGGAATCCCCTGTGACATTGCAACCTGGCTCTTAATGTCATAGTACCCTAATTGCTCCACCTTCTGTCCTTAAACTGCCTGGACACTACATCAGTTGCCCTTTCGTGGTGTTCCAGTGCAGTTGTGTTTCCTGAGCTCTGTGTATTACTCGGTTTGTCTGACTATCTGATTTGGTGCTGACCTGTGGCTTTGTCTGACTATCTGCTTTGTGTATGACCCTAGGCTTGTCCGACAACCATTCTGGTGCAGACCTGCAGCTTTGGCTGACTACCCATTCCGTGTATGACCTGTCTTGTCTGACTATCCATTCCTTGTTAACTAGGGGTTTGTCTGGTGATCCTCTAGGTGCGGACCTAGGCTCAGATATTCCTTACTACTGCTGCGTATCGATTATGTCTGGTTTCCCTACAGGTGCGGACCTGGGGTTCAGACAGTTATCCTTTCTGAGTGTCTTTCCATATAGTCTGGTATCCTCCAGTTGCGGACCTGTGGCTCTGCAGTTGACGCATTCGTTTCAACTACTGGGTCATACTGATCGAGTTTCTTATGGAGGTAATCTCCTAATCCCAAGAGGTGGCGCTAGTTCAGTTGAATATGTATTCCTCTGGTTGCCATTTACTGCTGAGACGTGCCTTACTGTTTTATTATTTGTGCTTAATAAAGTGATTGTTACCTATAAGTACCTGTCCTGTATTCATATGTACGAACGATTACAATACAAAGCTGGCTTTCTTTTTCTTTACTTCCCAGTACTAACCATGTATCAACTATTTCAGTTCTTCTCTTCCTCCCACTTTCAATAATATGTGTTTCTTCTACTTTTAGTCTATAAATACATTGTACCACAATTATATCTGTAAATGATCATAAGAACCCCCATCTGTATGTATCTACACATTTATTCACTTTTACATGAGGTCCAGCTGAACAGGGACTAGAGAATTAGATGTGTTGATCTTATGATTGATTAACAATATATTCAAATCTTTGTATAAACTGTTTCGGCAGATGGAGCTAAAATCACTGAAAGTTGAATGAAGAGAACATCTGAATCAGCTGATACAATACATTGTTAGGCGTTACACTGGAGACATAACTAGTAATCAAGGGTGGGGTTACACAAATCCACCAGTGTAATTTATTTTCTGAGCTTTGATGTTAGCTAAAAAAACATTTACCTGCATCTATTCTTATGCAGCGTTGCTGTAGTGTATAATGTTTGATACATTCCACTAGCATTAAGGCTTTAATGTAAGGAAGTCTTGGACTGCCAACCCTATAATAAGCAAAGGAAAAGTACTTTTTTATGCTTACAGATTTAATTGTTAATAAGCAACAAGGTTCATAGGGACAGAGCACCACAAAATGCCCCTAAAATCCCATACTGCCCTACCCTCACAAATGACATAAAAAGATAAGTAAACAGCATAGAAAGCTTAGTAAACATGCTTTAGGAAGGTGCAGCACCACAGAATCGATTCCAGCACCTCTTTTATTGCATAATCGTATTTACACATTGCCAGGAAGAAGTAAAGGAAAGGCAGCAGTAAAAAATAAATTGAAAAGACAGTCAACCTCCTTTTTGACTTTACATATTCTGCAAATGCATAATATGTAAATCAAATTGCATAAACATATTATTACTTTTTTAATCTTCACTTATTTTTCTACACATTTATGCTCTTGACAATGAGTTTCCCAAATCTGTTTCTAGAGAACTTTCTGTCAATTAATGTGAAAGCAGGACAATGGCAAAAAGATACAATGTGAAAAAAGGACAGTGTACAATGTAGAAAAGCCTCTCTGCAGCATATAGAGCACTGAGTACTGCAGCGATACTGTTACATTGTATAACTATGCCTGTTTTCACAATCTCCAAGCTATCTGGAAACATTCACCGAGCTCAGAAAACAAAAATTTGCAGAGCTCAAAGTAAGGGAAATAAAAGTGAAACAAAGTAGGTAACTATGAACATAATAAATAGGCTAGGCATTTTGATATTACATATGCATTTTCAGAATATGTCAAGATCGAAGCTGAATGTCTCTTTATTACATACTACAGAAATAGGAGATGTAAAAAAACTTTAGGCTAGCAGACCATAAACCCTTTGAGTGCCAGAGGGTTATCCAACACATTGCTTCATACTCTAGAACTCAAAGGGCAAAAATAATTTTTCGAAAAGCCATAGGTTAAATAACTTAAAATAAAACCCTCTTGCTTATGCAGAGGAGAGATCATTCTTCATTGTTTCAGTAGAAGGGCACGTTGCCTTCAAAACAAGGTGATTACTGTATTCATGTGCCAACATCCTAAAGTCCCATTTCCAAGCTAATTTCCTCAACCCTGTGCTGTATTTGGCCATAGTTAGGTACATTTAATATAATTAATAGCATAGTGCAAGTCTATCCAAGGTGGCCTCCCATCATCTCAGGCTTAGGGTTCCTGTCTACAGAATCAGGAACTACTCAGCATAGCATAAATTGTTTAAAGGGATAGTAATGTTTCACAAAACAGCAGCTCCAAATAATCTTCATAGTAGTTGGGCCATGGAGAATGTTATTTCAATACTGTCAAATTTGTAGTCCAAGAGTAATTGAATGATAAAGTATCCCCCTACTTCCCCTTTTACCTGGTGTAAACCGCCTCCCCTCAGATGTGGAATCTGGTCCCTTGACCGGACAGCTCACAGCAAGGGACAATCTTCTTACTGTGAACATAAGGAAAACCCTGCCCCCCCCCCCCCGACAGGTTTTTCAGTTTTTTTTCCTTATGCTCGCTGAAGATTGCCCCTCTCTGTGATCCACCAGACAGTTTTGCTGCTCTGAGGTGAGCAGTTTTACATCAGTAAAAGGGGATGAACTACAACTCTGAAAGTATTGAAATAACACTCTCCATGGCCCACATACTATGAAGATTAATTGGAGCTGCTTTTATTGTGAAAATTACTATCCCTTTAAGTGGGTTAAAAACACTTGTAATTTCCACAAAAAGGAGTCAACACTGTAAATAGAAAATAACTGTGAATAGATCACCTGTATTTAAAGTAAACATGCCTATATGATACATGTGTAAACTTTAACCCCTTGGATTACTAGAGGTATCTCCAACACTCTGCAAAGCAATGCACAGGAGACAACTCTACCATCCAAAGGGTTAAACGGTTTCCCAATATTCATTTTAGTTTTTTTATATCTCAAAAATATGTAGTGCCCTAGGATCAACGCAAAACAAGTGTAATTCTGGGACAAACCAACTGCATAACAGGAGACAAATATAAATTCTCCAAATTCCCATAGAATAAACTGGAGCTGTTAACCTCTTTAAGCTAAAGAAGTCTCTAAAGCATTGTAAAGCAACATCTAAAGCAATCATTGGGTTAAAATCACTTTGTAACCCTTTTAGTGCCAGAGATGTATCTAACACAATGCTTTGGATACCTATCTGGCACTCAAAGGGTTAAATCAATTAACTTATTTTTTTTTTAATGTCTTCCCTAAGCTGAAGCTGCATTCATCCAGAATTACTCTTGTTTTCTTTTGTACGTAGGAACCATATATTTAGGATTGCACACTTCCAACAGTTAATATCTAAATGGTCCTATGTGACAATTCAGCATGAATGGCAGTCTGCTCAGGAAGTGAAACGAGTCTGGTTTCAATTGGCAGCTACTGGTATAAAAATAAAGCTCAGCACTGCCAGCTGTTGGGAAGAAAGTCTCACATGCTTCTGATTTCAGACTGTGCTTCTCTTATCTGCACAAGAGATACAGCTGTACAACAGTGCTATCCATCTATGAAGAATCAACTAAACACTATTTATTTTTATATGATGGGATTGTTGTTCAACCTGGGTTTTCCCATTGTACAGCCATTTCATTGTATAGCAGGGTTTCTGAAAAAAAGAGCAATTTTATATGAACCAGAGAGCTAGCTGTTTTAAGACACAGTATTATTTTACTTAACTCTGGGTTTAATCACGATCAAACAGTAGAGGGAACTAGTTTTCTACTAAAAGGGAGCTGCCTTGCTGTTTCCTTCAAACCTGCCATTACCAGCAATCTATAAACCTAGCCAAAGATTCCACTATACTGGTGTGTCACGGGGAGTGGATGTGATGTGTGTGATGGAGACAGGGAGAGTGTGTGCACATTTGTGTGTGTATGTGGGTGACTGGGTGTGTGTGTGTGTTTGACAGGAAGCATGTGTGTCTGTGTGTGTATGAGTGCTGGATGAGTCTGCAAGTCATTGCTAAGCAATGTGTTGTACAACCTTCTGGCACCTAAAGGGTTAAATATTTAACTTTTTTTTTTTTAAATATGTTTACCCTTTTGAGGGACAGAGTGTAGTCCAACGTGTTTCTTCCCAGGGCTAAAGGGCTAAAGACTTTTTTTTGTTAACGTAGCAATGAATATTTACAATTTGCAACTCACATAACTCTTTACTGCTTTGGCAAAATCCACAAGTGCATAGTTAGCTTGAATAAGTTCAGTTAGAAAAGCAAGAAAAAGAGACTGATTTCAATTAAAGGTTTTCATAGTTTCCCTTAACCCTTTGAGTGTCAGAGAGGTACACAACACATTGTGAAGCAACGCGTTTTGTATCCCTGTGGCACTCAAAGGGTTATACAAAGAGCATTGTGTGTTTTGACAGGCAGACAATGACCAACATATTGTATGATACATTAAATTCAAGTGATATGAAACGTTACTAGTCAGTGAAGATGTTAACCCTTTCAGTGCCAGAGGGATTTGAAACACTTTGCTCTGCAATGCACTGCATACCCCAATGGCACTGAATGGGGTAAAGGGAGTTTAGAGGGAAACTGAACTGCAATAGATATTTATGTAAATTATATTGTCAGACATACATGATAAATATGTTTTGTTGACAGACTGCTAGATAGATAGATAGATAGATAGATAGATAGATAGATAGATGATAGGCAGATAGACAGACATATAGATAGATAGATAGATAGATAGATAGATAGATAGATAGATATTTAAAATGTGTTCAATTCTAAATCAGTAATTACATAGTTTTTGACATAAATAAAATGAATGAAAACCTATTGTGAAAGTCAGAAAATCCATTAACCCCTTGAATGCTAGAGACATTTTAGTGCTTTGCTTAATAGTGCATTGTAGTTGTCTCTAGCATCCAAGTGGTTAAAGTATCATGCTTCATACTGAAAATCCCATACCAACAGCAAAACAATAAATAACTAAGGATTTATTATAAAACAGCTGAATTCTGTTACCTGTGTTATAAAAAACAAATACCCTTACCTCCTGTAAAGCTTTCTGTAAAATGATGAGATTGAGGCGTATTCAATGAATGATAGGTTTCCAGTTATACTGAGCTGTCTGTCTATAGGTCCCGTGGAGAAGTAGCTTGCTTGCCAGTGATTTGCTCAAGGGTTACAACCTCTGCAGTGTGAGATTGCTTTTCCAATACTCTTTATACTGTCTCTTGTTTGAATGAGAACTTGTGATGTCAAGCTGAAATGTGACTCCTCTCAAACCCATCCCCCTATCCACAGACCACTGTAGAGGTATTTCTCTGCTTGTGTTTCTCTCTTCTGCCTCCTCATACAAGGAATAATTCTGGGGCAAACCTACTGCACATTAACAGCCAAATAAAAATTCCTAAAATTTCCATTGGTCTTAATAGGGTGTTTAATCTTTTAAATACTTCAGAGGTTTCTATTGCACTACTTCAGAATGCATTGGAAACCTCTGTACCATTCAGGGGCTTTAAAAAGCAATCATCAAATTTATCAACATTTTTATTTTTCCCCAACAATGCAGTATTTATCCAGAATTACACCAGTTTTCATTTATGCATAGGGTTCTAAATGTAACATCATATATAGGAAAGATAAACTAACCCTATAGAAAGAAGGGCAGGGACATTCAATTAAGTTCACTCAACAATATCTGGTCCTCCGTCCAGTAGGATGAGGGAGCTAATCATGTTCCTTGCCAACCGCAGAAGTACAGGTGGAATGGCACAGGACAGGAAATCAACACAAGTAGCAAGTGAAAAGGGACTTTACTACTCCATATAAGAAGCGTTTTCTTGTCTTCTGACAGGACAGCTCTCTCTTCCACTTTTATTTATTTTACCTGAGTGTAGGGCTGAGTCCTGGGGCGCCATTCTTTACCGGTGATGTGATCTAGGACTGTGAGCCTCCCAGTGGAGGTCTCTGTTCAGGGGGTTGCTTGAATCTCTCTCTCTAGGATTCCTAGGTTAACCAGAGACAAACAGCCTTCTTGCAGGAAATGTGAGTCATCTCTTCCATAATTATCTTCAATGAAACCCAGTAAATTCTGTCCACATCAGGCTGCTGCAACCTCTTCAGTGGAAGATCCTGGTGTAGCCATTCCTCAGTACATGTCTTGGCCAAAGGCTGAAATGCAGCACATGTTCCACCACTTCAGATCTGCTGCTCCAGCTGTTCCTTCATCCACACTGAAAAGATCCTGGATTGAAAAGTCCTCAGCCTCTGATTCAGAAGAAGAAAGTTTTTCTTTCTAGGAATGAAAATCTTCAGAAAAACAGAAGAAGAAGAAGGTGACGTAAGAAATGATTCTCAACTCTTTCCAGACAAAGAAGTGTAGAGTGTGCGTTCAGCAGTCAGAAAGGTCCTGCTGCAACCAGTGCTGTGCCTGCTGCAAGTGCTGATCCTGCTGCCGCCAGTACTGTGCCTGCTGTCAGACGTGCTGCACCTACTGCCACCAGTGCTGTGCCTGCTACCAGTGCTAAACCTGCTGCCACCAGTTCTGTGCCTGCTGCCAGCGATGAACCTGCTGCCACCAGTGCTGAACCTGCTGCTAATGTATCTTGTAATATTCAGGAGGGGGTGTGAGAAGATGATGCCAAGTATGACAGCAGGTCACACTTGCCATCCCCAAGCAGTCCCGCCAGTGCTGGTACTACTAATAAGGTCCAGCAGCTTGTTAGTGTTAGGAGTGAAGGAGGGGGTAATCATCATATTAATAGTGACTGTGAGGAGGAAGACTCAGGGGCTGAACTTGATGTGGTTGGTGTTAGTAGTAGTAACAGTAATGGTGAAGCAGTCGGTGGGACTAGTTTTAGGGGGGTGGTAGGGGAAGCAATTGAGAGTGTCCAGACTAGCAGTCAAGGAATACCACACACTTCCTCTGGCCCTGGGAGTCCCCTTCCCTTCATGACAGTGTTCAAGTGGAACATGATCCTGAAGAAGCCAGGATTAGTGGTGGATAGCAGATGCAGCAATAATGCCACCACCAACAGGAGCACAGATCAGCTGCCTTTGCCTGCTGCCATTCTTCTGAGAGCAGCATGTAGGGACTAGTGGTGGTGGTGGTGGCAATTCTGATAGTGGAGAAGCTGGGGTTGAAAAGACATTGATGGTCTTTTTAGCCCAAACTGAAAGGAATGGGAGACAGGGATGAGGATGAACATCGTCCACCAACATCAGCAGTGAGCTTTTGGAATTTGCGGAATTTGCAACTGTTCTAATTCCTGCTGCTGAGTTGCAAGGACAGCAGGATGCTGAGGAGCAGGTTTGTGGCCACAGACCTCCATGGACACAGTGGGAATGGGGTCAACAAGTGATGTGGGACTAGGACAGGTTCCACTTGCCAACAGCAGCAATATTCCTGGTCCTAGTTGGAGTGCTGATTCTGAGGCAGTAGCAGCAACAGCAGCAACATCAACCTCTGCCCCAGAATGTAGAGGACAAGAAGAAAGAAGCCATTCGTCTCCACCTGTTCCCTATCCCTATCCCCGGAGTCATGGGTGTGGGACTATTTTGTAGATGTTAGGATGTGGCAGTTTGTGACCATCCATTGCACACTGTGCGGTGCACTGACCACACATGGCATCGTGGTGGAGGAGAATCACAAGCAGGGCATCAAGCTGCAACTGAGGAGATTCCATACTGCAGAACATGCTAAGATTGTGGCAGGGAGGGTTCATCATTACTATTTAACTGCCAGCATGTTGTCATATGTCCTTAGTGGGGTGTGGACAAGGGGTATAGTGACAGCAGCAGTACTTGGCTTCTGGTGTCATGGTGTTTGGATGCAGTTGTGCCCCCAGGTGTTATTTACCACACACACTGTGCACATTGCAGTTGCTGATGAGAGGGACAGTTCCTGCTCTCAAGGGAAAAATGTATTCTTCTCAGGGCTTCTTCTTTATAAAAAAAAAAAAAAAAAAGGAACCTCATAGTTCTACAAGAAAAAAAACTATTTTGGGGGGTTGGTTTCTAACAAGCCTAAGTCCTACAAATACATGTTTCTTTAGGTCTTGTGCCTCTAATAAATCTAAGTCCTACAAATCAATGTTTCCTCAACAAATCTAACAAATCATCCTCTACAAAGTGCTCCCCATCAAAGTATCAGACTACACCAGTGGCAGCTTATGTCAGGGGGTTCCTGTCTCTATCACTTTACATACACTTTATTTTTTTTTATTAACTGTCCTCCCCAATACCAGTCAAGGACCCCCCCCCCCCAAATTCCCTGTTCAACTGATTCATTCCCCAGACTCCACCCACCAACAATGGCACCCTCCTCCTCAGACACATTTTATACCATGTCTTAAGGTTTTTTTTTAAATGTATTTAGGATTTATTTTTTATTAACTGTCCCCAATTCCAGTAAACCGCCCCCCCAAAAAAAACATTCTCTGTTCAACTGTTTCTTTCTCCACAACCCACCAACACAGGCCAACAACACCAACACAGGCACCCTCATGCCCGTTTTATTCACCAAGCGAGAAGTGCCATTATTTACAG
The DNA here is from genome assembly GCA_037306005.1 of Rhinophrynus dorsalis. Taxonomy (NCBI): domain Eukaryota; kingdom Metazoa; phylum Chordata; class Amphibia; order Anura; family Rhinophrynidae; genus Rhinophrynus; species Rhinophrynus dorsalis. Next base: position 84,269,093 of record CM074724.1, on the reverse strand, counting down.
ATTTCAGTTTGAGGGGAACATTTTCGCCCATCCCTAGAAAGGGCCACCACAAAAACTAACAGAATGTCCCTTTTCTTCCTCCTATTGATCTAAGCAGCACTAAGTGGAGGAATTTGGGTGTTCACAGCTTAATAAACTGACAGGCAGGCATAGGAACAAAACCTGAATTCCAATACATGATTTAGTTTGGAACTGCTGTGGTACCTTCACCCCATTATTTTATTTTTTTAGCTCTTTTTTTTTTTTACTTTATTATCTATTAAGATAAATTATAAATCAGTCTCATTTAGTGTCTAGAAATACAATGTGATAGAAGTACTAATATGATTTCTCATTAAAACAGGATCTGGAGCAGCATTTTGTTGCCGCTGTGTCTGTCCTACACCAATTTACTAACGTGCTCACACCAAAAATTCTCTTCTTTATACAGCTTGTACCAAGAAGAGGGCAGTGTGACAGGATATGGATGTTTGGCAGTTCTGTTTCTCTGTTCCTTGTTACTTGTTACATAATAAGAAGGTACACAGGAAATTGGCATAACACTAGTCTATTTTCCTGCACATGCTAAGTGATGTTTGGGGCTTGTTTGTATTAATGATTATGAAATGTGTGTGTCAGTATGCACTAAAGTGATCACACATGCTCATACAGTGCCCAAAATTCAATTTGTTATTTTTATACTAACATAGAGAAGCAGAAATGAGATGCTTTTGTTGAAACAAACATCCTACCACTGACATTTTAATACATTGACACTTAACTATTAACACATGAATATATAGATTTAACTTAGCACAGCATGGTCAACCCAGTACTTGGGCACCCCAGAATGCATTATGATTATTATTATTATTATTACACCACACAGCACAGTTGCACCTTTACTATGATGGTGATAAGTACAATTATATAAAAGTCATATGCCTCGGGCTAGCAACAATATTTGGTGCTTTAACATGAGACTTGGGGCCTGAGCCCCTTCAGCTAGTACATAGTGACACCCCTAACCACTGCCAATGACAAACTCTGGTCACTCCATCAACATCAATGTAAGTAATGGAAATGCCACATAAAATGTTATTCACCCTCTCATAAGAATTCTATTTGTTCTGTAATATATTTTGATTGTATCATATTCAAGCACTGCATGCACCCCTGTTTTTTTTCAGCTCAGTAATTGTTACTATCATTTTAAATATCAGGAACAGCCCTGACCACACACACAGAATACATTAGATATATCCTAAAGAAAACATGAAGAGAAGGTATGCAGTAGTTGTTATTGCTTTGATTGTTATCATTGGGCCTCATTAACAAGTTTATATTACTCTCTAAGTATTCATGACAGATGCTCCAAATATATGCATGTAGGGGTGAATTTAATAATAATAATAATAAAGAAAGAAAGAAGAAGAATTTTCCTAACTCCAGTAGATTCTAATAGTTACATTGCTACTTAACCCATTGGATTCTAGAGATGTCTCTAATGCTTTGTGAAGCAATATATTGGAAATATTTCTACCACCATATCTAAGGAAAGGGTTTCAGTTGAAAAGAGGGCTGGTCTGAGTTACAATGCACCACCTGAGGGCCACAGAGGTCAGCCTATGAAAATGACTACTGTATTTTTGTAAGTGTTATACACATTCATATTCACATACTCACTCAATATATGTATATATGATGCACTTTAACAATCTTTTTGGATGGGTATCTAGAATGTGCATGTGGTGAAATGTCATTTTACTGTAAACTAGACATCACTATCCAGATGCCAGTTCAAATGGCTGTACATTGTAAGGATGACTTACCTTATTTTTTCATTTTTTGTTTGGGGGGCTTCTTGTTTGCCCTGGTGTGTTAGTGTTGCAGACATGTATTAGCTGAACACTGGAATACTCACTAGAATTTCCTTGCAGCTTTTGTCTAGTGCAAGAAATAAGTTAAGTGGGATTCATAACCAATACAGGGCTCCTTCCTTCTCTGTACCACCTCATATAAGCATATACACATAGAACAGGTACACACTTAGGCAGATACTCAAGTGAAGAAACTAAGGATAACACCTGGGTGTTTTTGCACTAAGGAGTGATGAAGTGAATTAGAGATGACTTCTCTAATGTTGTAAACTCTTCAAGTCCTATCTTACTCTATGGAGCTAATGCACTGTAAAGTTGCAAAATCTTAGTAAATTGGCTCCATATAATAACATAGGATTTGGCGAGTTTATATCGCTAGAGAAATGATCATCTCTTTATCAGCTCTTTATCACACCATAATGCAACTCCCCCTGGAAGTTTTCTATGTAGAAACTTGAGGAAACACCCTTGGATAGAGCTATGCATAACTAATTTCTCTATGTTTTGGGGACAGGAGGATGATGCTTGGGGATGGTGCTGGATCCCGCCAGCAAGCCATATGTTTGACATGCCTGATCTATGGGCAGAATGTCTTATATGCAGTACTTCTAACATTATAAAACAGGCAATTCAAACTTTTAGCAGCTATCATACAAAATAAGGTCAGTGCTGATAAAATGTTACATTGTTAATTTAAAATGTTACATTGTTAATTTGAAATAATTGCATTGCACAACCCTTTGATCTGCATGGGGTAAAACTTTTGACACCCTACCAAATCCCTCTCATGTGGCTCACTACCTGCCCCTGAGTTTTTTCTATTGGAGGAGAACAGAGAGAATTGAAAACTCTTAATAGATCCCGAGTTGCTAAGGAAAGCCATATGAAGGGGTGGGGTGTCATGAAAGCTGGCTACTGGAGGGGAAAGCACTATATATTTTCGAAGAAAGCTAGATGCTGAAAGGAGAGAGCTCATGGGGAGTGAATTTGCTGTTGGAGAGTGTGTGAATGATGAAGGTTTTATTTGATGCTTCCATGGCTCACTAAAGGTTTGTATTTTGAGTGTGGCTCCCAGGTACTTATAAACTTATAAACTTAATGGAATAATTTTAGGTGACTCATTGCTAGAGAAAGACCTGGGTATTCTTGTCAACTACAAACTTGGAGACAGTGGCCAGTGTCAAACAGCAGTAGCAAAGGCAAACAAAGTCCTGTCTTGCATAAAAAGAGGTATAGAAGATAACATTATTTTGCCATTATACAAATAATTGGTAAGACCTCACCTTGAGTATGCAGTGCAATTTTGGGCACCGGTTCTGAAAAAGAATATACTAGAACTAGAGAGGGTACAGTGGAGAGCAACAAAATTAATTAAGGGAATGGAGGACTTGACGTATGAGGAACGATTAGACAAACCTGGTTTATTTTCTCTAGAGAAAAGATGACTAAGAGGAGACCTTATCACATTGTACAAGTATATGAGAGGTCCATACAAGGATCTCTGTGGTGAGCTATTTATTCCAAGGCCTGATCAGGTGACCAGGGGACACCCCTTGAGATTAGAGGAAAGGAGGTTTAAACTTCAGCAGAGGAAGGGTTTTTTACGGTAAGGTCTGTTAAATTGTGGAATTCATTGCCCAGGGAGGTAGTTATGGCAGATACAATGGATACATTTAACCCTTTGATTGCCTGAGGGGTACGCAACGCATTGCAAAGCAATGTGTTGCATACCCCTCTGGCACTCAAAGGGTTAAGAGAAGATTAGATACATTTCTTTCAAAAGGGAAAATTCAGAGTTATACTGTTTATCAGTAGGCTGATCAGGAAGGTCTGATAAAGACTAATTTAATTGGTAGCAGGAAGCTATAAAATTCTCAGTTACTGGGGTATGAGGCAAAGGTTGAACTTGATGGACTTGTGTCTTTTTTCAACCTAATTTACTACGTTACTATGTTACTTACATGTTGGGGCCAATTGGCATCAGGAAATTAACCAGGTTCTTTTGCTTTAGGTTCTTTTGGTCTAGTACTTGTCTTTTTCTTTTTCCCTCCTGAACATTATTAAATCCATTAATTTATCTGAAGTTTTCAAAGACAGGCCTTATTGGACTACAATTCCCATCATCCTCATCTAGCCGATGCCTTGCTGAGAATAGGATTTGCAGGCTAACAACAGCTGAACTCCTGCAGGTTGGCCAATCCTGCTTTAAAGAGTTGCATTTGTTAATAATCTAATCACCTATTCTATAATATATATATATTTGAAAGAATATACATAAGAACTAATAAAACAGAGACATCAGTAGCAACCAAGGGGTTACTATTATCACTAATACTTTGCAGCCACCCTCCCTGCATTCTTATTAATTCTCCCACTTGAAGGAATCTTGTTCTGTGTGCTGCTTATCCCAGGCATTCAGTGGTGATGTGTCCTCAAATACTGGTGTTTCCCACCTAATTGTGCTTGCATCCTGCATTTCATTGTAAAATAAAATAAACTTCACCAGCCTATATTCCAGTATAAGCATCAAGCTCAATTTACTCACTTTCATGACTGCTTAAGGGCACCATTCATAACCAGACACCCAACAGCCCAAGTCCTCCCCCAAGAAATGACACAGACAACCAGCTCGGAGAAGAAAGGGCCACAGCATTTATTAAACAATGGAACAAAACATTAACGTTATGCCAATGTCTCAGCCCCTGCTAAGCGGCACAATAAAACACATCACAATCTCAAGAGTCTCTGCCATCATTCATGCTGTTAGTCTGTGAGTGAGAGGCTAACTCCCCTAATCGCTAGGGTACTTGAGAATTACTCCTTGGCGAGGATCCACCCAAGCAAATCCACTAAATCACTGTGACTAAGGAAAAAAATTGTTGCCAATAGATGGATCCGTGGTCAGCAGTCATGCCCCACCCCCATCCTAGATTTCAGGCAAGGGGCTTCTATCCCCTGTATACCATGACTTAACACTTCCAAATTCCTGTAACCTTATTTCTTATTTTTCACTTGAAGTTAATTGTATGATAGTGCTTTTGTGATCGCAATTTATTTTATTGTAACAATCTATGGAATTTGCTGGTGCTGAAAAACCAAACATTATATATCATTGCTCCATAACATCCTGCAAAAACATCATACTACTCTTGTGAAAAGTTCCTTGAAAATTAAAAAACACAATCAGTAGTTATGATCGTGATTTTTCTAGAATGTGGATATAATTTGCAGCAGTGAGGTTAAAGGAACACTAATAACTCCTATTTATAAATAACAATTCACCATAATCTGCCCAGAAAAATTCAAATGACTACAAAGAGTCAATTCTGATAGGACTGATATTACAGAATTTTTAATTGGTACGGAATATCCTGTCCACAAAGACAGACACAGTTCTTTATGCTGGCCTTCAGGATACCAAACATCTGCCATCAACGTCTTCTTATGAAGCTGTTGATAGGAGGAATTTGAGGTTCTGAAGACCTGCAACAAATAATTTAGACTTTTATGTACAAGCAGGCAGACATGACAGTTGTTGGCAATTTTTTCAAACTGAAGCAGGCAGAGTGTATGAGCCCACTTAACCCTTTAAGTACTAGAGAAGTGTGCAATGTTCTGCAAAAATATTGGGTTGTGCAGCTTTTGGTCCTTAAAGGGATAAAATTACCATGTGCAATGAGCAAAGTCTGAAGACCTGCGGTCCTGCAACTGTCATGTTCGCCTCCATGGACTTGACATCCAGGTTTGATTGAAGATGCTATCTCTTGAATCCAGGTGCAAGTGAAAAACTCATTGGGATCATGAATATATACAAAGTAACTAAGTTGATGAGATTGAAAAAAAAGACATGCATCCATCAAGTTTAGCCCATCCCAAATCACCCCTGGTGATCCAGAGAAAGGCAAAAAAACAAACATTGAAGCTATTGAGGGTACTCCTTACAATTTGACTAATACAGAAAAATAAGACTTCTGGTTAACGATGTAAATATGTACTCATATATACTGAAAGCCAGCTTGTGGGTATACAAACCGGCATGTAGCATCAGCTGTATTGTCTTGTCCCTGCTCGCGCTGAAGTGTGAATCAAATAAATTCATCCGTGCTGAAATAAAAAAAAAATGATTTCACACAAAAGTTCAATCCAGTTGTTGAGACCAATTTGTAAAAGCATAAATATATGTACCTTTAAACCAATGCATTTCTAACCTTTAAGGTGTTGGGCCTGGAACAAAAGAAAAACTACAACTTTTTATTTTGGGATAATTAGGATTTTCTGGGCTCAGGGAGGAAAGTGGAGGTGAGTTATTATTAGGTGTTAGCTCCCATGTAAAGAGTAATTTAATGTCTCAGTTCACACAGATTGAATTATGGTAAATGGGACTGTATAATTAGAAGGTTTGAGGGCAATCCCCACCCCCACCCCGCGGTTACAGTTATTTCACCTGTGTTACTTGATTCATTTTCTGCTTTCTACCACTGATCCACATGCAGGATAGATGTGCCAAAATAAGCACAAGCCAGTATGGCTGGCTGATACCAATGTGGACTGTCCATTATGTGTAGGTTCTCTTCTGTGATAGGTCTCCTGCTACCCCATATGCCACCATGCAGACCTTCCTTACTCAATTTTTGCTTCATTCCTGTGTAAGTGCATCTTGCAGTATACAGGACTTAGGTACACTGACACAAGGTAATAGTCACCTGTGGAAGGTACCCTAGTGCAGCACTGGACCTTTTGCAATGGGCAACATAAATAAAATAACATTGTTTTGTTGGCTTTTTTCATGTGAAAGGTGCCTCTGTGTTCCTATAAGAAACAGCATTTCTCCTGAGGCCCCCCACTCCCCACATCCTACCCCCCCCCAGTGCATTCCTTTAGTAACCCAGACTTTGCTAATATTTATTCAGTTCCATATGATCCTTTTACTTTCCATCACTTCATTATGAAAAATGAAATTAATCCTTTGGCTATCTGTCCAACAAATGATAAAATGTGAGAAGATAAATTAATGCGTCTCACTTCATTACATGAGATATTGGAGGTAAAGTTGCAGTAGTTTCCTCACATTTGATGAATAGGCCACATATTAAGTCTTAAATTAGAGGAATTCATCTGACACGAATGGTTCCTAGAGACCAGAACTGCTGTGGAATTTACAAACCAAACATTGTCATCTTGATTAATTTCTCAGCATCGTTCCTTTAAATCTCACTACTCATCTGTTACATTGATTATTAAAATACAGTAAAAAGCAGGAAACAGTCCTGCAGTCCATTCATCTGTAGGGATATCAGTTGAGAATATATTATAAATATACAGGATTTTTACACAGAGAAGGCCGTATTCATCAGGCTAACAAATGCAATGTTGTAGTAAACCAACTACACTATAAGGAGAAGGAAAATTACCATTGATGTAATTGGTACTTTAACCAATTAATGCATCAGAGACCTCTCTAGCTTTCAGGAATTAAAATCCCCATTTAAATAAGTGGGAATGTATAGAATTTGATGTCTCCACTGTGGTATAGTTGGCTTGATACAGAATTACTCTTGATGAATATGGTCCAATGTATAATCTTATGTTGGTAAATTGCCTTTTTTTTCCAGTGAATATATAGTCCACTGGGTATCATCATGTGCCAGGACTGTCACACTGGTCCATGCATTTAAAGCGAAACTACCACCCTGCCTAAAGTTGTCCCCAAAGAATTACCCATCTGGTGACTAGCTGCTCAATAGTGCTAGTCGCCAGAATTATTAGCTAGTTATAGAGAATTCCTATTGCTCCCGGACTGACAGCCAGGAAACAGTGCAGACATCTGTGCACCTGCTCTGTCAGTCCCTGCCAGTACCTTCCAGTACCTAGCAATGCCTCCTAGAGAAGAATGAAACTGACAGTGCAGGTGCACACACGTCACTATGAAAAGATGTCTGCGCTGTTTCCTGGCTGTCAGTCCCGCTAGCAGTAGGAATTCTCTATAACGAAGTAAAAATTCTGGCGACTAGTACTATTGAGCAGCTAGTCACCAGAAGATGGGTAATTCTTTGGGGGCAATTTTAGGTGGGGTGGTAGTTTCGCTTTAAGGACTGGGGACAGTACTGGCACGTCATCCCAGAATAATATGTGCAAAAAAAAAAAAAAAAAAAAAAAGCTCAGTGGTCCTTAATGGCCACCCACTTGCCAGATCGAGAGGTTGTTAAGGGATTAAAAGCAGGTTGCACATTACAGATAAACAAAGTTAGACCACACAATGGTAGTTTAAAGTTGTGGCTGTATATAAAATCAAAGGGGAGCCATTCTGGGTCAGAAGAAACGCACTGTAGGGGCAAATACAAATTTGCAAAATTCCCATTGATATCAATGTGGCGTTTCACCTCATGAACGATAGAGAGGTCTGCAATGCATTGCTTAGCATTTGAGGAGATAAATTACTTACTTAATTGTTTTACATAATGCCCATCCTTATTTAAATTGGACCAGTCACCTTAAAGGGATAGTAATGTTTCATAATAAAAGCAGCTCTAATTAATCATCATAGTATTTGGACTTTGGAGAGTGTTATTTCAGTTCTGTCAGAGTTGTAGTTCAGGAGTAATTCAATGACAAAGTATCCCCCTCCTGCCCCTTTTACTGATGTAACACTGCTCAGCCAGAGCAGAAGGGAGGTGCCCAGGTAGACTGCAGAGAGGGACAATCTTCAATTAAGATAAGGGAAAAAGCTGAAAAACTTGTCAAGGGGGGGCAGGGGTTTCATTGTTCTGATAGGAAGAAGATTGTCCCTGCTGTTATCTGTCTGGTCTATGGACTGCATTCCACATCTGAGAAGAGATGGTTTACACTAGGTAAAAGGGGCGGGAGGGGGAAACTTTGGTTGTGAATATCTCTCAAACCATAAAGGTTTGAGAGATAAGACATATCGTTCTTCATGTTTTTTTAATGCCTACAAAATAAAATAAAGATAAAACGAAGTATTACTATCCCTTTAAGATATGTTCAGATAAGGTTAATGAGTCCTAGATATTGTGCTAGCCATTTATTTGCAATCTAAACAGTTTGTGAGAAGTAGACAACAACAATCCGGCGCTTCTCTATGTTTAAAATAAATATGTGCCCTGTGTTTAGCATATATAATAATATTTCTAAATAAATAAAATAAGTGAGATATTAGTTTTCTCAAATTGGCCAAGTTGCGGGTAAGCTTGCCACCTCGCCAAGGTTTCTCACTGTACGGCAAGTCCTACTCTATACATCTGTAATGCCCTATCTTAAAAATTAAAATAAAACTTAAAATTCCCTGAGGAGATGTTATAAACGCGTTGGAGAGCAAGGGACCCTTTAAATGTGCTCTTTTTATTGCTTCTGGGTCCCAGTGTGGTGCAATTAAAAACAGGAGACATACATTCTAATGAAAAGATGTACATAGTGGACTTACCTAATACAAAAAGACCCCAATTGATCTACATTGTGAGAATATGAGTGAGCTGTGGATCCAACAGCTCACTCTATAATAATGTGACCTTTATATCAGCCCCCACAGGTCATGTGAGGAATAGCTGATACCAAACTAGGAGCATTTAAGCTAGAGAAGGCCTAAGGCCTGCTCTTAAAGGCAAAGTGTGAAAAAAATAAAATAAAGTTACAGTGATTGGTCTGGAAGAACCTCAAAAACAGCGCATGAGACAAAGACAGACAGGGAAAAAATTCTAAGTGTAGTATTTATTACAATGGAAATATATAAAAACAAATGATTGCACTTACAAGAGCCCTACTTGGGCTTATAGTGTATAGCAGGTCCTATCCCGTGTAGCCATCGAGCTGTGTCCACTCGAAGCACCCGCCTCCCAGATGTACTCTCACCAGTTGGCTCAAGAATGGAAAGTTGTATAATTCCAGTAAATTAGCCTTATGGACGATGAAGAAGGTGATTTCTTCTAAGAATGAAGAAATGTTAGCGTTTTGCAGATGGTGATGGTCAAACCTCGTGCAGAGGTAGATTCGTTCCTTCAGCGTCGTGAATCCACTGATGATGGGGGCGGGGCGGGGAAACTCACAGGGGGCGTGGATTGGACCTGTTCTCGAGTAAGTGTCAAAGTGGCTCAAACGTTTTCGCAGGCTTACTGTCTGCTTTTTCCAGAGCGTATAGAGAGAAGCTGGGAGAATACTCAACACTATAAATAGTTTTTTTCAGGGTCAAAGGGTACATATAATAACAACCAAATAATTATGTATAAAAGCACAATAATTATGCATAAGAACATTAGAACAATCATATCAGTAAAATAAATGTATATAAAAAATGGTGCTGATGAAATTAAAAATGGAATTAAAAACAGTTGTATTTGTCTGTTGAATATACTTATTATAAATATTAGTCCCAGAGTGAGAATTGAACCATAATAAAAGAATTGTATTGTGATACACTGAATTCGAGAAACATTCAAAAAAAGTCTAAAACCTTATTCTGATAAAAAGATACATGATAAAAATTATGAAGGAGAATAAAGAGGTGATAAAGAGGATATGGCTTCTCCAGTGATAACACATCTCCAGTTCCTATGTTATTCTATAGAGCCTATGCATTGAGATCTCCAAAGTTAGTGAATTGGCTCCATAGAATAATAGCATAGGAACTGGAGAAGTTATATTACTGGAGATGTCAACTGCACTTTATAACCCCCATTGTTAAAGGGATAGTAATGCTTAATATATAGTAACATTTATATTTATCCTCCTAAGTACAACAAGAGTACTACCACTGCTGAGAGGTGTTTTATTTAAAAAATATAGCAGCTAAAACTTGATTTTTTTAGGTGTAGTATCTCAATGGGCTATATAGAATGGTGCTGTTGCTATATCATCCTATGGAAAATTCTGGTCAATTGATCATAAAATTCCATAGGACAGTGTAGCAACAGTGCCACTGTAAAATTTCAGGCCACTGAGATACTGCACATAAAAAATGAATGTTTGAGCTGCTATAACTTTTGAATATAATGCCTCTCAGTAGTGGGAGTACCCTTGTTGTACTCAGGAAGATAACCCTTACAATATAAATTGTACTTTATATTAAAGGGATAGTAACACTTAAGATGTAAAAAAATATATGTTGTAGGGTTTATGCCCCCGAATAAAACAAGGGTACTACCACTGCTTAGAGGTGTTTTATTCAAAAATTATTACAGCTCAAACTTGAATTTTTTAGGTGCACTATCACAGTGGCCTGAAAATTTACACTGGCGCTGTTGCTACACCATCCTATGGAGATTTATGGTCTACAGACCAGAGCAGTCCATAGGATGGTGTAGCAACAGAGCCACTGTAAATTTCAGGCCACTGAGATATTGCACCTACAAATTCAAGGTTGAGCTGTAATAACTTTTGAATAAAACACCTTTCAGCAGTGGGAGTATCCTTGTTTTACTCAGGGGGATAAACCTTACAACATATATTTTTTTTATATTACCATTCCTTTAATTGTTACTATCCCTTTAAGCAATGCATTGGAAATCTCACTGTTATTCAAGGAGTTAAATGCTTTTTATTTAAATCAATTGGTATTTGAATTTGTCTCCTAGGGTGCCATTGGGGTGCCCCAGAATTGCTCCAGTTCATCTTATTAAATCATCCTCAGTGAAAATATATTGATCTTCTATTGATACAACAAAGACGACAAACAGTACTCTAAGGCTTGTGTAAAGAGTCAATACTTTAACTAAAATATTTTTTAAAGATCTTAAGTCTGCTGAAGTTTTGCTTGTCTGTCATATGTTGGGCTATAAATCAAACTGCAGGAAACTGAGGAATCAGAAACTGGTCTGAGTTTGTTTTTCTATTCAGGCATATGTGTGAGAAATGGATACAGAAAAGCCTTTGTATATATGAGAGGTTACTGTCATATAAAAATGATTCATATTTTCACATATTTTTTTTCATGTGCAAAGAATGCTAAGTAACAAAATTCTCTCTTGTTTTTTAATATCTGTTGGCATTCCTTTAACTTTTAGGATGCTAGAGAAAGGCTTGATTTCTATTAGGCAGACTATGCAGCTGCCTAGATAACCAATGTTGAATGATACCACTTCCGAGCTGACCACACCTACATACTGAGTTGTGGGTGTGGCCATTGAATACCCAATACCCCTGCTCCTGGTCTTTGGTGCTAGGTTTATTTGCCATTTAATACACCCCTTTAAAGTTCATTATTTACCTATTGAATAATAAAAAGTCTCCTGCACTTTACAGATCAATGCAGCCAAGATGTTTAAGAGCATTTATTTGTGGTTGCATGTTGCAGGCAGTGGAGATATTTTGGTAATTAACAATAGATGGGGATCATGTGATGAATGAGATGTGACTACGAGAGAGAGGCAAAATGCACCTAAGATACTTTTCCTCAGTGTACCTGAGATGTAAATACAACAGTGAAGATATATCTAGTATCCAAGAGGTAAAACTCTTACATTCTAGTTCAGCTTCAGTCATACTAAACACATTTATATACACTGCTTGATAAAAGTAACATAAAATAATTTTTTGTACTGCATGCATTTATTACAGATTATTTTCCATACTTAGAACACTACTGTATATATCTCAATGAAATCGTAGGAGATACTGCAGGGATAGGAATACGTGTGTGTTTTTGGTTCGCTGTCAGGAGGCATGGCTGGAAAACGCTGATTGTTTGAGGAGGAGGCAGTGAGTGAAACCCCCTGCCTCCTCAACCAAACATACAAGCTGCAAATATAGGCATAGGAGAAGGCAGGGGGTGAAGCTTTCTCAACCAACCACTTAGTCACTTAGCACCATACTTGGCTTAGGAGGAGGCAGGGGCAATGCCAACAGCCTCTTCAACCAACCACAGTGTTCACTGTCCTGCCTCATCGCCTACCTTCATGCACATTCCCCTTCGCAATGGTGAAGGGGACAGGGTGGCCCTGCCCCTTCACCAGGGGTAACAGTGTCACTCCTCCCCTTCGCCACTGCGAACACCCTTGCCCCTCCCCTTCAGTGTGGGAAAAGTGAATGCAAAAAAAAAAATCAGACCTTGTGGTGGGACATCAGGACCTGTACTGATGCGCCCCAGATACTGATCTCCCAGACGATTCAGCTGTGAAGGTAAAGCAATAGCAATGCTACACAAAAAATAAGCTCCGATTAATCTGCATAGTATTTGGGCCATGGAAAGCATTATTCCACTAATGACCGAGTTGTAGTTCAATCATAATTGAATGATAAAGTATCCTCCTCCCACCATTTTACTAATGTAATGCTGCTTACCTCAGAACAGCAAGACCTTCTGGATGGATCTCAGCGAGGGACAATCTTCTGTGAGTATAAGGAAAAACCTGCCCTCCTCCATGAAGCAATGCAGTGTTTTCCTTATTCTCACAGCAAGAAGATTGTCCCTTGCTGTGAGCTGTCTGGTCAAGAGACCGAATTCCATATCTGTTGGGACGTGTCATACAAGAGGTAAAAGGGGCGAGAGGGGAATACTTTATCATTCAATTATGACTGAACTACAACTCGGGCATTATTGAAATAACTCTCCATGGCTCAAATACTATGCAGATTAATGTGAACTGATTTCAATTTGAAATATTGCTATCCCTGTAATATAGGCAAAGCAGAGGAGCAAGATGCATCCCCTGCTTCCATCTTACCCAAACTACCGGGTAGGAGTGGGTGGAATTGAGACCCCTTACCCGACAATGAGAGAAAGCCTCCCACATTGACAGCAAAGGGTTTCCTGTTACCCACTCATCCTTGGTTGTTCAGGTAGGATGGAGACAGGGGATACCTGCTCCCCTAAGTTGACTCTGTGATTTCCAATCTAAATCATCAGGGAGATCAGTACAGTAGATGTGTGTGTGTGGGGGGCATGAGGAGGGGTCCTGATGTCCCTCCACATGGTGTAATGTAAAAATAAATAAATAACCCTACCCCATTATAGTAATATCCCTTCCTTTTGCAGATGTGAGGTTAAAGTCTAGCTGTTTATTGTGCTTCTGATCATACATTAACCAGTTGTGCAGCTGAATAGACAATGTATAATTTCTGGCTCTTTTCACTCGTAGAATGATACATTGTACAACAAAGCACAAGTTTCATGCAGTATATTATTCTTGCAGATAAAGACAGCAGTGCTATTTTCTCTGTATTACAGTTCTGCTGTGCTGTACTGTACCTGTAAAGCCAGGCAGCCCCAAGTGCCAGATAAAAAAGCCTATGGGCCTAATCTGCCCCACAAGCCATATTTTGCCCATCTCTGATCTAAGGCAACATTCTCCTCTATGGTTCCCATTAGCAACAAAAGGCATGTTTTTCCAGCTTTCTGTAATTAGCAAATTTGCCTAGTTCAATTGACCACACTGGATTATTACTGATGTAAGGGCTGAAAAGCATACGAGAACTAATCTTGTGGTTTCTGGCCATCAGCAGGCCATATGCATAAAGAGAAAGTGGAGCAGTTTTAAACTAACAAATTAAAATGACCATTGACTTTAATAGAGGTGCTCAAACCAGTCCTCAAGGAACCCATAACATACCACAACTTATAGTTATTAGTGATGAGCGAGCATGCTCGGCCGAAGCTCGGTTCGGCTCGAGCATCGCTCTGCTCGGCACATGGCGGTACTCGTACGAGTACCGCATGTGCTCGCCCGCCATGTTCGGGTCTCCTCCCCGCACGTTTCGCGGCTGCTGCACAGCCAATAAACGTGCGGGTAGGCTCTGACATCAGTGTAATGCCAGCAGCCATGTTGGCTGCTGGCATTACACTGATTGGCTGGCCAGAACCCGTGATCGGGTGCTGTATAGCACCTGACCAGCGAGTTCGGCTCAGTCTTAGCCAGGGAGAGATGAGGATAGGAAGGGAAAGTCAGTGTAGGGAGAAGAAAAGTGTGTTTGAACAACATATAAAAACCCAAAAGTCCTTTTTAGGACTATTGTGTGTGGGGGCAGCAGTTATATTTTGTTTGGGGGGGCACAGATTTAAATAAAAAAAAGTCACATATTCCGTTCACTGTGCCTAGCCGCAGATTAGCAGCACATTCTGTTTAGTGTGCAAAGTTGCAGATTAGCAGCACATTCTGTTTAGTGTGCAAAGTTGCAGATTAGCAGCACATTTTTTTTAGTGTGCAAAGTTGCAGATTAGCAGCACATTCTGTTTAGTTGCAAAGTTGCAGATTAGCAGCACATTCTGTTTAGTGTGGAAAGTGTAAAAAATAAACGTCACATATTCCGTTCACTGTGCCTTGCCGCAGATTAGCAGCACATTCTGTTTAGTGTGCAAAGTTGCAGATTAGCAGCACATTCCGTTTAGTGTGGAAAGTGTAAAAAATAAACGTCACATATTCCTTTCACTGTGCCTAGCCGCAGATTGGCAGCACATTCTGTTTAGTGTGCAAAGTTGCAGATTAGCAGCACATTCTGTTTAGTGTGCAAAGTGTAAAAAATAAACGTCACATATTCCGTTCACTGTGCCTAGCCGCAGATAAGCAGCACATTCTGTTTAGTGTGCAAAGTTGCAGATTAGCAGCACATTCTGTTTAGTGTGCAAAGTGTAAAAAATAAACGTCACATATTCCTTTCACTGTGCCTAGCCGCAGATAAGCAGCACATTCTGTTTAGTGTGCAAAGTTGCAGATTAGCAGCACATTCTGTTTAGTGTGCAAAGTATAAAAAATAAACGTCAGATATTCCTTTCACTGTGCCTAGCCGCAGATTAGCAGCACATTCTGTTTAGTGTGCAAAGTTGCAGATTAGCAGCACATTCTGTTTAGTGTGCAAAGTGTAAAAAATAAACGTCACATATTCCTTTCACTGTGCCTAGCCGCAGATAAGCAGCACATTCTGTTTAGTGTGCAAAGTTGCAGATTAGCAGCACATTCTGTTTAGTGTGGAAAGTGTAAAAAATAAACGTCACATATTCCTTTCACTGTGCCTAGCCGCAGATTAGCAGCACATTCTGTTTAGTGTGCAAAGTTGCAGATTAGCAGCACATTCTGTTTAGTGTGCAAAGTGTAAAAAATAAACGTCACATATTCCTTTCACTGTGCCTAGCCGCAGATTAGCAGCACATTCTGTTTAGTGTGCAAAGTTGCAGATTAGCAGCACATTCTGTTTAGTGTGCAAAGTGTAAAAAATAAACGTCACATATTCCGTTCACTGTGCCTAGCCGCAGATTAGCAGCACATTCTGTTTAGTGTGCAAAGTTGCAGATTAGCAGCACATTCTGTTTAGTGTGCAAAGTGTAAAAAATAAACGTCACATATTCCTTTCACTGTGCCTAGCCGCAGATAAGCAGCACATTCTGTTTAGTGTGCAAAGTTGCAGATTAGCAGCACATTCTGTTTAGTGTGCAAAGTGTAAAAAATAAACGTCACATATTCCGTTCACTGTGCCTAGCCGCAGATTAGCAGAACATTCTGTTTAGTGTGCAAAGTGTAAAAAATAAACGTCACATATTCCTTTCACTGTGCCTAGCCGCAGATTAGCAGCACATTCTGTTTAGTGTGCAAAGTTGCAGATTAGCAGCACATATTCCGTGTAATATGAAGAAGGCGGGTAAAAAGGGACGGGGAAGTGGACGTGATCCTGATAGTTCAGGGAGCGGGTCAGGACGCGTAGAAACTGTGCCTGGTGCCAGAGCACAAGAAAGAAAGACATCCACCATACGTAGCTTCATGTCTCAGTTTACAGGGCGTCGCAGGACATCACTCTCGAGGTCAGACCACTGCGAATAGGTGGTTGGTTGGATTTCAGGTGATACTGCTTCCAGTCGGTTAAGCACCACCCTGTCTTCCACCAAGTCCACTCTCAGTAGCCAAGAGTCTGGTCAACATAATCCTGACCCTGATCATCCTTCCTCCCACCATAGAGGGTCTGGCCAAAGAAGTGATCCCACACTGGGATATAGTGAGGAGCTCATCTCATCACCAATACTTGATCTGAACCTCTCTCCAAGCACGCTTGCAGAGGAACATGACATCTTGTGCCCTGATTCACAACCTCTAGAGGGTACCCAATCACAAGAAGATGACAGAGGGGAACGGCATTTAAGGTCAAAGGAAGTGGATGATGATGATGAGACATAGTTGCCATCAAATCAACCACTATTACTGTCTCAACACCTTGATGAGGAGGATGATACACAGTTGTCAATGACTGAGTATGTGGTGGGATCAAGAAATGAGGAGGATGATCAGAGTGAGGAAGTGGAGGAGGACTTGGTGGACGATGAGGTGACTGACCCCACCTGGGAAGGTGGAGAGCCGAGCGATGACAGCAGTCCTGAGGGTGAGCCATCTGCAGCACCGCAACAGGCTGGAAGAGGCAGTGGTATGGCTAAAGAAAGAAGGCGGACCGCACCAAACCGGCCCGCAAATGTTCCACGGAGCACCCCCTTGCGTAAATCTCCCTTGCCAAGGGCTAGGTGTTCCGCGGTATGGCGTTTTTTTAAGGAAAGTGCGGACGACAAAAAAATTGTAGTTTGCAACCTGTGCCACACCAGAATGAGCCGAGGCATGAACACTAGAAACCTCACCACCACCAGCATGATCCGACACATGGCATCCAAGCACCGTAATAAGTGGGAGGAACGCCCGGATCGCCAATCTGTGTCTGCAGGCCACACCACTGCCTCCTCTTCCCCTGTTTTCAGTGCCGGCCAATCGCCTGTCGAAGGCGCAGGCCCACATACCTCCCGCCCTGCACCTGTACCATCTGAAGCACCATCAGCGACCACATCCACTTCCCTGTCCCAGCGCAGCGTCCAAATGTCGTTACCCCAGGCATTTGAGCGCAAGCGAAAATACCCAGCCACCCACCCACAGGCCATAGCACTAACCTCACACCTTTCCAAATTACTGGCCATCGAAATGCTGCCATTTAGGCTTGTGGAGACTGAGTCCTTCCGCAGCCTGATGGCAGCAGCTGTCCCTCGGTACGCAGTCCCCAGCCGCCACTACTTTTCCCGGTGTGCCGTCCCCGCCTTACACCATGTGTCCCGTAACATCACCCGTGCCCTGACCAATGCAGTTACTGGGAAGGTCCACTTAACGACTGACACATGGACAAGTGCTTGTGGCCAGGGACGCTACATTTCCCTGACGGCACACTGGGTGAATGTCGTGGAGGCTGGGAGCGACTCGGACCCTGGGATGGCACAGGTGCTACCCACGCCGAGGATTGCGGGCCCTACCTCCATCAGGGTTTCCGCCAGCACCTACGTTATTGGCTCCTCCTCCTCCGTTTCCACCTCCGAATTCTCTGCGCGCAGCGCCACTCACCCATCAGCCGGTAGCAGGAAGCAGTGTAGCACTGCAGTGGGGAAGCGTCAACAGGCCGTGCTGAAGCTGATCTGCCTTGGGGACAAACAGCACACGGCCTCAGAGCTGTTGCAGGGGATTAGTCACCAGACCGAGCAGTGGCTCTCGCCACTCAACCTGCAACCAGGCATGGTTGTGTGTGATAATGGGCGTAACTTGGTGGCGGCTTTGGAGCTCGTCAAGCTCACACACGTACCATGCCTAGCGCATGTATTTAATTTAGTGGTTCAGCGATTTCTAAAAACCTACCCCAATTTGCATGATCTCTTGACGAAGGTGCGCCGCGTGTGTGCACATTTCCGTAAGTCATCAACAGCTTCAGCCGGCCTGTTGAAGCTGCAGCAGCGCTTACAATTGCCAGCTCACCGGCCGCTGTGTGATGTGAGCACGCGCTGGAACTCCACCTTCCACATGTTGGCCCGGCTTTGTGAGCAGCAGAGGGCAGTAGTGGAGTACCAGCTGTTACACGGTCGTCGCCTCTCCGTTCAACTTCCTCTAATCAGAAGTGAGGAGTGGGAATGGATGTCAGACCTCTGTGAGGCTTTACGCAATTTTGAGGAATCGACACAGATGGTGAGCGGCGATAACGCTATTATCAGTGTAACCATCCCACTTCTGTGTCTACTGAAACGCTCGCTGCTCACAATTAAAACCGACGCTTTGCATGTGGAAGAGGTGGAAATGCGGGAGGAAGAGCTTACACAAGGTGATAGCCAGAGCACCCTCACTTCGTCTTCTCAGCGACAATTGGAGGAGGCGGAGGAGGAGGAGGAGGAAGACACGGTTGCCTCCGCTACAGAGGGTAGCCATGGAACTTTAGTTCCATCTCTTCAGCGTGGGTGGGCAGAAGAGGAGGAAGAGGATGAGGAGATTGAGAGTCATCCTCCTGGTGAGGACAGCGAAATCTTGCCTGTTGGTACTCTGGCACACATGGCTGACTTTATGTTAGGCTGCCTTTCCCGTGACCCACGCGTTATACGCATTTTAGACAACACGGATTACTGGGTGTTCACCCTTCTGGACCCCCGCTACAAAGAGAATTTCTCATCTCTCATTCCTCCGGTGGAGAGGACAAGCAAAATGGTGCAATACCAGAAGGTTCTTGTCGAAAAATTGCTCCAAAATTTTCCATCTGACAACGCTGGCGGCAGAGTACGTGCTACCTTGGCCAACCGAGAAGGGGAGAAAAGGGGAGCACACAGCAGTTCCGACAAAGGCAGGGCAACACTCTCCAAGGCGTGGGACACCTTCATGACACCCTGCCAGCACCCTCACCCTGATGCGCAGCCTAGTGTCACAAGGGGGGAAAAGTTTTGGAAGATGGTGAAGGAGTACGTAGCAGACCGTGTCAGCGTCCTCAATGATCCCTCTGTGCCTTACAACTACTGGGTGTCCAAGCTGGACACGTGGTATGAACTGGCACTCTACGCCTTGGAGGTGCTGGCCTGCCCTGCCGCCAGCGTTCTGTCTGAGCGGGTATTTAGTGCTGCTGGTGGCATCATAACAGATAAGCGTATCCGCCTTTCCACCGAAAATGCTGATAGGTTGACACTTATAAAAATGAACAAGGCCTGGATTTCCCCTGACTTCTCCACTCCACTGGAGGAAAGCCCCGGGTGAACATAAACTCACTTTATATATGTTATTTACAATGATGGGAATACTCTGTATTCCCATTCACCCCTTCCACCCAAAAAACGGGTATATGGTTGACTCTCTTCCATATACCCTGTGATATAATTTTTATATAGGGCCAGCTCACCAGCGGGCCCTGTTTGACAACTTTTTGTATAGGTCAGCTCACCAGCGGGCCTTCTTATATAATGTTTTATTGGGTCAGCTCTCTAGCGGGCCCTCTCATATAATGTTTTATAGCGTCAGCTCACTAGCGGGCCTTCACATATAATGTTTAGGATGGTCAGCTCCGCAGCAGACCCTCACCCATAATGTTTTAGATGGTCGGCTCAGCGCACGTTTCCCTCTTAATCATGGCCCCAGTTCAGAAAAATTGAGGAAATTTTTTGCAGAATTTGCCTCTGCGCACGTTTCCCTCTTAATCATGGCCCCAGTTCAGAAAAATCGAGGAAATTTTTTGCAGAATTTGCCTCTGCGCACGTTTCCCTCTTAATCATGGCCCCAGTTCAGAAAAATCGAGGAAATTTTTTGCAGAATTTGCCTCTGCGCACGTTTCCCTCTTAATCATGGCCCCAGTTCCGAAAAATCGATGAAATTTTTTGCAGAATTTGCCTCTGCGCACGTTTCCCTCTTAATCATGGCCCCAGTTCCGAAAAATCGATGAAATTTTTTGCAGAATTTGCAGATGATATACAAGTAAATATACAGCAAATACTGTCTGGTAACAATTTTTCGCCTAAAGTCGTTTTTATCTTTCTTTTTGTGTGTTTTACGGTCAGTCTGTAAAAATGGCGTACTACGGGCGAAACATCGTTCCCAGCAGCGACGTTGGAGTCCAAGATGCATCCAGACATCCTCCCTATGCTGTCCCTGAACCATTTCTGTGGTGTTTCCATCATTTTCTGCCCTTTTCCTATGGACCAGGCACCCTCCCCTCATCAGAGCAGGGGGTGCCTGGTGTAATGCTCGAGTACTCCCATTGACTTCAATGGGGCTCGGGTGCTCAGCCGAGCACTCGAGCCTCCGGGGGTGCTCGGCCAGAGCACCCGAACACCCAAGCATTGGGGTGCTCGATCATCACTAATAGTTATCACTTCTAAAATGCACTGAGACAAGCAAGATTCTGATAGAAATGGCACCACTTTAGAGACTAAAGAAACAGCCCATTGATGCAGATCTTAGACTAGGTAACAATGTATTTATTTAGAAAATGTTTTGCCAGGAAGAATACATTGAGATTTCTCTTGTTTTCAAGTATGTCTTGGAGAGTTTTCAGTAGAGGGTTGCATATTTATACAAATTGAGAAACATTATATATTACATGTTATTAAATATACATACGAATATACATACATATGGAAATTTTAAATTTATAAACAGTTAGTTTTTAGATATAGAGAAGCATTTACTTTTAAGGATTTTAGACTGGGAGCATATTTGATTATTTCAGGTAAATTGTTCCAGGCGTTTGGCGCTCTGAAGGAGAAGGCAGATCTTCCTGCTTCTTTCTTGTATTGTGGTATACGTAGCGAGTTGTTTGCGGTGGAGCGGAGGTTATACTTAGTATGTAGAGCAGGAGTGCGCAAACTGCTCAGGTAGTCTGGTAGTTTTCCTGAGAAGTGGCTGAATAGTAAGTAAGAAAGGTGAAGGGCACGTCTAGATTTGAGTGTTAACCAATTTAGTTATTTTAACATATCACAGCGATGAGTAGTGTAATTACATTGGAGGCTATGACAGGCAGCAATATCTGTTGCAGAATACGTTTTCTAACCAGGTGACTTAAACATGATTTGTGTCTAAAAAGAGTACTGATTTTGGGATAGAGCTTGGAGGTTAACTTGTCAATATGATGTCCAAAAGTGAGGTTGGGGTCAAGCCACATACCAAGATATTTGTAGGAGTCCACTGGGGCCAATTTACGATTATACTCCGTTACAATGGATAGGTGGGTATAGCCGAGATTACGCAGTTTGTGCTTTGTGCCAAATATCATTGTGATAGTTTTGTCTGTGTTTAAGAACAATTTGTTCCTTGCTAACCATCTTTCAACCTCGTAGAAATCATGTTGTAATATGGCGTCAAGGTGTGATATGTTTGACTTTTTAGTATAGAGAATGGTGTCGTCTGCATACATGTGTATTGAAGATGATTTGCAAACATTGGGCAGATCATTTATAAAAAGAGAAAATAGAAGAGGGCTAAGAATGGAGCATTGAGGACCTCCACTGGTTACTTTGAGCGGAAGGGAGTCACTGCCAGAAACTGACACATACTGCATTCTGTCTGATAAATAGGATCGGAACCAGTTTAGAAAATTATTACCCAGTCCTGATCTTTGGAGTTTATTTATAAGAATATTATGGTCTACTGTGTCAAAGGCCTTGGCAAAATCTAGGAAAATGGCTCCTGTGAGGTCACCATTTTCCATGCCCGTCTGGATATCGTTGGTTACTTTTAGGAGGGCCGTGACTGTTGAGTGATTTGGTCGAAAGCCTGATTGAAGTGGGGTGAAAAAACTGGTCTGTTGGTAATATTTATGTAGTTGCACGTGTACACATTTCTCTAGGATTTTGGATAAAGTGGGGAGTAGGGATATTGGTCTGTAGTTTGATACTACATTTTTATCCCCACTTTTGTGGATAGGCACAACTCTAGCCACCTTCCAGGATTTGGGCATGTACCCTGTTGCCAAAGAGGTATTAATTAAAGATGCAATTGGTTTGGCCATTACCATAGCACTGAGCTTTAATAGCATTGTTGGTAGTTTGTCAGGGCTAGATTGGCATTTCATTTTTGGATTGAGGAGGTGATCATATATTTCTCTTTCATTTACTGGCATGAAATTGAATTCATTTTCAGAATTGGATTGGGCAACAGGTGCCAGTGAATGTTCTGTAGATGGCTGAACTTCCGAGTTATCTTTGTTTTGTGTAATCAGGGTGGTGGCACATCCAACAAAGTAGCTGTTAAATGCATTGGCTATGGCTGTGGGGCATTGTATTGTTTCATTATCTACAATTATAGTCGATGGGTGAGTATGATTAGGTGGGTTATAGAGGTTTTTAATAACCTTTCAAAAGTTGGCTGGCTTTGAAATGTTACTGTTTAAGTTGTCAGTAAAATACTGTGCTTTTGCTAATTTTGTTTGTTTTGTACATGTGCTCTCTTACACTAAGAACTTGTCCCTTCAGCATGACACCCTGAGATTTGGGACAAAACCCTGAGAATTCCCAGATTTGCCTTCAGTGCAGTTGGTTTGCTACAGATTTGCTCCTTTCGCTGTGTGCACTCAGACAGATCTAAATACACAGCGGGGTGAATGTATGAAGATAACAACAACATAACTGGAGTTATCTTCCTGCACTGGAGATTATGCACTACACTTGAAGAACACTTAAGTGTACACTAGTGCATTTAAGATTTTAATGCTAGCAAGCCACATACACCTGCCTTGAAGTATAAGGAGGAGAATGGAGTAACATTACACTGATTTTCTTTGTGCCTTGTTAGTAAGTAATGTAAAACAAGGCACAGAAGAGAGGAATGCTCCAAATGCAGGAGCCCTGTGAGTAATAGCGGGGAATGAAGTTGATCGCTCCAAGACAGGAGCAATGTCTATCAGTCCCCCATTCAGTATGCCGGCACACTTGATCAGTTACATGAGTCCACACGTCAAAGATTTATATCTGGTCCTTAAAGGACCATACACCCCGGGACCTCTGGTCCTTAATGGGTTAAGCCTTTGAGTGCCAGGGTGGCATCCAATACATTTCAGCTCAATGCATGGATACCTTTCTGGTACTCAAAGTGTTAAAGGATTGGCAAAGCTAAATTAACCCCAGGCATTACATCACTGTACATTAATGACAGGCAGTCAGATTACCCCAAAGGCCTCAGATGTTGTATTCAAGTCTCCCAAAGGGCTGCACTTTTTGGTTAAAAATTCTAAATAAAGGTTGTAAAAAGCTATTAACCCTTTGGATGCTAGGTAGATCACTAAAACATTATTTTACAATGCTTCAGGGATCTCTCAAGCACCAGTAGGTTAAGGATGTTAGAATGTAAGTGTAAATAACGTATAATCTGAAACAAAATGAGATGTTAGATGGCTCAGCTGGATA
The DNA here is from genome assembly GCA_037306005.1 of Rhinophrynus dorsalis. Lineage (NCBI taxonomy): Eukaryota > Metazoa > Chordata > Amphibia > Anura > Rhinophrynidae > Rhinophrynus > Rhinophrynus dorsalis. Next base: position 84,245,141 of record CM074724.1, on the reverse strand, counting down.
AGGCACCAGTGTAAAATCTATTCAGACCACAAGATCACAGGTTCTGATCCCGGCAAGGTCAGTTCAGCCTTTGACCCCTCCGAGGTAGATAAAATGATTCCAGGACATACTTAAAAATGAGATACAATTTCAATGTATTCTTCCTGGTTAAATATTTTAACAAAAGAAAGATGTTTGTTTTTTGGGGTGAAAATAGGTCGTACTATGATGCAATGGAAGGACATGTTCTCTGCTTCCCTTTGTCCCAGAGAACCAGAGTAGGTGCTGCATGAGAAAACAATGTGGTCTGCATTAGGTCCCAGGGCCGCCTGTTGCACACCACTACTCTACATTAAATTAGCTGCACAATTTAAGCATTCTTTCACCCCACTTTATAAAAATATATATCACATAGTAAACCTCACACTCATTCCCTTCTAAAATCACTCTCCCACCTGCATCCCCATCACAACCTCATTGTTCACAGTCTTTTCTCATAAACAAAGCCACCCCTTGCCTGGACCACTGCACTCCATAGCATTTCTCTCCCCCACCCACTGACTGGCAGTTCATGTGGCAGGAGGCACTTACACTCAATAGCACTTACTCCTTCTGTGTCCCATCTACCTTCCTCTAGACTGCAGACACGAGCAGGGCCCTCTGATCCTTTTGTTTACATGTTTCATTTATACTACTTAAAGTGTTAGTAATGTCTAAAAAAAAGTTTTTTGTTCAGGCACACGTTTTAGACCATTCCAATGAAGGGATTCCTTGTATGTAACGAGATCTCGGCACTTCTCAACGCCACCGTGTCGACCGACACGGATCTCCTGCTGACAGCTTTACAGCTGTCGGTAGGAGAAATCAAACTTTAAACACCCGTATCTCTTAAACCATAGCGGTTTGAGAGATACGTTTTTTTGCATTTAGCTCAGCTTTTTAAGCTCTTCTAAATGCAAACAACTTTTTTTACACATTACTAACACTTTAATACCTCTGTATGTCTATTCTTTATTGTTCATCGCTGCAGAATAAGTTGGCACTATATAAAGAATAATAATAATAACCTGCTCCTAGGGGAATAAATATAACAAGTATATTAACTTTTAACTACATTAACCCCTTCAGGACCCTTGATGGTCCTGGCAAGTCATTGGTGTGGGAGCGATAAGGACCGTTGACGTGCCAGGACCATTCTATAATTCAGGGCTCCCTGTGCAGCTGCAGTCTGTTCAGGGAGCTCTGAACTGGATGCTGTAAAAAATAAAATGGTCCGTGGTCCTTAAGTGCCATCCAGGTACACGATCGGCCGGTCCATAAGGGGTTAAAAGAGTACCATTTATAGACTCCTGTGTGTATATATGATTGTGCCTCCACCTCGCTTTGCTCAGTCTTTCCTAAAGCATGAGTATCCTTCAATGATAATGGCAGTATCAGGTATTTTAGGGCTCATCCAGGATTAAGTAAGAAGGATTTTTGGTTTGTACGTATAACACTGTGCTTTTAAGTAACCCTTAAGGACCCTTGATGCGCCAGGACTGTCATGGAATTCAGGGCTCCCCATGCGGCTGCATGCCATTCAGGGAGCCCTGAACCAGATACAACAATAAAAACAATGATCCGTGGTCCTTAAGTGCCGGCTGCATGTCCAATCAGCCTGTTCTTAAGGGGTCGGTCCATTTGCGCAGTTCACTACTTATGTTGCAATGGACAAAAGAGAGTCCTTTTTAGAAGTTGAAGATGTCTTTTTTCGGTTTCAGGGACAGAGTTGGTTTCTATGTCATTCGCCAAGGCAACTAATAAAATGCATAAAAATTTAGTGAGTTGTTTGCAGTGAGCATATAGCAAAAGCGTGCATTGGTTGCTTTGATTAATGGGCCTGGGGGAGCTTGTGTTTGGCACTCTCCACCAGCACTCAGAGGGTAGTGCACGTGTGCAGAAGTCGATGGTGGATTAGTTTGTTATGGTGCAAGTGAGGAGCATGATGTGGTGAGAAAGTGAAAACTGTATTAAAAGTAGAAGGGTTAAAACAGATAGCATAAGTAAGGAGGTGGTTTTGCTGGGCGCCCTGAGGGTTGCAGGACAACACACCTCTACTTTATTTCTATGCTAAGTTACTTGTACTCCTTCCAGTCCTTTCATGTTTCATGTTGCTGTAGGAGGCTACAGTGTATTCTACCTGGTGCACCAGTTCTGGTTGTTCTTAGATAACTTGCGTCTCTGTACAATAATATGTCTTTGCATTATGAACTGGTATGTATTGTTATGTTTGGAAAACTACTTTAATAAAAAGTATACTTAAAAACAGATAGTATAAATATGTTCATTTTTGGCATGCATGTCACAAGGATTGCTGCTGCTGATTGCTGGCTGGGATGATGGTAGTTTTAGTCCTCAAGAGCTGAAGGTACAACAATTGACTACCCCTGTAGTAATGTGTGTTTACATAAGCACATATGCAGGTAGTCGTTTAGAATGTTAAATTCATTTATTCTGTACATTATTCCTCAGCTAATCCATTCTTGACTTCAGATAAAACTTTAAATTATACATTCCGCACAGCAGAAACATATTATGACACATGATTTGGAAGGGTTTGTTTGTAAATATTTCCCAAGCATTTGGAATGCTTGATAAGCATTTCAGAGCACACGGTAACGATTATGAGAAACAAAACATGAAACCCTCAAATTATATTTATATATGACTACAATACTAATTGCATAATTGAAAAATAAATCTATACTTGCCACAAGTATGCTTTTGTTCTTCAGATAAATTAAGTATTGTATTATATGGTCTTTATAGCATACCATGGATTTACAGTATAATTTAGCTGAATTAGAATGCAGCCAATATGGTGATCATCCATTAAAATAATTCAATACTAATTGCTTTTATATGGAAGAGAATGCAGCAACATTCACAGATGTAGATGTAAAATATTCCATATATTTGACATGTGCCAACAAGGACCTACATGTGATCCCAGATAAATGGGCCATCAGGTGGAAAAATGGCTACAATGAAGACCTTTTAGACTATTTTTGTGCTTTTTCTGATTCCATTCAGCTCACTATGCATCACAAAGAGGTTAGTTTGGAATGCCTAGTGATTAAGCTGATTAAAACTCCTATTAACCACCTTTCAAATTGGCCTTTCTAGCAATTACTTAACATCAGGATAGTATTGTTTTGATTCTGTAGAAGCAGAAAAATATGTCCAATTAGGAGCAAAGGTCCTTGTTCCTAAATGTCCCTCACACTAGTCTGCATTAACCCCTCTGTTGCCATTCAAATTTGTAATGCAATGCATCGCTATGCAATGCATTGCCAACCCTCTGTCAATGGAGGGATTAATCAGCACTAACCTTAATATTAAAATACCCCACACTATCCTAACCTGAACTACAATTAGCCTGTCTATTGCCAGGTTTCCTTGCGATGTACTGTGGTCAATTATTTCTAGTCATATTGGCAATGGGGGGTTAATAATTTAAAACAAACAAAAAATGTTTTTGTTTAAGGCCAAATGCTCTTAAATAAATTGTGTGGGATAACTCTACAGCTTGATGAGAATGGGATGGAAGGTTTAATAAATAACATGTGGTCCACAGACCCTAAGTTATTTTTTTTTTAGACCAGGAGATGGACATGTTCATAATAGAGGTAAAAAAAGAGCTGCAAATAGCTCTTAATGGACATTGATTTATGCTCGAGTCTCGAAATTAAAGTACACGAGGGGAAGATTCATGAAGTGGTGATAAAGAGGTGATAAAGTGGAGATGACTTCGACATTTAATCACTTCTCCATTTCTTATGTTATTTTATGGAGCCTATTCAGTAAGATCTCCACAGTTGAAGAAATCATAGTGCATGTGCTCCATAGAATAACATAGGAATTGGAGAAGAGATTAACTGGAGAAGTCATCTCCACTTTATCACCTCTATATCACCTCTTTGTCACTGCTTAGTGAATCTCCCCAGTGATGTTGAACATTATGTAAAAAAAAAAGGGTGGAGGCATCTGAGGCAGCACAGAAAGGGAAGAGCGAACGGTCCAGTAAGTGAAACACTGGTTGATACAAAGATAATTAAAAACATTTTTTTATATAAATTAATCCAAATTAAAGTAAGAATGAGATTATAGCAAACAATGTAAATTCTCATTGAAAGTTAAGCAGTTACTCACTGGATCTACATATACATATAGTGCAAGGATTTACTATAGTAGAGAAGAAAAAAGAATACTAACAAAAATTAAAAAGAATAATGAATTGGAACTAAACAGACTGAAATGGAAGATAAAGCACAGTACATTAAAATGGACAAGACCACAAAAACATCAACATCCAGACAGATGAAGTTTAGCACTTATTCTCCATATTTGAATTAAAAAGCCTGTCATTTTTATTAACTTTTTTTTATAAATTATTTGTTACTAATGTAAAAGCCCGTTTACACGGGCCAAGGTTTGGGTGATGTTAAGAGGCCGGTCCTGCTCTGCATCCTGCCGCCGACACAGTCATGCACTGTAGAGACTGCCCTAAAGCACAGAATGCTCCCAGCACAGAACTCCCAGTATTCCGTGCTCCCAGCATTCCGTGCGTTCGGACAGTCTCTGCTGTGCTTCTGACAAACATCCTATGTGAATTATTATATAGGATTGTGCTGAGTTAACATTGTGAAATGAAAGATAAATTATGTTTTACTACATGCAAACTATACTGCCCTCCACACAGGGTGATCATTAAATTACAGTTGTTGACCCCAACAACTAAATATGTTAATGTATTTGTTATCTTACTTTTCTTTTTTCCCATTTATTTTTGGTTGTAAGCAGGTTATAACACCTATAACAATTATTTTAAACTATAGTACTTATCAGTATGCAACAGATACAGTCCAGATGCTATAGTTGTTGAACTAGAAATATGTCATTATAAATATAAAGTTGTAAACGTCATACATTTGCATATGAGTTTCCTTTCTTTAATATACTGACTGTTTATTTACTACAAAAACCATGAAGGTCAATTAGCCTTGTGAGACCACCAAGTGCAGTTTAATGGGTTACACACCCCTCTGGTGCTCATATGACTAACTTAGCTTCTTCCTTTAACACTGTAAAAGTTTAAACTTAAAGGGATAGTAATACTTAGTTTTATCTTTATTTTATTTTGTAGGCATTAAAAAAACACGAAGAACGATATAAGTCTTATCTCTCAAACATTTATGGTTTAAGTGATATTCACAAGCAAAGTTTCCCCTCCAGCCCCTTTTACCTAGTGTGAGCCATCTCATCTCAGATGTGGAATCCAGTCCATAGACCAGATAACAGCAGGTGACAATATTCTTCCTATGAGAACAATGAAAGCCCTGCCCCCCTTGACAAGTTTTTCAGGTTTTTCCCTTATCTTAATTGAAGATTGTCCCTCTCTGCAGTCTACCTGGGCAACTCTAATTAATCATCATAGTATCTGGACTTTGGAGAGTGTTATATCAATATTGTCAGACTTGTAGTTCAAGAGTAATTCAATGACAAAGTATCCCCCTCCCGCCCCTTTTACTAATGTAACACTGTTCAGCCAGATCAGAAGGGAGGGGCCCAGGTAGACTGCAGAGAGGGACAATCTTCAATTAAGATAAGGGAAAAACCTGAAAAACTTGTGGTTATCTCTCAAACCATAAAGGTTTGAGAGATTAACCTGGGGGCTATTAAATTATTTTACAATTACCTACAATATGGGGGATAGTAATAATAAAGTATTACTATCCCTTTAACATTGTCATAGCTATCTATAAAGCAATAACTATTAATTAAATGAATAGTAACCCTTTATTTTCACTTTACATATTATGTAAGTACATAATATATACAGTCAACTTGCATATGCATTTCATTTTTTTTTTTTGTTTTCACCTATTTGTTTAGTAAATTAATGAGATATATTATAGTGGCAAACAATACAAGATAAGACAATGTAATCAATTACAATTAGAATACTCATAGAGTGCTTTACATAAATCACATTTAGGATATATAGGAGGAGTGTCCATTTTGAGAAAAAAAATGAGGTTAAACCACATGGCTAACCCTGACAGAAGAACTAAGAAAGTAACAGGGGGGAAGAAAAGAACAAAGTGGGTAGAAAAGACAGAGTACAAAGAGGAAGAAAAAGTGTAGATGCCCCAATAGAACCCCCCTCCCCAACTTTGTACAGATGCAGTAATTAGTCAGCTTCAAGTGTGTAAGCTAGGAAGTTACAGTTATGATATGTAAAGTGTGAACCTTGAGGTACCAGGAGGTTTCCACAGGAGGACAACTGAATATATACTCGTATAAAAGGAGACAAAGTAGCTGATTCACAGATACCAGATAACAATAGACTTGAGTCTGTGTAACAAAACAAATGTGTTCCAGAGTGAAGACAGTCTGAACTTTTGTTGTGTTAGTGCTGTAATGTAAGAGAAGGATCAGATTTCCAGCATAGTGGAATTAGACGTTTTGCAGAGTTAGTAAGTACAGTGAACAGAATATGAGATGACAAGGAGAGAGGAAGGGGAATATTGACAGAAAATAACTATTGCATCTGAAGGGATGTCAGATTTTAAGATCACGTTTAAAAGTTAATTAACTTCAGAAAAAAAGGCAGCAATTTTCGGGCAGGACCACCACATATGAAACAATGAACCAACTGGGTCTTGATATTTCCAACAAGCCACAGAGCAATGTGGAGACATTTTGGTGAGCTTAATTGGATAATTGCAAACATATAATGAGCTTGAAGTCTAATTCCTTCATAGCAACTTCTCTCACTGATGACCTCAGTTTATGAGACAGCCAGTCTAGTAAAGACAAGGAAAACCCGAGGTTGGTCTCCCAGTCCATGAAGAAAGAAGGTTTGGTTTGAGGGACTATTTACAATAAAAACCATAAAGTTTAGATCTGGTATGTTGAAGGATGTGGAGGGAAGCAATTAGGTTTTTAAAACGGGTATCTGGTTGATTAGTATAACCCACCAAAATGTCTTTCAAAAGATAATGCTGAAGTTGCATATACTGCCAAAAGGATCCATGATAGTGACAAATCAATGCCTCATAGGGGAGCACATCTCAGAGGTAATGAGTCTACAGTATGAATATTCAGTGAAAGCCACATTTGGAAGTAGAAATCTTGCTGGCCCAGGGAGAAATCCAGATTACACCAGATTGATAAACCTGGGGAAGAGAATGGGACCAAGTGCAACTGTCTATTAATCTGTGACCAAGAAGGTATCCCAGTATTGGGTGATGCCATGAGATCTGGGAAAACTTGGAAGATTGTGCCACAGGAGTTGGGAGAAAGCATTGTTATATTCAAAAATCTGAACACATTGATTCCACACTTTGGGGATTATCACTCCTACATTCCAATAACCTTGATAAAGAGACAGCTTTAAAATCGGTGAGAACATCCGGCATTCTCAAACCCCCTCACAAATGGTGCAGGGAGAAAGGTCTAAAGTGAAACCTAGGTTTCTTATATCTCCAAACAAATGTGTTCATAGACTGATGTAGCCTGCAGAAGCAGATAGATAGTGCCAACTAATTCCGCAGCTCTGTACAATAGGGAATTGACATACAGAGATTTCAATTAGTACAAATCAAATGTGGAGAACAGAAGGATCAGAGGGCCCAGCTCATGAGAGCTTACAGTCTGGAGGAAGATAGGTTGGATGCAGAAGGAGTAAGTGCTATTGGGTGTAAGTGCCTCCTGCCACATGAACTGCCAGTCAGTGTAATAAGAGCTGTGCAGAGCAGAGCAAAGATGGAGAGTGGCAGTGTATTTGGAAATGTTATGTCCTTGAACGTCTCCCTGGGCCACTCTTTTCAGAGATTTCTGATCAGAAAACCATCAAAGTAACATAGTAGCAGAGTAAAATAGTTTGAAAAATGACACAAGTCCATCAAGTTCAAACCTTGCCTCATAAAAGAAATGAAAATTATATATCTTTCCTGCTGCCAAATAAGTTAGTCTTTATCAGAACTTCCTGTTTTGCATACTAATACACAGTTTAACCCTGTAAATTTCCTTTTGAAAGAAATGTATCTAAGCTTAAAAGTATCCATTGTATCTGACATAACCACATCCTTGGGCAAGGAATTCCACAATTTAATAGACCTTACGGTAAAAAAAATCTTTCCTCTGCTGAAGTCAAAACCTCCTTTACTGTAATCTCAAGGGGTGGCCCCATGTTATTTGATCAGGCCTTGGAATGAACAGATCACCAGACAGATCCCTGTATTGACCTCTCATATACTTGTACATTGTGATAAGATCTCCTCTTAGTCGCCTTTTCTCTAGAGTAAATAAACCATGTTTGTCTAGTCATTACTCATACAGAAAGTCCTCCTGTTTTAGAATTTCCTTTTTCAGAACTGGTGCCCAAAACTGCACTTCATATTCAAGGCGAGGTCTTACCAACAATTTGTACAAAGGCAAAATGATGTTATACACTGTTGCTACAATACCCCTTTTTATGCAAGACAGGACTTTGTTTGCTTTTGCTACTGCTATTTTAAACTGATCACTGTTTCCAAGTTTTTAGTTTACAAGGATTCCCAGGTCTCTCTCTAGTAATGAGTTCCCTAAAATGATTCCATTAAGTTCATAAGTAGCAGTTTGATTTTTTTCTTCCCAAATGCATGACTTTACACTTTCCCACATTAAAGTTCATGTTCCATTTGTTTGCCCAGTCTGCCATTTTATGTAAATCCTTCTGTAGAAAACAAACATCCTGTTCTGAATTTATTACCCTGCACAATTTAGTGTCATCTGCATATACTGATATTTTGTTCTCTATCTCTATTTCCAGGTCATTTATAAACATGTTAAAAAGCAGTGGCCCAAGTACTGAACCCTGAGGTACTCTACTGTATTGGAGAATTGTGCATTTACAACCACACACTGTTCCCTGTCCTTCAACCAGTTTTCTATCCAATTGCAAAGCTTATCCCCGAGCCCCAATTTCCTTATTTTATACCTCAGCCTCCTGTATGGCACAGTACCAAATGCCTTTGCAAAATATAGATAAACTACATCAACTGCCTTGTCATTATCTTGGTTACTACTTAAGTCTTCATGGAAGCTGTAAAGATTAGTTTGGCATGAACTATTACTCATTAAACCATGTTGATTCCTGATAATTATCTTATTTTTTGCAGTGTAATCCTAAATATAATCCTTTATTATCCCTTCTAGCAGTTTTCCCATTACAGAGCTCAAACTCACTGGTCTGCAATTCCCAGGTTCTGTTTCAGTTTACTTCTTAAATAAAGGCACTACATTGGCTTTACACCAATCTTGTGGCACTGGGCCTGCGGTGAGAGAATCTTTAAAGAGTAAAAAGAGGGGTCTTCTTAGCACTGCACTGAGTTCCTGAAGAACCCTTGGATGTATACCATCAGGACCTGGTGCTTTCTCAGTCTTAATTTTGTTCAGTCTTCCCATAACCTCTTCTTGTGTTAACCAGATATCTGTTAATGGTATGTTTTTATTTGTTACTTGTTGAGGTTCTTCTACCATTCCTTGTTCCCTTGTATATACTGATACAAAGTGTTTAAAACATCAGCCTTTTCCTTATGCTCTCTAATCAACTCACCCATCTCATTTTTGAAAGGTCTAATGTTTTCCCTCTTCAGTTTTTTGCTATTTATGTATATGAAAACCATTTTTGGATTAATCTTGCTCTCCCTTGCAATGCAAGTTTCATTATCTATTTTTGCTAACCTAATTGTCTTTCTGCAATCTTTGTTGCACTCCCTGTATTTCAAGAATGAATGTTCTATTCCTTCAGACTTAAAGGGATAATAATACTTGCAAATTACTAATCCCCATATTGTAGCTTTGTTAAAAAGAAACTTATTGCCCCCAGTGTCATCTCTCAAACCCTTATGGTTTGAGAGATGATAGCGTTCAAAGTTCCCCCCCCCCCTTCCCTGACTGAACGCTGAATGCTGGGGGCAATAAGTTTCTTTTTAACAAAGCTACAGTATGGGGATTAGTAATTTGCAAGTAATACTATCCCTTTAAATAGTTTAAATGTCTTATTTTTCCTTGCCATTTTCCTTCTTTACATTTGCAGTTAACCACATTGGCTGTTATCTACTTCTTTTGCATTTGTTCCCCACTGGTATATACTGTTGAATACAATCCTGCAACCTAAATTCTAACCATTTTTCCCTCAGTATTTTTGCCTTTAAATAACGGATCCCAGTCTATGTGTTGCATTGATGCTTTGCATTTTCAAGTTAGCTTTTTTAAAATTAAGAGGTTTGGTTGAACCTATACAGTTTTGCTTTGCCAAACTGATCTCAAATGTAACCATGTTGTGATCACTGTTTCCCAAATGTTTGCCTATTTTAATATTTGATACCACATCTATGTTAATCATTATCAAAAGGTCCAATACATTGTTATTTCTTGTCGGCACTTCCACCATTTGTGACGTAGCCATCCCTAAGCATGCTCACAAACCTGCTTCCCTTAGCACTCTGACATGACACTCATGTTTTCAGTTGATATCTGGATAGTTAAAATCTCCCATAAATTGGCTGCAATACAATGTAACACTATCCCTGCAACACTGAGTGCAGTGTATGCTATCTTGTTTGCATTGTATCTTTTATACATGGTAGCTCTACACCTGCTTTCATAGTCCCTAACAGAAAGCTGCAAACAGATCCAGAAGGCTCATTATCAGTAGCATAAAAATAAGGGAATGTGAAAAAAAAAGTATAGGAATTTTGACTTGACATACTGAGATTTACTAAGAGTTGATAAAGACGCGATAAAGCTCTTCCTAAGTTCCAGTGTTATTCTATACAGTCTATTCACTGAGATCAGCAAAGTTGAGGAATTCTTAGTGCATAGGCTCTAAACCAGTGGTTCTCAATCTTTTTTTGCTCGGGGCACCCCTAACACGTAATCTAGAACATTCAGGGCACCCCTTACATCTTTAATGTACTTTATGGAGGGCATAATGAAGGGTACAATACATAAGTATACAGCTATTATTAGGTCTAATAATCATAATAACAAAACTAAACATATTGTGCATAACTATTTCTATAAATCTTTATTTAAAAGTCTATTTTTGTTAGTCTTTATAGAAAACACAGGGCACCCTAGGTTGATGTCCATGGCACACCAAAGTGCCACAGCACCCTGGTTGAGAATCACTGCTCTAAACTGATAAACTGACAAGTAATCTCCACTGTATCACCGCTTTATCACCAGTTAGTGAATCTCCCCCATTATGCGGTTATAGAATATATAAAGTCAAAATAAAGGGTTACTAGACCTTTTAAGAATCTAACAATGGGCCAAACATCTAGGCAAACATTTAGTGTAAAACAGTGGAAGAATTTCTCTAACTAAAGGAAGCTGAAATTACTCATACTTGGAAACTTCTCAGGCTTTTCTCCATAACATTTCCAGTATCAACTAGGTTATGTAAACTATAACCTTAGCGCAACTCATTATGCTTTATAGCCTGTCAAGTATCTGGAACCAAATTTCATAGAGATGCCAGAATGCACAGTCACTATGGAAACTAATTTAAAAAATCATTAAAGACTTATTGGGAATAACAATCCTACTCTCTATCTCATTCAGTTTACTCTGACAGACCTTTAGAAAAGCCAAAAAATCTGCAAAATAGGTTAAAAAAAAGTTTTTGCATAGGTATCAAACTACATTTTACTGCATCGTGGAAAAGTACCCAATTATCATATTAAAAAGCCATAGACAAAAGTAACCACACATCAATAAATGAAAAGTTCAAAGGAAAATACTTATTTGACTGGTTAAAGCACTCTTCAGGGTTTCATCCTATATAATAATTTGCTAGGATGTTTGTCAGAAGCCGTCATGTGCAGTAGAGACTGCCCAAATGCACAGAATGCTGGGAGGTGTAGGAATGCGGAGAGCATTCTGTGCTTTCGGGCAATCTCTACAGTGCATGACTGTATCAGCAGCAGGACACAGAGCAGGACCGGCCTCTTAACCTTTTTAGTGCCAGAGGGGTACGCAACGCATTGCAAAGCAATGCGTTGAGTACCCCTCTGGCGCTCGAAGGGTTAACATCACCCGGACCTTTGCCCGTGTACACGGGCTTTAACACTAGTCTTTTGAATAAAACGGTAATTATAAATTATCTTGAGCAATTTTCTTGTAATATAGCCATTTGCTTGCACTATAACTCTCCTTTCTTTCCAAATTTTACTTTTATTTCAGGTAATTTACCATTTATTTGAAAATTCCAAACTAACACTGTATGCTGCGAAAAATATCCATACATTGATAGAACTTAGGATGTAGGATGCAGTTTTGCTGTACTGGCAACATTGCTTCCTGATCATAAAGTTGTACTTTTATAAACAGTATCTTGGATGTGCCACGTACCTTCTCTCCACCCTTTCCCATCTAAACAATAAAACTGCTTGTGCCACACTCTTATATTTTGTCACATTTTAAAAATACTTTCTGAGATAATAAAAACTTGTTTATGTTTCTTAAGGGTTTTCTAGATTATCGTTAGCATATTCATCTTCCTATTTTGTTGTATGTTTGGCACAGATATTCAGGCATACATTGTAGAATTTTCATAATCTCCTCAGAAAGCCTCCAACAACTTCGGTCCTGTGCCTTTTGTTGACAATGTGTACCAGAAATTTGGTAATTTCATCTACCCTTCTTGTCTTTGGTCTTCTTCTTGGGAGTTTAGTATCAAGTATAATCCATTCCAAAACTTGTTTGGCCCATCTACCATCAGGTCTTCTTGCTATGTGGCCTGCCCAGTTCCATTTCAAGCGCTTTACCTTGTCAATGATGTTATAGACCTTTGTTTGCTGATGAATCCATTCACACTTTTTTCAGCCTCTTTTAGTTATGTTTAAAATTCACTGCTCTATTCTTCTCTGTGTAACCTTAAGTTTTTATATGGCTTTGGCATTGTGTCCATGTTAAACAGGCATATGTAAGGACTGGGAGGACACATTGCTCAAAAACATTTCATTTGAAAATGAAAATTGGTAATAATAAATTTGACTTAAAGAATGTACTACTAAGTTTCTCAAATGCTTGCCATCCCAATTGTATTCGTCACTCAATTTCCATCATGGTGTTTTCATCTGTTGACATTTTCTGCCCAAGGTAAACATATTTGTCAACTTTGTCTGGTTCATGTCAATCTACTGTGATTTAACTTGGTATGGTAAATTTGTTAATATGATTTGTGTTTTGTTGATATTCATAAGATCACAATTTTTGCTTTCCAGTTGTAGCTCTTCAATGCATTCTTGCAGTTATTCAGTACTACTGAAAAAGAGTATGATATCTGCAAAACGTAAGTGATGTAAGTAGTATCCATTGATCTTAAGTACTTTTTTGTCACAATTTAGTTTGTGGAAAATTTCTTCTAAACAAGCAGAAAATAATTTTGGTGAAATTGCGTCTTTATTGCGACTTTACTAAATAGAAGGCATTTTGAACATAGTTTAACTAGGGCTTTGAATAAGGGATGATTTCCAGCTTTCAGCTTGTCAATTGTAACTTTATCAGGTCCAGCTGCTTTGCCATTTTCATTGATTTTGTTGCAGCTTCTACTTCTTCTACCAAAACCTCAGGTACAGCTTCAGCCTATGACACTGCATTCAGTTGCTGACCTTCAACCTTATAAAGATTTGGATATCATTTTGTCACTTGTTTTACTACTTGTTGTTGGGTTTTTGCTGTTGTATCATCTTGAAGCTTTAATGAAAACATTAAATGTTATGTGTAGCCATCTTTCTTTTACTTTCTTTAGCCTTTGATTTTCTTCCATCGTCCTTTTGATGATCTCAACATAGAACTTGCTCATTTCTACTTTTAGGTGCTTCCTTATGGTCTTACACACTTCTACATATTCTACCCTGTATTTAATATTACCACATTGCTTCATTTTTCATCACTTTTTCATCACAACAACTGTTTCTTTTGATATGGAGGTTGGTTTTTCGTGTTTCACAGTAGGTGCAAATTGGCAGTGTCTACAATAGTCTCAATAACTTTTTCATTGTGGGTTGAAATGTCTGTGTCTAGATGGTCTTGAAGTGATTAGACAGTGCTAGTGCTAGTGTCGACCTCCACGTTTGTTGACTTGATCATTTTCTTTCTTTCTTTCTTGAAGTCAAACTAGATTTCTGCTCTCACTAGATGATGGTCGTTTCCAACATTAAGCCAATCTAAGTCAGTGAATATCGTCTTATTATGTGCAAGTATGAAGTCTATTTCACATGTGTGTGTGTGTGTGTGTACATATATATATATATATATATATATATATATATATATTACTGCAATTGTTTTTCCATTGTGCCTTGTAGAAGAACTTGATTTTTGATTGCATACAAAAATGATAGCAAAAGCATCACAACCTTTTATTGAAGTGAATGTTAGTCCTTGGGACACAAGACGGAATGTGCACAATGTCTATCTATAGTGTACTTTTGATGACAAAAGGATTAGCACCTAAATGTTACTGAATTCAACATGGTTTTTCTGAATTAGCAAAATTTGCATTTTTTATAGTGAATACATTTCAAAAAATAGTCGTGGATAAAATGTCTACCATTGTTTGAGGGTCTTAGTAATTGAGCCTTATTTAGTAAAGCAATTAGCACACATTTCCATACTGGCTATCTATGCCTTTGGTTTAGGTGCCTGTGATATTCAGCATCAAAGAGTTAGTAAGTTTCTTGCATCAAAATGTGAGCAATCACAAACTGTGAATACATTTATGGCTTTCAAAAACAGTGAATGCTCCACTTTCTTGCATTGCACTCAAACTGACTGGTCATATATTCAGTGAAATCCTGACTAGGGTCATAGGTGGGTAGTCAGTGGTTAAGTCTGATCTGTTGGTGTGTCCCAAGGATTGGATCTGAGAATCACTATCCTATTGTGGTAATTAAGAAAAAAAGTTTAAGCTGTACTACTTCTTGAATGAAGCACCTGCCAGCACTCTTGTATAATAGACTTTTTTTTATACAACAGATATCTTGCACTAACAATACTAAATCTGTTATGGCCCTCATGCAAGTTGGGCTCAGGTATTCGATTACTCCATGAAAGTAAAGCACTGTCTTAGCTGCACTACAGGGGCAAAGAGTAATATACCAAATAGTCTTGAGTATCATCTCTCTATATATCTCTCTTATTCTCTCTCTGTTCCTAATACAGCATGTCACTATCTATTCTGAACATATTGTGGTTACAAGTTGTTTCTAAACATAAGATATGAAGGCTTGTGCTAGACACCTTTTATATGTAATATGTCCTTGAAATGTGTATTGCATAATGTAATACTCAAACTCGTTCTTGTTAATATCGCCTGGTTAAAAGCATTTCTATATCATTTTCTATTACACATTCTGCAAATGAACTTTATAGACACAATTGTTATAAGTAAACAGTATTATAAAATAACATTTATGCATTTAACCATTGAATGCCCCAGAATTCATCGATTGCCCTTAACAGTAGGGGGCAGAGCCATGTGGCTTTGTCCTACTTAATTCATTATTCAGACACCATGCAGCCCAATTATCACCATTAGTGTTGAGCGAGCATGCTCGGCCGATGCTCGGATCGGCTCGAGCATTGCTCTGCTCGGCACATGGCGGTACTCGTACGAGTACCACCACGTGCTCGCCCGCCATGTTCGGGTGGCAGGGATCTGTGCCGGAGGAGGCACAGATCTTGCAGACGCTCCGCTGGACCACCAGGGACTGGAGGTAGGGGGCATTGCGGAGATGAAGGGGGCATTGCGGAGATGAAGGGGGACATATGAAGGGGGACATTGCGGAGATGAAGGGGGACATATGAAGGGGGACATTGCGGAGATGAAGGCGGACATATGAAGGGGGACATTGCGGAGATGAAGGGGGACATATGAAGGGGGACATTGCGGAGATGAAGGGGGACATATGAAGGGGGACATTGCGGAGATGAAGGCGGACATATGAAGGGGGACATTGCGGAGATGAAGGGGGACATATGAAGGGGGACATTGCAGAGATGAAGGGGGACATATGAAGGGGGACATTGCGGAGATGAAGGGGGACATATGAAGGGGGACATTGCGGAGATGAAGGCGGACATATGAAGGGGGACATTGCGGAGATGAAGGGGGACATATGAAGGGGGACATTGCGGAGATGAAGGGGGACATATGAAGGGGGACATTGCGGAGATGAAGGCGGACATATGAAGGGGGACATTGCGGAGATGAAGGGGGACATATGAAGGGGGACATTGCGGAGATGAAGGGGGACATATGAAGGGGGACATTGCGGAGATGAAGGCGGACATATGAAGGGGGACATTGCGGAGATGAAGGGGGACATATGAAGGGGGACATTGCGGAGATGAAGGGGGACATATGAAGGGGGACATTGCGGAGATGAAGGGGGACATATGAAGGGGGACATTGCGGAGATGAAGGGGGACATATGAAGGGGGACATTGCGGAGATGAAGGCGGACATATGAAGGGGGACATTGTGGAGATGAAGGGGGACATTGCGGAGATGAAGGGGGACATTGCGGAGATGAAGGGGGGCATTGACCAGGCACCCTCCCCTCATCAGAGCAGGGGGTGCCTGGTGTAATGCTCGAGTCCTCCCATTTAATGCAATGGGGTTCGGGTGCTCGGCCGAGCACTCGAGCCTCAGGGGGTGCTCGGTCAGAGCACCCGAACACCCGAGCATCGGGGTGCTCGCTCAACACTAATCACCATTACATGAAAAACCTAGTAACAAGACCAGGGGCTTTTATGCAAGAGAGCTGGGGATATAGGCCTCCTAGTACCTAGAAACGTAAATCATTTGCAATGGGTTATTGGCCTGTCTACCATTCATGATGTTAAAAGCCCCATTTCTTTCTATGAGCTGAGTTCTGAAACATCCTAATTCACATTGTTGCCTATTCTGTGGGGGACATCATGCAGTACTGGTTGGGCAGGTGTCTAGTAACCCAGATGAGGGGATGGCAGCATCACTGGGGCTCAGGTTGGGAGATCTGAGTGTTTATGTTAAGTTTATCTTTATCTTAAAATTAATTGTATGTGAGTATTTTCATTAAGATTTGTTTAGAATCCTTAATTCCAAGTGAGAGGGGATAACCTGGATTACAGTGTCAGTTTTGTTGTGGGGGGGTTTCCACCATCCGTCTCCAGGGCCGGGGTGCTTGTGACCCCCCTCCGCTCTTTGAGGGGGCTCGTGCCTGGTGACATGGGAAGGTGCTAGGGTGACTGCCTCGCAACCAGCTACTTTATCATCATGTGTACCTCTGGCAGTAGTTTAGCATTTTAGCCCCCTTCGTACAGGTCTGTCTCCATTCTATTATAAATGTCTTGGAAAATTGGGCAAGCGTATATTCCAATTGTGCGGCATGTTGGTGCACGTGCTTAGAGGGTCTGGGTTCAGTGAAGTTAGTCACTGTACAATTGTTAGCTACTTTATGGTATTGTAACTGTCCTGGTTGTCTGGTTGAGATGTATTCTGAAAAATCTAATAAAAAGTATTATTAAAAAAAAAGCAAAAGCCCCATTTCAGTCAATGGTAATTTTTATTTGTCCCATATGGTACTGTTTGTTTGTACCAGAATTGCAACACTTGTTTGTCAGATTCACTAAATGTTGTTTTGCTCAATCCAAAGAGACCTCAAACACGTCACAATGTGTATCATCCTCACCAATGACAAAGGAATTATCTGATTGCTTTTTAATGAAATGTTGAGTCTAAGGTCTGTTTCAAATCTGTCTGACATTGAACACACACAGGAATAGTTGACTCTTAGGCAATAGATGTCAACCCTATTCAGTGAAGATTAATCTGTCCTTTAGGGTCTGACACTATTTCTCATTCTATTGATTAATACCGAAACACTAAGGATTTTTTGTTGTTGCTGCTTGTTGCTAAAGTAAACAGACAACCTATGTATGTATTGTTACTGGCAACAAGTGACTTACTCATCAACTGAGTGATGGTGGGATTTATGCTGGGAATGCAAAGATAAGTCCCCCATTACCTGGAAGAAGTCTCTACCATTGTCTTTGAACACAATACATGACACTTTACTTAGAGCAGAGACATTGTGATCAGGTTTAACAACAGACATGCTTACTAATTCATCACATCATACAGATGTCTCTCAGACACATATCTTGACTTCATTCCCACACGCATCAGCCCCCACCCACTCACCCACACTCATTCAAAGTTCATAGAATGGAAGTGTAGGGATAGGAGGAATGTACACATCATGGCAGCAGACTGCTCATAGAATATAAGCAAGGAAACCTGGAATTAATTAAACCTGATTTATGGTAACCAATTTCATTATTATTCACTATTATTATTAGAAGTAACATAAGCCTCACTTATGTTAAATTATTGCAAGAAAACACAGTGGTATACATTGGAATACAGTAAAGCTGATGTACTAAGTAGAAATGAGGTGATTCTAGAGCAAACCAACTGCATCACAGGGGACAAATACAGTAAAAGTCTACAAATTAGTGTTGATTTAAATAGGGTATTTAGCCATATGAATGCCTTCACAATGCACTTGAGATCTTGATAGCAATCAAAGCTTTTAAAAGGCCCACTTAATTCAATGGGGATTTTTAATTTCTCCCAAATGTAACAGTTGGTATGCTACAAAATTACTCCACTTTAATGAGTATGTACATATTTATCCATACTTAATGTTAAAGTGAATCTGCTATGCCTAATACAAAGTACAAATTTTACAGAGAATGGTAGAAGAAGCACAGTAAACATGAGTTATGCTATTTTTCTGCAGTAAATAAACTAGAGTAAAAATTAAACTGTTGCTTCTTCCCACTTTCTCTTGTCTGTTGAAGCAGACATTTTCCTCAGAGTTTCCCCTTCACCACTTATCACCCCTTTTTGCCACAACCTGTTTTTTTTTCTCTCAGCTAGCACAGATTTGGGCAGCCCAGCTTATACACCATGCTGCAACTGCTAGAAGTAAGGTTATCGCTGACCTTCCAGAAGCTATTCAATTCATAACATTGATATGAAAGACCAATGTTGCCAGAAATAGAGAAGATCATTAACAAAATGCGTAATCTATGCATTCCAGTGAAAAATGAAGAACACAAAGGCTATACAACATTTTATTCTTATTCCAGATAAACATTTTATGTTTTGTTTCTGAAAAAATATGATATAGGGCTTTTCCTGTTGGGTAACTCAAAGGTAATCAAACAATTTAGAAATACATCACTCACATTCTTTACAGCTCTAACTTTTTCAGTGGAGCATTTTTAGTAGTGTCTTACTAATCAGGAAAATACATATTTTATATTTATTGCTCTTATAATATTAAATGGGAACCATTTTTGTTTTTTTAATATATAACTTAAGTTTATTGAATTTTGTTTTTACAAAATTCGAACCCTGTTAGGCCCGGCTGGGGCCCCCATCTGGGTACAATGGGTGATCTGTGAATAGAGGTAGATTATCCAGGGTGGTAATGCATGGGCTGCCGAGAACAATTCGAATGAGAGCACCCAAACTCCATCAACAAAGATTTAAAAAGTCAACAGGTACGGGGGGCACCATTGGGCAAAGGCCCCGGAATCAAGTCCATGTTGAATGGCTGGGTTATCCAGTATCCGCATCAAATGAGATACAGAATGGTTAGGGATTTCTGTGTCTTCACCTCATCCCAGAGGCCCAAGAAGTGGAGGACCATGGGCATCCTGGATGCAGCAAGCAGCCTGGCTGGGAGAGTGAGCCACAACATGTGCGAGAGGGGGGCTTACCGAACCAAGCCCTACTCTATATCAACCTAGGGTAATCCTTTGTCCAAAGCATGTCACTGGAGAATCTGGGCCAGCTGGGCCACTATAAAGTAGGAGTATAAATGGAGCAAGCTTAGTCCACCCCATGCCCTCAGCCTGGATAGAACTGAAAAAGACACATGCGGCATGCCTCCCATCCAGATGAACCTTGTGATAACCATCTGTAGGCCTTGCAGTTTGGCCATCGGGACCGGAACTGGCAAGACCCTAAAGAGATATAGTAGTTGATCCTGCCAAGACAAGAAATGTTGGATATTCCCCACTTAGTCAAGTCTGCCTGGAGAGTTCTAAAGATAGGAGGGTAATCTGCAGCGTAAAGTGTGGAGTAAGAAATCGTCAACTGGATACTCAGTTAAATGAAGTGAGTCTCCGACCAGCGGAAGTTGAAATGCTGTAAAAGCAATTGTTTGGAATAAGTTTTAAAGTGAATCGTCAGCGAGTCTTGTTGGAGTTGATCCGGAATCTGGAGATGTCTTGATAGTTACGTAGCTCTTGAAATCGATTGGGGATAGACAACAAAGGTTGTGTCAGGCGAATGTCGTCTGCAAATAAAGAGTGTTTGTATTCCGAGTTACCAATGCTTATCCCAGAGATGTCAGGGTTCACTCTGATGTGATCGGCCAGGGGTTTGAGGTTCAAAATGAACAGGAAGGGGGATAGTGGAGAACCCTGACATGTGCCACTGCGGATAGGGAAGGGAGAAGAGTGGAATCCATTAACTGCAACTCTCACCGATGAAGAGGAGAATACTGCCTGTATTGCTAGCAGGAAGTTCTTCGGAAAGTGTTAGTGGCTTCGAGTGATAGAATGACAGAAGGAACCCGGGTGGAGGTCGTATTGTGGATAAGATCGATCGTCCAACGCATTTTATCTGAAGCCTGCCTGCCTTCTACAAAGCCAACCTGGTCTGGATAGACCAGAAACCAAAGCAAAGGGGACAGTCTGTTGGCCAGGCCCTTTGCAAAGATTTTCATGTCAGAATTGATCAGATATATTGCTTGATAAGAGTCGCAGTTCAGCTGATCTTTACCAGGTGGCCTGCAGCATAGTGGAGGGAGGAGAAAGTCCATCCCTCAGTGCGCTGAATACTTTATCCAGGTGAAGCAAAAGAAAGGGGAGGAAGGTCTTATAGTATCTTCTGGAAAATCTATCTGGGCCCAGAAATTTATTTGGTTTAAGATGTCGAACCGCGCGGGAAATCAACTCCATTGTCAGACAGTCATCTAGAAGTTACCACTGATCGAGGGACCGCCCCGGTAGAAAGAAGTTAGTCAAGTAAGGAAGGACCTTGGATGGGATCGCCCCCTGGCCATGGGTGACCAAGTATAGGTCCGTGTAGAAGGAAACTAATGCGTCCGCTATCTTGCAGGTGTGATTGGATGCCACCTGGCATTTGAATTGAGTGGATATTTTTTTGGCACATAAAACTGGTCAGTTTCCGGGCCAGCATGGTGTGCGGTTTGTTTTCATATTGATAGAATTTTTGTTGCATCCATCACATGGCCTTCTCGGCCTCTTTGACTAGCAATGCATTAAGTTTGCCCCTGGTCACCACTAGTTTGCTCATCATGTCCAGAGAGGCGATGACACCTGAGCCTTGGCCAACCTCAGGAAACAGTTTTCTAACAATGTATTGTTATACTTTTTTTTTTTTTTTTTTTTTTTTTAAAGAAATGGATGATTATTTGTCATAATTTGCTGATTTACCCTTTTGCTTTGATCTACTTCTGAGAACACTCCCCCCACCACCCCAGTAAGAATGTGTATGATCCATACTCTGACCGATACACTTGGTTTCTTGTATTCTATATCTTATCTTCAATTTATTCGAATTTTGGAATAATGAATGGGCAATGCGAAGCCCTCTAGTTGTTTCTTGAATACAATTTACATCCTGCTCCAGTAGGCAATAGCTGTCAAAGAATGATGGCCAGCAACAGTTGGAGTTATTCATATCTCCCAGCCCATTCCTAGGGCAAGAGCTTATGCCAAATAGAAACTGTAAAACTGAGAACACAAGCTTCAAAAAAAAAAAAAAAAATTATGCAATAATGTAAAGTAGACCAGCACTAAATTAATTTTCAGTAGATATGTTTTGGGTCAGGACTACTCTACACTTTTGAAAGTGCAGTGTATATATGGAATATGTTCGTTTGTGGGTGGCCATATTAATTCAGCAGGGGAGATGCTGAACACAACCACCATTGTGTCTGCACACAGCTAGACACTTATTTTGTACAATAAAATATTTTTTTTTCTAGTTGGGAAATTGGTTTCAGCACTAACAGAAATGTAATTATGTTATTTGAATATATACTGCAAAACAATACTGCAGATTTTAAGGAATGAATACAATTAAAAATAATACATTTATTCTGTATCCCTCTACATCAGGGCTATACAACCTTTGTCTCCAACAGTTGGAGAGCCAAAGGTTAGCTAGCCCTGCTCCAGATCATGGTTGGCTCTAGATTAATAGCTCCCAACCCTATCCACAGTGGCCTCTAATAGGCCATGTGCTTTACGTACAAAGTCAGAGTGGACAAATTATGTGTCAAACTAACCGAGACAAATTCAACTTGTCTAAATGGGGCTTTAACCCCTTAAAATTCTCCAGCAATGCAATGAAGATCTCGCAAGTATTCAAAGGATAAAAAACTCCATTTAAATTAATGGGAATGGTTATATGTCCCTAATGGTGAAGCTGGTGAGCAACATAATTAGTGCATAAGTCCTTAGGATTTGCTAGCTTGTGCACAGGTGAGTTAAAAACCATTTGTGTGCCAGTGATTTATCCGAAACATTGCTTTGCAACGTGTTGGATACCTCTCTTACACTCAAAGGGTTATAAATGTCTTGTTTTCTAATCAACGCACCTCTAATCAAACAGAAAAATCCTAAACAATCACTAAGGCATGATAAAGAGGTGATAATGTGAAGAAGACTTCTTCAGTGATATCACTTCTCCAGTTCCTATGTTATTCTATAGAGCCTATGCATCACGATCTCCAAAGCTGGAGATATTTCAGTGCATAGGCTCTATAGAATAGAATAGGAACTGGAGAATTGATATAACTGGAGGTGTCTTCTCCACATTATCACCTCTTTATCATGCCTTAGTGCATCTCCCTTATGGTCTGTTTGGTGTCCCTGAGGATCAAAATGAGAACTACTACTGCTACTACTGCTACTACTACTACTACTACTAATAGTAATAATAATAATAGCAACATGATCATAAATTATCATTTTTCAGAAACTCAATCTTCTCACAAACCTTCTCATAAAAATATAAAAATCCAGAGTTACAATAACACTTGTACTAAAGACAAAAATAAGCAAGAAAATCCAGCTTAAATGCATGCACGGTGGTGACAGTGGAGGTACTGTGAGAATATGATCCCTCTCTAATATACATACCGGGATCCATTTTCTAGCCCGGTTTTGCCTTATGCTAATTACACCTAAAATTTTACTTTTAACACCACTTGTATCAGGGAGTGGGTAGTGTGGGAGTGTATGAATGTACACACGTGCAGAGAAAATTGGTGTAACTTTACATCATTTTGCTGTGAGTGCTCTGGGGCAGATGTAAAGAGCTTGCTGACTTTAAAGTCTTAATAAAGGAGGAGTGTAACTGCTGGTATGCACTACAATGATTAAATACTGTAATGCATAGCCTGGGTGCAGCCTCTGGCATTGGAGGCTAATGCCACTGGAGTTGTGCTGACAGATTTGCATAATCATCCTAGTATCACTGTAAAACACCTTTTGGTACAGTAAATTCTAGAACACATTCTACCATTTTGTTCAGCAATATACACGGATCCAGTTCTTCCTCTTTATATTTGTAGATGTCTAGTTTCTAAAAGTTTAGAGTCCACATCTGTGAGTCTCTATTGTGGAGGGGTCAGGGGTCAGTGAGTCATTTCCTACTGCTAATTTTTGGTTTCACAAAATCAAAAACTTGAGGCTGGCTTTTTTGTCCTTGATTTAGACAAATAATACTACACAGAACACTGGACAGCTGTCAAAAATGACATTGCTGCACTTATTGTAAAAAAAAAAATCATAAACCTCTGGTTTTTGTAAAACTGGACGTTCACAACATACACAACACAGTTATAAAGCTGGATAGAATGGACCCAACACTAGGGGGAACCAGAAATCAACTCTTTGGAAAATTCTCTGGCACTCAAAGGTTTAATTCTTTATATGGACTATACTAGAGCAGTGATGTTATTGCTGTACTAATGTGCCAAAATGAGAACAAACAGCATTCAGTGAGGCTGTCACATGGAGACTGCCAGCTTGCATGAATGTGGCCTGTGGAAGCAAAATGAAACTTCCCCACATTTAGAGCAGAACACAGGGAAGTTTAAGCTGGCTTGATGTGTAGGATAACCTACGTGAACATCACCTAATCATATATCACTGATGCAAAGATGAGCTCTGGCCACACCCCCATACATGAAAATGGCTTCAAGGGAGTGGCAAAGCCATATATGCCTCCAGGAAAGCCGACCTAGCCCTTATGTTTAAGAGGGGGGCTGAGAGGGGGGGCAAGTGTAGGGGGAGCAAGTGCCCCCTCTTGCCCCCCCCAAAGATGCCTGTATAAATTAGATCACCAGAAAATGCAGGAGAACGTATATAAATTCACCAGGACTTGAATGAAGCTTTAGCTCTGCTCCATTCAGATTACTTGTGTGAACATACCTTTAGTGCTATAAAACAGTTGAAGCCAGGTGAATGGTGCCAAAACTGTGCATACTGTATGTATGTATGTATCTTTATTTATATAGCGCCATACATGTACATAGCACTTAACAAAATTTGAAATAATATAATACAAAACTACAGAACTGGGTTAAGAGAATTAAGCTTAAGTGCCATCAATGCATTATTTGTGGGGGAACGTGCAGAAAGGGAATCATAGACTGGGAAAGGGACCCTGCCTCAAGCAGCTTACAATCTAATTAGAATTCATAATGACAGAGACAGTAGGAGGAGGATTATAAGTGCAGGTACAAGGTGTAGTGAAAGATGTGCAGAAGGATTCTGGTGTGGCTATCTGTGTGAGGAGATGCTTGAAAGTGATGAGTGATGATGATTGGCGAATGGTGATAGGGAGGGTGTTCCAGAGTCGAGGGCAGCCAGTGAGAAAGCTTGTAGTGAAGAGATGGCTCGAGTTGTGTAGGGAGAGGACAGGAAGAACCCTTGAGAAGACCGTAGGGGATGGGAAGGGGTGTAGCGGGAGATAAGAGCAGAAATGTGAGAGGGTACTGAAGAACAGAGAGACTTACAGGAGAGTAGTAGAATCTTGTTGTCACGATTTCCCAGAGATGTTCAGGAGTCAGTACGGTATAGGAAAATGCAGTTAACAATAAAGATAACATACAATGGTAATAAGGCAGGCAGAAGCAGATGGTCACAGCCAGCAAGCGCTACTATCAGGAATAGTAGACTGCCAAGATTGACCAAACTGTTGAAGACTAGGCCAAAGCCACTGGTAGTCTCAGATGGAACCAGGAGCTGAAACCATAACGGAACAGGAGCAGGAACTGGAACACAAAGTCTTGATTCGATGAGCAAGGAATATTCCTGACTCACGTCTGCAGTCAGTATAGCGAAAGCGGATATTAGAGTCATGCCTGCAGTCAGAATAGCGAATTTGGATACCTGACTCCCGCCTGCAGTCAGTAGAGCGAATGCAGATACCTGACTCACTCCTGCAGTCAGTATAGCGAGTCCACCAGAGCCCCAAGTCCGCACCAGATTGGGTGTCTAGTAAATAAGGGGAACAATCAATAGAATAGTCAGACAGAGCCACAGGTCAGCACCAGAGAGGGTAGTCTGACAAACCAGGTCATACACAGTTCAGATAGTCAGCCTGAGTCACAGGTCTGCACCAGATTGGTTGTCCACTATAAGGGATCAGGCAAGAGAATAGTCACACAGAGCCACAGGTCAGCACCAGATTGGATGGTCAGACAAGCCAGGTCATACACAGAGCCCAAGGAAACAGAACTGTATTGTACAACAACACATGGGGAACTGAGTCAGGACTCAGACTGCCCTTTAAGCCCCTCCTCCGGAAGTAGGTAGGAGGAGCAGGCTCAGAGGAAGGAAGTAGGTAGGAGGAGACTACAGGAAGCATGGCATAAAACAGAGGCCTGCTACACTCTGAAGCCTCGTGTCTGCAGATGACGCATCTTGTTCTGATGTGTCCAACCGCTGCCATCTTCCTGAATCATCTGTGCGGCATGATGGCCGCTGAAACCAAGGTAAGCTGTGACACTTGTAAGGAATACGATACTTTATTGGTAGCCAATTGAGGGATTTCAGGAGGAGATGAGAGGGAAGGTATCTGGGGGCAAATGTGGTGATTCTTGCGGCTGAATTGATAACAAATTGAAGTGGAGAGATATGAGAAGCAGGAAGACCAGAGAGTAGAATGTTGCAGTAGTCAAGTCTAGAGAGAATGAGTGTCTGGGATAGTTTGTCACGGTTTGTTAAAGAACTCTCAGATAGTTAGGAAAGGTTAAAAGCTTTATTGAAAATAATGCACAATAGCCCCACTCAGTTCCAGATAAGGTACGTACCAAGTACTTTCCAGATCTGACGCAGGTCACGGTGAAAATACATACACCTTAGTAGTAAGCAAAATAAGTGTGATGATCTTGGACTTGTAGGCAGGATTCGTAGATAGATTCAGGAACAAGAATATCCTCGACAGCCCCACACCGCAATAGGTGACACAGGCGATGGGTAACTAAAGGGCAATCCCCTAGTGGACTAGGGATAATGGAGGCAGCACAGATAGTGCACAGTAGACACTAGGCCCTAGACTTCTAGGGTTAACGGAGGCAACACTGGCAAGACACTGGCAGAGGACTGACCTTAGGAGATTAGGGTAAACGGAGGCAAAACGGACAGGATTCTGGCAGTGACTGAACCCTAGAACGCTAGGGTTAATCGAGGCAACACAGACAGTACTCTGGCAACAGCTTGACCCTAGAGCACTAGGGTTAATGGAGGCAAGACGGAATGGACTCTGGTAGAGACTTGACCCTAGCACGGAGGTAGTAAGCCAGTCCCGTGAGCGATGGAACTAGAAGCTCAACCAGGTCGGCACATACGGACTTCATAGCCAGTCAGGAGAACCACCAGACACTAGCCCAGCCAGATCAGTGAAAATGGATCGTCAGCCAGTCCTAGTCAGTAACGGAATCAGACACTCAGCCAAGCCAGTTCAGTGCACAAGGAGTTAGTCAGCCAGTCCTAGTTAGTAACGGAATCAGATACTCAGCCAAGCCAACTCAGTACACAAGGAGTTAGTCAACCAGTCCTAGTCGGTAACGGAATCAGATACTCAGCCACACCAGTTCGGTACACAAAGGAGTTAGTCAGCCAGTCCAAGGTCAGCAACGGAATCAGATCACAGGAGCGTCAAGCACTAAGCGTAGTCGGGTCATACACGGAAACAGGAAACAAGAGCTACTAGTCGCAAGATATGGGTACACCATGAAAGGGCACCAGTATAGTGACAGGAGAGAGTATATAAAGGCAAACCCAGGGAGGAATCATAGCGCAGAACCAATAAGAATGCAGCTAGGGTAAACCCGGAAGTAACAATGTCGATAGACAAAATCACGGCACCGTGATATAGTGTTTCTGCCATTGACATGCAGAGTAAAGGACGTATTTTTGCAATATTTTTTAGGAAGAAGCGGCATGTTCTAGTGACAGCTTGGATATGGGGGGAGAAAGTTAATTTAAAATCAAGTATGACCCCTAGACAGAATGCATTGGATACTGAGTGTATAGCACAGTTTTCTATGGTGATGGAGAAGGGGGTTGGTGGAAGGGTTTTAGGAGGGAACAGCACTAGCTCTGTCTTAGCCATATTAAGTTTTAGGTGGCGGTGGGCCATCCATGATGAAATGGCTGAGAGACATTGAGTGATTTGAGAATGCACAGCTGGAGTGAGGTCAGGGACAGAGAGATAGATTAGTGTGTCATCTGCATACAGATGATAATTAAATCCAAGAGATGAGATGAAGTCACCAAGTGAGAGGGTGTAGATGGAAAAGAGAAGTGGTCCCAGGACTGATCCCTGAGGTACACCTACTTAGAGGTCGTGAGGAGATGAGAAAGTGTTGGCAAAAGAAACATTGAAAGTACGTTTAGAAAGATAGGAGGAAATCCATTCTAGAGGTATGTCACGGATGGCAAGGGTGTGCAGTGTGTCCAGTATGAGTGCATGGTTAACAGTGTCAAAAGCAGAAGATAGATCTAGTAGGATTAGTATACTGAATTGTCCTTTGTCCCCAGGGCTGGATTTATATCTCAGGAACCTGTAGGCACAGAAATCTGAAGACCCCCCCCCCCAATTGGCCATCTCCACAATGCTCCAAATCTCCACATTACCACCCATATCTATATTGCCCTCACATTGCCCCCATCAGCTCCAAGCTCCAACTTGCACCCATCAGCTCCAACTTCTCCCATCAGCTCCAAGCTCCAACTTGCCCCATCAGCTCCAACTGTCTTGCCCCCATCAGCTCCAACTTTCCCTCAGCTCCACATTGCTCCCCCTTATCCGTTTCCTACCTCCCTGGTGGTCCAGCGGCAGGAGATGTCTGTGCCTCCTTCTGCACAGACCTGCAGCTGCTGTTGCACCCCGTGCGGTCTTCTCTTTAGGAATGCAGAGAGCTGGGAGATTATGTCATCTCCCAGTGCTCTGCATTAGAGCCGACGAGGGGGAGCAACAGCAGCTACACAGACCTTAGCACAGACCTTAGCATGTGAGGGGCAGGCCGGGCAGCGGATTACTCTGCGCAGAGCTTTAAATATATTTTTAAAAAAACACGGTGAATTAAAAAAAAAAATTATTTCAATGACAGGCGCCCCTCTGTGGGGTGCGCCTGTAGGCAGGTGCCCCTCTGTGGGGTGCGCCTGTAGGCAGGTGCCTACTCTGCCTTATGGCAAATCCGGCCCTGTTTGTTCCTTGCTGTGTATAGGTCATTAGAAATTTTTGTTAGGTTTGCTGTCTCATTGGAATAGTTAGAATGGAAACCTGACTGTAATAGGTCAAGAAGAGAGTTTGAATTGAGAAAAGAGATTAAGCAAGAGAATACAAGGATTTTACACTGTTAGGGATTTTATATGGATATATAAGGATACTGTCACTTTAAGTAATGTATAAAGACTTCACTCATAAAGTAAACAACATGCAAGGTTAAAGTGGTCAAACTGGCTGCTAATTAAACTGTCATGTAAGACTGTGCCGCTTAGCTGTGCAGTCACAGCAGAAAGACTAAACTGTACTGCAATGATTGGACTATGTACTCCATAGGGAAATGCTCATTCATTCCTTGAGGAGCAATGTGCTTCATGTCACAAGCGATTATGTCATGCTCATAAACACAAAAAAGTATAAAAATGATTTTGCTAATATCATACAGCATACAGTATATGAAAAAAATTAAATTGGTTGGGAATAGACATGGGTGAAAACTGTCACCTCGAACCACATGCTGCTTGACGAAAAGTGCCATTTTCCCCCTTTTTTCGCATTGAAATAAATGGGAAGAAAACTTTTTCCACACCACATTTTTCGCTACTTTTCTACAGCCATATAAAAGAGTGTCAGGCTCTCTCAGCAGCCATTCAGTGTTTGTGGGAGGAGAAAGCAGCATGTTTTGAGCTAGAGAAGATAGGCAAATAAAGGAAAATGTAAGCTTAATTTAGGGAACCTTTAAGGTAGGACATTAGTTCTCTGTATTAGCAGAGTCTGGGGGCACTCTGTCGGAGAAGAAGAGATAAAGGAGGTTGCCCTCAAATACCCCATACCTAGCAAGACACAGGCAACTAAGGTCCAATTTGTGTGCTGATCTTGCTGTTATTGTATCTGTGCTGAGGAAGTCTGGGGAAAGATGTTGTTGATTTTGTTTTTTAGTTATAATTTTTTTTTTGGACAGACTAAGATAGGGTGAACAACTTAAAAAAAATAAATAAACAAATATATTACTTGACAGACAGCTTACTGGGGGCCTGGTGTGATCTCTGTGAAGGGGGCAGATCTGATAGACAGCAGACAACATTGTGAATTTTGTTGAGGGCCAAGGGAAGACATCACACTCCATCAGTTGGGTACTGTAGAGAGTAAAAACACGCACAGTAGTTGAGTAATGTCCAGCAAATACACAAGCGGGAGAGGGAAAGTAAAGCAGTGTAGGGACATGGAAATAAAGTGGTAGTTCAAAAACTGACTGTAGCAATGGTTACTGCAGTGTTTGCAATAAATTATGATGATCCCTCTCCTCCTGGGGTGGATGCAGTTTGTCAAGGTCCCACCAATCACAGCAAGCCAGTCCCCCACCACCACTACCATACATCTGCCACAGTGTAGGTTGTACATTATCATGAATATCTGCCAGTGTCACTTAAGCAGGAAGTTAGTGTTGTGGGCAAAGGACAAATGCACTCTTCATGCTAACACATTTTCAAGGTATATGTTGCTGTAGGACTCATAACTTTGACTTTCAGTTACTTAGAAATAAAACTGCGCTAGAAAATGTTATACCATAGGAAACATAGGCTAAAAAGGATTTTAGTCTTACCTGTTAAATCCTTTTCTCTTAGTCCATACAGGTTACTGGTAACTTTGGGTAGGCAATCCACCCCTTTAAGTAGGCAAGAACAATTCTAAAAGTGAATGCAGGGGGTTGAGCCTACCTTCCCTCCTTGGCTGCAG
Source organism: Rhinophrynus dorsalis (assembly GCA_037306005.1). NCBI lineage: Eukaryota > Metazoa > Chordata > Amphibia > Anura > Rhinophrynidae > Rhinophrynus > Rhinophrynus dorsalis. Next base: position 84,214,486 of record CM074724.1, on the reverse strand, counting down.
CTAGCCAATCAGCTCCAGTAAGATTTGAGACACTAACTATTGACTAATTAGTAGAAGGGAAAGAAGACTCCTGTGAACATGACCCCAAAGGACCCCCACGGTCTGCCACAGGAGAGCCAAGTATGGTCCCTTGATAGGGTGGGAGACCAGTAACCTGTATGGACTAAGAGAAAAGGGATTAACAGGTAAGACTAAAATCCTTTTTTCTCTGTCGTCCAATACAGGTTACTGGTAACTTTGGGATGTCCAACCATTGAGTTTCCTAGAGGCGGGAAGTAAAGCAAGGACCAGGCACGAGGCCCCAAAAGTCACCAGAGCAGATATGAACCATCAGATCACAGATAGCCCAACAAAACAAATGAAGTGTCAACGGACACTGTATAGGGGTAACAACACCACAGGAACTGTTACACAGCACGCTGAACTAGAACCAACAGGACTCAAAAGTGACAGAAGCACCAAAGAACAAAAGACAGGCATGACTGCCTCCAGGATATTCCTCCCAAAACTGGCGTTAGCCGATGCCAGCACATCAACACGGTAATGCTTCGAAAAGGTGTGCACAGACGACCAAGTGGCAGCCTTGCACAACTGATCAGCGGAGGCCTGATTCTTGTAAGCCCAAGAAGCCCCAATAGATCTAGTAGAATAAACCGAGACCCAAAAGGGAACAGGCTTCTTCCTTAGCTCATAAGCCTTATGAATAGTGGACTCGATCCAAGACGCAATAGTCACTTCGGATGCAGTCTCCCTGCCCTGGGGGCCTCAGGAATGATGAACAGCGCATCAGACTGTCTAATGGACTCAGTGCGATGTACATAAAACTTGAGACAACGCACCACATCTAACAAGTGGCGATCTCTCTCCTTGTCAGAGGTAGGATCAGGGCAGAAAGAAGGCACCACAATCTCCTGATTAATGTGGAACTCAGAGACCATCTTCGGGAGAAACACCTGCGAAGTGTGAAGCACCGCCTTGTCTTTGTGAAACACCAAAAAGGGTGGTTTACAAGAGAGCATGTTACTCCGCGACACTGCGAACAGACACGATCGACAGGAGAAAGTCCATTTTCCACGTCAGCAGGCGTAGAGGAAGGATGCCCAAAACCAAGTTAAGATCCCACTGAGGAGCGGAAGTCTTGAAAACAGGACGAGTATGAGCAACACCCTGAAAGAAAACCTTGACATCAGGAAGAATAGCAATGCGTATCTGAAAGAACCTTAAGGGAACTCAAACTAAGGCCCTTATCCACACCGTCCTGCAAGAAACCCAGGACCATAGGCAGATCAAAATCCTGAGAAAGGTCCCTATCAGCACACCAAGAGAGAGAGGTTGATCAGACATGATGGTAGGCCTTAGAAGAAACAGGTTTCGGGCACTAAGCACAGTAGCCACCACACCAGAAGAAAAACCTTTCTTCTTCAGTATTGAAGATTCAATTTCCAAGCCGTCAAAGCTAGACGATGAACATCCTTCTTCCACAGGTAACCCTGTAGAAGAAGATCCGGAAGGCCAGTGACAGATCCAGGAGCTCCAGAAACCAAGCCTGTTGAGGCCAGTAAGGAGCAATCAGAATGACTGGACAGTGCTCCAGTCTCAATTTCCGTAACACTCTCTGCAACATGGGGAGGGGAGGAAAGATGTAAGCCAGAAGAAATAATCAAGGAATGGACATGGCATCCACCGCTAGAGCTAGAGGATCCCTACAGCGAGAGCAGAACATCGGAACCTTCCGGTTGTGTCTTGTCGCCATCAGGTCGATGCAAGGAAGACCCCACTTCTGAACAATGAGGGTGAACACCTCTGGGTGCAGTTCCCACTCTCCGCTGTCCAGCGTGTGTCGACTAAGGAAGTCTGCCATGATGTTGTCTACACCAGGAATGTGCACTGCAGATATGGCAGGAACATGTTCTTCTGCCCAGGACAAAATAGCCTTGACCTCTAACCAAGCGGCGAGACTTCTTCTTCCGCCCTGCTTGTTGATGTAAGCCACTGCCGTGGTGTTGTCGCACTGGACCCGGACTGGGCATTCTTCCAGCTGGGGTGTCCAGTGGCAAAGGGCATGAAATATCACTCAAAGCTCCAACACGTTGATGGGAAGGAGAAATTCCTCCAGAGACCACCGACCCCGAGCACTCAGGCGAGGACCACTCCCCAGCCAGAGAGGCTGGCATCCATCGTCACCGTGGTCCAGAAGGATACCAGGAAGGACTTGCCCTTCAGCAGACTGGAGAGGTCGAGCCTTCATGACAAACTCAGTTCCACATGAAGAGCGAGCGATACTGACATCTTCAGAAGGTCTGGCTGACCCCTGCACACCTGGATCACACACCTCTGGAGTTCCCTGATGTGCGCCATGGCAAATGGAACCACTTCTATGGTGGAGATGAATTTCCCCACTAGAGAGGAAAGCTACTTGGCTGGAACTGGATCTTGAGCCAGAACAGTAGAAACCCTGTGGGCGATCTGGTGAGCTACCTCGTCCGTGAGAAACACCATGCTCTGCTGAGTGTCAAAGAGAAGGCCCAGGAAGACCAGATGATGGGATGGGACAAGATCTGACTTGTCCATGTTGATAATCCACCCGTGATGAGTGAGAACATGAATGCAGTCCTGAACCTACTGATGAATAAGTTCCGCAGAAGGGGCTTTCAGAAGCTGGTCATTAGTGATGAGCGAGCACCCCAATGCTCGGGTGTTCGGGTGCTCTGACCGAGCACCCCCTGAGGCTCGAGTGCTCGGCCGAGCACCCGAGCCCCATTGAAGTCAATGGGAGGACTCGAGCATTACACCAGGCACCCCCTGCTCTGATGAGGGGAGGGTGCCTGGTCCATAGGAAAAGGGAAGAAAAGGATGGAAACACCACAGAAATGGTTCAGGGACAGCATAGGGAGGATGTCTGGATGCATTTTGGACTCCAACATCGCTGCTGGGAACGATCTTTCGCCCGTAGTACGCCATTTTTACAGACTGACCATAAAACACACAAAAAGGAAAATAAAAACGACTTTAGGCGAAAAATTGTTACCAAACAATATTTGCTGTATATTTACTTGTATATCATCTGCAAATTCTCCCAAAAATTTCCTTGATTTTCTGAAGTGAGGCCATGATTAAGAGGGAAACGTGCGCAGAGGCAAATTCTCCCAAAAATGTCCTTGATTTTCAGAACTGAGGCCATGATTAAGAGGGAAACGTGCGCAGAGGCAAATTCTCCCAAAAATTTCCTTGATTTTCAGAACTGAGGCCATGATTAAGAGGGAAACGTGCGCAGAGGCAAATTCTCCCAAAAATTTCCTTGATTTTATTGAACTGAGGCCATGATTAAGAGGGAAACGTGCGCTGAGCTGACCATCTAAAACATTATGGGTGAGGGTCTGCTGCAGAGCTGACCATCCTAAACATTATATGCGAAGGCCCGCTAGTGAGCTGACGCTATAAAACATTATATGAGAGGGCCCGCTAGAGAGCTGACCCAATAAAACATTATATGAGAAGGCCCGCTGGTGAGCTGACCTATATAAAAATTGTCAAACAGGGCCCGCTGGTGAGCTGGCCCTATATAAAAATTATATCACAGGGCCCGCTGGTGAGCTGGCCCTATATAAAAATTATATCACAGGGCCCGCTGGTGAGCTGGCCCTATATAAAAATTATATCCCAGGGCATATGGAAGAGGAGGAGGAGGATGAGAAGATTAAGAGTCAACCATATACCCGTTTTTTGGGTGGAAGGGGTGAATGGGAATACAGAGTATTCCCATCATTGTAAATAACATATATAAAGTGAGTTTATGTTCCCCCGGGGCTTTCCTCCAGTGGAGTGGAGAAGTCAGGGGAAATCCAGGCCTTGTTCATTTTTATAAGTGTCAACCTATCAGCATTGTCGGTGGAAAGGCGGATACGCTTATCTGTTATGATGCCACCAGCAGCACTAAATACCCGCTCAGACAGAATGCTGGCGGCAGGGCAGGCCAGCACCTCCAAGGCGTAGAGTGCCAGTTCATACCACGTGTCCAGCTTGGACACCCAGTAGTTGTAAGGCACAGAGGGATCATTGAGGACGCTGACACGGTCTGCTACGTACTCCTTCACCATCTTCCAAAACTTTTCCCTCCTTGTGACACTAGGCTGCGCATCAGGGTGAGGGTGCTGGCGGGGTGTCATGAAGGTGTCCCACGCCTTGGAGAGTGTTGCCCTGCCTTTCTCGGAACTGCTGTGTGCTCCCCTTTTCTCCCCTTCTCGGTTGGCCAAGGTAGCACGTACTCTGCCGCCAGCGTTGTCAGATGGAAAATTTTGGAGCAATTTTTCAACAAGAACCTTCTGGTATTGCACCATTTTGCTTGTCCTCTCCACCGGAGGAATGAGAGATGAGAAATTCTCTTTGTAGCGGGGGTCCAGAAGGGTGAACACCCAGTAATCCGTGTTGTTTAAAATGCGTATAACGCGTGGGTCACGGGAAAGGCAGCCTAACATAAAGTCAGCCATGTGTGCCAGAGTACCAACAGTTAAGATTTCGCTGTCCTCACCAGGAGGATGACTCTCAATATCCTCATCCTCTTCCTCCTCTTCTGCCCACCCACGCTGAAGAGATGGAACTAAAGTTCCATGGCTACCCTCTGTAGCGGAGGCAACCGTGTCTTCCTCCTCCTCCTCCTCCGCCTCCTCCAATTGTCGCTGAGAAGACGAAGTGAGGGTGCTCTGGCTATCACCTTGTGTAAGCTCTTCCTCCCCAATTTCCACCTCTTCCACATGCAAAGCGTCGGTTTTAATTGTGAGCAGCGAGCGTTTCAGTAGACACAGAAGTGGGATGGTTACACTGATAATAGCGTTATCGCCGCTCACCATCTGTGTCGATTCCTCAAAATTGCGTAAAACCTCGCAGAGGTCTGATATCCATTCCCACTCCTCACTTCTGATTACAGGAAGTTGAACGGAGAGGCGACGACCGTGTAACAGCTGGTACTCCATTACTGCCCTCTGCTGCTCACAAAGCCGGGCCAACATGTGGAAGGTGGAGTTCCAGCGCGTGCTCACGTCACACAGCAGCCGGTGAGCTGGCAATTGTAAGCGCTGCTGCAGCTTCAACAGGCCGGCCGAAGCTGTAGATGACTTACGGAAATGTGCACACACGCGGCGCACCTTGGTCAAGAGATCATGCACATTGGGGTAGGTTTTTAGAAATCGCTGCACCACTAAATTAAATACATGCGCTAGGCATGGTACGTGTGTGAGCTTGCCGAGCTCCAAAGCCGCCACCAAGTTACCCCAATTATCACACACAACCATGCCTGGTTGCAGGTTGAGTGGCGAGAGCCACTGCTCGGTCTGGTGACTAATCCCCTGCAACAGCTCTGAGGCCGTGTGCTGTTTGTCCCCAAGGCAGATCAGCTTCAGCACGGCCTGTTGACGCTTCCCCACTGCAGTGCTACACTGCTTCCAGCTACTGGCTGATGGGGGAGTGGCGCTGCGTGTAGAGAATTCGGAGGTGGAAATGGAGGAGGAGGAGCCAATAACGTAGGTGCTGGCGGAAACCCTGATGGAGGTAGGGCCCGCAATCCTCGGCGTGGGTAGCACCCGTGCCATCCCAGGGTCCGAGTCGCTCCCAGCCTCCACGACATTCACCCAGTGTGCTGTCAGGGAAATGTAGCATCCCTGGCCACAAGCACTTGTCCATGTGTCAGTCGTTAAGTGGACCTTCCCAGTAACTGCGTTGGTCAGGGCACGGGTGATGTTACGGGACACATGGTGGTGTAATGCGGGGATGGCACACCGGGAAAAGTAGTGGCGGCTGGGGACCGCGTACCGAGGGACAGCTGCTGCCATCAGGCTGCGGAAGGACTCAGTGTCCACAAGCCTAAATGGCAGCATTTCGATGGCCAGTAATTTGGAAAGGTGTGAGGTTAGTGCTATGGCCTGTGGGTGGGTGGCTGGGTATTTTCGCTTGCGCTCAAATGCCTGGGGTAACGACATTTGGACGCTGCGCTGGGACAGGGAAGTGGATGTGGTCGCTGATGGTGCTTCAGATGGTACAGGTGCAGGGCGGGAGGTATGCGGGCCTGCGACTTCGACAGGCGATTGTCCGGCACCGAAAACAGGGGAAGAGGAGGCAGTGGTGTGGCCTGCAGACACAGATGGGCGATCCAGGCGTTCCTCCCACTTACTACGGTGCTTGGATGCCATGTGTCGGATCATGCTGGTGGTGGTGAGGTTTCTAGTGTTCATGCCTCGGCTCATTCTGGTGTGGCACAGGTTGCAAACTACAATTCTTTTGTCGTCCGCACTTTCCTTAAAAAAACGCCATACCGCTGAACACCTACCCCTTGGCAAGGTAGATTTACGCAAGGGGGTGCTCCGTGGAACATTTGTGGGCCGGTTTGGTGCGGTCCGCCTTCTTTCTGTAGCCACACCACTGCCTCTTCCAGCCTGTTGCGGTGCTGCAGATGGCTCACCCTCAGGACTGCTGTCATCGCTCGGCTCTACACCTTCCCAGGTGGGGTCAGTCACCTCATCGTCCACCAAGTCCTCCTCCACTTCCTCACTCTGATCATCCTCCTCAAGTCTTGATCCCACCACATACTCAGTCATTGACAACTGTATAACATTCTCCTCAACAAGGTCTTGAGACGGAAATAGTGGTTGATTTAATGGCAACTGTGTCTCATCATCATCATCATCATCATCCACTACTTCCTTTGACCTTAAATGCCGTTCACATCTGTCATCTTCTTGTGATTGGGTAGCCTCTAGAGGTTGTGAATCAGGGCACAAGATGTCATGTTCCTCTGCAAGCGTGCTTGGAGAGAGGGTCAAATGAAGGATTGGTGATGAGACGAGCTCCTCACTATATCCCAGTGTGGGATCACTTCTTTGACCAGACCGTGTATGGTGGGAGGAAGAATGATCAGAGTGAGGATTATGTTGACCAGACTCTTGGCTACTGAGAGTGGACTTGGTGGAAGACAGGGTGGTGCTTAACCGACTGGAAGCAGTATCAGCTGTCATCCAACCGACCACCTGTTCGCAGTGGTCGGACCTCGAGAGTGATGTCCTGCGACGCCCTGTAAAATTAGACATGAAGCTAGGTATGGTGGATGTCTTTCTTTCTTGTGCTCTGGCACCAGGCACAGTTTCTCCGCGTCCTGACCCGCGCCCTGAACTATCAGGATCACGTCCACTTCCCCGTCCCTTTTTACCCGCCTTCTTCATCTTACACGGAATATGTGACTTTAATATTTGAGTTTGAAAACTTAACAGTATTTCTTCCTATTCTGCAACTGTGCAGAGTACACAGAATAGGCTGCTAAACTACGGTGACACACACTGAATGGAAAATGTGACTTTAATATTTGAGTTTGAAAACTTAACAGTATTTCTTCCTATTCTGCAACTGTGCAGAGTACACAGAATAGGCTGCTAAACGGCGGTGACACACACTGAATGGAATATGTGACTTTAATATTTTAGTTTGAAAACTTAACAGTATTTCTTCCTAGTCTGCAACTGTGCAGAGTACACAGAATAGGCTGCTAAACGGCGGTGACACACACTGAATGGAATATGTGACTTTAATATTTTAGTTTGAAAACTTAACAGTATTTCTTCCTAGTCTGCAACTGTGCAGAGTACACAGAATAGGCTGCTAAACGGCGGTGACACACACTGAATGGAATATGTGACTTTAATATTTGAGTTTGAAAACTTAACAGTATTTCTTCCTAGTCTGCAACTGTGCAGAGTACACAGAATAGGCTGCTAAACGGCGGTGACACACACTGAATGGAATATGTGACTTTAATATTTTAGTTTGAAAACTTAACAGTATTTCTTCCTAGTCTGCAACTGTGTAGAGTACACAGAATAGGCTGCTAAACGGCGGTGACACACACTGAATGGAATATGTGACTTTAATATTTGAGTTTGAAAACTTAACAGTATTTCTTCCTATTCTGCAACTCTGCACAGTACACAGAATAGGCTGCTAAACGGCGGTGACACACACTGAATGGAATATGTGACTTTAATATTTTAGTTTGAAAACTTAACAGTATTTCTTCCTAGTCTGCAACTGTGCAGAGTACACAGAATAGGCTGCTAAACGGCAGTGACACACACTGAATGGAATATGTGACTTTAATATTTGAGTTTGAAAACTTAACAGTATTTCTTCCTATTCTGCAACTGTGCAGAGTACACAGAATAGGCTGCTAAACTGCGGTGACACACACTGAATGGAATATGTGACTTTGATATTTGAGTTTGAAAACTTAACAGTATTTCTTCCTATTCTGCAACTGTGCAGAGTACACAGAATACGCTGCTAAACTGCGGTGACACACACTGAATGGAATATGTGACTTTAATATTTGAGTTTGAAAACTTAACAGTATTTCTTCCTAGTCTGCAACTGTGCAGAGTACACAGAATAGGCTGCTAAACGGCGGTGACACACACTGAATGGAATATGTGACTTTAATATTTGAGTTTGAAAACTTAACAGTATTTCTTCCTAGTCTGCAACTGTGCAGAGTACACAGAATAGGCTGCTAAACGGCGGTGACACACACTGAATGGAATATGTGACTTTAATATTTGAGTTTGAAAACTTAACAGTATTTCTTCCTATTCTGCAACTCTGCACAGTACACAGAATAGGCTGCTAAACGGCGGTGACACACACTGAATGGAATATGTGACTTTAATATTTGAGTTTGAAAACTTAACAGTATTTCTTCCTAGTCTGCAACTGTGCAGAGTACACAGAATAGGCTGCTAAATGGCGGTGACACACACTGAATGAAATATGTGACTTTAATATTTGAGTTTGAAAACTTAACAGTATTTCTTCCTATTCTGCAACTCTGCACAGTACACAGAATAGGCTGCTAAACGGCGGTGACACACACTGAATGGAATATGTGACTTTAATATTTGAGTTTGAAAACTTAACAGTATTTCTTCCTATTCTGCAACTGTGCAGAGTACACAGAATAGGCTGCTAAACGGCGGTGACACACACTGAATGGAATATGTGACTTAAATATTTTAGTTTGAAAACTTAACAGTATTTCTTCCTATTCTGCAACTCTGCACAGTACACAGAATAGGCTGCTAAACGGCGGTGACACACACTGAATGGAATATGTGACTTTAATATTTTAGTTTGAAAACTTAACAGTATTTCTTCCTAGTCTGCAACTGTGCAGAGTACACAGAATAGGCTGCTAAACTGCGGTGACACACACTGAATGGAATATGTGACTTTGATATTTGAGTTTGAAAACTTAACAGTATTTCTTCCTATTCTGCAACTGTGCAGAGTACACAGAATACGCTGCTAAACTGCGGTGACACACACTGAATGGAATATGTGACTTTAATATTTGAGTTTGAAAACTTAACAGTATTTCTTCCTAGTCTGCAACTGTGCAGAGTACACAGAATAGGCTGCTAAACGGCGGTGACACACACTGAATGGAATATGTGACTTTAATATTTGAGTTTGAAAACTTAACAGTATTTCTTCCTAGTCTGCAACTGTGCAGAGTACACAGAATAGGCTGCTAAACTGCGGTGACGAACACAGAATGGAATATGTGACTTTAATATTTGAGTTTGAAAACTTAACAGTATTTCTTCCTATTCTGCAACTGTGCAGAGTACACAGAATAGGCTGCTAAACGGCGGTGACACACACTGAATGGAATATGTGACTTAAATATTTTAGTTTGAAAACTTAACAGTATTTCTTCCTATTCTGCAACTCTGCACAGTACACAGAATAGGCTGCTAAACGGCGGTGACACACACTGAATGGAATATGTGACTTTAATATTTTAGTTTGAAAACTTAACAGTATTTCTTCCTAGTCTGCAACTGTGCAGAGTACACAGAATAGGCTGCTAAACGGCGGTGACACACACTGAATGGAATATGTGACTTTAATATTTTAGTTTGAAAACTTAACAGTATTTCTTCCTAGTCTGCAACTGTGCAGAGTACACAGAATAGGCTGCTAAACGGCGGTGACACACACTGAATGGAATATGTGACTTTAATATTTTAGTTTGAAAACTTAACAGTATTTCTTCCTAGTCTGCAACTGTGCAGAGTACACAGAATAGGCTGCTAAACGGCGGTGACACACACTGAATGGAATATGTGACTTTAATATTTGAGTTTGAAAACTTAACAGTATTTCTTCCTAGTCTGCAACTGTGCAGAGTACACAGAATAGGCTGCTAAACGGCGGTGACACACACTGAATGGAATATGTGACTTTAATATTTTAGTTTGAAAACTTAACAGTATTTCTTCCTAGTCTGCAACTGTGTAGAGTACACAGAATAGGCTGCTAAACGGCGGTGACACACACTGATTGGAATATGTGACTTTAATATTTGAGTTTGAAAACTTAACAGTATTTCTTCCTATTCTGCAACTCTGCACAGTACACAGAATAGGCTGCTAAACGGCGGTGACACACACTGAATGGAATATGTGACTTTAATATTTTAGTTTGAAAACTTAACAGTATTTCTTCCTAGTCTGCAACTGTGCAGAGTACACAGAATAGGCTGCTAAACGGCAGTGACACACACTGAATGGAATATGTGACTTTAATATTTGAGTTTGAAAACTTAACAGTATTTCTTCCTATTCTGCAACTGTGCAGAGTACACAGAATAGGCTGCTAAACTGCGGTGACACACACTGAATGGAATATGTGACTTTGATATTTGAGTTTGAAAACTTAACAGTATTTCTTCCTATTCTGCAACTGTGCAGAGTACACAGAATACGCTGCTAAACTGCGGTGACACACACTGAATGGAATATGTGACTTTAATATTTGAGTTTGAAAACTTAACAGTATTTCTTCCTAGTCTGCAACTGTGCAGAGTACACAGAATAGGCTGCTAAACGGCGGTGACACACACTGAATGGAATATGTGACTTTAATATTTGAGTTTGAAAACTTAACAGTATTTCTTCCTAGTCTGCAACTGTGCAGAGTACACAGAATAGGCTGCTAAACGGCGGTGACACACACTGAATGGAATATGTGACTTTAATATTTGAGTTTGAAAACTTAACAGTATTTCTTCCTATTCTGCAACTCTGCACAGTACACAGAATAGGCTGCTAAACGGCGGTGACACACACTGAATGGAATATGTGACTTTAATATTTGAGTTTGAAAACTTAACAGTATTTCTTCCTATTCTGCAACTCTGCACAGTACACAGAATAGGCTGCTAAACGGCGGTGACACACACTGAATGGAATATGTGACTTTAATATTTGAGTTTGAAAACTTAACAGTATTTCTTCCTAGTCTGCAACTGTGCAGAGTACACAGAATAGGCTGCTAAATGGCGGTGACACACACTGAATGGAATATGTGACTTTAATATTTGAGTTTGAAAACTTAACAGTATTTCTTCCTATTCTGCAACTCTGCACAGTACACAGAATAGGCTGCTAAACGGCGGTGACACACACTGAATGGAATATGTGACTTTAATATTTGAGTTTGAAAACTTAACAGTATTTCTTCCTATTCTGCAACTGTGCAGAGTACACAGAATAGGCTGCTAAACGGCGGTGACACACACTGAATGGAATATGTGACTTAAATATTTTAGTTTGAAAACTTAACAGTATTTCTTCCTATTCTGCAACTCTGCACAGTACACAGAATAGGCTGCTAAACGGCGGTGACACACACTGAATGGAATATGTGACTTTAATATTTTAGTTTGAAAACTTAACAGTATTTCTTCCTAGTCTGCAACTGTGCAGAGTACACAGAATAGGCTGCTAAACGGCGGTGACACACACTGAATGGAATATGTGACTTTAATATTTTAGTTTGAAAACTTAACAGTATTTCTTCCTAGTCTGCAACTGTGCAGAGTACACAGAATAGGCTGCTAAACGGCGGTGACACACACTGAATGGAATATGTGACTTTAATATTTTAGTTTGAAAACTTAACAGTATTTCTTCCTAGTCTGCAACTGTGCAGAGTACACAGAATAGGCTGCTAAACGGCGGTGACACACACTGAATGGAATATGTGACTTTAATATTTGAGTTTGAAAACTTAACAGTATTTCTTCCTAGTCTGCAACTGTGCAGAGTACACAGAATAGGCTGCTAAACGGCGGTGACACACACTGAATGGAATATGTGACTTTAATATTTTAGTTTGAAAACTTAACAGTATTTCTTCCTAGTCTGCAACTGTGTAGAGTACACAGAATAGGCTGCTAAACGGCGGTGACACACACTGATTGGAATATGTGACTTTAATATTTGAGTTTGAAAACTTAACAGTATTTCTTCCTATTCTGCAACTCTGCACAGTACACAGAATAGGCTGCTAAACGGCGGTGACACACACTGAATGGAATATGTGACTTTAATATTTTAGTTTGAAAACTTAACAGTATTTCTTCCTAGTCTGCAACTGTGCAGAGGACACAGAATAGGCTGCTAAACGGCAGTGACACACACTGAATGGAATATGTGACTTTAATATTTGAGTTTGAAAACTTAACAGTATTTCTTCCTATTCTGCAACTGTGCAGAGTACACAGAATAGGCTGCTAAACTGCGGTGACACACACTGAATGGAATATGTGACTTTGATATTTGAGTTTGAAAACTTAACAGTATTTCTTCCTATTCTGCAACTGTGCAGAGTACACAGAATACGCTGCTAAACTGCGGTGACACACACTGAATGGAATATGTGACTTTAATATTTGAGTTTGAAAACTTAACAGTATTTCTTCCTAGTCTGCAACTGTGCAGAGTACACAGAATAGGCTGCTAAACGGCGGTGACACACACTGAATGGAATATGTGACTTTAATATTTGAGTTTGAAAACTTAACAGTATTTCTTCCTAGTCTGCAACTGTGCAGAGTACACAGAATAGGCTGCTAAACGGCGGTGACACACACTGAATGGAATATGTGACTTTAATATTTGAGTTTGAAAACTTAACAGTATTTCTTCCTATTCTGCAACTCTGCACAGTACACAGAATAGGCTGCTAAACGGCGGTGACACACACTGAATGGAATATGTGACTTTAATATTTGAGTTTGAAAACTTAACAGTATTTCTTCCTAGTCTGCAACTCTGCACAGTACACAGAATAGGCTGCTAAACGGCGGTGACACACACTGAATGGAATATGTGACTTTAATATTTGAGTTTGAAAACTTAACAGTATTTCTTCCTAGTCTGCAACTGTGCAGAGTACACAGAATAGGCTGCTAAATGGCGGTGACACACACTGAATGGAATATGTGACTTTAATATTTGAGTTTGAAAACTTAACAGTATTTCTTCCTATTCTGCAACTCTGCACAGTACACAGAATAGGCTGCTAAACGGCGGTGACACACACTGAATGGAATATGTGACTTTAATATTTGAGTTTGAAAACTTAACAGTATTTCTTCCTAGTCTGCAACTGTGCAGAGTACACAGAATAGGCTGCTAAACGGCGGTGACACACACTGAATGGAATATGTGACTTAAATATTTTAGTTTGAAAACTTAACAGTATTTCTTCCTATTCTGCAACTCTGCACAGTACACAGAATAGGCTGCTAAACGGCGGTGACACACACTGAATGGAATATGTGACTTTAATATTTTAGTTTGAAAACTTAACAGTATTTCTTCCTAGTCTGCAACTGTGCAGAGTACACAGAATAGGCTGCTAAACTGCGGTGACACACACTGAATGGAATATGTGACTTTGATATTTGAGTTTGAAAACTTAACATTATTTCTTCCTATTCTGCAACTGTGCAGAGTACACAGAATACGCTGCTAAACTGCGGTGACACACACTGAATGGAATATGTGACTTTAATATTTGAGTTTGAAAACTTAACAGTATTTCTTCCTAGTCTGCAACTGTGCAGAGTACACAGAATAGGCTGCTAAACGGCGGTGACACACACTGAATGGAATATGTGACTTTAATATTTGAGTTTGAAAACTTAACAGTATTTCTTCCTAGTCTGCAACTGTGCAGAGTACACAGAATAGGCTGCTAAACGGCGGTGACACACACTGAATGGAATATGTGACTTTAATATTTGAGTTTGAAAACTTAACAGTATTTCTTCCTATTCTGCAACTCTGCACAGTACACAGAATAGGCTGCTAAACGGCGGTGACACACACTGAATGGAATATGTGACTTTAATATTTGAGTTTGAAAACTTAACAGTATTTCTTCCTAGTCTGCAACTGTGCAGAGTACACAGAATAGGCTGCTAAATGGCGGTGACACACACTGAATGGAATATGTGACTTTAATATTTGAGTTTGAAAACTTAACAGTATTTCTTCCTATTCTGCAACTCTGCACAGTACACAGAATAGGCTGCTAAACGGCGGTGACACACACTGAATGGAATATGTGACTTTAATATTTGAGTTTGAAAACTTAACAGTATTTCTTCCTATTCTGCAACTGTGCAGAGTACACAGAATAGGCTGCTAAACTGCGGTGACGAACACAGAATGGAATATGTGACTTTAATATTTGAGTTTGAAAACTTAACAGTATTTCTTCCTATTCTGCAACTGTGCAGAGTACACAGAATAGGCTGCTAAACGGCGGTGACACACACTGAATGGAATATGTGACTTAAATATTTTAGTTTGAAAACTTAACAGTATTTCTTCCTATTCTGCAACTCTGCACAGTACACAGAATAGGCTGCTAAACGGCGGTGACACACACTGAATGGAATATGTGACTTTAATATTTGAGTTTGAAAACTTAACAGTATTTCTTCCTATTCTGCAACTGTGCAGAGTACACAGAATAGGCTGCTAAACTGCGGTGACGAACACAGAATGGAATATGTGACTTTAATATTTGAGTTTGAAAACTTAACAGTATTTCTTCCTATTCTGCAACTGTGCAGAGTACACAGAATAGGCTGCTAAACGGCGGTGACACACACTGAATGGAATATGTGACTTAAATATTTTAGTTTGAAAACTTAACAGTATTTCTTCCTATTCTGCAACTCTGCACAGTACACAGAATAGGCTGCTAAACGGCGGTGACACACACTGAATGGAATATGTGACTTTAATATTTTAGTTTGAAAACTTAACAGTATTTCTTCCTAGTCTGCAACTGTGCAGAGTACACAGAATAGGCTGCTAAACGGCGGTGACACACACTGAATGGAATATGTGACTTTAATATTTGAGTTTGAAAACTTAACAGTATTTCTTCCTATTCTGCAACTGTGCAGAGTACACAGAATAGGCTGCTAAACTGCGGTGACACACACTGAATGGAATATGTGACTTTGATATTTGAGTTTGAAAACTTAACAGTATTTCTTCCTATTCTGCAACTGTGCAGAGTACACAGAATACGCTGCTAAACTGCGTTGACACACACTGAATGGAATATGTGACTTTAATATTTGAGTTTGAAAACTTAACAGTATTTCTTCCTAGTCTGCAACTGTGCAGAGTACACAGAATAGGCTGCTAAACGGCGGTGACACACACTGAATGGAATATGTGACTTTAATATTTGAGTTTGAAAACTTAATAGTATTTCTTCCTAGTCTGCAACTGTGCAGAGTACACAGAATAGGCTGCTAAACGGCGGTGACACACACTGAATGGAATATGTGACTTTAATATTTGAGTTTGAAAACTTAACAGTATTTCTTCCTATTCTGCAACTCTGCACAGTACACAGAATAGGCTGCTAAACGGCGGTGACACACACTGAATGGAATATGTGACTTTAATATTTGAGTTTGAAAACTTAACAGTATTTCTTCCTATTCTGCAACTGTGCAGAGTACACAGAATAGGCTGCTAAACTGCGGTGACGAACACAGAATGGAATATGTGACTTTAATATTTGAGTTTGAAAACTTTACAGTATTTCTTCCTATTCTGCAACTGTGCAGAGTACACAGAATAGGCTGCTAAACGGCGGTGACACACACTGAATGGAATATGTGACTTTAATATTTTAGTTTGAAAACTTAACAGTATTTCTTCCTAGTCTGCAACTGTGCAGAGTACACAGAATAGGCTGCTAAACGGCGGTGACACACACTGAATGGAATATGTGACTTTAATATTTTAGTTTGAAAACTTAACAGTATTTCTTCCTAGTCTGCAACTGTGCAGAGTACACAGAATAGGCTGCTAAACGGCGGTGACACACACTGAATGGAATATGTGACTTTAATATTTTAGTTTGAAAACTTAACAGTATTTCTTCCTAGTCTGCAACTGTGCAGAGTACACAGAATAGGCTGCTAAACTGCGGTGACACACACTGAATGGAATATGTGACTTTAATATTTGAGTTTGAAGACTTAACAGTATTTCTTCCTATTCTGCAACTCTGCACAGTACACAGAATGTGCTGCTACACTGCGGCGAAGCACACTGAATGGAATATGTGACTTTGATATTTTAGTTTGAAGACTTAACAGTATTTCTTCCTATTCTGCAACTCTGCACAGTACACAGAATGTGCTGCTACACTGCGGCGAAGCACACTGAATGGAATATGTGACTTTGATATTTTAGTTTGAAGACTTAACAGTATTTCTTCCTATTCTGCAACTCTGCACAGTACACAGAATGTGCTGCTACACTGCGGCGAAGCACACTGAATGGAATATGTGACTTTGATATTTTAGTTTGAAGACTTAACAGTATTTCTTCCTATTCTGCAACTCTGCACAGTACACAGAATGTGCTGCTAAACTGCGGCGAAGCACACTGAATGGAATATGTGACTTTGATATTTTAGTTTGAAGACTTAACAGTATTTCTTCCTATTCTGCAACTCTGCACAGTACACAGAATGTGCTGCTAAACTGCGGCGAAGCACACTGAATGGAATATGTGACTTTGATATTTTAGTTTGAAGACTTAACAGTATTTCTTCTTATTCTGCAACTCTGCACAGTACACAGAATGTGCTGCTAAACTGCGGCGACGCACACTGAATGGAATATGTGACTTTGATATTTTAGTTTGAAGACTTAACAGAATGTGCTCTAATCTGCAACTTTGCACACTAAACAGAATGTGCTCTAATCTGCAACTTTGCACACTAAACAGAATGTGCTCTAATCTGCAACTGTGCACACTAAACAGAATGTGCTCTAATCTGCAACTTTGCACACTAAACAGAATATATTTTTTTTTTTTTTTTTTTTTTTCCCCCACACAAAATAACCTGCTGCCCCCACACACAGTAGTCCTAAAAAGGACTTTTGGTTCTTTTTTTTCACAATTTTGCTTGTTTTCCTCCCTACACTGCCTTTCCCTTCCTATCCTCAGCTCTCCCTGGCTAAGACTGAGCCGAACTCGATGGTCAGGTGCTATACAGCACCCGACCACGGGTTCTGGCCAGCCAATCAGTGTAATGCCAGCAGCCAACATGGCTGCTGGCATTACACCGATGTCAGAGCCTCCCTGCACGTTTATTGGCTGCGCAGCAGCCGCAAAACGTGCGGGGAGGAGACCCGAACATGGCGGGCGAGCACATGCGGTACTCGTACGAGTACCGCCATGTGCCGAGCAGAGCGATGCTCGAGCCGATCCGAGCATCGGCCGAGCATGCTCGCTCAACACTACTGGTCATCCATGTATGGAGTATCTCTGATCCTGTTCCAACGGAGGACAAATATCAAAGCTCCCAGGACTTGAGGAGCTGTAGTCAGACCAAAGGGAAGAGCTGAAAACAGAAAATGCCCTTGGTCGCAGGCAAATCTGAGATACTGCCGACTCTCTGGATGAATGGTGAAGTATAGATATGCGTCCTGAAGATCCAGAGAGGCAAGGAATTCCCCCAGGGACATAGCAACAATCACCATCCTTAGGGACTCTGAATTGAGATCCTTCAAATCCAAAATGGGACGACAGCCGCCTTCCTTCTTGGAGAACACAAAGAGGTTTGAGTAAAATCACGTACCTCTGTCCCGAATTTGAACAGGTTCCAGAACATCCTTGTCCAGAAGGGACTGGATAGTGCCATTGAACAGACAGCGTTTCTCTACGCCCTGGGGCATATGAGAGGGGAAAACCAAAAAGGAGGAAGAGAGGTGAAAGGGATCCTGTACCCTTCCGCCATCACCTGTAAAACCCACAGGTCTGCCAATGAATCCTCCCAGATGCTGTGGTAGTGATGCAGATGGCCACCCCCAGCCGAGTGGGGACCTGGGTTCGGCGAGTCATGCCGAAGAAGGCTTGGAAGCTTTAGGCTTGGAGGAGACCTTGGGCTTCATTTGCTGTTTGGGCTTGGAGGAGGAACGCGGAACTGAGGGAACTGCTTGGTTCACTGGACGTGTCTCAGTCTGGAAGGAACTAAAAGGCCGATTACGCTTGAGAGACGTTTTCTTCCTGGGGACAGTAGGCAGAAGGGTACTCTTGCCCCCTGTGGCCTCACTAATCAGATCCTTAAGATCTGGCCCAAACAAAGAGGTGCCTTGAAAATGCAATGAGGGCAAAGCTTTTTTGGAAGCAGTGTCAGCAGACCAGATCTTGAGCCAAAGAGCTCATCTGGCAACCACAGACATGATGGAAACCCGTGCCACCAAACGTATGGCATCAAATAAGGCAGCAGAAACATAGTGCTTGGCCTCAGAAATGTTGGCAAGAAGCCGCAACATATCCAAAGTAAGAGCACCCTGATGGACAGCCAGGGTGAGCTGTTCAGTCCAGACTGCAATGGACTGGTTCACCCATGCTGCAGCAAACGCTGGATGCATGGCAGTACCAGCAGTGGCAAAAATGGACTTGAGGGAGACCAAGTTTATTGTCAGTCCAGTCATTCAGAGCGGAAGCATCAGCAACTGGCAAGGCAGTGGACTTAGAAAGCCTTGACACAGGAGCATCCACTCTGGGGGGATGAACCCACTAAGCAAGCGCCGCCTCAGAGAAGGGGTAAAGCTTGGCAAATTTCTTGGAAACAGAAGGTTTCCTGTCCGGAGACTTCCACTCATCAGACACAAGGCGGTCAAGAGTGGGGTTAGGGGGAAAACAAGTACAGGGCCTTTTAGGCTCCTGAAATAAATCAGAGGGATCCGAAGAAACCTCCTGAACTAAAGGAATATTTAGGGTAGTTAAGACGGCTCTGATCAAGCCCTCAGCCGAGGGGTCAGGATTAGTGATGAGCGAGCATGCTCGGCCGAAGCTCGGTTCGGCTCGAGCATCGCTCTGCTCGGCACATGGCGGTACTCGTACGAGTACCGCATGTGCTCGCCCGCCATGTTCGGGTCTCCTCCCCGCACGTTTCGCGGCTGCTGCGCAGCCAATAAACGTGCGGGGAGGCTCTGACATAGTGTAATGCCAGCAGCCATGTTGGCTGCTGGCATTACACTGATTGGCTGGCCAGAACCCGTGATCGGGTGCTGTATAGCACCCGACCAGCGAGTTCGGCTCAGTCTTAGCCAGGGAGAGATGTGGATAGGAAGGGAAAGTCAGTGTAGGGAGAATAAAAGTGTTGGAACACTATATCAAGACCCAAAAGTCCTTTTTAGGACTGTTGTGTGTGGGGGCAGCATTTATATTTTGTTTGGGGGGGCACAATTTCATTTTTTTTTTGTGGGGGGGGATATTTAGGTGACATTGTACTAGGTGCACAGGGACAAATAGTGTACAACGCAGCGACAAAAAGGGCCATTTTAATAGTGTGCCTAGCCGCAGATTATTTTCACATTCTGTTTAGTGTGCAAATTTTAAAATTAACGTCACATATTCCGTTCACTGTGCCTAGCCGCAGATTAGCGTCACATTCTGTTTAGTGTGCCTAGCCGCAGATTATTTTCACATTCTGTTTAGTGTGCAAATTTTAAAATTAACGTCACATATTCCGTTCACTGAAAATAGCCGCAGATTAGCGTCACGTTCTGTTTAGTGTGCCTAGCCGCAGATTAGCGGCACATATTTTTTAGTGGGCAAATTTTAAAATTAACGTCACATATTCCGTTCACTGTGCCTAGCCGCAGATTAGCGTCACATTCTGTTTAGTGTGCCTAGCCGCAGATTATTTTCACATTCTGTTTAGTGTGCAAATTTTTAAATTAACGTCACATATTCCGTTCACTGTGTCTAGCCGCAGATTAGCGTCACATTCTGTTTAGTGTGCCTAGCCGCAGATTATTTTCACATTCTGTTTAGTGTGCCTAGCCGCAGATTATTTTCACATTCTGTTTAGTGTGCAAATATTAAAATTAACGTCACATATTCCGTTCACTGTGCCTAGCCGCAGATTAGCGTCACATTCTGTTTAGTGTGCCTAGCCGCAGATTATTTTCACATTCTGTTTAGTGTGCAAATTTTAAAATTAACGTCACATATTCCGCTCACTGTGCCTAGCCGCAGATTAGCGTCACATTCTGTTTAGTGTGCCTAGCCACAGATTATTTTCACATTCTGTTTAGTGTGCAAATATTAAAATTAACGTCACATATTCCGTTCACTGTGCCTAGCCGCAGATTAGCGTCACATTCTGTTTAGTGTGCCTAGCCGCAGATTATTTTCACATTCTGTTTAGTGTGCAAATTTTAAAATTAACGTCACATATTCCGTTCACTGTGCCTAGCCGCAGATTAGCGTCACATTCTGTTTAGTGTGCCTAGCCGCAGATTATTTTCACATTCTGTTTAGTGTGCAAATATTAAAATTAACGTCACATAATCCGTTCACTGTGCCTAGCAGCAGATTAGCGTCACATTCTGTTTAGTGTGCCTAGCCGCAGATTATTTTCACATTCTGTTTAGTGTGCAAATTTTAAAATTAACGTCACATATTCCGTTCACTGTGCCAAGCCGCAGAATAGCGTCACATTCTATTTAGTGTGCCTAGCCGCAGATTATTTTCACATTCTGTTTAGTGAGCAAATATTAAAATTAACGTCACATATTCCGTTCACTGTGCCTAGCCGCAGATTAGCGTCACATTCTGTTTAGTGTGCCTAGCCGCAGATTATTTTCACATTCTGTTTAGTGTGCAAATTTTAAAATTAACGTCACATATTCCGTTCACTGAAAATAGCCGCAGATTAGCGTCACATTCTGTTTAGTGTGCCTAGCCGCAGATTAGCGGCATATATTCCGTGTAATATGAAGAAGGCGGGTAAAAAGGGACGGGGAAGTGGACGTGATCCTGATAGTTCAGGGCGCGGGTCAGGATGCGTAGAAACTGTGCCTGGTGCCAGAGCACAAGACAGAAAGACATCCACCATACCTAGCTTCATGTCTCAGTTTACAGGGTGTCGCAGGACATCACTCTCGAGGTCAGACCACTGCGAACAGGTGGTCGGTTGGATTTCAGCTGATACTGCTTCCAGTCGGTTAAGCACCACCCTGTCTTCCACCAAGTCCACTCTCAGTAGCCAAGAGTCTGGTCAACATAATCCTCACCCTGATCATCCTTCCTCCCACCATAGAGGGTCTGGCCAAAGAAGTGATCCCACACTGGGATATAGTGAGGAGCTCGTCTCATCACCAATCCTTCATTTGAACCTCTCTCCAAGCACGCTTGCAGAGGAACATGACATCTTGTGCCCTGATTCACAACCTCTAGAGGGTACCCAATCACAAGAAGATGACAGATGTGAACGGCATTTAAGGTCAAAGGAAGTAGTGGATGATGATGATGATGATGAGACACAGTTGCCATCAAATCAACCACTATTACTGTCTCAAGACCTTGATGAGGAGGATGATACACAGTTGTCAATGACTGAGTATGTGGTGGGATCAAGAAATGAGGAGGATGATCAGAGTGAGGAAGTGGAGGAGGACTTGGTGGACAATGAGGTCACTGACCCCACCTGGGAAGGTGGAGAGCCGAGCGATGACAGCAGTCCTGAGGGTGAGCCATCTGCAGCACCGCAACAGGCTGGAAGAGGCAGTGGTGTGGCTAAAGAAAGAAGGCGGACCGCACCAAACCGGCCCGCAAATGTTCCATGGAGCACCCCCTTGCGTAAATCTCCCTTGCCAAGGGCTAGGTGTTCCGCGGTATGGTGTTTTTTTAAGGAAAGTGCGGACGACAAAAGAATTGTAGTTTGCAACCTGTGCCACACCAGAATGAGCCGAGGCATGAACACTAGCAACCTCACCACCACCAGCATGATCCGACACATGGCATCCAAGCACCGTAATAAGTGGGAGGAACGCCCGGATCGGCAATCTGTGTCTGCAGGCCACACCACTGCCTCCTCTTCCCCTGTTTTCGGTGCCGGCCAATCGTCTGTCGAAGGCGCAGGCCCGCATACCTCCCGCCCTGCACCTGTACCATCTGAAGCACCATCAGCGACCACATCCACTTCCCTGTCCCAGCGCAGCGTCCAAATGTCGTTACCCCAGGCATTTGAGCGCAAGCGAAAATACCCAGCCACCCACCCACAGGCCATAGCACTAACCTCACACCTTTCCAAATTACTGGCCATCGAAATGCTGCCATTTAGGCTTGTGGAGACTGAGTCCTTCCGCAGCCTGATGGCAGCAGCTGTCCCTCGGTACGCAGTCCCCAGCCGCCACTACTTTTCCCGGTGTGCCGTCCCCGCCTTACACCACCATGTGTCCCTTAACATCACCCGTGCCCTGACCAACGCAGTTACTGGGAAGGTCCACTTAACGACTGACACATGGACAAGTGCTTGTTGCCAGGGACGCTACATTTCCCTGACGGCACACTGGGTGAATGTCGTGGAGGCTGGGAGCGACTCGGACCCTGGGATGGCACAGGTGCTACCCACGCCGAGGATTGCGGGCCCTACCTCCATCAGGGTTTCCGCCAGCACCTACGTTATTGGCTCCTCCTCCTCCTCCTCCGTTTCCACCTCCGAATTCTCTGCGCGCAGCGCCACTCACCCATCAGCCGGTAGCTGGAAGCAGTGTAGCACTGCAGTGGGGAAGCGTCAACAGGCCGTGCTGAAGCTGATCTGCCTTGGGGACAAACAGCACACGGCCTCAGAGCTGTTGCAGGGGATTAGTCACCAGACCGAGCAGTGGCTCTCGCCACTCAACCTGCAACCAGGCATGGTTGTGTGTGATAATTGGGGTAACTTGGTGGCGGCTTTGGAGCTCGGCAAGCTCACACACGTACCATGCCTAGCGCATGTATTTAATTTAGTGGTTCAGCGATTTCTAAAAACCTACCCCAATTTGCATGATCTCTTGACGAAGGTGCGCCGCGTGTGTGCACATTTCCGTAAGTCATCTACAGCTTCAGCCGGCCTGTTGAAGCTGCAGCAGCGCTTACAATTGCCAGCTCACCGGCTGCTGTGTGACGTGAGCACGCGCTGGAACTGCACCTTCCACATGTTGGCCCGGCTTTGTGAGCAGCAGAGGGCAGTAGTGGAGTACCAGCTGTTACACGGTCGTCGCCTCTCCGTTCAGCTTCCTCTAATCAGAAGTGAGGAGTGGGAATGGATGTCAGACCTCTGTGAGGTTTTACGCAATTTTGAGGAATCGACACAGATGGTGAGCGGCGATAACGCTATTATCAGTGTAACCATCCCACTTCTGTGTCTACTGAAACGCTCGCTGCTCACAATTAAAACCGACGCTTTGCATGTGGAAGAGGTGGAAATGCGGGAGGAACAGCTTACACAAGGTGATAGCCAGAGCACCCTCACTTCGTCTTCTCAGCGACAATTGGAGGAGGCGGAGGAGGAGGAGGAGGAGGAGGAAGACACGGTTGCCTCCGCTACAGAGGGTAGCCATGGAACTTTAGTTCCATCTCTTCAGCGTGGGTGGGCAGAAGAGGAGGAAGAGGATGAGGAGATTGAGAGTCATCCTCCTGGTGAGGACAGCGAAATCTTGCCTGTTGGTACTCTGGCACACATGGCTGACTTTATGTTAGGCTGCCTTTCCCGTGACCCACGCGTTATACGCATTTTAGACAACACGGATTACTGGGTGTTCACCCTTCTGGACCCCCGCTACAAAGAGAATTTCTCATCTCTCATTCCTCCGGTGGAGAGGACAAGCAAAATGGTGCAATACCAGAAGGTTCTTGTTGAAGAATTGCTCCAAAATTTTCCATCTGACAACGCTGGCGGCAGAGTACGTGCTACCTTGGCCAACCGAGAAGGGGAGAAAAGGGGAGCACACAGCAGTTCCGACAAAGGCAGGGCAACACTCTCCAAGGCGTGGGACACCTTCATGACACCCCACCAGCACCCTCACCCTGATGCGCAGCCTAGTGTCACAAGGAGGGAAAAGTTTTGGAAGATGGTGAAGGAGTACGTACCAGACCGTGTCAGCGTCCTCAATGATCCCTCTGTGCCTTACAACTACTGGGTGTCCAAGCTGGACACGTGGTATGAACTGGCACTCTACGCCTTGGAGGTGCTGGCCTGCCCTGCCGCCAGCGTTCTGTCTGAGCGGGTATTTAGTGCTGCTGGTGGCATCATAACAGATAAGCGTATCCGCCTTTCCACCGAAAATGCTGATAGGTTGACACTTATAAAAATGAACAAGGCCTGGATTTCCCCTGACTTCTCCACTCCACTGGAGGAAAGCCCCGGGTGAACATAAAGTCACTTTAGATATGTTATTTACAATGATGGGAATACTCTGTATTCCCATTCACCCCTTCCACCCAAAAAACGGGTATATGGTTGACTCTTAATATTCTCATCCTCCTCCTCCTCTTCCATATGCCCAGTGATATAATTTTTATATAGGGCCAGCTCACCAGCGGGCCCTGTGATATAATTTTTATATAGGGCCAGCTCACCAGCGGGCCTTCTCATATAATGTTTTATTGGGTCAGCTCTCTAGCGGGCCCTCTCATATAATGTTTTATAGCGTCAGCTCACTAGCGGGCCTTCGCATATAATGTTTAGGATGGTCAGCTCCGTAGCAGACCCTCACCCATAATGTTTTAGATGGTCGGCTCAGCAGCAGACCCTCATTCCTAATGTTTTAGATGGTCAGCTTAGCGGCATGCCCTCGCCCCTAATGTTTTAGAGGGTCACCAGCAGGCCATTAATCCTAATTTTTCAAGGGTGTGTATGATGCCCTCCTTTATGTGTAATAAAGGGTGTATTGGAGTGACATTTCAGTCTAATTTTTGGCAGCCCTTTCACTTAGTGCATAGGCTTTATGAGTGTTGGACCACTACCTGAACTATTGTACCACAATGTGAATGAGGCCCTCCATTTTGTGATATACAGGTTGTATCGGAGTGCCTCAGGTCCTCCCATTGAATTAAATAGGGCTGGGGTGTTCGACAGAGCAGAAGGTAGTTCTTGGCTTCATCCACTAAGTCACTTCGTCACTTTTACTCAATGGATCAGACCCCACTGAATTTTGGACTTAACAAGGGCAAACGGACATGTTGTAAAACCTGTTGTAGCTGCGGCCTCCGTTCCTGAATGCTGTACCTTACCCGGGCCATAACCACGTTGAACACCTGCTTTACGCTGCGCACGTTTCCCTCTTAATCATGGCCCCAGTTCCGAAAAAATCGATGAAATTTTTTGCAGAATTTGCAGATGATATACAAGTAAATATACAGCAAATACTGTTTGGTAACAATTTTTCGCCTAAAGTCGTTTTTATCTTCCTTTTTGTGTGTTTTACGGTCAGTCTGTAAACATGGCGTACTACGGGCGAAACATCGTTCCCAGCAGCGACGTTGGAGTCCAAGATGCATCCAGACATCCTCCCTATGCTGTCCCTGAACCATTTCTGTGGTGTTTCCATCATTTTCTGACCTTTTCCTATGAACCAGGCACCCTCCCCTCATCAGAGCAGGGGGTGCCTGGTGTAATGCTCGAGTCCTCCCATTGACTTCAATGGGGCTCGGGTGCTCGGCCGAGCACTCGAGCCTCCGGGGGTGCTCGGCCAGAGCACCCGAACACCCGAGCATTGGGGTGCTCGATCATCACTAGTCAGGATCAGTCTCAAAGGGGTCCCAAAAAAACTGAGAGGAGCCCACAACAGAACATTCCTCAACGTCCGAATCCACCAGCAATTCCTCCTCAGAGGAATCTTATATGTCAGGTAGTCCATGCGGTTTTGGCAGGGAAGATCTGACGGAAGAAGGGGTCTGCCAGGAGTGGAAGACCCCCTGTAACTGGGATGGAAAGAGCTGCAATGTAGACCAGAGGTCTCTAGTAGCAGCCTTGAACTCTTGCACTCAAACTGACTCTGATGCATGGCTGGAGGTCCCTGGGAGAGACACAGGGACATCAGAACATGCTGGGCATAAATGACCTGAGAATTTTCTAGGTAACCCTGAATGACATGAGGAGCAATGCACAATAGGGGACACAGAGACCCCAGCGTCCTTAGTCTTAGGCCTGGCCCCAAGCTCTAACAGATTAGACAGTCTCACAGTGTCAAAATGTTTGAAGTATAAGGAATCACCCAAATACAGTGTGAAAGATTAAAGTTTCACCCCAGAAATCGCTAAAATGCACTTATCTGGAAGGGATGGGTTAATCTGCAGAGGAGAGAAGGAGAGTCCAAGCCCGGCGTATGATACTCGTTCAGGAAAAGGCACAAAATGGCTGCCACAGCGGGAGCCAATCAGAAACGAGTGAGCGAAGCAAATGCTCATGGGAAATGTAGTTTTCCCAGAAAAAAGTACCCCAACAGTGCCTGAAGCCCCCTGAGCCCCCCAACACACATAAACTGTTAACCAGATGACAGAGCAAGGGCAGACAATTAAAATGAGCCATCTCTGAAGACGCTACGTTGAGCGCTTGCAGATATATGTCCCAAACTGTACAGTCCCATAGAAGTGACTGGACCAATGGCGTCAATGCAGTAAAAGCGTGCCTTTTACACAAATTTTGCAAAATTGAAACTGTGAATTAAAATTACATGAAACATCACTAGAACATGTTAGCAGACCCAAAAAAACACTGAACCCAGTAGAGAAAGTGCCAATAAACCCCCAAAAGATGCAAAGCCAGCAGCTAAAGGGTTAAGTTACCAGAGAAACTTGCTCCAAAACACCCAAAAGACATACAGATAAACCCAATGAGTGCAGGAGTGTGTAATAGGAACTCCAAAAGAAAACCCCTGTGCAGAGGGGCACTGTAGAACATGTGTACCTGCAGCACTCAAAGGGTTGCTCACCTTTCCTGTAGATCTTCTGTCTTCAGATTACAATGTATTAAGAAGAAGCCTCAGTGGGCAACTCCTGAGGAAAGAACATGAACCCAATATTTTACTCCCAGGGCTTAAGGTCCACAAAAAGCACCTGGATACTGAGCTAGCCACATCTAAGGGCGCTGTCAGTTATGGTAATCCGCCTAATGGTGGTATTCCATATCTAACAGAAAAATAAAAAATTAGCTAAAACTATAGCAGAACTGTTCTCTTGCCTGTGTCTTTACCAAGGAACAAATCTTACTGGGGCTGATTGGCTAGCTGCAGCCAAGGAGGGAAGGTAGGCTCCACCCCCTGCATTCACTTCTAGAATTCCTGCCTACTTAGTATAGCTTCTTTGGTCAGAAACGCCTCCGCTCGTTACTATAGGCGGACACGTTTCCGAACAATCTCAGGCAGGTTGTTCCAATTAAGTTGATTTTAAAAGGTTTATATTCAGAATGGCTTTAGTTGTTATGTATGTTTATGGCTAAATGCTATATCAGCACGAAATGCATCAGACTCTATGTGGGGTTTATGTCTGAATAGAAGTCTATATGTCACGCCTCTGTCCTGTATAATGAGCCATATTTTTAAGAGCCATAATAAAGCTGGATTTTTTATTGAAGTTGGAAGTGTCGTTCAATCGCTTTGTATGTACTTAAAGGATCGCCTACCCAAAGTTACCAGTAACCTTTATTGGACAACAGAGAAATGTGTTGAAATAAGAGAAAAATGTGTTGAATAGGAGAAAAATGTGTTTGTATAGGAGAAAAATTTGCTGGCATAGGCAAAAAGGAGGAAAATCTTGCACTGGAGAAAAGGAGAAAACTTTTGTAAAAAAAAGAGAAAAATCATCTGTATTTCTCAAAGCCATGCACGGAATTTTTCTCACTTTTTACCCACCCCTAGCTGGGAAAGTCTCAGTTTAGTTGTAAAAGCCCTAAATCCCCTAAGTATGCAATAACAGATATATATAATTTTACTAACATGCATGGCTTTCACAGACCACTAATTTACAGGAGCTCAAAAGCATATTTGGGACCTTATGAGATGAAATGCACATTTCATTTGCTCCATGTTAAAACTGCCTTAAACAACTCAATAACTAAATAAAAGCAAACATGCCATGAAAGTAGACTAACTTATGAATCATAAAATGGCTGAAGAGTCTTCCTAAATTAAATGATGGTGTCATGGACACCAGAGTAAATAATACACACGACACAGGTAAAGTGAAGTTTAACCAGTTTATTAAGATAAGCAAAAGTAAGCACTTCCCCAACCTTAGCAGGAACAGGCGGGAGAACAGTGCCGAGTCCACTACCCAAGGATTGACACTCAACTGTAACCGGTTCTCAGTAAGCTATAGAGATAGATGGGAGCAGAACCAGGCTTGGTTCTATACCAGCAAATGGAAACCTTGAAAGCCAGAAAACCTGATCACTGGAGCGACAGCTAAACTCCCAGACATGAGACAGGCAGACAGATGTCTCAAAGTAGTGACTCTACCACGGCATGGTAGGAGGAGCGAGACAGAGAGTAATTAGTACTCCAAAAGAGTCACAGAACTGGTCTACAAGGTAGGCAAAGGGCTGAGGTAAGAGAGTGGAACGTAGCCACCCGCAACACTGGTAAGCATGGGAAGGCAATACTGTACGTAGGCTACAGAGCGGAGGGTTATGCAACAGTCCCAGGAGGCAACGGATACAGTGGCACAGGATGGAGGCAACAGAGCGAGAGGCAACCAGCAACTCTACCATGAAGGTAGCAGTTGGACTACACCGATGGAGCAAGCCCACAACTAGCCCAGACAGGAGGTAGTCAGACTGGAGCGAAGGACAGCACAGAGCGTAAGTCAGACAAGCCACAGTCAAGAGCCAAATCGGGTAGTCAGCCACAGTCAAGGTCAAAACAGAGCGGGTAGTCAGACAAGCCAGGGTCATACACAGATCGGGTAGTAAGACAAAGTCACAGGATCGATCAGGAGTAAACACGGAAGCCAAGCAAGGGTCAAACGAGAGCAACACTGAAGAAACGCACAGATATACCATGAAAGGGCAACAAGTCCTAGCCTCAATGAGGTTTATAATGCAGCAGGAGGCGGGACCCAATTAGGCCCAACAGAGTAGGCCCATAAACAGGCATCCGTGCTAGTGCCTGTAACATGACTTAGCAATGAGGAAGTGACCGGAGGCCATGCTGGCCAGCGGCCATACAGAGGTAAGAGCACAGGATAGCTTAAGCCTCAAAGGGAGACTGTGATAGATGGACCAAGAAAAATTTGTTAAAAAGACTATTTTTCCTTTAGCCCAAGTTCTAGAAGCATTTGTGCATACCAGGCTATGGGTAGAAAGGCAAATGCCCCCCTATTTTGCAGAGGAATATGTACTTTCAATAAATGTATAGTTTTAATGAGTTATTTTGGTTATTATGGATGAATTATGTCTTCAAAATAGTGAATGAAAATGTAATTTGACATTCTGTTATGTGCTGTTACTAAGTTGGGGCCCCAGGAAAGGACATACAATTGTGTACATATACATACTAAATATCAGTGTACTCAAGAGATTTACAGCATTAATTTAAAACTTTTTTGTTTGTTACACTTAGCTTGATAGAAACCTTTCTGAAAACATCTATTCTTTTCATTTCCACCCCTTCAATTGTATTGAAATCTTTGAAAACTATGGAGTTTTCTACTGATTTCTTTAGCAACTCCTGTTCAGCTGAGCAATAGCATCCCATTGGTATGAGTTGACATACTACAGGGGGTGCCAGAAGCACATAACTATAGCAAATACAATCTGTAATTTTTCTTTTCTTTTTTTAAATATGACATCCCTGTAAGGATGGGAGAAGTCTAGTGTTGAGCGAGCACCCCGATGCTCGGGGGTTCGGGTGCTCTGACCGAGCACCCCCGGAGGCTCGAGTGCTCGGCCGAGCACCCGAGCCCCATTGAATTCAATGGGAGGACTCGAGCATTACACCAGGCACCCCCTGCTCTGATGAGGGGAGGGTGCCTGGTCAATACCCCCCTTCATCTCCACAATGCCCCTCTTCCACAATGTCCCCCTTCCACAATGTCCCCCTTCCACAATGTCCCCCTTCATCTCCGCAATGCCCCCTTCATCTCCACAATGCCCCCTTCATCTCCGCAATGCCCCCCTTCCACAATGTCCCCCTTCCACAATGTCCCCCTTCATCTCCGCAATGCCCCCTTCATCTCCGCAATGCCCCCCTTCCACAATGTCCCCCTTCCACAATGTCCCCCTTCATCTCCGCAATGCCCCCTTCATCTTCGCAATGCCCCCTTCCATCTCCACATGTCCCCTACCTCCAGTCCCTGGTGGTCCAGCGGAGCGTCTGTAAGATCTGTGCCTCCTTCGGCACAGATCCCTGCCACCCGAACATGGCGGGCGAGCACATGGCGGTACTCGTACGAGTACCGCCATGTGCCGAGCAGAGCGATGCTCGAGCCGATCCGAGCATCGGCCGAGCATCCTTGCTCAACACTAGAGAAGTCTTGTTTTTTTAACAGTGAGACTTTTCATGGAAAACCTGCAATTTGACACTTTGGCTGAGGAAAATTCCCTTAAACAGAAACCTGATAAAATGTATACCTTTTTATTAACCCCCAAACAATTGTTGTGAGGTCTTGCCAGTTCTTGCCTATACCGAAGACTTCCTGCTGGGGTAGTACTTTTAGTACATATGTTTTTCTGTGGCTACCAGTGCAGGGGTATAAGGCTGGCAGAACTGGAGGGAAGGAGCTTATGTAACTGTTTTCCTCCAGTTATCCCTCATTCACAACTTATACTGTTTGTATGTCCTTATTTGGATCCCTTAGATGTCATGCCTGTCAACCCCAATTCTTCTTTCAACCAATGGGGAATTTTCTTCCCAAGTGGTGCTATAATTCCAAAGTGGATAGGCTAGCTATATAGCTGAGATGTTGCTCTGTGTGTGCCTCAATAAAAAGCAAGCTGTCTGTTGCTCTGCAGTAATTTGCCAGAAATAAAGTGACCAGACATCCAGATTAGACAAGACAGTCCTGCATTTTATTTGCCTGCCCCGGATCAAGATGTGTCCACAATATATTATGGATTTAGTGGAATGAATCCTGGATGAACTCTGACTCATAAAATTGATGGATTATACAGGGTGCACGTGTGGTCGCGTTTGTTAGTACACATGTGTGAAATGAGAGTTTGTGTTACGTGTGCATGAAGTGATTAAATCAATCGCACATACGTGCCTACACTGTGTATTGCTCCTGCATTAACCACAACAGCAAACCTGGAATGCTGAAGCATGTTTCTGAAAGTGTTACCTGACAGAAAATAACTTTTCATGCTGCCGCAAATGTGCACCACCCACCCATGATTACAACTCCATAAGGGGCAGTTACAGGCAGATCAGTGCTGACATGACAAGGTGGGGAGAACTGAAGAAGCTGGCCATGTGGAGTTGCTCAGGATTCAGCATAGCAGACAGAACTCTCCTTCTAGTTTCTGATTTTGAACTAGAAAAAAAACCTCCTCTGGTTGTAAAGGGGTTAATCTAAGTATCTGATGAAATTAAACACAAATTCATAATTATTCTTATTTCTGAACCTGATTAATTCAATCTCAGGCTCAGAAGTAATGATGAAAGAATGAAGAACTGATGACGCTATTAGAAACCTATAAAAACAGTTATTTATCCTAAAGAGAATACACCTTCAGTTTAATAGAGACACACATGGATTAGACGTTCTACACAAAGCCATCTGGTCCACAACTTTTAAGTGAATAATCCTATATAATAATTCACTAAAACATGTGTAACTCTGCAGTCATGCGCAGTAGAGACTGCTGTGCGTGCTACAGTCATGCACAGTAGGGACTGCCCACGCCGTGGCTGATACAGAGCTGGACACTCCTTCGGAGCATCCAGCTCTGTATCAGACATGGCGCAGGCAGTGTCTACTGTGCATGACTGCCCCGCGACCAGCTGTCAGTGGCACTGTGGCCTGTGTAACGGGCTCTTGAACTAGTATTTAATAAGCAGCCTAGTATATGATGATTATGATGACGCGTGACAGAGATTAACTAAAATAACCCAGTCCTACTACACCTCCCTCTGAATGGGTTCATAATAAATAACTGGTTAAGTTTGTAGGCAATGATGAGAGATAGAGATATTTTAGTTAAGTTATTTTTGTCCATCGTCACATAATGGACTGGCTTAACCCGTTTTGTAACCAAATGGGTATGACTGTGTAGTTAGGATAGATATGTTTTACCTTACCATCACTTGTCACATCATCAGATAATGTACTGGTTATAAATATTAATCCTTAGAAACAGAGGGGTGGTTTTATTAATTAGGGTTTTTTCCATTACTATAAATCACTCATCATCACATACCAAACTAGTTTAATAACTAGTAATATTAACTCCTTTAGAACCAGCAGGTTGGGTGGGGTAACATAATTCTTTTTTTCTTTCTGTTTTTACATTAAGATGTTGCAGGTCATGTCATCATCACACTCTGGACTGCTTAAGCCTTTTTGAATATTAGGGATGTTATGTAGATAGGGAACAAGTTACGGATTTGAATATAATCACATACAGGCGTTCATCAGTCCAGGCACATAAGAATCTACAAGCTTGCTGCCATACCTGTCAAGTCTGTCTATTATACAAGTTATTGATTTACAAGGCATGGGTAGCATGAATGCAAGTGGATGGTGTTAATGAACAAATCTGTGTGGCATGACAGTTGAATATGTGGATAAATATATAATTGGTACATTTTAACTCAGTCATCATCAGATGATGAATGGTTATATCATATCATCTTCATTTTATGACTGAGTTAAAGTGGAACTACCACCCGACAAAATCAGACATCTTGCCATAGTGATGTCCTGCGCTGTCAGTCCCAGCCGGGTCTAGGAGGCGTTGCTAGGAGCCATTTGGCTCCGGCTGGGACTGACAGCGCAGGCGCACAGACGTCACAATGGCAAGATGTCCGTGCTCTGTCCTGCCTGTCGCCCATGGAAGAGAGCAGAAATCTATTAAATAAGGTAATTATTCTGGCGACTAGCGCTACTAAGCAGCTATTCACCAGATGGGGACTTAGTTAAGCTAATGATTTTGTTGGGTGGTAGTTCCGCTTTAAAAAATACAATAATTTTTTTTATCCACATGTTCAAATACCCTGCTATCCACAATTGTTCATCTATGCCATCCACATGATTCCATGCCACCCAGCCTTCCCTACCTAGCTATACTGTAAATCAATCACTTTTTATCTTAAATAGTAAACTCTGACATTCAAAAAATATTATTCATCCCCTTCTGTCTCTGAGATCAAATGAAGCAGATTCAGAAAAGGAATGATTCATTTCATCACAGACTCAGAAAAGTTAACCCACTAGAATCCAGAGGGGATTTTTTTCTATTTAAAGATGTTCAAAAGCAGAACTTAGAAGGAAAGAATTTCACAGTAAACTCACCAAAGCGGGAGAATCAGCCTCTGACCCCAGAGACCCATAATTAACTCTAAAATACTGAGACTTCAGGGCAGATCCGGAAAATTCACAGGTATGAGGATTTCATCAATTTATCTTAGTACATCCGCCCCACTGCATATGAGATGTGAGGCAGAGCATGACTGTGTTTCACTTTAGGCCATATGCACAGAGTAATTTGGGAGGAAACCATTGTGATTTAATAAAAATTCTGAA
Organism: Rhinophrynus dorsalis; assembly: GCA_037306005.1. Taxonomy (NCBI): domain Eukaryota; kingdom Metazoa; phylum Chordata; class Amphibia; order Anura; family Rhinophrynidae; genus Rhinophrynus; species Rhinophrynus dorsalis. Next base: position 84,180,590 of record CM074724.1, on the reverse strand, counting down.
AATGTCCATTGATTATAATTGGGATATTATCAAATTAAACACAGCTCTCCAATATATTTGTTTTACAATGCATTGGAGGCTTGTCTAGCAGCCAAGAGGTTAAAAGCCTAATTTAAATTAATGGGAATGTTTATGAGTTCAGTAAGCTGAATTCCCATTGTTTATGTTTTTTGTTACAAAAGATAATTTAAACTCACTGCATCTATTAGTGATATGAGGCTGTGAGGACAATGATTTTGTGAACACACCAGAGGCTGACACTGTACAGAGGCTTCCGATAAACGTGGATGGGCAATATGTCTCTCTACTTGCTTATATCTCACTGCAGTTTTCTCTTATTATTGTTATGTGTTTCCTCCATACCTCCCTTCAAATCTTATACATGCTTATTATATAGGCTGCACTGAAGTGAAACAAACAAAAAAGAAATCCTTGGGAGTGGGTCTATAACATCACTGGTAGCACACACACTAGTCATTTCCTTGAACAGTGCCTGCTTGCCTGGTGGTGTCATATGCTGCCTGCCCCCTCTTCCACTGTCATACTTACTTGGATATTTTAGCAGGGACACAGATGTTTGCTCAGAGACTAGGTCTCATTGCACTTGCAACCCTGAAAATCACACCAGTGCTCCCTGTCTTTTAGTATTTACAGCTGCTTCAGATCTGACAGCACACACTGCCCTATGGATGTTCCCCTACAACCCTCACTCAAAAGTACAGCATGCATCTGGCTGCCACCTAACCCAGAGCATAACTGATCCACCCCCGTGCTTGACAGTTGGCAAGGTGTTCCGTTTACTTCAAATGAATCTCCTTTTTTTCTCATACCTTCGGTAATTATAGCCAAAGAGTTCAAATGTAACTTCATCAGGTCACAGTACTTGGTCCTAAAACACCACTTTTTAATATAAGTGTTGTGCTGCATACTTCAGATGTCAACTTTTGTGATAAGATAGCAGGTAAGGTTTCCTTATGATGATTCTCCCATACAGATTATGTTTGAATGCCACACAGTGGACTGGTGTACCACTACTCCTGTACCAGCTAAACTTTTTTTCAGGTCCTTTGCAGTGATATAGTGGTTTTAATTTGCATTCAGGGGAGGGCTGGCCTGGGGGGCAATTTGCCCCTGGGCCAGTCATATGTCTGGGCTGATGGGCCACTGCCTCACTCAACCTCCCTCTTGCTGCTGTAAATGTGGCTACACTAGTGATACCACAGAGCTTACAATTGAAATGGAGCTACACTAATGATACCACAGAGATACAATCCTAATGGAGTTTTACTAGTAGCATAACTCATTCCCCTTGTAGGTGCTCTGATATCTCTAGTGTATACTCAATTCAGTGGTAAGCTAAGTTGTGTCATTTGCCTTAGTTCACAACATAAATGCCAATTTTAAAATTAACAAAATAGAGCTGAATGTGACAGTGTGCTGGAATGAGAATAGTAATAATAATAGTAATAATTTGCCCTCCAAGCCACATGTTATCAGCCCTACCCTGTTTGCATTCCTGTCCAGTCTATAAGCAGTTCTATTTCAGATTTTTCTTGGTCTGCCAAATCTTGTCTTGACTTCAGCGGTTCCCCTTGACTTGCATATCTTAACATTTCGGACAGTGAAAATTGCAAGTGGGGAACATGCTTTTATAACCTTTCTCTGCTTTGTATGAGTCAGCTTTATTTTCTGGTACTCAGTCAGCTAATTAGAGGAGCATAAGCACAACATCCATACAGGTATTAAGAGTCAAGGAATTTATTAAGCTCTGGAACTGTCTTCACCTAACTTAGATTAAAGCCTAACGAGTTCTAGTGGATCAACTGGAAAGGTGTTCAAATGTTTGAACATGCCACATTTACTGTTTATTTTTTTTCCCAATCTGTTTAATTCAGAAAATAAATAGTAAATGTCATTACAATTTGCAGAAATATGTAAAATTTAAGTCTTTTTGCCACAGAGGTTGTGTTAAATTCTTTTCACTTACAAGAATGCCCCAAAGTTAGTATACAACTGTAGATAGATAGATAGATAGATAGATAGATAGATAGATAGATAGATGGATAAACAGACAGACAGACAGACAGACCGATTGATCGATAGATAGATAGATAGATAGATAGATAGATAGATAGATAGATAGATAGATAGATAGATAGAGCACCCATGTGTAAGTCCAGCATTAGAGCAATGTTATCAGTCTGACAAAAAGCTTACCACCCCCCACCCTGCACTCTAAGGATGATTTGATTACTCCAACTGTGTTACCACTTAGAGCAGTACCTGACTTTTATGTTTACAGCAATGTCTTCATAACAGAATATAGAGTTATTTTTCTTACTCAATAATGATGAGGCATTAAGAAGAACGTGAGGCATTCTGCAAATCCATTGCACCAGAGGGGACAAATTGAAATTCCCATTGATTACATTGTGCTTTTTAAAAACCTCTTATAAACCAATCAGAACTTTTATTTGTCCCCTATTGAACAATTAATTTGACCAGAAATTGCTGCAATCCCTGTTTATACAACAGTCTATGACCAGCCTGTTTTTGTTAAAATCACATGCAGTTATTAGTGTCCATGGCAAAAACACTACAAGCATTTACCTCACTGCAACAGTTTATTAAATTCCTGTAAGTTCCAAATTAAATAACTATTTATATTTAACCTGTTTCGGGTTGCCTTAAACAAACACAGGAAGTCAGCTGGGCTTCCCAACCAGGCGCTTGTGAGTCTGTGCTTTGTTTAGCTTTAGGTATTTTAGTGATAATTAGAAGGCTGCCTAGGCAAATGCTGTTTGGCTGCACTACCCTGAAATTACTAAACCAGTGTTTTGTTTGGATTTTTTTCTTTAAACCCTTGAATGCTTGAGACACTTCAAAATAAGTTAGAGATATGAATAACATCCAAATGGTTAAAACAAACTACTTGTAAATAGGAGTAAAACTAAAAAGAAGACAGTCCTGCACTACATCACATGAATTACTTACATGTAAACCCTGTGTATAGAATACATCTTGTCTCACATACTAGACAATTTATTAGAACACGGTTGGTAAACATCCCAATACTAAGAAATTGCTATAAGTACTGAACATTTATATTTATGATGTCTTATACACGTATTTACTAGGTTAACATTCAAGGACCACTTATGTAATCACCTATATAATTCCTAACACTATCAGATCATATAAACCATAGATTGTTCATCCTCTTTTTATTCATTAGGTTATCTCTTGTTTCAGAGCAAATCCACAAGGGGAAATGATTTATTACATCCTACTTATGTTTATAAAAATTAGTACATAATAGTAAGTCAATTGTACAATTATGTGTATTGTCATATTGATACCATGTACAGTGGACCTCCAATAATAGGGAAATCCCAATTGGGACTACTGCTCTATCCACATAAGATCAAATTCGATTGGACACCTTCACTTATGTTAAAAAGCTAATCTCATAAACAGGAAGATGCATTAGGTCTTTAAATACATAATACTACACACAGCACCAAGACAACTTACTCCATTATTACATGTGTTGTCATGTTCAATGCCCATTATTTCCCTGACAACGTATAAATCTCAATTGGGATAATCCCACCCCACACACATAAGAAAAACAAATGAAAAAATGGGCATATAATTAACTGTACAGATGGTCTACTATTATTTTATTGGTGAAAATGACAAAATGGGAATTATGAAATAATGGATCGTATAGGGTGAGAGAGGATTCATTAAGTATTATAGGACATTTACATTGAAAGACATTGGCCCATAAATCTATATAGTTAGGGACAGAAAGGGCTGCAGCATCTCTATCTCCAGAAGAAGGCATAGAGTCACGTAGAAATGCTTTGAGCCGGATAGAGAGACTGGTGAGAGGTGCCATACTACCAGAGCCACATAGGACACCAAGATATGGTTCATCAGGCAGGAAAGGAGAATCTGAGAGAGACAGAAGAGAGATACTTGGGGAAGGGAGATGAAAAGAATGGCGGAGGATATATATATATATATATATATACATTGACTCTTCAGTAAGGGTACATCCTCATAAGAGCAAGTGGTCTATTGTGCCTGTGCCACTTGATGCTACGTAAGAGGCCATTACCTCATTCTTGATGCATCACTCAAAGTGGATACATTGTTGACACTGCACTGTTCACAGGGTTCTCCCTTATGTACACTTCCCTGTTATCTCCTATTGCATACACAATTGTATCCAAGGACACATCTACAAAATTGTTGGCACTCACTGTTGGCAACATCATTGCATGACACCTTGAATTTGTTACAAATGGCTTGTCGCTACAGACTTATCAGACAAACCAAGAATAGCATCATTAAATCTTGTTTTGTATATTTGTTTTACTATTGTCCAATTGTATATGTTCTTTTTCTTTTAGGCCTTCTTTCAAATTAAAGGGATAGTAATGTTTCATAATAAAAGCAGCGCTAATTAATCATTATAGTATTTGGACTTCGGAGAGTGTTATTTCAATTCTGTCACAGTTGTAGTTCAAGAGTAAATCAATGACAAAGTATCCCCCTCCCGCCCCTTTTACTGATGTAACACTGTTCAGCCAGAGCAGAAGGGAGGTGCCCAGGTAGATTGCAGAGAGGGACAATCTTCAATTAAAATAAGGGAAACACCTGAAAAACGTGTGAAGGGGGGCAGGGCTTTCACTGTTCATAGGAAGAAGATTGTCCCTGCTGTTATCTGTCTGGTCTATGGACTGCATTCCACATCTGAGAAGAGATGGCTTACACCAAGTAAAACGGGTGGGAGAAGAAACTTTGCTTGTGAATATCTCTCAAACCATAAATGTTTGAGAGATAAGACTTATAATGTTCTTCATGTTTAATGCCTACAAAATAAAATAAGGATAAAACGAAGTATTACTATCCCTTTAACATACTCCACTTAGAGATATATGTGTGCTGTCTTACCCCTTCCCTACTAATTTATTTCAAGATTAGTATTGAAGGCCAAAGTGCCACCCTGCGGCCTCTGCTGCCCCAGAGCTAGAAGCGGAGACAGGCGGTGGGCCGTTCAGAACCCCCCCGCTCCGGATCAGCTGTGCTGCCACTTTGACTGGAGGCCGGCGAGTTTGATCAGTCTCTGCTGCGCATGACTGCATCGTTCTGGCAGTCTCTACTGCTCATGTGCATGTTACTCACACAGGGAGCAACGCATTCTAGCAAATTATATTATAGGATAAAGTAATGTTACAGAGCTTTGTTTTTAATTTGGGGATTAATTATGCCCTAATTATGAAAAATATATTGGTGTACTCGAAATGCTAAGACATTCTTTCTTCCAGTTTATTAAAAAGATAATATGGCTTTTTTTCAATAGTTCAAGATATTTTGCAGCCACGTGGCACTGTTATATACATTTATGGAAAGCTGTCACACTCAGCTTTTAACAAGCTGTAATAGTAACAGCACCAATTTTGATCAAAACATCTCCAGGCAATGGAAGTACCCTCGCAATGCTCTATGGAAAAGCACTGTGACATACTTTTTCATAATTAGGGTATCCTGCTCCTTTAAGTCTTTGAGTGCTTCAAAATGTGTTAGCAAACAGTGGGTTAAGTATAAACATGCTAACATATTTTAGCAGAATATTTTTTTCATAGGGTATACTGCTCCTTTAATAGACAAGAAAATAACAGTGCTATTGAGAAAAAGGTAATAAAATTACATTTAAAACTGGTGCATAGAGATAGAAAATAAAAGGGATTGAAAAGCAAAAATATCTTTAACATATCAGCCTGCACTGAGTAGGAAAAGAGGGTACAAGTATTATGCTCTTCATTGCCCTCCACAAACTGTTTAACACAGTTTCTAGAGTTGTGCTGGTAATATAGTTTAGTTCCTTTTACCATGAAATGTCCTGCAACCCCTCCTATCTAACGTGGAAGAAGAGAGGGACCCAGACCAATGCATATCAGACACACTATGTATTAGCCATTTGTACACCCACCAAAGGATTTAAAAAAATATATCAGGTTAACGTTTTCATTACCAGTGACAAAGAATGCCCTTCTGTTAGACTTTAACATGACAATTAATATAAAGAATATTTTCAGAATCCACCACTATATTACCATGTTTGTATTTTAGACATAATTCAGTAAAAATACATTTGAACAAAATGTGTAGGTTATCAAATGCTTTGCACATATGTTAATCAAAATGTGTCTCCAAGCTTCAGAGATTACTTAATCGGTAATGTCTAGGACAGGGTAGGCTACTTTTGGCTTGTTAAGTGTTGGAGCTACAACTTCCCTCATCTTCAACCAGCCAACCAGTCAACAGCTAGTTGGGGATGATGGACTGTAATCTCCAACAGCTGGAGAGTCAAAGGTTGCCTACACCTTTTCAGTGCTGATCTATCTACCATCTATATCTGAATGATTATTGTAAATAATATATTGCAGTGGTTTACTGGTGCTATTCAGTCCCTCCTATCTTATTTATTTATTTATTTATTTATTTATTTATTTATTTATTTATTTTTTATTCTTTATTTCTCGTTACAAACGTACACAGCATAACTTCTTATGACAATTAATACAAAAATTCATAAAATATCTAAGCTACATCCCACCTCTTCCCACACTCATCATACTTCCCACCCTTCCTCACCTATTATACAACCACTCACAACCCTCATGCCACCTATAGCCCCACCCCTTCCCCGTTCTAATCCATAAAGGGGTGGGTAAATAAGGAGAAAGAGAGAGGAAAAAACAGTCAAATACTTTGAGACAGGACTTGCCTGCCTCTACCACCAATTAACTTAACTACTCCCCCACCTAAAAGCTTCAGTTTGGAGACTCCATTCAATCCACCTACCCTCATTCTGCTTTACCAGCTGTTCCTGGCCCAAAATACCCTTCTCCATTCTGCATTGGAAAATGATCTGTTTCCTTAATTTCTCAACTGTAATATGGCAAGGCATATCCCACAGTGCCACTGCCAGCCGGTCACGGGGCAGACATGCACAGTAGAGACTGCCCACGCCACAGTTGATACAGTTTAATCCAGATTGGTACAAAAAAGTTTACCTAATCATTCAGACAAATTATTACTATTGTTTCTTTCTTTTTATTTATAAATGGTCAATAGAGTGGCCATGTAACAACCCACCAGTATCTCCCAGTATACATATGCTGATGGACCTTGTTCATTGCATAATCTCAGATGTGTTATATTTGCATACTGGTGAGACGACGTGCCAACATTCAGGAATTTAGAGGGTTAAAAGTGACTGAGAGATTTAAAAGGGGGCTTTTAACCCCATTACACTGGGCTGCAGGTCTCTTCAAATGTTTTCTTTCTGTGGAGGGCCTCAACTTGCTGGCCTGGGGGCCATGGACTGCACATTTTTGGGCCATGGCTTGCATGCTCGAAATTCTAGCCTTACTGGGAAGATTGATTGCAATACCTGTGCAGAATTAAGGGTATTCCAAAATCATGTAATGTTTTGGCCTTTCATACCCCTGTAATACATCCAGGGGCCAAGGACCAGGGACACTCATGAAAATTTCAGTCTGCAGTAATGTATAGGAATCAGTCGAAAGCTGCAGTATGCATGTTTAATACATAATTAACATAATTGATTTAAAGAGATAGGTGGTCCCTGGTGACATAACTAGGCATAACTAGATGCATTGGACACTGGGAAAAATGTGGCCCAGTAACAACTGCACCTTCTGCAGTTACATCCTTGGTATTACCACATCATGCACCCAACCAACCTGGGGCTCGATACTATCACCACTGGTAAAACCAGTGGTAATAGCAAAAAACACTAACACCAAAAAAAATCAAGCATGTATCCCAGCTATTCTATTACTGGAGAGGTACATGGCAAAAAGAGTGTTGTTGGCCACATTTTGGCAAAATGCTCATTATTGTTTTTTGTTCCCAAAGCTCACGCTAAATAACGCAAATTGTGGGGACATCAAAGGCAAAAAAAAGCAAACTGTCATTATTTGACAGTGTCAAACAATGAGAGTGCGATAGTGCGCTAAAACTCGTCAGTAATGTAAGTTATCTGTCATTCACTGTCCGGCCTCTTCATTTACCTTTCTTTCTTTCATGCTTCAGTTCTGTCTTTGCTTCTTCAGTCTTCTTTTCTTTCTTCTGCTCTTCTTTCTTCTTTTTATTCTTTCTTGCATTAAAATAAAAAGAAACTCCATTAGTGTTGTTTTCCTGTTAAAAAAATAATCGCCTAAAGATGCTACCGTTACCCCTTTGAGTGCAGGAGGGGTAGTCATCCTGCACTCAAAGGGTTAGTATTGGTGGCATCTTACTGTCCATATGACATATAAATATAATTTTAGTTTTTTAATTGTCCATATTCGTGAAATGTTGAAATCCATTTATCCCCTTGCCTCCGCCACCGTCTCCGCTGGAGGCAGAAGGCATTTGGACCAGCAGTGAGCCATCCTTGCAACCTCTTGGGCCGTCGGACTGCCAGAATTTTTACTTTTATATTCCAGTCTTGGTTCAAAATAAATTGGCAGTCTTCTATTGGCTGGGAAGTGCTTACACACCTCCCAACCAATCAGCTTCTAGTGTGGATGATGACAAATCCCCTCTAGAAGCTGATTGGCTAGGAAACTTCTCAGGAGTTGCGCCATGAAAAGTGCATTCCTAAACATGCGGAGAAGCCACCACATGGAATAGGATAGCAAAGTCAACTATTTTTAGTTGATGTTCAACGGGTAAAAATTGCGCACCCGTTTAACATTTTTGCACGGTTTTTAGTGTTGACAGCACAGTTTATAGAATTGTAAACTGTTCTGTCAAAATCACTACCGCTTGTTTTAAAAATACTGGGGCTAATAGAATCAAGACCTAAGTGAGGTGGTGAATGTATAACCTCCTCCTCAGAAATACCAAAATACAGACACAAGTTGTGTATACCTGCACTAAGGGAATTATTAGGGTTAAGCCTTTGAGTGCAGCTTGGCACGCAAAGAGTTAATGAAAATACATGATGTATTGCCTCAGTGATCATTCCCATGGATTAATGTGCCATTCTTTTCTCATGTGTCCTTTTTAACCTCTCGGGTTTTCCAGTGCATTGCTTCACAATTGCTTCACTGGAGACCTCTCTAGCATTCAAGGGGTTAAAGGGATGATTTGGCAACGTTATTGTAAATTGTTTTTTAAGCAAATGTACTGGAGAAATCTCTAACAACCAAAGACCTTACTTTTTACGTCAGTGATTTTCTCAGCCAGGGAAAGTGAAAGGAAAATAGAAATTTGTGAGATATTTTTCTTGCTGGGCTCAGGACTAGTCACACATACAGAATATATGTCCCGAAGCCTGTTTTCCAGATGACTTTTTAGGAAATGGGGGGTGAGCTATATGCTACTACTTTCCTGGAAGGTTTATTCATGCTTTTCATCATTCTTTTGTATAGACATTTATTGAAGATAGATGTTCCATGGCACACAGGTCAAGTTTGTCTTTAATGCAGAAATTATGTAATTTCACATAAAAAAATATGTATATTAAAGTAAGGAATAACTCAGATGTTTACCATTTGAAGCCTTCGCCATTTACATGTCAGGAAGGTGAGAAATGAATTGTATAGCACATACCTCTGACTTTTAAAGGAGAAGTGACACCTCCCTATAATAACCCCCACTTAATTTTAATATTATGACCAGAAATCCTTATAGCCTCTACAGATTTTGCCTTTGTGCCATTGTCCAAGAGATGAATATGGAAAAGCGTAGTCACCAGTATGTGGCAATATGCATTGGGTTTAGGAGCACAGGTAAGACTATCTCTGGACATCTTCCCCAGATCTCCATTTGTTATATCCTCAAAATCAGTATATTGTGAAATCTGCCTATTTTTCTATATGTACGTGCACTTTATTTTGTATTTTATAGGCATGTTAATTTTTTAAATTAGTTGCTTGTCTTCTGAGATAGATGATGTAGGGAATTTGTCCTAATATATTCTTGTTATATCTTGTCTCACCTGTGTGGGTATTTTTAATCTGTTTTCTACTGCTTGCTCAATGCTTCCTATTTTATATTTGGAATAAAGCGTTTTCTATATTTTGGTGTGTGTTTCCTTTGAATGGGTTTCTTTTTAGGGCAGTCATACAATTTGTTCGGTTGTGTGACACCCATTTTCTATATTCATGTCTTGTTGATCTATGAGTACACCCGGGCCATTAATGCCTTTATAGGGGGTACTTTCTTTTTGAGCTAGTGCAACCATACTTTTCTTTATAACATTTATATAAAATGGCAGATTGGGCAAACAAATGGAATATGAATAGTGATGATCGAGCACCCCAATGCTCGGGTGTTCGGGTGCTCTGGCCGAGCACCCCCGGAGGCTCGAGTGCTCGGCCGAGCACCCGAGCCCCATTGAAGTCAATGGGAGGACTCGGGCATTACACCAGGCACCCCCTGCTCTGATGAGGGGAGGGTGCCTGGTCCATAGGAAAAGGGCAGAAAATGATGGAAACACCACAGAAATGGTTCAGGGACAGCATAGGGAGGATGTCTGGATGCATCTTGGACTCCAACGTCGCTGCTGGGAACGATGTTTCGCCCGTAGTACGCCATTTTTACAGACTGACCGTAAAACACACAAAAAGGAAGATAAAAACGACTTTAGGCGAAAAATTGTTACCAAACAGTATTTGCTGTATATTTACTTGTATATCATCTGCAAATTCTGCAAAAATTTCATCGATTTTTCTGAACTGGGGCCATGATTAAGAGGGAAACGTGCGCAGAGGCAAATTCTGCAAAAAATGTCATAGATTTTTCTGAACTGGGGCCATGATTAAGAGGGAAACGTGCGCAGAGGCAAATTCTGCACAAAATTTCCTCGATTTTTCTGAACTGGGGCCATGATTAAGAGGGAAACGTGCGCAGAGGCAAATTCTGCACAAAATTTCCTCGATTTTTCTGAACTGGGGCCATGATTAAGAGGGAAACGTGCGCAGAGGCAAATTCTGCACAAAATTTCATAGATTTTTCTGAACTGGGGCCATGATTAAGAGGGAAACGTGGGCAGAGGCAAATTCTGCAAAAAATTTCCTCGATTTTTCTGAACTGGGGCCATGATTAAGAGGGAAACGTGCGCTGAGCCGACCATCTAAAACATTATGGGTGAGGGTCTGCTGCGGAGCTGACCATCCTAAACATTATATGCGAAGGCCCGCTAGTGAGCTGACGCTATAAAACATTATATGAGAGGGCCCGCTAGAGAGCTGACCCAATAAAACATTATATAAGAAGGCCCGCTGGTGAGCTGACCTATACAAAAAGTTGTCAAACAGGGCCCGCTGGTGAGCTGGCCCTATATAAAAATTATATCACAGGGCCCGCTGGTGAGCTGGCCCTATATAAAAATTATATCACAGGGTATATGGAAGAGAGTCAACCATATACCCGTTTTTTGGGTGGAAGGGGTGAATGGGAATACAGAGTATTCCCATCATTGTAAATAACATATATAAAGTCACTTTATGTTCACCCGGGGCTTTCCTCCAGTGGAGTGGAGAAGTCAGGGGAAATCCAGGCCTTGTTCATTTTTATAAGTGTCAACCTATCAGCATTTTCGGTGGAAAGGCGGATACGCTTATCTGTTATGATGCCACCAGCAGCACTAAATACCCACTCAGACAGAACGCTGGCGGCAGGGCAGGCCAGCACCTCCAAGGCGTAGAGTGCCAGTTCATACCACGTGTCCAGCTTGGACACCCAGTAGTTGTAAGGCACAGAGGGATCATTGAGGACGCTGACACGGTCTGCTACGTACTCCTTCACCATCTTCCAAAACTTTTCCCTCCTTGTGACACTAGGCTGCGCATCAGGGTGAGGGTGCTGGCGGGGTGTCATGAAGGTGTCCCACACCTTGGAGAGTGTTGCCCTGCCTTTCTCGGAACTGCTGTGTGCTCCCCTTTTCTCCCCTTCTCTGTTGGCCAAGGTAGCACGTACTCTGCCGCCAGCGTTGTCAGATGGAAAATTTTGGAGCAATTTTTCAACAAGAACCTTCTGGTATTGCACCATTTTGCTTGTCCTCTCCACCGGAGGAATGAGAGATGAGAAATTCTCTTTGTAGCGGGGGTCCAGAAGGGTGAACACCCAGTAATCCGTGTTGTCTAAAATGCGTATAACGCGTGGGTCACGGGAAAGGCAGCCTAACATAAAGTCAGCCATGTGTGCCAGAGTACCAACAGGCAAGATTTCGTTGTCCTCACAGGAGGATGACTCTCAATCTCCTCATCCTCTTCCTCCTCTTCTGCCCACCCACGCTGAAGAGATGGAACTAAAGTTCCATGGCTACCCTCTGTAGCGGAGGCAACCGTGTCTTCCTCCTCCTCCTCCTCCTCCTCCTCCGCCTCCTCCAATTGTCGCTGAGAAGACGAAGTGAGGGTGCTCTGGCTATCACCTTGTGTAAGCTGTTCCTCCCGCATTTCCACCTCTTCCACATGCAAAGCGTCGGTTTTAATTGTGAGCAGCGAGCGTTTCAGTAGACACAGAAGTGGGATGGTTACACTGATAATAGCGTTATCGCCGCTCACCATCTGTGTCGATTCCTCAAAATTGCGTAAAACCTCACAGAGGTCTGACATCCATTCCCACTCCTCACTTCTGATTAGAGGAAGTTGAACGGAGAGGCGACGACCGTGTAACAGCTGGTACTCCACTACTGCCCTCTGCTGCTCACAAAGCCGGGCCAACATGTGGAAGGTGGAGTTCCAGCGCGTGCTCACGTCACACAGCTGCCTGTGAGCTGGCAATTGTAAGCGCTGCTGCAGCTTCAACAGGCCGGCTGAAGCTGTTGATGACTTACGGAAATGTGCACACACGCGGCGCACCTTGGTCAAGAGATCATGCAAATTGGGGTAGGTTTTTAGAAATCGCTGAACCACTAAATTAAATACATGCTCTAGGCATGGTACGTGTGTGAGCTTGCCGAGCTCCAAAGCCGCCACCAAGTTACGCCCATTATCACACACAACCATGCCTGGTTGCAGGTTGAGTGGCGAGAGCCACTGCTCGGTCTGGTGACTAATCCCCTGCAACAGCTCTGAGGCCGTGTGCTGTTTGTCCCCAAGGCAGATCAGCTTCAGCACGGCCTGTTGACGCTTCCCCACTGCAGTGCTACACTGCTTCCAGCTACCGGCTGATGGGTGAGTGGCGCTGCGCGCAGAGAATTCGGAGGTGGAAACGGAGGAGGAGGAGCCAATAACGTAGGTGCTGGCGGAAACCCTGATGGAGGTAGGGCCCGCAATCCTCGGCGTGGGTAGCACCTGTGCCATCCCAGGGTCCGAGTCGCTCCCAGCCTCCACGACATTCACCCAGTGTGCCGTCAGGGAAATGTAGCGTCCCTGGCCACAAGCACTTGTCCATGTGTCAGTCGTTAAGTGGACCTTCCCAGTAACTGCGTTGGTCAGGGCACGGGTGATGTTACGGGACACATAGTGGTGTAAGGCGGGGACGGCACACCGGGAAAAGTAGTGGCGGCTGGGGACTGCGTACCGAGGGACAGCTGCTGCCATAAGGCTGCGGAAGGACTCAGTCTCCACAAGCCTAAATGGCAGCATTTCGATGGCCAGTAATTTGGAAAGGTGTGAGGTTAGTGCTATGGCCTGTGGGTGGGTGGCTGGGTATTTTCGCTTGCGCTCAAATGCCTGGGGTAACGACATTTGGACGCTGCGCTGGGACAGGGAAGTGGATGTGGTCGCTGATGGTGCTTCAGATGGTACAGGTGCAGGGCGGGAGGTATGCGGGCCTGCGCCTTCGACAGGCGATTGGCCGGCACTGAAAACAGGGGAAGAGGAGGCAGTGGTGTGGCCTGCAGACACAGATTGGCGATCCGGGCGTTCCTCCCACTTATTACGGTGCTTGGATGCCATGTGTCGGATCATGGTGGTGGTGGTGAGGTTTCTAGTGTTCATGCCTCGGCTCATTCTGGTGTGGCACAAGTTGCAAACTACAATTTTTTTGTCGTCCGCACTTCCCTTAAAAAACCGCCATACCGCGGAATACCTAGCCCTTGGCAAGGGAGATTTACGCAAGGGGGTGCTCCGTGGAACATTTGCGGGCCGGTTTGGTGCGGTCCGCCTTCTTTCTTTAGCCACACCACTGCCTCTTCCAGCCTGTTGCGGTGCTGCAGATGGCTCACCCTCAGGACTGCTGTCATCGCTCGGCTCTCCACCTTCCCAGGTGGGGTCAGTCACCTCATCGTCCACCAAGTCCTCCTCCACTTCCTCACTCTGATCATCCTCCTCATTTCTTGATCCCACCACATACTCAGTCATTGACAACTGTGTATCATCCTCCTCATCAAGGTGTTGAGACAGTAATAGTGGTTGATTTGATGGCAACTGTGTCTCATCATCATCATCATCATCCACTACTTCCTTTGACCTTAAATGCCGTTCACATCTGTCATCTTCTTGTGATTGGGTACCCTCTAGAGGTTGTGAATCAGGGCACAAGATGTCATGTTCCTCTGCAAGCGTGCTTGGAGAGAGGTTCAAATGAAGGATTGGTGATGAGACGAGCTCCTCACTATATCCCAGTGTGGGATCACTTCTTTGGCCAGACCCTCTATGGTGGGAGGAAGGATGATCAGGGTGAGGATTATGTTGACCAGACTCTTGGTTACTGAGAGTGGACTTGGTGGAAGACAGGGTGGTGCTTAACCGACTGGAAGCAGTATCACCTGAAATCCAACCGACCACCTGTTCGCAGTGGTCTGACCTCGAGAGTGATGTCATGCGACGCCCTGTAAACTGAGACATGAAGCTAGGTATGGTGGATGTCTTTCTTTCTTGTGCTCTGGCACCAGGCACAGTTTCTACGCGTCCTGACCCGCGCCCTGAACTATCAGGATCACGTCCACTTCCCCGTCCCTTTTTACCCGCCTTCTTCATATTACACGGAATATGTGCTGCTAATCTGCAACTTTGCACACTAAACAGAATGTGCTGCTAATCTGCAACTTTGCACACTAAACAGAATGTGCTGCTAATCTGCAACTTTGCACACTAAACAGAATGTGCTGCTTATCTGCGGCTAGGCACAGTGAACGGAATATGTGACGTATATTTTTTACACTTTGCACACTAAACAGAATGTGCTGCTAATCTGCAGCTAGGCACAGTGAACGGAATATGTGACGTTTATTTTTTACACTTTCCACACTAAACAGAATGTGCTGCTAATCTGCAACTTTGCACACTAAACAGAATGTGCTGCATATCTGCGGCTAGGCACAGTGAAAGGAATATGTGACGTTTATTTTTTACACTTTGCACACTAAACAGAATGTGCTGCTAATCTGCAACTTTGCACACTAAACAGAATGTGCTGCTAATCTGCGGTTAGGCACAGTGAAAGGAATATGTGACGTTTATTTTTTACACTTTGCACACTAAACAGAATGTGCTGCTAATCTGCAACTTTGCACACTAAACAGAATGTGCTGCTAATCTGCGGCTAGGCACAGTGAAAGGAATATGTGACGTTTATTTTTTACACTTTCCACACTAAACAGAATGTGCTGCTAATCTGCAACTTTGCACACTAAACAGAATGTGCTGCTAAACTGCGGCTAGGCACAGTGAAAGGAATATGTGACGTTTATTTTTTACACTTTCCACACTAAACAGAATGTGCTGCTAATCTGCAACTTTGCACACTAAACAGAATGTGCTGCTAATCTGCGGCTAGGCACAGTGAACGGAATATGTGACGTTTATTTTTTACACTTTCCACACTAAACAGAATGTGCTGCTAATCTGCAACTTTGCACACTAAACAGAATGTGCTGCTAATCTGCAACTTTGCACACTAAAAAGAATGTGCTGCTAATCTGCAACTTTGCACACTAAACAGAATGTGCTGCTAATCTGCAACTTTGCACACTAAACAGAATGTGCTGCTAATCTGCGGCTAGGCACAGTGAACGGAATATGTGACGTTTTTTTTTTTTAAATCTGTGCCCCCCCAAACAAAATATAACTGCTGCCCCCACACACAATAGTCCTAAAAAGGACTTTTGGGTCTTTATATGTTGTTCAAACACACTTTTCTTCTCCCTACACTGACTTTCCCTTCCTATCCTCATCTCTCCCTGGCTAAGACTGAGCCGAACTCGCTGGTCAGGTGCTATACAGCACCCGATCACGGGTTCTGGCCAGCCAATCAGTGTAATGCCAGCAGCCAACATGGCTGCTGGCATTACACTGATGTCAGAGCCTCCCCGCACGTTTATTGGCTGCGCAGCAGCCGCGAAACGTGCGGGGAGGAGACCCGAACATGGCGGGCGAGCTGGGAGATCAATGACTGAGGGGACACCAGGAGGGGTCCTGATGTCCCCCACGAGGTCTGAAAAGTTAAAAAAAAAAAAATAATAAATAAATAAAAAAATAAAAGTAGCCCTGTGAGTGCCACAGGGTCCCCAGCACTCACAGGGTCACTTGCTTTGGGGGTATTTTTTTTTTCTAAAGACCTCATTGGGGGGATCAGGGGGGGGTCCTGATGCCCCTCAATGAGGTCTATAATTTAAAAAAATATATTTAAAAAAATTAACCCTGTGTGTGCCACAAGGGGGTCCAATGCACCCCCCCTCCTGTGGCACACACAGGGCTTTTATCATTACTTTGTTACCAGAGATTGTTGGGGGGCCATCAGGATTGGTCCTGTTGGCCCCCCAACAAGCTCTGATTACAAAGTAATGATAAAAAAAAAATTAACCCTCTGAGTGCCACAAGGGTCCAATGCATTGCTTTGCAATGCGCTGGATACCCCTTTGGCACTCACAGGGACATTTATTTTGATTTCTTTTTTTTTTTTTATTTGGTAAGACCTCATTGGGGGGATCAGGGGGGTCCTGATACCCCTCAATGAGGTCTATAATAAAAAAAAGTAAATAAAAAAAAAATTAACCCTGTGTGTGCCAATGCAGCCCCCCTTCTGCGGCACACACAGGGCTTTTATCATTACTTTGTTAGCAGAGATTGTTGGGGGGTCATCAGGATTGGTCCTAATGGCCCCCCAACAAGCTCTGATTACAAAGTAATGATAAAAAAAAAAATTAACCCTCTGAGTGCCACAAGAATCCAATGCATTGCTTTGCAATGCGCTGGAGACCCCTGTGGCACTCACAGAGTCACTCTGTTTGTGGACACATATTTTTTTTTTACTAAGACCTAATTGGGGAGGGATCAGGGGGTCCTGATGCCCCTCAATGAGGTATATAATAAAAAAAAATTAAATCAAAAATTAACCCTGTGTGTGCCACTGGGAGGGGGGTTCAATGCAGACCCCCTTCCTTTGGTACACTCAGGACTTTTTATCATTATTCTGTGATCAGAGCTTGTTTGGTGGCCATCTGAATACAAAGTAACGATAAAAAAATTAACCCTTTGTGTGCTGGACACCCCTGTCGCACATAAAGGATTTTTTCCCCCTTTATTTTTTATTTAGACCTCATTGTATGGGTTCTGATGCCCCCAACGAGGTCTACACAAAAATATTGGGGGAAAAAGCCCCAAAAAATGCACGTGCAACAGGAAGGTGGTCCAATGCAGTGCTTTGTATGAGGGGACATACAGTGCACAATGGTAGTCAGAGATCTCCCATACACTCTATCAGACACTGCCCCACCATCACCACCATCCTTGCTCCTCTGCTCATACCCACACACACTGCCTAATCCCTCACCCTCTCACACATTTTGTTAGACTTGTAGTCACAGGTCCGCACGTACACCGGCTGACGTCCTAGCTTCTTTCATCTGTTAGCCATAAAATCACACATACACTGTTTGCTTTCCCATTTCTGTTTCACTGGTAGCTACACTCTTGTAGCGTAAATTGGTATGTCAACCCAGAGCAGTGGGGTACCATTTTTTTTGGCTGGCAAGAAGTCCTCCTAGGAAATCCCACACCATTGAACCATTTTAGTATCTTTGAAGTGACTGATGTGTAAAACAAATGTTTGTTTTTCTTTCCTGTAGCACCACATTCTGGAAATAGTTGTGCCAATTAACATAGGGGTACAAAGGCAAGTGACCCCTCATTAGATGCAGCAGGTTTATCTACCTTTTCTTCAATTCTGAAGGTGTTATAGCCATTTTCGTACAGGCAAGTCAGGTTTGAGAAAATGTTTGAAACATCAGAGTTTGTAGTTGGTGTAGTTTTCTACTTCTAGCACCCCCTAAGGTAGTTCAACTCATACCAATGGGGTGTCGTTTGACTCCTAAGAGCACTAGCAAACAAATGCAGTTGAAAATTCCATGGTTTTCACAGAGCGCCATACATTTGAAGGGGCAGAAATGTAAGAAAATGCCTTTTTTTTTCATTAGTGCCACCTCCTGGAAGCATTTGTGCATACCAGTCTTTGGGTAAAAAGGCAAGTGACCCCTCATTAGATGCGGCAGGTTGTTTTCTTTCCAAAATGGTATTGTTTCTCTACCTTTCCTGCATATCTATTATGGTTATAACCATTTTAGTGCAAGCAGATAATTTAAAAAACAAAAGTGTCAGGTTTACGTACGTGTTCCTAGCACCTACATATGGTATGTTAACCCACACAAATGGGCTACCATTTTTCTCACGTTGGTATCAGGTACTGAATACAGCAGGAAATGTTATGGTTTTCAAAGATTTTAGTATCTTTGAAGTGGTGGAAACGTAAAAAAAACATGTATTTATTCCCATAGCGCCACCTTTTGGAAATATTTGTGCACTTCAGCCCAGGGGTAGAAAGGCAAGTGACCCCTCACTTGATGCGGGAGAATGTCTACTTTCCAAAAAGGTATACCTTTTATACCTTTCCTTCATGTCTCTAACAGTTATGAACATTTTAGTACAAGCAGCCATTTTTGAAGAAGCAAACAGGTAGGTGTAGTTATGTGCTTCTGGCACCCCTAAGGTAGGTCGACTCATTCCAATTGGGTGTCATTTTTCTCCTAAGGGCACTAGCTAATGAATACAGTTGTAAATTCCATGGTTTTCACAGATTTCCATATAGATGAAGGAGCAGAAATGTAAGAAAATGCCATTTTTTCCTAAAGTGCCACCTTCTGGAAGCATTTGGGCACAACAGGCTTGGGGTAATAAGGAAATTCACCCCTCATTAGATGTGGCAGGTTGTTTTCTTTCCAAAATGGTATAGTTTGTGTAGCCTTTCTTCACTTCTATAGTTGTTATAACCATTTTTGTACAGACAAGTAATGTTTGAGAAAATGTTAGAAAAATTAGAGGTTGCAATAGGTTTTGTACTTGTAGCACCCCCTGAGGTAGTTAAACTCATACCAATGGGGTGTCATTTTTCTCCTAAGAGCACTAGCTAATGAATACAGTTGGAAATGCCATGGTTTTCACAAATTTCAGTACATTTGAAGGGGCAGAAATGTAAGAAAATGCCTTTTTTTTCATTAGCGCCACCTTCTGGAGGCATTTGTGCACTCCAGGCTTTGGGTAACAAGGCAAGTCACCCATCATTAGATGCGGCAGGGTGTCTTCTTTTCAAAATGGTATGGTTTGTGTACCCTTTCTTCACTTCTGTAGTTGTTATAACCATTTGTGTACAGACAAGTAATGTTTGAGAAAATGTTAGAAAAATTAGAGTTTGTAGTAGGTGTCGTTTTGCACTTCTAGCGCCCCCTGAGGTATTTAAACTCATACCAATGGGGTGTCATTTTTCTCCTAAGAGCACTAGCTAATGAATACAGTTGGAAATGCCATGGTTTTCACAAATTTCAGTACATTTGAAGGGGCAGAAATGTAAGAAAATGCCTTTTTTTTCATTAGTGCCATCTTCTGGAGGCATTTGTGCACTCCAGGCTTTGGGTAACAAGGCAAGTCACCCATCATTAGATGCGGCAGGGTGTCTTCTTTTCAAAATGGTATGGTTTGTGTACCCTTTCTTCACCTGTGTAATTGTTATAACCATTTTTGTACAGACAAGTAATGTTTGAGAAAATGTTAGAAAAATTAGAGGTTGCAATAGGTGTAGTTTTGTACTTGTAGCACCCCCTGAGGTAGGTGAACTCATACCAATGGGGTGTCATTTTTCTCCTAAGAGCTCTAGCTAATGAATACAGTTGGAAATGCCATGATTTTCACACATTTTAGTACATTTGAAGGGGCAGAAATGTAAGAAAATGCCTTTTTTTTCATTAGTGCCATCTTCTGGAGGCATTTGTGCACACCAGGCTTGGGGTAACAAGGAAAGTCACCCCTCATTAGATGCAGTAGGTTGTCTACTTTCCAGAAATATATAGTTTTATATAGTTATTCCACTGTTTTAGGGTAGATTTACCACAAAAACCCTAGAATGCGCATTTTAGTTTATAAAGTTGAAAATGTAATTTTGCGCTGCTGGTGATTAGGGCTCTACGCTAGCCATGGACGTAGATAAAACTATACAAATTTGGTATTTTTTTACTCGGGGGACTCGGGGATTTTTCAAATAATTGAAACTTTTTCAATCAAGGTAAATGTTTTTGATACATAGTATGTGATTTTAGCAAAATGAGTAAATTTTCACTTTTTTTTGTCATTATGACATCATAGCTTTTTGCACGATGTAAAATTCTCTTCATGTAAGGTACCACAAGAAAGCTCAATTCGTTCTGAAAAAAACAATATATAGTTTTCCATATTTAACTAAAAATCCCCAGAGGAAATCAAGCCTAAACGGAAGGATAGCAAAAATGCTGAAAAAGTGTCTGGCCTGCAGGGTACAGGAAATGGCCCAAGCCTCTGGCACTGAAGGGGTTAAGGGAATGGAGAACTTGACGTATGAGGAACGACTAGACAAACTTGGTTTATTTACTCTAGAGAAAAGACAACTAAGAGGAGACCTTATCACATTGTACAAATATATGAGAGATCAATACAAGGAACTCTGCGGTGAGCTATTTATTCCAAGGCCTGATCAGATGACCAGGGGACACCCCTTAAGAGTAGAGGAAAGGAGGTTTAGACTTCAGCAGAGGAAGGGTTTTTTGCAGTGAGGTCTGTTAAAGGGATAGTAATACTTCATTTTATCTTTATTTTATTTTGTAGGCATTAAAAAAACACGAAGAACGGTATAAGTCTTATCTCTCAAACCTTTATGGTTTGAGAAATATTCACACGCAAAATTTCTCCTCCCACCCCTTTTACCTAGTGTAAGCCATCTCTTCTCAGATGAGGAATACAGTCCATAGACCAGACAGATAACAGCAGGGGACAATCTTATTTCTATGAGAACAATGAAAGCCCTGCCCCCCTTGACAAGTTTTTCAGGTTTATCCCTTATCTTAATTGAAGATTGTCCCTCTCTGCAATCTACCTGGACACTCCCTTCTGCTCTGGCTGAGCACTGTTACATCAGTAAAAGGGGCGGGAGGGGGATCGTTTATCATTGAATTACTCTTGAACTACAGCTCTGACAGAATTAAAATAACACTCTCCAGAGTCCAAATACTATGATGATTAATTAGAGCTGCTTTTATAATGAAACGTTACTATCCCTTTAAATTGTGGAATTATTTGCCCAAGGAGGTAGTTATGGCAGATACAATGGATACATTCAAGAAAAGATTAGATAAATTTTTTTCCAAAGAGAACATACAGAGTTATACTGTTTAATAGTAGGCAGATCAGGAAGGTCTGATAAAGACTAACTCATTTGAGGAGAAGGTTGAACTTGATGGACTTGTGTCAATTTAATTTACTATGTTGCTATGTATTGTCCAAGAGATAACATTTTAAATCAGTCCAGGATGTCATATCCATGCAGGCAGACATGACAGTTACTAGAAAGACCACATGACACAAACTCCTCCCACTACTCATTGTAATCTTAATTTAATAACTGAGGGATGTGCAACACATTATGTCATAATGTGTTTCAAACCTTCCGGGTCCTATAAGGGCTCAGTAGGTTCATATGTTTTGACTGCTTCAGTATGAAAAAACTGCCAGCAAATATCATGCACAACCGCTTGGATAGGACTTCCAGGACTGACTGGTGATGCTATATCTAGAATAACGGCACAAGGACAACATTCAAAGAGGCCATTAGGATTTTTTGGCCATAGTAAGGTATGTAAGGTTATTATTAAGATCTACTTTAACCCCTTAGTGACCCATGATGTATATGTAAGTCATGGGATGGATGTTCCTAAAGGACCAAGGATGCACATGTACGTCATGGAATTCAGGGCTCCCCACAAGGCTGCACACCGTTTGGAGAGCCCTGAATGCGATCGTGGAAAAAAAAATGGTCCGTGGTCCTTAAGTGCCAGCCGCATGAGTATGCAGCTGGTCCTTAAGGGGTTAAAGGAATGAATGAGAACACCAAAAATGAATGAGAACACCAAAAATTAAATTGGGTCATAAAATGTTAATCCTTATGAGTGCCAGAGAGATATCCAACGCATTGCTTTGCAATGCGTTGGCTAACTCTCTGCACTGAAAGGGTTAAATAGCATATACTGCCATATAGCATGTGTACAATGTAGTTAAATTAAGTTAGATCCCTAAAATCTAACTTTAATCTTGCATTTTTACTGCATGTGTAGAAGACCTGTCCTATTTTGACATAATCTAGTTCGTTGTTTGTTTATGCTATTAATGTATAGAGATTACAGTTCACTATTTCAATATCGTCCACTTTTGAGCGACCAACTAAATGGAGCATTAAAGAGGGAGATTCTCATGTCGCTGGTTCAAGTGTCACTAATTTCAGCACCCGCATCAGAAGGACAAGATTCTCATAAACATACCATCAAGGCAGAACAGTGGGCGAGAACAGCCAGCTGTCTGAGGATATTACTCCCACTCTCCTTCCCCTCAGTGTCCGTGGCTCTTAATAAAAAAAAAAAAAGAAATCATTGTGGCGTTGAACATATCACAAAGGCACGCAATTCACCTCTACCGTATGTGCACATATATCTGACCAGCCAGAAGTTCAACGCCACGATTATTTTTTTAATTATTATTATGAGCTGCGGACACTGAGGGGAAGGAGAGTGAGAGTAATATCCTCTGACAACTGTTCTGCCTTGATAGTATATTTATGAGAATGTAGCCCTTTTGATGCAGGCTCTCAAATGAGCAATGCTTAAGCCCACTACATAAGAATCTTGCACTTTTGATGCGGGCGAGATTCTCATATCACCCTTTTAATGGTGGCAACATGTTTAATACACCATTTTGTTAGTTGCCTAGTAGTGGCCGACATTTGAAAAGGATACCACCCACTGCTTTTCTATTCAGAAACACTGATATCTTAGGCTCATTAACAGACAATAAAACACTATCACTTCTGAGACACCCATCAAGATTGCCATCATAATGAGATCTCTGGAAGCCCGGAAAAAGCAGAAATTAAAGCTCCCAGAGAGCTTATGTTAGATTAGATTTTAGGTCCCAGAAAGCAAAAAGATAATGTTTACAGAGGCTAACATTAAAGGGATAGTAATACTTCGTTTTAACTTTATTTTATTTTGTAGGCATTAAAAAAACATGAAGAATGATATAAGTCTTATCTCTCAAACCTTTATAGTTTATGAGATATTCACAAGCAAAGTTCCCCTCCCCGCCCCTTTTTCCTAGTGTAAGCCATCTCTTCTCAAATGTGAGTCTGGTTGTATGACAGGACAGATAACAGAAGGGGACAATTTTCTTTGTATGAAAACAATGAAAGCCCTTCCCCCCTTGACAAGTTTTTCAGCTTTTTCCATTATCTTAATTGAAGATTGTCCCTCTCTGCAGTCTACCTGGGCATCTCCCTTCTGATCTGGTTGAACAGGGAAGGGATACTTTGTTTGTGAATATCTCTTAAACCATAAAGGTTTCAGAGATAAGACTTATATCATTCTTCATGTTTTTTAATGCCTACAAAATAAAATAAAGTTAAAACGAAGTATTACTATCCCTTTAAGTACTAGTTATATACATGTGTATTATGCTAGACCACTTTTTAAGTGCTACTGTTCCTTTAAGATATTTCTTTACTTTCACATTGTGATATGGATTTATTTATTTAGATGTTGTTATGCATGAAAAACTTAGTAAAACGCATGGAGATGCAGTTAAAATTATTTTCTTTTTATACTTATTTTCACTGCTACAAAACAGTCTCATGTGTGAATATATTCTTATTCTTATTATAGCAGAAATATAAATGTTGTAGGGATTTTCCTGCTGAATAAAACATTGCTACTGCACTGAATGATAAAAGTTATTGCATAGAAAATTAACTTTTTGTTAATTTGAACTCAAGATTCATTTTTGTTCAAGTAGTCCAGTTCCTAGTTCTTATTTGATGAGTTGAATATCTCCATCATCAGCATCAATAACAAAAGAACCACTTAACCAAGTCCTGGGAGAGGATGCACTATAGGCATATGTAATGGTGGAGTATATCTGACAATGTGTGGAGATCCCTTCACCACGGAGAATAGAACACACTTTGTCATACGCACTGAGCATTAGGTATGCAAGAGAAGGGGGAAACACATTGATCATTAGCATACAAGGTTGGAGTAAAGCTGACAACGTTTTGGGGAGGGCAAGTGGGGGAGCGCACACCCTCAGACTTTAACACCAATAAAACAGCAGCCATTCCTTAAGCCTTTGAATGCATTGTACAGCTGGGTTAAATGAACTGCTGATCAGCTGCTTAGAGTCCATTGTGGACTATCCTGTGACAGTGTAACCACATGCCCCCCCTATCAGGACACTAAGCAGGCTCCCCTACTTCATGGAAAAATCACAGGTTACAGTGGCACACTGTCTGGAATGGGGGTCACCACGGTCACCTGTCATGTGGGGTTGCACAACCCCACAAGTAAATATCACTGCCACACTTTTAGAGTCAGAGTGTTGCCATGCATTGCCACATCGGTACACCAATGACAGAGGAGAGTATTGTCAAGATGCTCCTCTCTCATTGGCTGACTGGGATGGTGGTTCTGCATGTACTGAGTGGAGGGAGTCTATACTGGGCCTTTGAAACAGAATATTTTCTAGGAGTCTGGGACTTGAATATCCTGGGAGGTGGATGAAATACAGATTAAGCCCCACAGAAAGTCCAAGGTAAAAATAGTAATGGACTCCAACCACTAAAAAAGTGTAATACAGCTGGAGATTCACAGGTTGCCTTCTCTTTATCTATATAATTATGTTAATACATGTGCTGGCAAAGCACAGTTCATGTTCATGAAAGTGGTAATAATATATGATGGGGAACAGATGGTTAATTCTACATCTGGAGAAAGATTGTTAAGGGCTTGAGGATGAAAGGGTTAATATAGGCATGCTTATGGGGATGATACATTCATGACTGGACAGAAAAGGTTAATATTATCTGTCTGTGCAAGAAAGGAATATTTGTATGACTTCTTGTTCAGAAAAGGATAATAATTTGTTATGGAGAACAGATGGTTATTTGAACACATGTAGAAGCATCTGCTGTGCTTTGGGGAGATGAGGGGGTTAATATGAACATGTAGATGGGGATGGTAAATTTGTTTATGTGAGGGTAGGACGGGGTTAACAATACAACCCCTATTTGCACAGGAAGGAGAAGGTTAATATGAGGAGAGGGTAGGATAACCTAGGTCTCAAAGAGGAAAGGATTAACTTTAGTCTTTACACCAAGATGAAAGGGCTATTGATGTACATGGCAGGGAGTTAATTTGTGTTTTACATGAAGGGTTAATTATTATACAAGTTCAGGAAAAAATATGTATATATAATTAAACATGGACTGCATACAGAATGGGTAGGAAGAGTTTTAAATTCATAAAAGCATTCATATCACTGCCCTCTCTCAACTTTTTTTCTAGTTCTTGAAAGCCATCCCCCCATGAATTATATTCCCCAGTAGAGACATTCAGGCCAAGGGCTTGATTCAATAACCACCAATAAAACACACGATAGAGAAAAATGAACACCGAATGGTACACACACAGTGGTACCATCAGAATTCAATTGCCCTACCAACATGAACTACAGAACCTAATTTGCAGCTCAACGTTCACCATGGTTTTTTATTCCCATATCTCATGCTAAATATCATGAAAAATGGGAACATCAAAGGAAACCAGCTAATGCTCGGTTATTGACACAGTGTCAAACACCGAGAGTGAGCTACAAAACACTAACCCTCCCCTTGGCCCTACACTACCTAACAATAAAGTGTACCAATACTAGCCCTATTACCCATAGATGTAATACTTACCTGGCAGTCTGATGTCCAGCGGGGGTCTTCTGCACCCCGGTCTTCCTCTTTAATTCTTCTTATGCAAGCTTCTATCTTCTTCATCTGTTATCTTCTTCTTCATCTGCCATCTTCTTATTCATCCACCATCTTCTTCTTCATCTGTCATTGTCATTGTTTCTTTATCTGTGCTCTTCTTTGGTCTTCCTCTTGGCACTCAATGTTGCAAAAATAAATAAATATAGTAATTAAAATTAATATTGTTATAGAAGTTACCATGCCGTCAGTGACGGCAGAAAAAAAAGACTAAAATCCCCCTCCTTGTACCTTTCTGGACATTTCCCGATCCTAACTGAGGGAAACTTGAATAGTGACTGGCTTTTATATGGCCAGTCCCTGTTCAAAATGGTCTCCATGCTAACACTGGCTAGGATTTGGGGTTACTCAGGACACGCAATGTGTCCTGCAGTAACCACACCTCCCAGCCAATCAGCTTCTAGCTGGAGGGATGACTATACTCGCTATAAGCTGATTGGCTGGGAGGTGTGGTTACTACAGGGCACGTTCTGTGTCCTGCTTAATCCCACATCCCAGCCAATGGTAGCGTGAGAACCATTTTGAACTGGAACTGACCATAAAGAAGCCAGTCCCTATTCAAATCTCTCTTAGTTGGGATTGGGCAATAGCCCAACAGGTAAAAGAGGAGGGGATTTTTGTTTGTTTTTTTCAGCCGGCAGCGGCGGCAGCAGCATAACATTTATGACAATATGAGTTTTAATAGCTATATTTATTTTTCAGTTACAACACTAAATTTAAAAAGAAGTCCACAGAAGAGCAAAAGAAGACAGAATATGACAGATGAAGAAGAAGAAGAAAGAAAAAGCTTACAGAAGAAGAATTAAAGAGGAAGACCAGGGTTCAGAAGACCCCGCTGGACATTAGATTTACACATAATTGTGCTATGTTACTTGGATGGTGTTAACTTTGGGAAGATTAACCCTTTAAGTGGCAGTGGGGTATGCATCTCTGTGTAATGTGTTGCATACCCCACTGGCACTCAAAGAGTTATTTTTCTTTCCTTTACACACATTTTTTGATACTTTGGATGTATTGATATGGGGCATAGGGCCCCATATCATTACATCTTTGGGTCAATTGTGTAGGGATCCCTACTTTTGCATTTTTTTTATTTAACTTTTTTTTTACACTTCACTTACAAATGTTGGAGGTCAGGCACACAGGTTAGGGGACTCAGCTTCATATTTTCTATGCGGTAATGTTTGGCGATAAAAGTGAGTCCCTTAATGTGTGTTACTAGCCACCACATGTAATTGAATTGCAAAGTCATCAACTTTGTCATTGATTCCAATGGGTGCAACTTTATAGCCCATAGTGCATTTTACCATTCGGTAGTGTGTCCCAGAGCAGGTAATAGAATACCTGACTGTGACTTGAAACTACCAACAGTGTTTTTTTTTACCGGTGGTTATTGAATCGAGACCCAAGAGAGCTGTGATTGCTGCTGAAGTTTGCAATGCAACATATTGCACATCCATCCAACCACGGTTGGATTTCCCAGTAGGCAGAACTGGCAATTGCCTAGCAATCCAAATTTTGGAGGGTGACTTAGCTATGCTGGCCACACCCACACTCTGAATTGTGGGTGTGACCAGATAAATCTCAACGTCCCTACACCAGTTTTATACCCCATTACAGGCTGTTCTTTAGTCCCTTGGATGCTAGAAATATCTCCCATTGGAGATATTTCTAGCAACCACGGTGTTAACCCTTTGAGTGCCAGATGGATAAGAAACACACTGCTTACCCCTCTGGCACTCAAAGGGGTAAATAATTTTTCTTTCTTGCTTGTTAAAGGCCAAATATATTACTATGAAAGGAAACAATGGACGGGACTGGACGAGGGGTCATGTGAGGAGCATACCTGGGAATTTTTCTTGTGGACTCCTGTGGTGCTGGAGATCAATGACGTTATTCATGTCAAAAAGGGTGGGGCTTAATGGCAAGTGGTGGCTTAGATAACATAAAAAACTTTGAGGAATAGGCTGGGGAAGGAGGAGAAGCGAGTAGAATTTCATTGGAAACTCCTCACATCAGGAGAATCAGACTCTGCCCTGTAGACCCGGAAATAAGCTGCAAATGGAGTCGCTGGTACAAATCAGGAGGGTTCCCAGGTATGGTGAGGAGTGAGCACGCGGCCATCGGTGGAGCTAAGGACACCTAGGCCAAGATGCAGTAAAGGTCGATGCTGTGACAATGCGTTGCGTACCCCTCTGCGACTCAAAAGGTTCAACAATGTATTTGTTCATGCTTGGTATTTAATATTTTATTTTATTTTACAGAGAGAAGAAAGAAGATTGAAGATAAGATGGAAGATAGAAGAAAGAAGACAGAAGGAAGAGAAGACTGAAGAGAAGGACAGAAGATGACCAGGAAGCTGTGGACTCCGCTGGACATCAAGATTAATGTAAGTGTTAATGCGATGCTGCTTTACTTAGTCGGGTTAACCCTATGAATGCCGGTGGGGTAATTTTACCCCGCTGGCACTCATAGGGTTAATCCTACTAACTTTGGACAGGTTTTAGGCACTTTGGATGTATTGATGTGGGGCTTAGGGCCTAATATCAATACATTCACTGAGGACTTTGGGTTTTTTTTACCAGTTAATAGCTGCGTTAGCTGGCAAAAGATCCGATAAGGGACTTTACGGCTATAAAAACTGGGTCTTAAGTTTTGTGCGGTAAGTGAGGCCCTTATTAGATCTTTTTCAGCTAATGCAGTTCTTTAAATGGCAAACAGGAACATTTTTTTTTTACATGGGCCAAAACACGTTAGTGTAGTGGCCATAATACTTGATGAATTGCTGTTAGCAGTTCGTTAATTGGCCCTTTGAATGGCTTACTACATGTTAAAACACCAGTTGGTGTTTTTTTTGCTTAAAGCCTGCCTTTAAATCTAGCCCCTAGACTTTTCTATGTAGACACACATCGCCACATGCACAGAAATGTTGGGATGCAAGGGTAGAGGAGGAAAAGGTCCTCATTAGCATACAGGATTTTTGAACTGCTATCAATGTGGAAGGGATGCCCTCCCTCACACATCACCAGCAGTATGACAATCCTGAGGTCTGAGAGCATTCTCTCTGCTTCCCCACTTGGCCAGTAGGGGAGTGGAGAGGATCCTCTCAGCACAATGAATTGTATCACTCCCTTAACACTTTGAGTGCCATAGGGATGTGCATTGCTCACCCCTGTTGCACTCAAAAGGTTAAAAAACTACACCAAGCAGTATACAATCATCTCCTCAGCTCTGTATCATTTTTCATACTCATACATGTTGTGCACTCACAATGGAATAAATATATATGCAAAGCAAAGAAAAAGAATAGCTCACAGTGCTAACTCAACTTAATATATACATATAATGAATAAAGTTAGAATAAGATAAAGTGACTAATGTATAGATGGCAGCAAGGAATGAGAGGGTTCTCCAGTCCCCCTAGTATTAGGCCTAAAACTAAAGTGAAAGCACAAGACAAAAATCAGACCTGCACACCTCCATACAAAGTGCAAATGTGTGCCCTGTATTGCACATATATAATACCACTGTGTAAATAAATATCAGGATTTTGTTCCATAATTTGGCCAAACAATGTATAATCATGCCAACCCCATCAAGGTACCTCAATATTTGGCAAATCCTAATCTAATGCACCTGTAAAGCCTTATCTAGAGTAAAAACAATCCCTGAGGAAGTGTAGTAATAAACACATTGGCAGGGATGCTTTAATATAATATTTATGATAGTATTTATGATGCTTGGGGGTCCCAGTGTCTGCAATTAAAAATATACAGCTATTTAAAGGGATAGTAATGTTTCATAATAAAAGCAGCTTTAATTAATCATCATAGTATTTGGACTTTGGAGAGTGTTATTTCAATTCTGTCACAGTTGTAGTTCAAGAGTAATTCAATGACAAAGTATCCCCCTCCCACCCCTTTTACTGATGTAACACTGCTCAGCCAGAGCAGAAGGGAGGCGCCCAGGTAGACTGCAGAGAGCGACAATCTTCAATTAAGGTAAGGGAAAAACCTGAAAAACTTGTCAAGGGGGCGGGGCCTTCATTGTTTTCATAGAAAGAAGATTGTCCCCTTCTGTTATCTGTCTGGTCTATGGACTGGATTCCATATCTGAGAAGAGATGGCTTACACTAGGTAAAAGGGGCGGGAGGGGGAAACTTTGCTTGTGAATATCTCTCAAACCATAAAGTTTTGAGAGATAAGACTTATATCATTCTTCATGTTTTTTTCACGCCTACAAAATAAAAAAAAGATAAAACTTAGTATTACTATCCCTTTAAATAGGTGTAAAGAATGATTTACCTGATATATAGAAAGCCTTTTAGGCTTGCAGTGAGTGGGCACCTTTCCAACAGGATAAGAAAAGAAAAAGAAATGGTGTGTGAAACATTTATTTGTTACATTAGTGATTAACTAGAATAAGTAACAAGCAAATAGAATGATCAAAGGAGATGTGCAAAAGAAAGAAAAGAATAGCTCACAGTGCTAACTACAAAGGCAAAAACCTTAATTTAAACCAAATTTGTGTTTTCACTCAGGACAGTCCCATATTTTAAAAACTTGTCCTGGATCCTGGCTGGGCAGCCTTGTACAGGGACAATGGACAATTGATGAAATAGGTAGTGATGCCTATGCTGGGCTACAGGAAAATTACCTTCTAGCCTTAGCATAGCCTTAAACTAAAAGAAAACGGCACTGCAGTTCTTGTTTAGCAGTCAGTGTTGTAGTTATTCCTCTAGAGTTTAGAACTGTGTATTGCATACTGATGTCCAGTGATGTTAGTATAGGGGTGCAGGGTCACATGATGTCACACAACCTATTAGACCAGAAAATAAGTACTCTGTCATCCAAGTCTAGGCAGTGTTCTTGAATGTCATACAGCAAATGTCGTCAGCTGATTTGTGTAAACAAAGTACTCTGCAATGTATTGCGCACTGCTGTACCACTCAAATGGTTATAAGATACACAGTCCCCTGGGCTTCTTAACAGCTGACAGTGGTAACTAAAGAACTCGCTGCCTAACAGCTCACTGAGTTAAAGACTGAACTGGACAATCAGCTGTTACATGTAAACAGCAGACAAGAGTGCCTTGTAGAATATGTCTGAGTCTGGTGTTTATATGAAGTAGCTGATCAGCAACCATTCTGCTCTTTACATGGCCAGGGCATGAGGCTGTGTATGTTATATCCCCAGGTATGTGTATCTCTCTAAGGGTGATGGGTAATCTAGACATGGATTGCTTGCTCTCAGTACCCAGGGAAACCAGTTGCACTTCATTAGCAAGGCCAAAACAAGGACAAATACATATCTAGAGTTAGCTGGTATTTGTGCTGCACGTCCCTCGGGCACTGAAAAGGTAGGGGAGTGGAGAGGATCCTAGGGAAACCAGTTGCACTTCATTAGCAAAGCCAAAACAAGGCCAAAATACACATCTAGAGTAAGCTGGTATTTGTGCTACACATCCCTCTGGCACTGAAAGGGTTAATATAGGGCTGCTGCTCTGCTGCCTCTGCTCTCCAGAAGAGAGAAAGCTATTGTAGAAAGCTATTGGAAGATCCCAAATTTGCCATCCTCAGGAAAATGAGTTTGTTTCTCTGAAGTCCAATAGCATCACCAGCTATTGGAGATTAGTGCATGTGGAACAGCAACATTAACATACAAACACACCCTCAGCTATACAAAAATGGCTCATTTAGCTACATTTCAATATGTCAATAAGCCATTGGTGAAGGACTGCAACATGGCAAACCTGGTGTAAGCATGGAGAAAGCATGGTGATGTAGGCATATTTGAGGCATAGTCACAGGGATGTGATGGATCAGGAACCTTAGTGCATACTAGGAGATGGATTGCTGTCCAGGTCACCATCATATCAACAAACTGGCCCAGTATCAAACTTTATTGCATCTCCCTGCTGTGTTCTGTTGCATTTTACAAATTTATCAAGGATCTTCTCCATAGAATTCAATGGTAATATGTTAGATCAGGGCTGTCCAAGTTCAGTCCTCAAGGGACACCAACAGTCCAGGAAGTAAGGATTTCTCTGATTAAGCACAGGTGAGTCAGTCAAAATAAATGAGCCACTGATTAACTCGCCTGTGCTTAATCAGGGAAATTCTTACATCCTGGCCTGTTGGTGGGCCTTTAGGATTGAACTTGAACAACCCTGTGTTAGATAAAGCCATTGATAACACATCAACTGCGATGTAATCTAGGTCCAAGGTTGATATGAAATGCTTCAGAAATGCAGCAATGCACTATTTGAGCCTTTGAATGGAACAGCTACCACTAGCGACATTATTCTTGTTTTACTTAGCAAGAAAACCTCTACAATATATGTACATTTTTCATAACAAGGTTTTAGTACAACTTTAGGGGTATTCTAATATCAGTGAAACCACTTATTCTGATCATTTGTGGACCAACCTGACTTTTAGTTACACTTTTGGTGCAGACTAATGGTCATATGTTCAAAAGAAAAGTGGCGGAGTTCTGGGGCAAACAATTTGCACAATAGGAGAGAACTAAAAATTCCAAAAACTCCTATCAATTTAATTTTGGATGTTAACCCCCTGAATGCTAAAGAGGTCTCCAACTCGTTATGAAGCAATGCATTGGAGACCTCTCTAGCATTCAAGGGGTTAAATCCCTATTTAAATCAATGGAAATGTTTAGTTCTCCCCTACAGTGTGATTGGTTTTACCCAGAACTCCTCCACTTGAATGTACAGCCCTAGTTTCATCCTCCATAAATACTTCACTGATGGGTGCTTTTGCATTGAAGTGTACCACCTGTTCTTGAAAGATTATAATTGGGATACGTAGTGAGAAAAACAGTGGCCGCTAATGGTGGGAGATGTTCAGACAATTTCCATGTTTCTTTGCAAGTTGTTAAAATATAATTCTGAAGTTCTCACAGTGGTTCCCATACAGATGCCCAACTACTGATTTTCTGTTTTAAATAAAAAAGAATGCAGGAAATTTTCAGTGTCTACCTTTATAACATAAACAGGGAATGGAAATGGGGGCAGGGGGTTATGTATAAAAATTGTTTTAAACTGGAAGATATTTTAAGCACAATTGTCCCAAATATATTACTGTATCATGCAAAGAATGTAAAAAGCTCTGAGGAAGAGGCAAATGTTGTCTATTCTACGGCTAAGTACTGCTCAGAAACATAATATTTTAGCTTTCTAGTGCCATTACAGATGATGAATTTCCATGTACTTATCAGACTAATCCAACCAAAAAGGACTGTCCAGTTTCAAAATACCAGGCAGGTCCATTCTACACAAGAATACCAACTAACCCCAGACATACATTTTGCCCTTGTTAGGACATGGTCAATGAGGTATAGCTGGTTTTCCTGTGCAATGAGAGCCAGGGAGATACATCTGGATTTTCAATCACTCTTTGGGAGATATCCTAAGGGTTTTCAAAATCAAGTCAACTATGTGTGACGCTCTGAAGACTAAGAAGCAAATATTGATGGTTCTGTGGTTGGACACTGCTAGAAAGCATCACATTTTAGCTCTCTAGCCCCATTGTAGAGGAGATCTGAGTAATCTGTTTTTGAAGTGACAGGGAAGTCCCTTTGCATATACCATAACAGTATTTCAGCCTTGATTTGGTGCTCAGGAGCTGGCTGGCTTGAGAGGTAAGAGGGTTTTTGTCCCCTGGACAATTGCTGTGTTACATGATTCAGGCCTTGGAGCCCATTAACATCACCATGTGAGCTGTAGCACTGGCTAGTACAAACTCCTACAATCCATCCAACCAAGATCATCAGTCCTCCTTACTACTGCTAACAAGAAAACAACCCAGACCTGTCTTCCTCTCCTTGCCAAGAAGTAGCCCGGAGCATTTATCTTTGTCCACTGCCCATCACTATCCTATTTCTCTCTCCCATTGCCACTCTCTCTCCCTCTGAGTTCTCTCCTTGCCTTTAGTCTTCACCTTGTTTTTTTTTTTTCTCTTTTTTCATCTTTCGCCTTTCATTTATTCTCCCCCTTTGCCATTCTCCCTACCTTTCTTCCCCACTTTACCCTTTCTGTCCACTCTATCCTTCCTTAGCTCTCCACTTCTTCTTTTGCCTTCTCTCTTCTCCCAGTTGAAATGCAACTATATTAGTGATAGCTTGTCAAGATGTCCCCAAGGTCTAAACCCTAGTGGCTGTGGAGCGATGCTCGAGAGCATGGATTGGGAACAAAGCCAGGCACACCAATCCTTTGCTTTGGAAAAAAGCCGCACTAAAGATGCTGTCCGTGAAGCCAGATTTCTGATCCCAGTTGAGCCAGGACCATGACCAGGATAGAGTACATTGTGCACTGGTTTTTGTTCAAGACAGAGAACCTAGTAGAACCCTGGTTGCAGATCAACGTCATTTCAGGGAACAATGGAGTAAAGAAGATGACCCTTAGACTTTGCAGACTTGAACAGCTCAGAATTCAACAACGGTAAACAGAATATCCTTCGCAGAATAAAGGTGAAGGGAGTATAGTCGGACAACACTAGTATCAACCCAAAGAGGAAGGAGGGCAATACCTTACAATTGGGAATTGAAACAGATCCTACAAATATGACAGGGGTCGGATATAACTCAGTCGATGCCGGAAATATATCTCTATGGCTAAGAGTCGAAGAGTGTCCGACAAGGAAGGAGGGCAATGCCTTATAAGTGGGAATCGAGGCATACGACAAATATGACAGGTGAAATGGATATAGATGGCGGTTCGAGTCGAATACTACTAGGTTCAACTCACTCTCAAAATCTCCACAGAAACAACAGATTGGAACACTACTGCCACCTAATGATCAATAAGCAACCATACGACTTGCACACCAGCAGGAACCCAAAGTCATATATGGTTAACCAAGAGAGAGTAACAGAGCAACCTAGAGGATAATAACAACTCCAGAAAACCAGCTATAGTCAGACACCCTGAAACACAGAGAGATGGTACTGCTGAAAGATATGACACTCCTGGCTTTGTCTTGCCCTGCAGTGGAAACACACTGTCGAGTGGAGTCAGCTAGAGGCCACTAAGACACACGTGGATTCCCAAGTCGACAGTAACGATAGGGTGCAAGCAGGTAAATACAACAAGGAGCATCAGTAGCCTGGGTCGGAGAGTGAACAGAGAACACATATAGAATAGTGAGCACAATATACCTGCCGGGCCCAGACACCCAAGATACAAACGTACCTGTCAATATGAAAGTAGCCAAGCAGCAGAACAGTCAAATCAAACCATGGTCGCCAGGAGAGTAAGGGGTATCAGAGATAAGCAGAATCTGTAGTAAGTAAACGTAAGCCAAGGAATACAGAGTCAGGAAGACAATGCAATGAATAAACAAGCAAAGGTCTGGTGTAGCAACAAACAAATTTGAATAATCGGGCAAGGCTCTGATGCAAATCCAACCCTTAAAAAGTATCCAGGACCAATCAGCAACCACCAAGCCCCCAGTAGCTAAGGTGAGAAAAATAGGTCAATTGCAGACCAAAGCAAAGGTGCCAAACGTGACATACCTCATATCAAACAATTCTATGATTACCATTATTGGTCATAGAATTTTAAGCTCTGTGGTATCTTTAGTGTAGCTATATTTCAGTTGTAATGTTTGTGGTTTAACTAGTGTAGTACAAGTTCACTTGTAATCTCTGTGGTACCGCTAGTGTAGCACCGTTCCAATTTTAAACTCTGAGGTATCACTAATGCGTTTGTCAGTTGCAAGCTCTAAGGTATCACTAGTATAGTACCATTTCAATTGTAAGGTCTGTGAATCCCTAGTGTAACTGAATTTTAGTTGTGCTCTTTCTGGTATGACTACCGCAGCTCCATTTCAACTGTGAGCTTTGTGTATCACTAGTGTATCTGTATTTCAGTTCTAAGCTTTATGTATCACTAATGTTGCTCCCTTTTAATTGTAGGAGTCTCCAGCATTTTCTATGGCGAACATGGTACCACTCTTTACACATCTTTCAATTATAAGCTCTGTTGTATAACTAGTGTAATTCAATTTTAACTGTATGTGCTATGGTTTCACTAGTGTAGCTCCTTGTCAACTGTAAAATCTGTGGATCCCTTGTGTAGCTCAATTTCAAATGTAAGCTTTGTGGTATTACTAGTGTAGCTCCATTTCAACCATAAGCTCTGTGGGTCACTAGTGTAACTCCATTTCATTTATAAGGATTGTGGTATCACTAATATAGCTACATTTAAAATGTAAGGTCTGTGATTTCACTAGTGTATCTCATTTTCAGTAGTAAGCTCTGTATCTCACTTGCCGTAATTCACAACATTAATGCCAATTATAAAATCAACAAAGAGGGTTGGCTGAGATTGTGGGCTGGAGCGAAAGTAGAAATGGGCCACTTGAGTTTTCAAATACAAACCAAAATATGTGAGCGGTTCTAAGGACAAATATAAATATTGCTTTTGTTATGGCTAATCATAACATCACATTTTAGCTCTCTAGTTCTGCTACAGAGGGAAATTACCAGGTACACAGTAAACTAGTCCCACCCAAGAAGGCTGTCCAGTTCCATTCTATGTAGTAATTTCCAGAGCTGTTTACTGGAAAAGTGTCAGTGTCAGATTCCTGAGTGTGCTGATTGAATACCTCTCTCTCTCTATCCCTCTCCCGAGAGAGATAGAGAGAGAGAGAGAGAGAGAGAAGTTCAATGAGCATGATAAGGAATTTTTCAGCTTCAATCAATGAAAGAATTTATTGAAGAGCTCAACATTTCTTCTTGATAAATACATATATGGATCCTTGATGAAAGCACTCTCTCCTTACATATAGTGCCTCCACATCTCAATGGTCAGTTGGCATGACAAAACATGATGAAGCAGAATGTCCCATCTAAAGAAAATGTTTCACAGCAGATTTATCTGTCTGCTGATCCCTGTGTTTATTGCTATTCAATGTCCGGTCAGACGGTCCTTCAACATCCTGTTGGTTTTTCCAATGTATACCAACCTACAGTGGCATTTCAAGATATAAATAACTGATTCCATTGTAGAACACAGGTGACGGCTTATCTTGTACACCTTATTTGTATGCTGATGTTGACAAAAGAACCAGTGTTTATAAGCTGCACAGCCAGTGAATTAAAAAACTAAATTCTTGGATTTAGGGATCCAAGTATTATATGTCTTGAAAAATGTATTCACTGGGTCTGTCCTTACCAACAGATCTCTAAGGTTGCACCTCTCTTATAGATCTGTTTTTCATGAAAAGGAGCAGGTAAATTGAAGACAGATGCCAAAATGTAAGTTGAATCTTTATTGAAACATGTTTGTAATATCATACGTTACCCTTTATCTCTTGCAGCTTTTGACATTACAGACCTTTCCAGTGCACTAGCAAGATTTTTCAGGATTACCTCCTGTGGAGATTCCCTGTATGATCATTTTTTCTTTATCAGAATTATTGAGAATTACTAGCAGAAACTGTGAGAATGGGACATAGTTCTTCATTGTGTTCAGATGCTGACTATTAAAGTAAAGCAATGTGTTCTGGTTAGTTTCTTTAAAGTAAAATATTTACCTCAAAGAATCATCCTGGCGCTTCTTCAGATGTTCCACAAACTTTCAAAAAGAAATCCTGTCACCTTTCCATATAATCAGTCCATTGTTGATGTATGTCTTGAACAACATTAGGTCTAACATGAATGGAATGTGGATCTCCCATCTTTCCTGCATATGCATAAAGCAACTGGACTATGAATGTGCCATGCTTTTTGGATATCATATTTATCCTCAAATCTAAATAAATTACATTTGAGAACCATTGTATGACTGTTTCTGAATCTAAATTTTCACTTGCTGCCATTTTGTCAATGTGGGGGAAAATAATGTAACAATTTTTGATGCTTGCAATATGATGTTATCATTACTTTCAGCAGTATACCCCGGCATGTTTAGTTGGTTAAAGAGAAACTATCACCTGTATTAAAGTTGCCTTTATTCCAATGTTCCTTTGCACTGAACATGTAATCTTTATATTTTTTTTAAATATAACTTGTTATTCTCCGATATATTAGCACCCCATTCCAACCTCCTCCGATGATGGAAGATTTCTCCATTTAAGCTTGAGCGCTCTCTTGCGGTCCAGTGGTGTCCTAGACACCCTGGTACTCCAGTATCTTGTATCTAAAAGAAATTCAAGAATAAAAATAAAAAGCTACTACCCTGATGCCACCCACAATAAAGAAAAAAAAAACCTTAATCCTGTTCAGGCTGTTGCCCAAACCAGAATGAGGAAGAATTGACCAGGGGTTGGCTTTTATAAGCCCATCCCTATTCAAATGAACTCCTTCATTTGGCTGGGCTTGGGCTGGAATTGTGGGTTTATGGGGGACACAAAATGTGTCATGCAGTAACCTCACCTCCGAAACAATCATCATCTAGATGGAGGGGGTCATCGTCAGTTATGTATAATGTCACCCCTCTACCTAGCTGATGATTGGCTAGCTGGAGGGATGTCTGTCATAGTAGCGTGGGCCGCCGTGCCAACCGCTAACTCACCTGACGGCTCTTGCCTCAGC
The DNA here is from genome assembly GCA_037306005.1 of Rhinophrynus dorsalis. Lineage (NCBI taxonomy): Eukaryota > Metazoa > Chordata > Amphibia > Anura > Rhinophrynidae > Rhinophrynus > Rhinophrynus dorsalis. The sequence continues at coordinate 84,141,684 of CM074724.1, read as the reverse complement.
CGCATTGGGCGGGATCTGCCTCAGGGTCTCTCGGGTAGCGGTGGCTGCCGAGCATTCTGCTTCACCCGGCAGCTCGGCCGCAGCTCCTTCCGGCAGTCTTGCATGGAGTGTTGGCACGTGTCCAAGATTAGACGCGCGTCAGATTTAAAGAGACAGGCACATGTCTTGGGACTCCTCCTCTTCTTGGACAGTGTGCTTATAAACTTCCTGGACACCACTCTCAGTGCCCTTTCGTGGTGTCCAGTACGGTTGCCTAGAGTTGTTTCCTTAGTGTGCCTGATTAACCGTTTTGGTGCCAACCTTGGATTGTCTGACTACCCGCTTTGTATATGACCTCGGCTTTCTGACAAATCCCTCTGGTGTGGACCTACGGCTCTGATAGACTACCTTTCCCATGTATGACCCTTGGCTTGGCTGATAACCCCTCTGGTGCTGCCCTGGCTCTGTCTGACTAACCGTTCTGGTGCCAACCTTGGATTGTCTGACTACCCGCTCCGTGTATGACCATGGCCCGTCTGACAAATCGCTCTGGTGTGGACCTGCGGCTCTGGTAGACTACCTTCTCTGCGTATTACTCTTGGCTTGGCTGACTCTCCGTTCTGATTTAGACCTGCGGGTGAGTTGCGTTTCGATCTTCCCTAATCCTGCCTGTTGACTTCCACCTTGGTGCACCTGGGACTATCTGCTGCTCACCCAGCATACAAACGCTCCAGTGGAGACTTGTAGGGTATCTCGGTGACTCTGGCAGGCTTCCCTTACTGCGGCGTTCAGGTGTGGACCTGTAGCGCAGTACTTACCTGTGGTATTTAGCCTGTTCAGGTTCAGACCTGTATTTAGGGGCTCAGGTGCGGATCTGAGTCAGTTCTCTCTGAGTTGCTTTAGGACTCAGTTGGTTCGATTGCAGAAGAACTTTCCTCCCGGACGTCTGCCTATTGTTTTGCTCTTGCTTACTATTGTTCTGTACATTTTTCAAATAAAGATTATGTTACCTACTGTACTGGTCCTAGTCTCGTTTCTGAGTCTGTGACAATGTCGTTATACATCTCTGTGACCCCACCAGCTAGATGCTGATTGGCTGGGAGGTGTGGCTAGTGCAGGGCGTGTTCCAGCCAATAGGAGAGGGAGAGTTCATTTCAACAGGGATGGGCATATATATGCCAATCCCTGTTCAATTCTTCCTCATTCTGGGTCAGGCAGAGGTGACGGTGGCAGAATTGTACATAGGTTTTTTTTTTTCTTTAATGATTTTAGATACAAGATTCTGGAGGACCAGGGCATAGAGGACATCGCTGGACCTCTGACATCAGTGTAAGTGTTATCACTGGGATAAGGGCCTTTGTTAGAATTTGGCAAATTAATTTTGTTTATTAATGGAAATCCTCACAGATTTTGACTAATTCAACTGGGCAGGTAGGTTAATGACATTCATTTAATCCAAATAGTTAAAAAAGAAAAAATTTGAGCCATTCGATTAAACACATTTCTTTTGCCATGCAAAAGTCTAACAACTACTAACAACACACACATGCAAAATTCAAGAGTTCATGACAACACACAAAATCAAACAACACACATTTCCAACAATGAAGCACACACAACCATACTGTTGAGAAAAGAAAACAAAAAAGTACACATTGGAAAAAGAAAGAAAGAAAATTCAACACTTCACTACAATACAGAAATATTGTACAAAAATGATAATGCTACTAAAGGTGAAACCATGGAATGAATCTGCAAGCGTTGCAATGCACTGACATATAAAGATGATCCAAAATCAATATGTTGTGCAAGTGGCAAAATGAAACTGTCTACCATGCAAATCCAACCACCTGCATTACAACATCTACTTCTTGACGACACTCCAACATCGAGAAACTTTATACAACACATTCCCTCTAACAATTCAGCATTTCAAATTACTTCATTTTGAGCATCAAAACAAATCAAAGAAGCCTACTTTATGTCCACCTTCAAAATACAAGGCCAATATATAATTTCGTAAGATCTATTCTACCTAATGACCAGGAACAACCATCTTTTTTTTATTTACTTTGTAGAAAACATAGACTCACAAGCTAAATTATGCATCACACACAAGCCTCAATTACAATTACACATTGTGCAAGAATTACAACACATGCTGTATGACTCCTACATACAAAGTTTGAAATATGCAATAGAAAGAAAAAAGACAAGACTCTACTTTTACTATTAATCCTGAAAAATGGTCAAGAATTGAACATGAACCTCACATCAACGTACCCACTGTAAATGAACTTGGCATATTAATTACTGGATTGCCAGCAGACAAAAAGATTATTATGCACGCCAGACACAACAATGAATCACCATAGCATATGTACATTGATAATATGATGCACTACTATACCCTGATATGCACAAAGAGGAGAAGATGTATACAATTTCCACAGTTTGACACTAAGAACAATGAATATAAAACAATAAATTTGTTTCATCTATGGAATTTTTTGTTTTCCATATGATTATTAGACACAACACTTACAACCACGTTTGTCATTACAGAAAATGAGCATACCATAAAACTGAATCTGAATGCTTAAATTACATTTGTGCAAACAAAAAAAAATTAGGAGTTAACAAATACATTCACTTAAATGTTTCCCTAACACATGATACAGACCCAGTCTAAGGTATGTCTGTCCACTTTTGCTGATAACCTTCACTTGCAACCAAGAATGGACTGACATACAAAATAAAATTCTACACAACCAACAACCAACTGACAGACATGACATAACACGCATCTATTGTTAAAAAACAATTCCAGCAAACAACATTGACAAATTCATCTCTGCCGAACTACTAAACCCACAGACAGAGCCGACACTTATTAACATTATTAAAAACATGATCCATAACCCATGTAGACTCCTAAATCCACAATCTCTTGCATGAAAGGCAACAAATGTACAAAAAAATCGAAAACCATTTGCCTTATACACACACACACTTCTGAAGATGGTACTCTACTTACAAACACACACCACTAGAAAAAGGAGGATTCACAGCAACAATCACACACAAGAAAAACATTCCTTATTGACAGATGGATTGTATCTTACAGCCATTTGCTGGCAAAAGTATTCAGTGCACAGATAAACCTAGAATACTGTCACTCTGTAAAATCCATAAAATATATCTGCAAATATATAAACAAAGGCTCTGGCCAAGCTATGTTTTCTATATCGAAAGAATGAGATTGTCATGTCCTTCCGGGTTTTGCTGGCATCTCTTGCCAGATATTCTGTCTTTCCCTTGTACTCATTTCTCGCCTTGTTGTTATGATGCTCTTTTGTGAGCATTTATCAAGCGCCAGCACTTTGTGTGTTTGCGTGATCAAAGCTTTCCTGTTGGTATCTTGTTCCTCAAGTTCTTGTTTTTTCCAGTGATTCCAGTGTTTGAACCGGCTTGCCCTCCACTTTGTCTTTGTCTCTGTCTCCTGATTTGGCTTTTAAATCCTATGTTGGTTTTGACATCGGCTTGCTTATTCAACTTCTCTTCTGTCTGCTGATTGTGTACTGCTTTGCTCAGCTGGTTCTGGTCTTGGCCTGTCAAACTATTCTTCTGCCTTGTCCCTGGTACTGTCTCTGCCCATCTGTTTCTGACTTGACTTGTTGACTATTCTTCTTCTGACTCCAGAGGTTCTCCTGTGCCCATTGTGTTGAGTTTGACGCTGTCAATCACCTAGTCGAGTTCGACAATGTCGCCTCCTTAGTTGAGTTAGACAGTGCCGATTATCCTGTTGAGTACCCTTTCTTCGACCTCCCGTCGGGTTGTACCTTGCGACCCTTTGAGTCTGAGACTGCTGTTTCTGTTTCCTACACTACGACAGAGACACCTGTCCTACCGGTAGGTTACATGTACTGTTTCGAGACTCGGCTAGTAGCTGTCTGTGTCTAAGGTTCACATCCCACTATCTGTCTTTGCAGTCAGCACCTCTAACTTGTTCTCGGCTGCAACAAAGCTCCTTAGAACAGCCCCCACCAGCTAGCTACACTCCCTAGCCTGTGCTCCCTAGCTTCTTGCTCACTGAGGCCTCCTGAGCCAGTGTTTCTGTTTTGTTGTCTGTTGTGTTTTTATATATTTATATTAAATGGCAGTCTGTTTACTCTTTGTGGGGATCCCACTCTACAAAGCTTTACTCAGCCAGCTTACATCGGGAGCACCTAGTCTGATCATCACAGAGATGAAATAACAGTATCAATTAGCAAGATTCTTTATACAGAAGCAGTATGGCTCATTCTAGGTTTTCCAATACACTGCCGGTACACCAGTGTTCAGCATTTAACCATTCATTTAGAAACTAGCCAAAACATGCAATAAACACCTACTACTCTTACTGATATCTTTGATCTATATAAAAATGCTTTTGCAAAAACACTTTTCTACTCTCAAGTACCAACTTAATATATATATATCAGCTTAATATACATGGAACATATCACTACACACTTATAAAAAAAATAAAAAAAAAAAAAGAGGAAATCCTGTACCCAACTACGGCAACACCTTCTCCTCTGACACACTTGGAAGAGTTTACACTATACATCCCAACAACATAGAATGCTACTACCTTAGACTACTTTTGCATCATGTTAAAAGACCAACAAGTTTTAACCCTTTTGAGTGCCAGAGGGGTAACCAAAGCATTGCAAAGTAAAGCATTTAGATACACTTCTGGCACTGAGAGGGTTAGTGACTTAAAAACTATTATCATTCCCTACAGCACATACCACTTAGCACATACTACGACACAAAAAGCCGCCCTAGAAGCAATTAATGGTACACTGCAAGACATACGAAACAACACATCACTTATGGAAGGCATTACAGTTCTATCAGGAGACAAACATTACCTATAATTCCAAAAGGGACCAGAGCTAATAAAATGTATGCTTGCCTAAAAACTTCTGTGTTACGGAAACATCCTACTACATTGTCACTGAAAACAAACGTGCTTTCAACAACAAACACAGAAGAATCAACATTGGCAAACATTTTGCTACAGATTGGTAATACAATTTACACGCCTACAATTTCCTATGAAATTAAGTTTTACTATTACAGTTAACAAATTACAAGGATAAAATCTAAAAGTCACAGGCAATGATTTACATAGACCGTGCTTTTCACACAAAAAAAAACTCCTTAAAAATGGGAAGGGGGGGTCTGTAAAAACCTATTATGTTTTTTTAAACAATCTATAATTTTAAAAACAGTGGACCACTACAAAATATAATATTTTAGAAAAAAAAGGTATGTACGAATATTATTTAATTAACCCTTTGAGTGCCAGAGTGGTACAGAATGCATTGCAAAGCAAAGCAATAGGTAGTAAGCTACTTATATGAAAATGTTCCATCTGTATTCCTCTTGCACTAAGGCAGTAGTACCCAACTCTGGTCCTCAACAGTGCATGTTTCTGAGATATCCCTGAATGAACACAGGTAGAATAATTAATGTGACTGAACCTCTGATTAGACCACCTTTTTACCACCTGGGATAGCACTTTTAGTAGTTCTAGGCTCCCCCTGTACTAAAGTGAGGGCACTGGGGAAGTGTATAGGCATTTAGGGTGTGCCTGTTCTCTTTGTCTTGTTTATTAGTATGCACTAACAATTATCAGAGGAAAGTGACATAACAGCCTGTCCAGGCTCTGCTCACTCTCACTTCCTTGAAAATCATTCTCCACTTACAACCCCATTAAGACCTCATTGTTCTGTACATAGTCTTTTTTTCTCCCAAGTAGACCCACTACTTGCCTTAACCACTGCACTCTTGCCACAGTGGCAGGAGGCACTTACACTTCATAGAACTTACTTGTTCTGAGTCCCACCTACCTTCCTCTAGACTGTTCCATCTGTAAAGTTTAATGTCTTGTATGTCTACTCCCAGTTGTACAGTACTGTGGAATAACATCCCTCTATATACATGAAGTATAATAATAATAATAATTCTAAATTTTATGCTATAAGGGAGACATTCAGGTGTTGCTCACATTATAGTCTTAATGACAGTGAAGTGTGAGTGACAGTATGCACGAAAGTTATTATACACTGTAGTTCAGAGGTTCTTATCCAGGGTGTCCTGGCTTAGGGAGCCTCTATTTTCTCTGAAGACGTCCAAAAAAAGTAAATATTGTGTTTCAGAGTTATATTTATTAACATTGCATGCACAACATGCTATTTTTTGTCAACGATTGTGAGACCTAAGAATAACTATATTTTCGATTTTTACCTTCAAATGGTCCTTGACAAATGACCTATAAAATCATAGGGATTCCCTGAAAACACCAGAAAACAAGATTTAGTGAATACCCTGGTGTGTGTGTGTATGTGTGTGTGTGTATGTGTGTGTGTGTGTGTGTGTATGTGTGTGTGTATGTGTGTGTGTGTGTGTATTTGTGTGTGTATGTGTGTGTGTGTATGTGTGTGTGTGTGTATGTGTGTGTGTGTGTATGTGTGTGTGTGTATGTGTGTGTATGTATGTGTGCGTGTGTATGTGAGTGTGTGTGTGTGTGTCTGTATGTGTGTGTGTGTGTATGTGTGTGTATGTGAGTGTGTGTGTGTGTGTATGTGTGTATATGTGTGTGTGTGTGTATGTGAGTGTGTGTGTGTGTGTATGTGTGTGTATGTGTGTGTGTGTGTGTGTGTGTGTGTGTATGTGTGTGTGTGTATGTGTGTGTGTGTGTATGTGTGTGTGTGTATGTGTGTGTATGTATGTGTGCGTGTGTATGTGAGTGTGTGTGTGTGTGTCTGTATGTGTGTGTGTGTGTATGTGTGTGTATGTGAGTGTGTGTGTGTGTGTATGTGTGTATATGTGTGTGTGTGTGTGTGTATGTGTGTGTGTATGTGAGTGTGTGCGTGTATGTGTGTGTATGTGAGTGTATGTGTGTGTGTGTGTGTGTGTGTGTGTGTGTATGTGTGTGTGTGTGTGTGTGTGTATGTATGTGTGTGTGTGTGTGTGTGTGCAAAAGTCTACGCACAGTACACGAACAGTGCTGGCAGATTTCCCTCTATCATTTTCCTCCATAGGGGAAAAATACAAATTCCTATTAAATTAAAATGGGTTTTAAAGAGATAGTAATACTTAAAATGTAAAAAAAAATATGTAAAACACCTTTCAGCAGTGGGAGTACTCTTGTTTTACTCAGGGGGATAAACCCTACAACATATTTTTTTTACATTTTAAGTATTACTATCCCTTTAAGCCCTTGAAAGCTAGAGAGGTCTCCATTGCATTATGAAGCAATACATTGGAGACCTCTCTAGTATCCAAGGGATTCAAAAGCTCTATTTAAGTGCATTTGAATTTAGGAATTTTTATTTGTCCGTATGGTACAGTTGGTTCACTCCAGTTTCCTTTATAAATATGGACCTATGTTCCTATAATTGAAAAGCGTGCAAGCTGTGACCTGCCAGTGATTGTTGGACTACAATTCCCATCATCTTTAGACAGTTATTTGTTGTCTGACGAGGACAATGGGAGTTGCATTCCAGCCACAGTATAGTGGCCTGTGTGTTGGCCACACCTGATATAGTTGAAGATTTGAATTCATGAAAAAACTCTAAGATTAATTATAACTGAAACTGCATTTACTATAGTTTTCTAAAGCTCAGTATATACTTGTGTGATAAACACCAGATGTTCCTTAGCCATTACAGCAATTAGAATAGCTTTTCATTATCTGAATATGCTTGGTAGCAAAACAACCCTGCAATTGCTACTGTAAGCTTGGTTGTAAAACGTCTGTTTAAACCAGAAGGTCCAAATGGTAATCCTGGCAATTAGATATACTGTACACCCAAGGATTCACACCCCTATTTCCCACAACTGCTTGCTACATGGGTATGAAAGGAGTTACAGTGTCAGCTGGAAAGCCAAAGGTTGCCTGCCCCAGAAATAAGATTTTAGATGAGCAGAGGATTAACTAGATATTTAATGCATTTAAAGACAGCTAAAGCAGAAACTGTGAAAAAGGGAGAACATTCTTCACAGGATTTAAATGCTGGCAGTAATGCTGTGAGTAGTGTAGCCAATGGTGAGCTTAGGTGGCAATGCTTCTTCCTGTTTGCATACAGGTCCATCCATACAATTATCCATAATATTTTTGTATTAAACAAACATTTTAAAAGATAAAATATGGGTTTACAGATATTTTGGATATCTGTCTTACATTCAAGTGGTTAAAATCTCAGTTTAGATCAATGATAAGTTTCATTTGTCCCCTGTGGTACTGAAGGGGTTACACCATTAACAGATATTGCCAGCATTAATTTATTATTGAGAGAATGGCAAAAAACTATAACATATCCCAGCTTCTCTGCCATTCTCTAAATGAAAAGGTAATACTGTAAACGATAGTTATTGCTGTAACCCTATCTGTTCCACAAGCGTGTGCAATAAACATCTCTATGTCACTGAAAGAGTTATAGGACAGCAGCTGCTTCTCTGCTGTCCAGTAGGGACAGCAAGCTGTCATCCAACTTCACAAAGAGTTAAAGGTAGATCACAGTATTGCCAACCTCAGGCTGGCGATGTTGGAACAGTGAACTCAAACAGCAAAAGCTGCTGTTGGAGCTTGGTGCATGTAGCAATGTGCCACATTAAAGGGATAGTAATACTTGTATTAAACTTGAGGTCCAAGTATTCTTTATGTTTTTTTAACACATAGTGCTATATTTGAATACTAACAGATTTGTAGTTCAAGCACTATTCAATCAGAAAGGATCCCCCTCCCACCACTTCTGGCCGCCTCCCATCAGATCTGTAATCTGGTTGTGGGACCGGACGGATGCAGCAAGGGACAATATTCACACAGTAAGTATAAGGAAAACCCTGAGGATTGTCCCTCACTGCCCTCCATCTGGACCAATACATCAAAAAGGTGTCTGGCCTTGAGAGGATACAAATGGGTATCCGGCGTGGATATGTCACCAGCCTATCTTAAAAAGAGAGGCCTGGTGGATCTTCATGCTTCACACCTGTTATCCACAGGGTATGAATGAGGATTTATTATTTACTGGTTTCTTTAACTAAGTTTTTCTTTTCTCGTTTTTGTTTTGTATATAGACAACATCGTACAGCTCCTGTGTCCTTTTGTTTGGCATGAGTTATCAATGGAGGAATAATGGGAATATCTCAATAAAGCAAGATTACAATGACATAACTAGCAATACTACTCTGACAATTTTATTTTCCCATTACTTTTTATCATTGTATATTTCTGCCATCTGATGTATATCTATGCTTGCCCTTCATGTATTGTTTGATATGTAGGGCAAACATGTGACTCTATGTAATTTCGCTAAGTACTTTACTCTTATAGAGCTAGGAGAATTGTCCCCTTTGAATTTGTGGCCACCATGATGGGTTGGGTTAGAACAAACCTGGAGATATTGTTTAATATGATGAGAGGCTTACCCGCTTGTATTAATATCTCTTGTGATATAAGCGCCGTTGTCTGTAACATCTTTAAGAAAGGACTGGTTTGCTGGAGAAATTCCAGGTATAGGTGTTCTGTGTATATTAACAGACTGGCATCGCCTGTGGGTATAAATAGTATAGGGGGTTGTTGGATTTAGCATTACTACATTTATGATGAAATTAACATATATCGTTGATTTAGATATGCCTACCTGTATCTCCTTATACTGACTGATGCCATGTTCACAAAGAACCGTTCACCTTTTCCAGTACTAAAGATGGTGTGAATATCCGTATACTTTTGGGTTCGTTGCTGCTACTTTACTCATGCGCATCAAGCCGCACATGCGCATACTGTTAAACTCCTGAGACATTGTTATATTTTTCATCTAAGAGTCGATACATTAGTATCTGTTTAGGTATCTTGCAGTGAAGCTCCGTTAGGGAATGGTTTGATAAATGCATGCGGGCTTCTCCTTCATGCATTTATCAAATCATTCCCTGTCTCTTCCCTCTGGCTCTTACCACTGGCAATGGCCACAATGCCCATTGCCAGACCCATGGAACAGCCCAAATGGTTCCAGAAACCCATATATTGGTGAAACAGGCCTACCACTAAATGTAAGTATGAATACACACAGATAATCTATTGAGAAATAACAGAAAACAACGAACCCTATACCAGTTGTCATCATTTTACCCAGAGAAACCACTGCATCCATAACCTTATAATCAAAATACTGAGAAGGAACTTCAAAAATACACAGGAGAGAAAGACAATTGAAGTTAGATGATCAGTTTATTTCAACACCATACACACTGGCCTTAATAAGGATTTGGGATTCCCCTATGCAAAGTATGAAGTACCCTTTTGATGCTTCACTATAAGTTGGAGAAAGTTTTTAGACCTCTCTTGCATATAATGGGTAAAGTAATAACTACATTTGTCTTTCACTTCTGCTCAAAGTGAATACTTAGACTTATAATACTTTTACACAATTCCAAAATTAAATCAGCTTCATAGAACTTTGAGATCATAACTGGATTCACACAATGATGTGAGCTTGAGTAAAAACATTACTTTTCCTTCCAAACCACAGAGAATGCTGAGTTTACACACCTGGCACTACACATTGAACACTGACTGAACTGTGTGTCCCAGGTCACAGTGAAGAGGAAGGTATATATGGTTCTAAATAACAAAAAACTATACAGAAGCATCACAATACATCTAAGCATAGAAAACTGAATTCAACATCACAACTGATATGAAATTACACATATAGGCTTCTATTTAATTCAACACATCACCAAAAATAACACCTGCTGGCATTTTTTCAAGCACAGTAAACAACTGAATTACAAGAATTGACATTTGGAATCAAGAAGGAATTTTTCCCTCCATTCAAGGCAGAATTTTGAATTGCTATATTGAGGGTTTTTTTTGCCTTTTTTGGATCAACAATGGTAAACAGGAATAGGAAAAGGGTTGAACTAGATGGACGCAAGTCTTTTTTTGTCCTAAATTACTATGTTACTATGTATGTAAGTGCTAAGAGGATATACTGGCAGAAAAAAAGCACTTTGGGCACTGAAGTTGGGTCCCATTGGAACCCATTAAAACCAATTCTATTTTCCAATTCAATTCCATGTGTTAGGTATTAATGTGCATTTAGGGACCTACTCTAATGGGTGAAAATCTGGAACCAGTTTTTTGGGGGATGCAGAATCCCTAACACATGTTTAATCTTGCCATCGCAGTAAGCAGAAGGGAAAAAAAGCAAAAAAAAAAACTTTCACCAGAGGGTGTATTGATATGCAGGCTGACTGTATGATGAGCTCACGCTCAGTGCTTGGTTCCTTGTTACTGGCATCATTTATCAGGCACTTGCCTGGAAGCCTGTTATAGGCCCATCCTGGGGGACTTAATTGGTCCAGCTTTCTCCTACTACTTTATAAGTCTCTCTGGGACTGTGTAGCATTATCCTTATGTTGTTGTTCAGTGCAGTTCTAGTTCGTAAGGGTAATGACTACAGACGGTGATACTGATCCACATACCTCCCAAGTGTCCCTCTTTAGGAGGGACAGTCCCTCTTTTAGAACCAAATCCCCCTGTCCCTCTTTCCCACCCTGATGTCCCTCTTTTTAGGAGATCAGACTGTGTGGTGTATATATAAATGTATCACATTGCTCTACAGCAATAAAACCCACATTACTGTTTATATAAACGTCAGTATATGTGTTTATAAATTATTCTGTGTAAATAAAATACTTTGGTCTTGTTATAATTCATTTATTAGATTACACAAGGAGGTGTCAGTAGGTCATAAAATAGCCTAAAAATTATCGGTAATGCCCTGGCCACCAGCCACGCCCACAACAACAACCCTAAAATACAAGTGTCCCTCTTTAGTAATTTGAAATGTTGGGGGGTATGGAACCACCTTTTCAGAAAATATTGGATAGGATGGTGCCTGAAATTGGGCTGCACAATGCACTAATAATGTATTATTCACTTGCTCTAAGTCCCAAGTCACTTATGGTCCTACAAAATTCCTGATTCTAGGCAAACCGACTGCAAAGTAAAAAATATCATTGATTTAAATGGGGCATTTAATGCCAGATAGGTTTCCAGTGTTTTTCAAACCAATGCTTTAGACAACTTTAGCTTTCCTGCATTTGGGATACCCAGATACACAGCTCCCATAGTATCCAACCAGCCAACAGCTGAACTGTCCATTTTCACTTCTAAATTAACCCTTTGAGTGCAATGCGTTGCATGCCACTCCAGCACTCAAAGGGTTAAATGCAGTCTTACATAATTCTCAGAATTCTGGGGCAAGTCTGAAGCCACGGCTAAAAATTGTTTCACACAGGTCCTTTTATCATCATCATTGTCATAAAATAAAAGTGGATTGCACTGTAAAAAACATCGTAAAATCTGCCAAGAACTCTGAAATCTTTGGTTTCAAGGTTTCCTTCTAGAAGAAAGTTCCACTCTCAGCATTTTTGTTACTTTTTCCATTATTTAGAAAACTTCCCTACTGGGTCTTTAGTAGTAACACAGGAAGAGAAGCAGCAGTATTTAAACAGAGTGCCTTTTGTACTGAACCATTGAATCTACGTTAGAAGCATTCAAATGTGTGAGTTTTCAAAACATCCTTTGCTTGCTTAAGTAAACTATAGATAATAAAACAATTACATTTCCCTAATTGAAACACTTAGTAAGTTTTGACAGAACATATTTGTTTAGGTTTATTTTCCATCTTTGAAGATTTTGGGAGAGAAAACAAACAGTCCAGCTCTATTTAACCCTTTGAATGAGAGAGTGGTATCCAACACATTGCTTTGCAATGCTTTGGGTAACCCCCTCTGGCACACAGGTTAACCCTTTGAGTGCCAGATGGGTGTGCAAAACACAACGAAAGGCAATGCGTTGGTCAGGTCACCACTGAGGAATTCTAGAGAATACCAATTGGGGAATTTGGGGAATTTGGCACCCTATGTTTGGTGTGGTTGTTTTTTACCCATAGTTGCTCATCTTTAGCTTCCTGAATAGGGCCCTAAATATTTTCTTAACCCTTTGTGTGCCAAAGGGGTATGCCACTAATTGCAGAGCAATAGAGAGCCATGACAGATGACCAAGAATTATGTGAGCAGGTTCAGTTTTTGGGGAGAGTGTAGTGTTTCATGCAGCTGAGTTTAAAACAGATTACATAGGTCAGTGATTCTCAACCAGGGTGCCGTGGCACTTTGGTGTGCCACAAACATCAGCT